>WUAM01000287.1:25053066-25079419 GCA_024336885.1 Actenoides hombroni
TGCGCGGGTGGGCGGAGAGGGTCTACAAGAGTGTAAAAAAAAAAAAAAAGCTACTCTGACCTCCATTTGCTTTAAAATGCTGCGTTCAACAATAGCTTGAGGACAAATTTTTTTCCCAGTTGTTGGAAATACAAAGCCCACTCTCTTCAGAGCAAAGCTATTTGGTCTGAACTACAAAGTTGAAAGAAAGCATTAGCGACTGAACTGAACCACTGTTCCCTATAAGCATCAAACCCTTTACTTAGCAGTTAGTATCAGTGCTCTAAACAACCCATACCACTCTAAAATAGCTGCTTATTCCTCTTTCAGCTCTTTCAACCCCCCCCAACAAGTGACCTAGTTTACAGCAAACTCCCTGTGCAATCCGTAATGCAGATCTCTCCAGAGATGATCTGAACACAACAAATCCTGTTGCTTATTATTACTGATAACAAGCTTATTTCTTCCAGCTCCAATCTGAGTCTTTTAACCACTTTTCTTAAGCTGAAACGTCTTTGGAAAGAAAACACAAAATCAAGGACGTTGCTAAGTTTTGAACAGCTGTGGCAGAGGCCTTTCAGCATATCTGCTTTATGAGCCAGAAATTAAGTGATTCTTATTAAAGATGCAAAAATGCCTATCGCTAAAACAAAACCTGTTCTGGCCATCTCTGCTCCAGCCCATCTTCTGAGGGGTTGCAAACAGCAAAGGAGTATATTCCTGTTTGACATAACACATGATTTTGAACAGGCCAGTAGATTAATAAATAAATAAACATATAACCCAACTACAACAACGATAAAAACCAAACCAAAACAACAACGACCAAAAAAACCCACAAAACAAACACAAACAAAAAACTCCAACCAAAACAAACAAAAACAAAACAAAACAAAAACCCAACACCAAAACAAACACAAAAAACCAAACAACATGCAGTGGCCATGCCCCCCCCCAATCTATCATCTTTCTTATTGAGAAATAACCTGAAACTTTATCATTCCATATAATACTAATTTTTGTTATTAATCTGCATTACAGCATTAACAGCCATTACAACTGCTTATGTGCAGGGCTGTAAGAACAGACAGGTGCTTTTGAAACTGAAGAAATGCCATTAAATCTGCTTTAACGGGGTTCTGGTATGTAATAGAAACACTGAAAGGTTTGAGTTTGAAAATCTATGAAGTAATTATTAAACAAACTTCCAGCAATGCCAGGTTAAGTGTTTAGGTGTACCCAACACAAAGGGTTGTTCTGGAGTTCAGATGTACTCATCAGCTCCAGCAATTAAGTTTCCAGAGAGGAATGCTGTGTCATGTAACATGTGACTCACAGAGTAATGTCCGGAGGAAACTAAACTTCTCTTTCTTCTGCTGTAAAAAGCTCAACTAGCTTTTAACTTGAATGGAGTTACCTGAACAAAGAAAAAAAATAATAAAAATCTTTCCTCAAACAAAACAGCTAATTTCAGCATCACTTGCTTGAGCGAGTGTGCAAGAACAAAAGGTGTATTTTAAATCACTTGCAAAGGGGACGATCACACAGCCTGCCAGCAATCCAGCATCTTCTGGAAACCCAGCTGACAACATCCCCTGCTCCTCCTCCAGGAGCGAATTAAGAAATATGTTGTGTTGTATTTGAACACGTGTTTGTACTTTGACCTTGCACCAGTTTTGCAACCTCTGGATGCTTTGGCTGGCTGGGCAGCTCCCAGTTCACTCCCCTTCTGTATCTGACCCTGTGCACAGTCATGGGACTCCAGCATGTTGCGACAGCTCTGAGGGATCACGCACCCACACGAGCTTCCCCATGCACTCACTGTGACAAAACCGTACAGAGGATGACAGAAGCACCAGTGGGATCCCCACGCATCCTGGAGGTCCACCAGGACATGGGACATTTTGCTGACGATGAAGCAAGTCACGCAAGAAACTTAAATCTCTTTGGAGTTCTCTAACTGGCTTTGTAAACAGATGAAAACGGTCATTTTGCTCATCCTGTGTGCTTCCCTGGTCTGAGGGTGTGTGCACCCTCCTGCTGCTCCTGGTTAAACACGATGGCTGCCCTTTAGATCACTGGAGAAACACCTGGATTGTCTCAATGGTGGCCCAGCCGTTAGAAGCTAGACTCTGCAGAGTTTAACATCCAGCACCTCTCCAGAGATGAGAGTAGAGATGAAACAAGGTAGCACTGTGTTACTGTAATTCATTTTCATACAGGAAATGTACGATCAGATACCCAGGTTAAAACAAATGTTTAATACCCCTGCAGTCACATTTTAACCTAGAAGAGTAAAGCTTTCCATTAAAGAGAAAAACAGAAACAAGACACCCTTTTCAAACCCACCATCTCGACTGGGACATTCTCCAGGTCAGAGCGTTACTCACACGTGACTGCACCCTGCACCCAGCTACAGCACTCTCAGCTCGTCAAGTGCCCCTCCTATTCTCACATCCATTTTTTTTTTTCCCCTCCCACAAGTCTCATTACCCAGGTGTGTCAGAATCTTCTGGCTAAGGAAGTCATCACCTAAGAGGTCGGCTGTATTTCTTCCAAACCCAAAGGCCTCCGATTACAGGTCGTTTCCTCACCAAATACTGTAATGGACACAGATTGGTAGCACCATTGATTTTTCCATCAACGAGTTAAATTCCTTTGTCATTTGCCTGACATCTTGCTACAGCGCTGCAGGTTTTGTGTACCCATAGCCTGGCACATCTGGACTGCTCTGGCTTCTTTCAAGCTTTTGACAGACCCAGTTGGCCCTACCCAGAAACACGGCCTGTAACGATGGATGCCAGCTGCTGCCGTCATCCAAGGAGCAATCGAGAATCTTTCAGGAAAATAGCCTTGCTTGGTTTAAGCACGGCTGGCTGGATATAGCAAGTCACTAATTTGTTATGCATAAACAGAGCCAAAATGTCCATACTTGGGTGTATGCAGAGCACTGCAAGGCAAACGCTTTTCCTTTCAGAAGAAGGACTCGAAAGAAAAAGAAAAAAAAAAAGAAGGAAAAAAAAACAAGAAGAGTTTCTACAGAATGCACATTTCATTACCACAGGGTTTCACCTGCTTGTAGGCTCGCACAGCAACCCCTGTGTTAAAACAGCAAGGTTTGAAATCATGCTAACACTGATCTGTATGCCAAGGAGGGGCAAAGAGATGGGGGACTTGACTATTTCCTCCCATTTCCTCTATTCTTCAGCAGCAGCACTGCACCCTTCTGCAAATATCAACTTCATGTTCTGCTGACGCTATCTCTTGCTTTTCAAAGGAGTTTCTTATTAACCTGAAAGACCTAAAAGGAACCAATGCTTTCCAGTAAAAGCAAAATTAGCATCTTTAAAAAACTCCCAACAAACAGTCAAACACCAAAGCTATAATTAATACATGATCATGTTTCCTGCCAGAGGTCAACAACAGGGCTCCTGTGGGTGGAGGGGGCTTTTTCCTATTGAAGATAAACTAACCCAGTCTCCATATCCTGAGTGTTTGCACTGCCTAAGAGTCAGCTCCTTAATTGGCAATGTATTTTTGCAGTATGGTGAATTATCCCAAACGCGTGACCTACACCCGCTGGTCACACAATGAGCATCGTCTCTCTCATACCCAGGTAGCAGACCCAGAACAATGGGTACCTCACTCAAAGGCTCTGAAGGTGAAACACAAGTCGGTTGTCAATTAATCATTGCCTCCAGCTCCCTTTTTTTCCCCTACAAGTAAATATTCACAGGTTAAATGACATTGACTCATGCATACCCACCTATCCTACTCATTAATAAGCACGATGTGGGTTAATAGTGCAAAGTAGGGCTTCCAATACCCACTTTCTCCATCCCAAGGGCAAAGGGAACACCACGAGAGAAGCGATAAGGACCTGTTTGGGAGGACGCTGGGTGTTGAGTTCCCAACACCCTGTGTTGGCGCAGCCGGCGTTATCACCGCTTTACACGCGGGCGAGCCGTGCCATCCCATCATCGCAGCACACATCCTCCTCTTGTGTTCCAAGGAGGGGCAGATGAATTCAGAGCAGTTAAAGAAGAAACCATACTCAGGAAGCCTGAGCCATTAATCACTAAAAGCTCAAAGGGCTTACTGGGCAAGTGTATGTATATGCCCCCCTTATGCTTCTCCCCAAAAAGGGGGAACACACAGCAGTGCCAGCACTGGCACAGGCTGGTTTTGGTAGAACTTAAAATCTAGTTGTACTTATAACGTGACAAAACTGTTCCCAGCCCCTGTTTTCATGCACTGGCTTGTCAGACCTTGTTTATATAACTGCTGTGAGGTCTATGAGAAATGAGAACGGACGAAGACCAAAGTGCTGGCTGACGAGCAGGAAGTGCCCCTCATGCCACAGAAGCAGAAGAGTACGATCAGGGGATGAAAAAAACAGCAACGTACAAGCACAGAAAATATTAGAGATGCTGTTACATCAAAATTACTAAACACCAGTATTATAGTCTGCTTCCACCTGCTTGTTTAAGGATGGGACCTTTAATTGATTTCTGGGTTTTCCCTCTGATGAGCACGCTTACAGACTGGGCAGTTGTCTTCTCCAGTCCAATTTATTCCTATAGGAAGTACAAGCAACGGTTCTGTGCAAGCATTAAAATTGACAGCCTGGCCCTTACACCAGGACCATTAAAACTCTGCTTCCTAGCACACACATCCCCTCAAAAAACAGCATTTACTGAAAGTCCCACTCACTGTATTTCTTACACGTACACCGTCCTGCAGCAGCTGAATTTGTGCCTTTGACTACAATGCCAAGCACTAACTTGAACATGGACCTGAAGGAACTTAGTCTGACCCCACTGAAGCCAAGTCTCAGCAGCTTTGCCCACAGAAGCCATTGTGCACCCCAGGCAGAAGCTGAACCCTGTATTTTCCAGCACATTTTGAGTTCTGCTTAAGTGCAGCATCCATCCACATCAGACATGGCCCAATGCATATTGATTTCTAAATCTCTCCAGGAGTTAGGTACTTCAGAAGGATGAACACAGGTAGATTTGATTCACAAGTAAGTAGCAGATTTCATGTCAACTCACCTCCTGTTGATACGGTCAGCTTTGATGACCAGGGATATGCCCACAGCCTATCTATAGCTTTCCTAGAGAAAATCCTAGGCGTTCTCTCAATACTAAAAAACTCTACAAGTCTATTTACACTTTAAATAATCTATGCTGTTGCATAGTATATTTACAGAGCAGCAACTGCTAAATCAAGCTACAGTCAAATATCTTTCCCCTGGCATTCTGCAAATATATTTTGGCTGGCATTTACCGCGTTGACATCGGCGTTTCTGTTGTTGACACCAGTCACAACAGAAAGACCACATACATCTTTCCAACACCCACACAGGAGACCGTCGCGCCACGCCAAACTCACTATTGATCTCGCAGGTCTCCGTAGGATCAAAGCACAGATGAGGGGAATTGTTCCTCTTCATACGTCGACGCCTCTTGGCTATTTCCAGTGGATTATCCCAGCTCGGAAATGACTGGCACGGATTCTGCACAAGCTGGGTGGGGTAGAAGCGCATATCAAACCATGGACACCACCATCCTTCCCGTGCTCTCAGAACCTCAAGTCAAAGGAAGTGCCTGTTTCCTTTTAAAGACTTTTCTTAACTACTCCCAAAGGATGACAATACTTGGATATGATTGTGTTGTGCACTGCCATTTCCTAGCTCAAGATTAGTTTCTGCCCCATCCACACCAAAGAGGAGTAATCCAGAACAGTGTTTCTGCAGGCCTTCCGCTGACTGTTTCACAAAAACCACCGTCAGAGTTTCATCCCTGAAGTTACAGTTCACACAAAAAAGTGATTCTGTAATGAGTTGAAAATATCTAAAAGGGATGAAGGTAAATAGTGGAGCTTTCTGGAGGCAGACTCCCTTTCTGGCCCTGTTTATTTATGGAGGACTGTTAGATTTGCTCAGCGAGTGGCACAGCTGCAGAAATACTGCGCTCAAACCTGCTCAGCTTCATGAGACAGCTTTAGAAAAACCTCCAGCCTTCAAGTGTTACTTTCTGTGTCTTCTACAGCTCACAAGTAGCAAAAGCAGCCTCAGACCTCAGAAAACCTGCACTTAATAAGTCCATGGCCTCATTTTGCAAGCTAACCTACAAGCACAGAAAAGACTGTTCAATGTACATTTTTCTACAGTTTTGATCCAAATTCACTGTTTGAGATTCAGACTGAGCACAACAAAAAAGGGAAAGCCTTGGGAAGTTTTTGAGAAGCCAGCACTCTGAATTGCTCAGAAAGCCAAAGATGAGATGAAATTCAGTTTTACTATAATGAAATCAGTTCCATACTGAAATAAGGAAGGGAAGAGGGGGGTGAAAAATCCTCTCTGCATCACTTATGCAAATCACTGTAATTTTAAGCTTGCTGCAGCACCTCTCAGATGGGTGTGAGGATCCCTGAGCACTGTGCATACAGGCAGCTGAGGAGACAGTCTCCCTGGATTATTAAGAGACCATTCTCCTCAAACCTAAAGGCTTTCATCAGCTTGTTTCACAGTTCCTTTCTAAAATACCACCCTGGTGTTTTAACACCTCAACCCCCCAACACAATCCTGCAATCAAAAGTTCAGGGTTTTGTGGGGGTGTCTGTGACTGGATTAGTTAAACAGAAGAAGGTCGTTTACCTTCCCAGGCTTCCTGTCCTTCCCAGGGGATCATTTTCTATCACTCTTCAGGGCCCCCCTTCTCTCTAAGAGGAGAGGAAAGGAAGGCTTTAACTCGCACGTTTGGTTTCAGTTTGGCTGAGATGGAGACATTTCTTCCAAGGCAAACACTCCTGTAACGTCACTGGGTGTATATATAGACAGACACACGCCAGGGGAGAAGGAAAAAAAAACCCACAGCACTTCTGGAGATACTCAGTTACATCAGGAAAGACCTAAGTAGGGGAGAATATCAGACAGAAATGCAAGTCTGTCTTTATCTAAAGCTACACGCAGAGTGTTGACTGAGACACTGAAGCCAGGCTGAATGATCCAAGATAAATATCGCGTCCGTCCGACAACAGGGAGTTTCTCTTCTATTCCTGGCTTCTGCTGGAAGATGCGCTATTTCTGCTCAAGCAAAGACTGCCACCCTGACAGCTCACCCACATCTCTGCACGGCCAAATCAACTTCAGGAACACCACCTTCACCTGTGTGTACAGAGATATGGAAACACCTATGGGGCGTTACGGGGAAAGCTCTCATCCCATTTCTGGGAACTCTGCAGCCTCGCGTGCCTCTCTGTAGCTCCTGGACACCACTGCACAGAGCGTGAGGAACGGGCAGGATATCTGCCCACAGTCACGGGGCTGCCGTCGCCATGATCACAGAGAACAGTGGGGTAAATCATACAGGATTCAATCAGGAGCAGTCAGTATGGATTTATGAAGGAGGAAAATCATGCTTCACCAGCCTGACCTCCTCCTATGATGAAACAACTGGCTTGGTCGATGAAGGGAGTGCAGAGGATGTCTGTTAAGACTTTCAACACCATCTGTCATAACATCCTCAGGCAAGACTGCAAAGTATGGACTAGACAAATGGGCAGGAGGTGGACTGAAAACTGGGTGAACAGGCAGGCTCAGAGGGTTGCAATCAGTGGCGCTAAGTCCAGTTGGAGGCCAGACACTAGTGGTCTACCCATGGGTGGATATGAGAGCCAATACTGTTTAACTTCATCAGCAACCTGGATGCTGTGCAGAGTGAACCTTCAGCAGGTTTGCTGATGACACAAAACTGGGAGGAGTGGCCAATACACCAGATGGGCACATTGCCACCTGGATGAACTCTGACAGCAAAAGGGCAGATGGGAACTTCATGGTGTTCTAAAAAAGGTAAGGCAAAGTCCATCCCCTGGTGAAGAATGACCCCAAACACCAGTACAGGCTGGGGGCTGACAGACTGGAAAGCAGCTTTGCAAAGGAGGACCTGTGGTTCTAGATGACAACAAGCTACCCTGAGCCAGCAATGCACCCTCACAGCAAAGAATGCCACCCAGCATCCTGGGCTGCATTAGGAGGAATGTTGCCAGCAGGTCAAGGAAGATGATCCTCCCATTCTATTCAGTGCTGGTGGGGCCACAACTGATTTAAAGTTCTGGGCTCCTCAGTGAAAAAGACATGGACATACTGGAGAAGAGTCCAGCAATATGACCACAAATATGACCAAGGGACTGGAGCATCCCTCCAGTGAGAACTTAATCAGTCCAATAGGAATTTTAATCAACGTACACAAATGCCTGAAAGGAGTATGCAAAGAGGAGGGGGACAGGCTTTTCTCAGTGGTGCCCAGGGACAGGACAAGATGGCACAAACTGAAACACATCTGACTGTGAGAAAAAAAAATGTCTTACTGTATGAGTGGTTGCACTGCACTAAGTTGCCCAGAGAGGTTGTGGTGTCTCCATCCTCAGAGATACAGAAAATCCAACTGGACATGGTCCTGGGCAATCAGATCTAGATGACCCTGCTTGATGAGGGCACACTGGACAAGATAACCTCCAGAGGTCCCCACCAACCTCAAACAGCCTGGGAATCTGTGATCATGTTGCCAGTTGATTTGTGCACCCAAGTTATTATTTATGATATAGACAAATACAAGTATTCAGAAGAAGCATCTCAGTCCTGTTCAAGATACAACCCGTGGCAGAAATCCACGCTGTCACAGTGTTGACAGATCACACACCAGCTCAAGCAGGAGACCATTAACACGTGCCATACCTACCCCTTGAGGTTGAGGTTCAGTTTCCAGAACTTGCTAGCTTGCCTTTGCTATGGTTTGGCTCAAATTCTGCTTTCTCAATGCAACACAGGGGTCTGAGACTGGGACTAGTCAGGAGGTGGTTCATCAGACTTGCTGGTATCATCAGATTCCTTAAAGCTCTCTTACAGTCTCCAGCTCCCTAAAGTTCTGTGTGTCGTTCCCCCCCCCCCCCTTTCTTTTCCATTGTTTTTTAACATCACCTTTTTGATGAAAGCTTTAAAACAAACAAACAAAAAAACAACCCAAAAAAAAACCACAAACCACAAACAACCAACCAAATAAAAAAACCAGCTTCACACATGCTCCGTATCACCTCTGAAAACCAGAGGATGATTCTGCTCTTTTATAACAAAGCAGGAAGAGTCAGACACGGATACTCTCTAGGTTTACAAGTAAAAATCTCCATTCACTTGGCAGATTCATTCACTTCTTGCTGGCGTAAGAGAACAGATATACTAAAGAATTTGGTTTTAAGGCCAAGAGGTAAATTAAAGCTGTAATTTCTTTAAATCTCCAACTGTTCCCACAGCTGGACGTGGTCTGGCAAAGAGAGGCCACTGGGGGTGGCCTGAGTAATGGAGGGATGTACAAAGCTAATCATATTCTCCTAAGATTTCACCCTAAAAAGAACTGCAGAAACAGGGAAGTTTCCATACAGAATTCAGAGTTTAGTACAAAAGCTCAAGATAAAACATGTTTCTAATCCAACTGTTAGTGCGTTTGTCTTGAGTGGTTGTCAGTTTGGCACTCTTTTCTTCTCTTCTTTTCTTCTCTTTGCAAATAGAGCGAGCCCGATGGGGTCTGAGCAGGGAGAAGGAAAGCACAGCTGAGATCTGCCAGGACAGCTGTCACATTTATGCCCAGAGCACTTGCAGTCTCCTCACCCAGGAAAAAAAATAAAAGCTACCACTACAATTTTCAAACAGCCTGCCTGGATGTGTTTGTTGACAGGGATGTAACAGCCATCCACAGCTCCAGGTTCACACCAGGAGTATTTTTCAATGTTAGTCTTGTGTCATCCACTCTGGTGCTAAGACTCACAGAGCAGGTTGCAAGGGATGTCTGGGGGTTGGCTGGTCCATCCCCTCTGCTCCACACTGGGCTGCCTCTGAAGCTAGGTCAAAGGTACATTTTGTGGGAGGATCTTCTGCTCTGAGCAATGCCATGTTTTAATACTGAAGCTAGGGAAGGTTTTTAGGGACTATTCCATTTGCAACTGCCAAGCTAGATTTTAGTCTAAGGCAAGAGATGCACAGACAGACTGCCCAGAAACTACAAAATCACTGTGGTGATCTCCAGGGGCTCAGATTCTCGGCTCACCTGCAGTTTTGTCTTTAAAAATCCCACAACTGCAAACATGAAAATTAGACCAACAACTCAAACTATCAAAGCAACTCATCCTAGCCAGTCTAAGAGTTAGTTTCTTTACACTTGCAGCACTCTTACCACACAAGAAACTCCTTTTATATGACACTTTTCTCTTAGCTACTGTTTCATACTGAATGAAAACCAATACAGCAGAACCAACTAAACATAGAAATAACTAGAGAATCCTCTCAGGACTTGCAAGAGACAAGAGGGGCTGCTAATTACAGCCTACCTCATCTCACTGCCACGATAGCAGTAGAAGCTCTGTCTTCGTAACGTGCATCAGCGCTGGCATTCTGGAGTGGCAGCAACCCCCAGCTCCATCCCCTCTGTGAAAGAGCAAAGACAGGTTCTTCTCCGAAACCAAACCACTCTCCGTTACTCCCAGTCAATTAATTTGCTACTTAATCTCAGCAGTAGTGGCCACCAGCACTAGGAAGCCATCCAATTTAGGTGGCAGGCAATGGGGAGAAGACTCAGAGGGGCTGTTATTTACATGTGATACTGCCATGAGATGCTTTAATGAACAGAAGCATATGTTTTTTGGCTGCAGGCCAGTAACAGCAAGCCTCTACACTTGGGTTTCACATTTTTGATATTCTTGGCACTCAAGTTAGGGAAAGAGTAGCTCAGATTATTTCCAAGGAGTACCGTACAGCAGGTTTCAGGGCTATTTACTGATCAAAGCAGACACTTGGGTCCAGCCGGAAAGATTTTGTACAGGCCAACCTGTTCACAAAGTCAACTGCCTTCCACAGTAACACAGCAGCTCCTCTACAAGAGTCACATTCAAAGAGAAAAGGAGGCTTGGGGGAGACCTTCTCACTCTCAACAACTCCCAGGAAGGAGGTTGGAGCCAAGTGGTGTTGGTCTCTTCTCCCAAAGAAGAAGTGATAGGACAAGAGGAAATGGCCTCACATTGTGCCAGGTTTAGGTTGGACACAAGGAAAAATGTCTTCCCCAAAAGGATTGTCAAGCCCTGTCCCAGGCTGCCCAGGGCAGTGGTGGAGTCCTCATCCCTGGAGGGGTTTCAAAGCCATGGAGAAGTGGTGCAGAGGGACATGGCTTAGTGGTGACCTGGCAGTGCTGGGTTAACAGTTGGACTTAATGATCTTGAAGGTCCCTTCCAACCAGAACAATTCTATGCTTCTATAAGCCATGATTCTATAAGCAGACTACATCTGACCTTCAGACACAGCAGCTGCCCTGCAAAGCTAACAAGGATACCTGGATGTCCAGCACATAACCACTTTGTTAGACCCACCCATCAAAGCAGCCTGTGCTGTTGCTGCTAGCAGAATAACGAACATTTTGCTGAAGTTTCAGGGCTATTGGAGGAAACAAAACAAAACCAAAACAAACACAAAAAAAACCCCAAAACCAAACAAAACCAACAACAAAACAAACAAACAAAAAAAAGGGGGGGGGGAAATATAGGTGTACACACACACACACACACACAGATATACATGGAAACAGTACAGTAGTGAAGAGGGAGACAGACTCCACCAACGAAGCAGATACGTGATGCCCAGGCTCCAGCTGAGGCAGCTACAACTTATTATCCCACAAGCAGTCCCAAATCAGAAAAGCAGGAGCTCACGTCCAGGGGACATCCTTAGACCAACACTGACTGCACAAGTGATGAATGACATAAAAGCAACACCACACAATGCGCCTTTCCATTAAAGACTCACAACAGGAACCTTGCTATAGCTTTAGATCATTCATCTAGTGACAAATGTAACTGTGTCACTTTCTTAAATACCCCAAGTGACAGGACAGCACGACTAAGATGGACGGAGTAGCTTTTTCTCGTGGATAAGAAAGGCTACAGGCCTTCCTGGGATAAATAATGTTATAAACTCGAGAGGATTTCAGCAGAAAAGATCTGTATTATTTATGAGTTGTTTACAACATCAAGATATTGACCATAACCCTCCGTAAGTCACTGCACTGCCTAGTTGCTCTTGCTGTTAAGAGCATGACTGTTAATAGGAGGGAAGACTGTATTTGCTAAACCACAAAGTAAAGGAAAATTCAACCTAACAAGACCTGCTGCACTCTCCGTTGCCACACTGATGAGCTGAGCTTACTCAGTTTGCCTCCAGCATCCAAAAATGGACCATGGCTTTCCAGGGCTTTCAGTGTTAACTGAAAGCTGACTGCATAAAATTCCCTGGTAAATGCTTATTAGCAGTGGCCATTCTAATTTTAACCTCTGGACATTTTTAGGGCAAGTTAAAAAAAACAAACAAACAAAAAAAACCCAAACCAAACAAAAAACCCCACGAACCTCCAAAGCCCAAGAAACCAAATAATCCACATAGGGCTTTTCTCCTGCCTGTGCTATTTCAGAAGTCATTCTGAGATTCAGGGATTTATTTTTTTATTTTAAATTACTGTTTAACTTCTTGTACTGGAAGCGTTAAAATACACCATAAGGTCAGACCAGACTGTGCAAGAAAGCAAGCCTCTTAGGAGACATGGATTCCCAAAGGAAATAACAGCTCTCAGTACAAATACTTCACCACTATTATAATCCATTTTGGAGGAGAAACCCCTATTTCTTTGCCTTTTCATAAAAGTAATTCCTTAGGTGCAATCCAGACACCCCAGAGGTGTGTTTTGGACAGTCAAGAGGCCAACAGAAAACAAAACACAGCAAAAAATACATAGCTCCCCCAAAAAAACCAAACCCAACCAAAACCGGCCAGTCACTGGGGCTATCAGTTGTCTGTAAGAATAAACTTCACTTGAAGATATCACTGTGCTGCTGCCAAAATCACATTAAAACTAAAAAAAAAACCCAACAACCAAAAAAGCAAAGCAATGCAAAGCAGTATTCCTGGGTCTCTCAGCTCTAGCACTCTTGGCTGTACTATAGTTTACAGTCTTCTTCCAAATTATCATCTGTCCAAGAAAGATGTCCTTAATTTAGCTTCCCCCTTCACCTCACAAGCCCACCACAGACCGATGGGAATCGCTCAAGCCGTATGATTTGTCCTTCTACCCTTTCTGAAATCAACACTCTCCCGTCTGCGCCAGACACGCTGCTGGTCACACCAGCTGCCCTGGTTTTGTTACACCTGCCACGTGAACAGGCATTTCCCACTACATTAAAAGCTAAATTCCCCTACTGCAAGGCCACAGGGTGCACATGAACACACAGAGAGAGCAGATGATGCCTTTCTCCTTGACCCACAGCTCAGGAAAGGGACTGTTCTCTGGGGAAATAATCCCTGCCTGTCTGGCTCCAAAGAAGTTCTCTCCTCACCTCACTGCTCCAAAAAGTGACTGACAGCCCTCTGCCTTTCTAAGCCAGGTGCCCTGCACCATCTCTTTCTTCCCTGGAAGCCTTCAAGGCCTCAAACAGGGCACAGAGACAGTACAAGAAGCATGGGAACCTACAGATCATTATGGGATCTCTACACAGCCATTTTGTAGCCAGGCTCAGCCACAGTGACAACAGAGCCATAATCAGGGGACACACAACAGGACCAGAAGATAGGATACAGTGGTCCCCATGAGTTGGTCATCTCAAAACACAAAGGCACTGCACACTATCCCCAGTTTGGCAGCGGCTCCCAGCAACCACAGTGGCACTACCATAGGAAACAATCTCACCAGACCATAGAATGGTAGGGGTTGGCAGGGACCTCTGGAGATCATTGAGTTCAACCCCCCTGCCAGCACAGCAACACCCAGGGCAGGCCACACAGGAACAGATCCAGGTGGGACTTGAAAGTGTCTAGAGAAGGAGACTCCACAACCTCTCTGGGCAGCCTGTTCCAGGCTCTGTTACTCTCACAGGAAAGAAGTTTTTCCTCATGTTGAGGTGGAACTTCCTGTGTTTCAGCTTGTGACCATTACCTCTCGTCCTATCACAAGGCACCACTGAAAAGAGATTGGCCCCTTCTACTTGACACCCACCCTTCAGATGTTTGTAAACATTAATAAGATCCCCTCTCAGCCTTCTCTTTTCCAGGATAAACAGCCCCAGGGCTTTCAGCCTTTCCTCATAAGAGAAATGTTCCAGTCCCTTCATCATCTTTGTAGCTCTAAGATGCTAACGCTGGGGCTGACAGAGCCGACATCTCTGCTCTGGGGGTTTGCCTCTGACATTGGTACTTCCTAAACGCGGGAAGAGACCACGGCATGGCCATGGATGATAGCACAGGCTGATCACAGCACTTAAAGACTTCATTTCTTACCTGTGCTGGTGTAAGACGTGGTTGTCCCTCTATGCAACCAGTCTAAAACTTCTTAGCAGAGGCCTGGCAGTATTTTGAAGAAGACAACAGAGAGGAAAGACTTGATTGTTAACCATTTCCAAATAGCCTAAGAGTCAGCAGTTTAGCACGGAAAAGCAAATCACAGCCAGCTTA
Source organism: Actenoides hombroni (assembly GCA_024336885.1). NCBI lineage: Eukaryota > Metazoa > Chordata > Aves > Coraciiformes > Alcedinidae > Actenoides > Actenoides hombroni. The sequence goes on from WUAM01000287.1 coordinate 25,067,585, forward strand.
CGAAACACGGCTGCTAAGCGTGAGTATCAGGAAATCCCGGAGGTGAAAGGCACGGACGAGTCAGGTTTTTCCTGGGAAAAAGCGGCTTGACCTGTGAGGTAGCTGACAGTTTTTAGTCTTATCGAGATGAAGGTATAATCCAATTATCTTCGCTACCTATTAAATATTCCACACTTAAAACTATTAAAATGGCAAACATTTAGGTTACAGGGTAGCTGTCCTCTGACATTGAACCCATGCCCACACAAATAGTCCCATCTTCAAAGGATGTTAACCCACCTGCCTCTGAACATAGCGACAATCTTCTGTCCTCAAAGGCAAACTTGCTATTGTTTGGTTTAATAATCTGTAGTTGTGGGCTTTAAACTCCACACGTTTCTTTTGATTCTTGTTTTTGTTTCCAACGCCGCGTACACTGAATAATATTTGGATTACAGCAGCTCTCCACATCATACTTCTGTTACTGTTCCTTCAGCATGCTGCCAGCTCCTACCTTTTTCTTGCGCACGATTCCTCCTCCACCACGGCCATGAAAGCCTGGCCTGTTTGGAAGGGGCTCCTGACCTCTCTTCTTCTAACTAGCAATTGCAAGCTCAGCACGATTATCCAAACAGTAGAACAAAGAAGCCACCAAAAATTATATAAACTATTATTTTGGTACTGACTGAGCTAAAAATCTAACACTGGCAGGTTCTACCGAACGAATCCTTAATTTTACTTTTTGTTAGATGTCTTTTGTAGATGGAGGAGTTTGCTTGAGGAGATAGGCTCACAGATACACACAAATGCACTCTGAAAATACAACAGATCTCACACTCACTGTCATTCTCTGAAAGGTGCAGCACTTCTTTATACCATTAAGTCAAAGCTACTGCAATCAGTAACTCAAAGACAGGCCAAATATTTTCTCTACATAAGTAATTTACACTTAAATCACCATGGTCTATGCAGAAAATGCAGGAGGAAAAATAAAGTATGACTTAATAAAGTCTTGCTGCAAACAGGCTTGCTTTTTTCCCCCCCACACAATTACAGAAGAGGGATTTTTCCGGCCCCCACTTCCAGTCACCACAAGCAGCCTATTGTTTGGATTTCACCATGCAGCAGTCCTGATGCAAACCCACAGCTCTCCGTAGCAGGCTGGACCACATGGAACACAAAATCGAACAGAAGGCAATTCAGTGCCATTACAGTAAGAACAGAGCTATGTACTAAATACCTGTTGGGAGCAAGCAGAGCTAATACATACCCTGCTTTGGCACACCTAGAGAAGACAGTGCCCTTGCATGCCAGAGGAGTCTTGTAATACTTCCAAATACCCAGGTGCCCACATAGACATTGTATATCCAACGACAGTGGCCTGGTAAGAGCAAATACCATGTGGATCGATAGCTCGGAATCTGGGAAGCCAAAAATTTTTCCAGACTGTATCTCTATGCCTCCCTGTGCAGAAACACCACCATCACATCCTCTCCCATTCAAAAACTCCTTCGAAATGCGTTGGACAGCCCAAAACGAGTCATTCCTGTGCAGCGGTACCTTCACTCTGACAGCAACTGCTCCGACCCTCTCCTGAGGGAACTGAAACGCCGTAAGCTGACTCAGAGCTGTGGCAACAGCAAATGCAAACCCTGCCACACTTCACCACAGTCTCCTCCATCACATGTGAGCTGCGTGCAAACAAAACCACTCTTCCCCCACCCCAGGGATAAACCAGGTCTCTGAAAGCTGTTTCCTCCCCCAAAGTGAAAAAATCAAATGAGCAGGGCAACGTGCAGCCAGACTTTAATCGCTTGAGCAGGATTTGTGCTAGCTGTGCTTGAAGACACTTAGAAAAAAGGGCCCAGAAGAGTTTGGAAATGCTGTGCACAAGAAGAGGGTCAGGGTCTCTCATGTGTAACTGCAACACCCCCCTCCCCATTTAAATTAGGGGAGCAGCTACTGTATCTTCAGCCTTGAGTTTCAGGATGGCCAAATCACATCACTACTGTTTTAATACAGTAAAAAGTCCATAGTGGGTATTTAGGCAGAGAAGAGAAAATGGTGACACATTTAAAAAAAAAAAAAAAAAAAGAATGAAAATAGATAATCAAAATTCTGAAGAATATCAGTATATCTAAACGCAAAACTGAGAGCTTTTCTTGAGATATGTCAGATATTTCTAATTAAGATGCAGCCAGTAATTGCATATAATAATCAGAGGTTAAAAACAACTGATGGGGGAGAGGGCAGTAAGATAAGAAGAAAGGGGGAGATAGGAGAGGAAGGAGGGGGGGTGGGGGTTGAAGGCAGGCATCGCCTAACAAGTTCCCAGCAGCAAAGCCTGCGTGAACTGCAAGACCTGAATTGCAGATTTCGCTTTGGTGAGATTTTACCTCCGAGCCCGACAGAGCTTGCAGGAGATCGACTTGTGGTTTGCAAAAACTTCTCATGCGAGCTTCAGTATTCTGAATGGCAAAGAGCAAAAGCCCCCACCGATGTGTTCTGCATGTTGAGAAGTTAAGGGGGGAAGCCTCTAGTTTCCTGGGTTTGGTGGGGGTGTTGGTTCCGGTTTGGAGTGGGTGTTGTTTGCTTGTGTTTTGTTTGGTTGGTTGGGTGGGTTTTTCAAAGGACAATCTGGGTTACCATATGCAAATAATTTTCGAGCCTGCAAACACTGCAACCTAACCTTCACCTATTTATGAGCAAAGCCAATCTAACCCCACAGTTAGGTTATTCTATCTGGTAGCAAAGCAAACGTGCTAAAAACGAAGGAAAGGGAGAGTTACCATGGGATACCAAGATGCGTCACTTCTCTTGGCTCTCTTGGTGCCACGTGACACCTCAGCCGTGAGTGAAGAACTCAGCAGATGGGATAGAAAAAAAAAATAAAAAATCTTCAATCCTAAAAGGTCTCCAGATTATAGCAAAGTTGAGGCTTACAAATCCAATTTGCTAACTGCTTATTGCTACAGACATACATACAAACAATATTTATCTATAAACCAAACTATCTAGCTATAAATCTGTTGCCACTGTACAGTAAATATATGCTTTCCCTTCCAACACTCATCACCTAGTTTTTTCAGTTCCTTACACTAAATTTAGTCCAAGCACGTTCAGAAATACTGCCCTTGTCACCCTCGGTAAGAACTATCACTCGCCTTTCAAAAGAAGCAAAGCAGGTCAGTAGTTTCCACCTTGCTCATAAATACAGAAGCAACCACTTCACAGCAACAGAGATGAGCAATCAGAGTTCAAGAAAGATCAGAAGAGGGATAAATCACTTTGAATTTACACTCACCAGTTATCACGCGGGTCACCAACTCCACGCTTTGGGATGGAGCCCATTGAACCAAGACTCTTAATTTTCAAGGTGTCTCTGCAAAGCTGTCACGTGCGTGCGCAGCACGTGAGCTGACCCCACCACCTGCTCACCTATACTTGGATTGTCACCTAACTCAGTCCAGTATAAATTTTTAAAACATCTGCTCCAAGTCTTTCTTCACTACACAAAATCGTAGAGTGGTTCAGTGCTTGACTCCCCCTCCCTTCCCCCGTTTTACAGCTGGCAAATTCTTTCTAGCCTGTCAAAATAGCTCTGATTCGAAGGACATTATTCCACCTCCATCCTCCTCCACCTCACACATCCACCCAACACCCACATGCTGCCGAGCACCAGAATCTCCGGAGAAATGTGGTCCTTTCACGTGCCAGCCAAGCAAACCACCTCTGCAGTAAAAAGCATCACACAGGGTGAGAAACCCTCACCCTCCAAGCAGCTCGGTGACTTCCATGGTGCAATCCCAGAGTTTCAGCTCTACCCAAACATTACGTCACACTGAAAATTGGGCTTGCAGGGACATACTGAAGCCTGTCTGTCTGCAATGTCTCATGGTAACCTGAGCATTACTCCAGACACCAGCTGGCAAGCTGCCACTCCAACCTACCCAGCTATTAGCATGCTCGTATTAGTTCCAGACTGCAAACCTCGGTAAAGTAAGGCAGCAAATTATCCAAGACAACCGCTGCTGTAATATGCTCTTAAACATCCATTTTTTTATCACTTGAACCATTTGCTACTATGCGCCTGTTTCCCATTAGTTCCCAAAAGCATTAAATAATACAGAAGCCAAGAAATCCCACATCTAATTTTCTTCTCCGACCTGCAGCCCCTGCGTTAGCGCATATCTATGGTGACACAGCATTTGGAAACAGCTACGCGCTATTACCTACTTAACAAAATGAAGCTTCACGTTTCTGCAGCAAGTTTGCCACAGATGCTGTTACCTTCTTCCAAACATTGCTTTAATAACTGGTCCCTGAGCCAGGAGATACTGCCTTTTAATAGCCATGGTTACGTTTTACCCAGCTTAATGCTTCAGCAACATTCTGCAGCAGGGAATGCCATGGCATAGCCGTGCACCAATGAAAGAAAAAACTTTCCCTTGTTACAAACTTGTTGCTTCCTCGTTTTATTTGAATGAGGAGGACCTGGGTACAGTCATCCTCTGCTCATGCTTGCAGAACATTCCTCTTCTCACTTCCTCCGCTCACAATTATTTCTTTTCCATGATGAAGAATCAAAGTTTATTTACCTCCTGTTATACATCTGCTCTATGCTTTTGATTACCTGCATCAACCTTTGCTGAACCTTCTTCTGTCTGGAGATGGCAGACTAGTTGGAATTCAAGACACAGGAAATCATGGAGAAAGAGATTGTAATTTGTTTATTTTTTTTTTAATAAACAGTAGCTTGTTGCTTTGTTCTCTACCCCTTCACTAATAACATTCATTCAGTTACTGTTTGGGCTTAATGAAATATATACACACACACACTTTAGTCTCCTGTATTTATTATTTCCTAATACAGTAGCAGCAAAATGACCTCTACAAGGCATACAGAAAAAAAACCTCTGCTTTTTAATTAGTAACTAACTGCTGCTTTACAGCTTCATTGACCTTGCACCACATCTCAGATCCCTTACCTCACACAGGCTCGACTCACGCTCCAGGTACCCAACGCTTTTTGCGTCATTAATCATCACAGAACACCAAGGGGCAGTGCTGCATCCCAAAAACTCCTGCTCGGTGCACAGATTTCCACTGTCACTCCACCACTCCAAATTACCAGAGAAGATGACACTGGCCTAATACAAGAATTTTCCAGCTTAAACTAAAGAATCAGTGCAGAAACATAACATAACAAAACCAAACAAACAAACAAACCAAAACAAACAAACCTTAGGCAAGCATTTTACTAACAAACAATGGAAGGACAAACACAGAGAGAACTTCACATTTCGCATGACTTTGACAAGACAATGCATCTTGCACAAGCAAGAAGCAGCAGGACACGTACAAAAATTTGCTGTTTAAGTTCACTTAAAGAGACAATCTTCTAAGTCTTTAGATTTACTTCTTGCGAGGCTGTGGGGTAAAAATACAGCTCTTCCTTGGGACAACCTGCCAGGTACTCCTGCTGCACAGGTCTGGGTTCTGATTGGCATAGAAAGGAACGATGGATCAATTCTGCTTCTGGTGATGATATTTGGGCTTTCACACAAGTGAGCATCCAGCACCCCATCTTGAGAAGGAAGAGAATCAACAGGTCCAGGAACAGACTTTCTTGGGTACTCCACCTGGAATTTCAGGTTTCTAAAGAGTACTTTCTTGTAAAATTCAAGTTATATGAATGTGGTCTGTGGAACAGCATTCCTTTGATGGAGGCTACTCCTCAGGCATTCAGGTTGTTGAACGCTCTGTTCCCTTCCTTTTCTAGCAAGCCACTCCTTCCTAGGACCATTTCTCCATCCAGTTTTCACACTGTACAGGAACACCCTCCTGCCCGTCCAGTATGCACATGCCCACTGGCATGAGATCTTGACATGTAGATCTCCTTACAGCAAGGTATCAAATCTTGCAGTGCCTGAGTAACTTTGTCCAACTGTTCACTGAGTGGATCGGCATCCTGAAAGGTCTCAGCTGTTTCACCAGTACCTAACGTGTACCTTTCAGGGCAAGCATTTGTGTTGCCTTTCAGAACAGCAGCGTTTTGGCTGTCAGCACCATCTTTCTCCAAGGCCTCCTTCTCATCCAGGTCACAACAAGCCAAACAGGGGTGAGGAACGGGAAAAGAGTACTAAGACAGTTTGCCAAAGCGTGTATTAAATGACGTGCAGTGGTTCTCCAAAGTGACAGACAGAAAAGCCGTGGATGTTACTGCACTATCACTCACCCTCCACTCTCCCTTATCCTCAGTTCCTCCTGTGCACTCTCTCTGTTCCAAGCTCAGCTCAACTCACATTTTGATCTCAGCCTCTGGCCCTCCCTGATGCCATCACAAAGACTCAAGACAACAACTGAAAATCCAGTAAAACTGTATTGTGCTATATTCCCCTACAAAAGTCAAAGAATCCCCTCCAGAGGGGACAAATTTGCAGAAAACTGAGCGTTGTGCTAGACACTGCAGAGAGGAGCTCCCTTTGCTTACCTCAGCCCCAACATAAGCAGTGAATAATGTTACATGAGCAACAACCTGACAGCTCCACTCCCAGGCCAGTGCTGCCTCGCACCATGCTCAGCGACGCTTCCCCTTGAACACCATTTTTAGGACAAGTGTACAGCATGCCAAAGTACCCAGCACCCAAACTACGTCGATTTAAGGCTGATCAATTCACAGTGCTGCAGGTACCACACTGACATGAGACAACCAACACCAGAGCTCTTGAATTAGTAAGTTGCCAACAGCAACCCAAACAAGCTGCATTTGGCTTCCCTGCAAGATGACAACCCCAGAAATCACTCATTTAAGAGCTAAAGTTTTGATTTGGGTCTGGACTAGTAGTTAGCAATAATCATTGCAGAAGGTAGAAGAAAGCTTCCTAACTGAAGCACTGTTTCAGAGCAGAGAAATACAAATAACGACTCTCTGTTAGTGCCCCCGTGACTTTCGGCGAGGTGATTCTGTGTGCCAACAGCGGTGCTTTTGAGTCGGGAAGCTGAGTACACAAGATATTTCCCCCTACACACAGAAAGTAGCTCATTTTCCTACTAGCTGCTTCAGCTGTGTAAATAAGAGCTCCAACACTGCCTTATATATATTCTGGAAAACTAAATCCTATAAAAAGGTAGCTAAGTAAGAGTCACAAAATTGTTAAGCTGTTTCTCCTTGTGGTACACTCCTTTATTTCATAAATTGAACACAGCATTCACCGTAGACAGCATTATTACAATTTGACGAAGGAGCTGTCTTCATTATAAAACCTTTCTTGACAGAAGGCTCTGGGAAAATCTTGAGGGAGGTGGGAACGAAATCAATGTATTTGCATATACCACCTGGAATTTTGTGATAATACTTGTGATAGGATACTCTGTGCAATTTACCTGTGCAACCACTGCTCTAAAATCAAAGGAAGTCAAAGAATCCACTTTCAGCTCGATGATGTGACCACCTTCCTCACCAATCTGACACCTAACCAGCAGGTGATGCTTCAGAGCCAGCAGCAATTTAAGGAGAGAGCTGTGGCCTGCCCATTGCTTTAGACCTTAGGAGTTATGAACAGAGAGCTCACATGCTGGCTTTGAGTGAGCTACCAATCCTCACAAAACACCAATACAACCTCACGGTGAATATTGTTGGAGTATGAGAAAAAATCATTTAGAGAAATAGCAGCTACAACAGAGCTCCTTGCCTTCTCTCCTTTGTAAACAGCTTTTAAACTGCCAGGTATAGCTATGATTAAGGAACAGCTGGAGATGAAAAGAGACAGCCTCATATCAGCTGGCAGGTAAGTTTATTTGAGCTTCAGCACAAGCATTTAAAGATGAAAGAGCACAATGAGGATGCTGAAAGACAACTGACAGCTTGAGGAATACATACCAGTTTTCAAATAATTTCTGTGATGTAGCATAACGTTTATGATCACAGCATTTGCTGGGAATTAGATCATCCATTTAGCAGCACATTTGCCAGATCAACTGTCTGGGGACTTTAAAGAGCATCAGCAAAAACTGTAGAGCACTGGAATCAGTGCCTTTGCATTCTTAGTATTCAGCTGCCTTCCTGGAGAAACTTCACAGAAGACTAAAACACAGAGGGGAAAAACCAAAACAAAACATCAAGAGGAAGAGTCAGTCAAGTGCTACAGCTGATTTCAGGAGAGACGCACGCTGTCACTGCTGACTGCTGTGCCCAGACCCGTTAGTCTCGCCCTGCCGTGTCTACAGTGCTCAATTTTGCATCTGCTGCTGGCTCCGTTTATCTGCTTGTCGTGCAAGGCAATTATTTTTGAAGCAGAGTCAGATGACCCAGAACCATGGCAGGGCAGTTACACTGTCAGACGGAGACCATCCAAACGTTCAGCAGGTGGCAGACACTAGTAGCTGCCCTGGGCTGAGGGGGCATCAGGCTGATTTGGATCAGCGACAACATTCACAAAACATCCGAGGCAACCCTGTAAGCCAGTTAACATCCTCTAATCATTTCAGAAAGCGTTTGTGCAAAGTGTGTTCCTTACCTTTTCTGCCACTCACCTTTCCCGACGTGCCATATAAGTCAGGGAGCTCCCAAGGCTATATTTACACGAGCTTTCCAAGAAACTATTAGTAAAGCTTGGGGAATTTAACGATGCGTCAATGTCTGGAGGTGGCTGCAGTGAAGCTCCGCAATGCAAAAAAGGGCAGGGAGGAACCTAAAGGTAGGAGCGTGCTCTAGACAAGATGCTACTTAAGCCTGAATAGATGTAGCCTGGACGCACGCGTGATTTGAGCAGTTGGGACAGTCACAGAGGGCTCTGGTGAGAGAGCAGACATCCTCCATGGGGACTGTAAAATCCCTCAGCATTTTAATATCAAATGTTCTACGCACCCTTGGCTACGTATTTATCACCATGAAGCAAACTATATTGGAAATAACATTTTGTCTTCCTAAGTAGTACATAGAAATCTGTCAAAACAGTTGCTGACAGCCTTTCAACTATTCTTTGGAAACAGGGACAGCAGAGGAAGAAGGAACACAGGCCAGGAAGAAAAACCTTTTATTTTTCATGAATCTTGAAAACAAATCTGTGAGAACCGAGAAAAACATTTAACAAATGAACTGTAACAAAGCATCTTGTGCAAGAATCCCAATAACCATATCATCCGTGAAATAATAAAACCACAAGACCATGGAGTAATTTTAAACAACTACGTCTGTCATTAAAGTAACAACTGAAGTTGAGGGAAAACAAGCAATTAACAATGTGGCTTCCCAAAAGACACAAGCCCCAGAAGTATTGCTATCAGAGTTTACATCTCCTGGGCTGCAGACTAAGAGGATGCCCACATTCATTAAATTCAGCACCAGTTGAATACAGGTTTGCTGAATGATAAAAAAACCAACCAACCCAGGTATAAACCAGAGAGCAAGACAAGATTAGAGATCAGCAAGACGGTGTTCCCCCTGAATCCAAATAAACAAGCCGTTTTGAACTACGGTCCAGCACGACTTCAGCACAAAATAACATCTGCACTTCAACTTAATAGCTGATGTCTTAGCTGCCTGCTAAGAGCTACAGGAACAGTCAATCCACAGCAGCCCCAAGTTTAACATCAGCTGCTCAGCCTTCAAAGGAAGCGAAAACTGTTGCAAAAGAGCCGTGCTGTACTTCAAAGCAGTAACTGCCTTTCAGATGAAGACTAAATGTATTTACGGCCACTCTTCAAGCACTTGAACCCAAGTGGAACACACAGGTTGTTTCGGTATTTCCCAAGTGCGATACTTGAAAGGAGCTGGGGTGGCATTAGCCATCATCCCCAACTGAAACCTCCTGTAGGCGAGAGCCAAGCAGTAAAAATTAAGCCAAAGCAAAAAGGGACACAGGCAAAGAGGATGCAAAGCAAGACGGAACACCCATTTTGTCTTTGAACACATGCGAGAATCGGTGAGCACACCCTTTCAGGAAATCCTATTACCTGGGCCCATGAGCTATGAATCAACCTCCAAGTCATCCAGAGCCCGCCTCAGGACAAAGGAACAGTCATTTGTTAATTCAGTTGACAAACAAATCCAGAGAAGGAAGATTCCCTCATCGGATTAAGGATTAGCCAGCAGCAGGTACAGCCTATTTTCATCAACTGCAGCCACTTCCTGCTAGCACATCTTTTGCCCTTCCCAAGAAAGAACAGAGCAGCTACATGTCTGAGGGCAAATGCATTCGGACACAAGAGCAAAACTATCAACAGCAGCCTGGTTTATGCTACTGGCTTACCAAGAACCAGCCAAGCTATTTAATAAGCAGCAATGGCTAGGAAACGTACCAAAGCTGAATCCGATCTGTCCGAACACACTGAGCCCAGGGAACATACAATATCTGCTGCAAAATGCCATTAAGTTTTCAGTTTTGGATAAATCCCCAAGCTGTTATGCCACCACTTCTCTCCTTGGACTCCTCCCTCCTCTCTCGGTACACGATTGCACCATTATCATAGGAGGAGGCAGCAGCAGCACATCAAGATCACAGACTGGATTCAGGCACTCTTCATCCTCCTCGCTTTTAAAACACAACCCATGCACTCTGCGTTGGTACCAAAGCCATCCAGGCAAATTCTGCAACATCCACTTGCCATTGCCACTTCTATGGGATAGTTTTGATGCACCCAGCTCACACACACTGGGAAAAAGCCAGGGGGAAGGTTGGTAGGGAAGTCAAACGAGAGCCAAGAAGGATGTCCATGCTTCCCCAGAGAGCGAGTATAAAACCAGCAGCAGGTCAGATGGGTGGTGCTGGGGAAGGTGCTGCCCATTGTGTTCAGCAGGAGGAGAATAAAGGCAGTGCTTACACAGCAGGTCACAGGCTTTACCCTGCCACGTCACCTCTTCAGTCAGCAGCAGCTTCAAGCTCAGGCATTCCCAGCAGCAAAGGTATTACTTAAAAAGTCAGTGTCACAATGAACTCATGTCCTGTAGAGGATACAGAAAAACTCTAAATCCACGTTCAGTCGTGTATACGATTAATAAATGCCCCCAAAGGTGCTTTTACGTGTGCAAGGCAACCCCCAGAAACCAAACACTGCTTTTAATGGAGATCATCTCCCATGCATTGACATTTCACCACCTGGTGACATTTTCGTTTGGGCTTTTTTGTTTGGCTTGCCTTTTTTTTTGTATTAAAAAAAACCCCAAAAATAAAACAAAACACACACACTCCAAAAACAAACAAACAAACACCAAACCACACATCTGCTCCAGCCAACTGTTGCCGACTTAGGAAATGCGATGGCTGAAAATCTCAGTGCCTGTTTAATTACTGAGAAGTCGACACTGAAATTTAATTGAAAGTGTACCGAGCCCTTGCTGTATTCATGTACATTTTTATTTCTGAACAAACAACTTTGTAAAAATATTTTTGCCAATATACCACACATGCTGAGGCTCTCTTGCCATGGAGTTAAATTTGGCAGGTATAAGCATACCTGACAGTAATGAGCTTAAACAAACATCATTGAGAGATACAGAAATTGAGTTCCAGCCATAAACTACTGCTTTACACCACACTGTCTGCTCTAAATAGTCACAGTTTCACTGTCATTACACTGCAATCAGTGCATTTGCTTTGCTTTCCAAGTTCAGAGAGCTACCCTGGTCAGAACCAGTAAGTGCTATAGAAAAATAACATTGAGTTTCTCCTTCAAAGCCACCGAAGTTTAAATTTCAAAGATAATTCAGCAAGCAGCTATATCAAGTACCTGCAGTGCCAAGCTGAAGGGTGAGTATATTTATATAACAAAAGGCTTCCGGGGTTATTTTAAGGCTCAGGTTCTGCAAAGCTAACAACTGAAGAAAGAGATGTTTTCCCTTTGTTTAAAAAAAAT
>WUAM01000287.1:25087055-25099912 GCA_024336885.1 Actenoides hombroni
AGGATGATTCAAACTAAAGAGAGAAGAAAGAAAAATAAAAAAAAAAAAAAAAAAAAACAAAAAAAAACCAAAAAAAAAAAAAAACAGAGGGAGAGGGGGGGGGGGGGGGGGGGCTGGAGAAAAAATTCAGTATGAACAAAACTGGAAATTATTTGTAGCCTCACAGTCATCTTACACATCAATAAGCGTGCTAGAAGAGCTGGAGAAAACCTCCCGAGACCTGATGGATGACACTTGTTCCCATGAATCTCAGACCAAATTGCATTTCCAGAGTAACCTCATCTAAAATATCATGCGATATCTTCATGTAATAGCCTCAGCTGCTGCAGCTACGGGGTCTGAAGTGAAGGAGATTGAAAAGGACAAAAAGGAAAAGAGCATTCAAACCAGACAACAGATAGGACTAAGAAATTACCTACTGTCCCTCAAACTGTAATGGTATACAAAACATTTAATGTTTTTCTGTATTGAAGAGAAATATGAATTTTTCAGCCTAACACAGTGAGCATCTGCTATATAGCCAAAGATTTTTTTTCCTATGTTCCCATTTTTAGTGATTGGGCAGTAGATTCAATTCACTGTTGACAGAAAAAAATGTGTGCCTAAGTCTCACATGAAATTAAGTCATGACATTGTTAATTCCAGTTGTAGCTTCATAAATAGGTACATAGGAGAAATGCTACAGGCAGGTGCCCAGACAGGCTGGGCAGAAGTTTAAGCAGAGGCAGAAGCTGCTCATTTTCCAAGCTACAGGCCAGTTGCCCAGATATATCTGCTCGCATACTGAACTGATGATCATTTTAGCTGAGCATTAAAGCCCCTGGGCAAACCAAGGGCCCAAAGGAAAGTCAGGGTTCCCAAGAGTTTACACACTCTCACTCCGACTGGAATTTGGTCCAGCAGGAAGCCTACAAAACAGACTATGTAGAGCATCTAATATGTGAGATTTGACTTTCTTTGCTGCTGTGCTATATATGGCAGCATGTTGTACTACTACTCTGTAGTTTCGTTTCAGGTTGGTTCCTCTAGAAAGCTTTAAACTTTGATAGTTCTACACTCAATATCTTAAAACTGGAAACTTGCAGAATGTCCTACATAGCACCAAGGACCTTCAAAATATGTGGATTAATTAGAATCATAGAATCATAGACTGTTAGGGGTTGGCAGGGACCTAGAAAGATCATCTAGTCCAAACCCCCTGCCAGAGCAGGATCACCTAGATCAAGTCACACAGGAACGTGTCCAAGCAGGTTTTGAATGTCTCCAGAGAAGGAGACTGCACAACCTCCCTGGGCAGCTCATTCCAGAGCTCTGTCACCCTCACAGTGAAAAAGTTTTTCCTTGTGTTTACCGTAAACCTCTTGGGCTCCAACTTACTCCCATTGCCTCTTGTCCTATCATTGGATGACATTGAGAAGAGTCCGGCTCCATCCTCCTTACACTCACCCTTAACATATTTATAGACATTAATGAGGTCCCCCCTCAACCTCCTCTTCTCCAGGCTAAAGAGTCCCAGCTCTCTCAGCCTCTCCTCATAAGAGAGGTGCTCCACTCCCTTAATGATCTTGGTGGCCCTGCGCTGGACTCTCTCCAGTAGCTCCATGTCCTTCTTGAACTGGGGTGCCCAGAACTGGACACAGTATTCCAGGTGGGGCCTCACCAGGGCAGAGCAAAGGGGGAGGAGAACCTCCCTCGACCTGCTGGCCACACTCTTCTTAATGCATCCCTGGAAAATCAAGGTCTGACGATTTAGGCAGATCATATTTTCTGGATCAATACTCAGAAGGAAGTTTCCACTACACACAGCTCCCACTAGGAGTCCATTTAGTGCGCACACACACACACACACACACACACACATCTATTAGAAGGACTTTCCTGAAAGCCTCAGCTTTGATAATCATCTCAAGGCACAATGTTCTAACACCTTTCTGAATGCCATACTGTCTGCTGCAATGTTTGCTTCTGAAACACATGCTCCTGCTTTACTGGCAAACCCAAGGGCTCCCTCAACTTGCGATCACTAAACCTACTCAGAAAAGGTCACATTTCTCTTCCCAGAAAGCAACTAGGAAGTGACAAGCCTTCCTTTCAGCCCGTGACCTTTTGTACAACACACCTTGTGAACTCATTATGCAAACACGTTAGCAATAAGGAACGCAGGGTATGACCTGAGTTATGGACCTCGCTGCCTCTCCTGGAACAGACAATAAAATGAGTGAAGTTTCCTGTCTTCTGCCACCAATACGAACTACTCCAGATTGTTTATTTACACAACCTTATTTTTACCAGTCAAACTGGTGTTTGGCATCTCATGGATGATGTTCTATTGACTGGTACCTGTTCTGGCCTTACAGCAGCTGGAAGAGAATAGGATAAAATCCGAGGACTCCCTGACAAGCACAGGCTACATGCTTCTGCTAAGGGGATGGAGATGGAAATGGTTTACCTTGACCTGCAAGCAACATCACACTTCAGAATTCAAGCTATACTTAAATATGTGACTTCACAGCCAAAGCCTTCCTGTCAAGTTATCTGCTGACTCGGACGCAAACCACAGCACTTTGAACTTAGCTCTTTCCATTTTGCAAGCGCTTTGAAACAACAGGCCCTTAGACATTCAACCTCTGCAAGCACCTTTAGAAAGTAATAGCTGATACAAAGCTATGACAGAGAGAGAAATCGCAGTAACTGGTGTGGCAAATCCTTCATTGACTGAAGAGCTGAGAAACTGTATTTCTCACACTTGAGATTTTTCAGCTTTGAACATGAGAACAATTACTACAAGTATGAACCTTCACTAGTTGCAGTCTGGTTCCTACAGAGTAGTAGTGCCAATGGCAAGGGAAGAAGGGGAGACCAGGCTGGATGCTGGTAAAGCTCACACGCAGATGTCAAAGGGAGGGCAGGCAGAACTGAGAGACAGGGTCATTCACAGACTGGGCAGTTTGGAGAAATTGAAGCAAATAAGCAGGGCACAAAACCAGATCTGCAGTGGGTTTTTTTTCAGCTCCAGAAGGGTTAAGAGCATTAGTTCAGATTTGCTTCTGGAACATTATCCCCTGCTGATGAGTGAATGCCTCCTTTGTCAGCTGCCCTGCCTCACAGGCACACAGCAGCTCACTCTGGCCTCACTGCTCCTCTGAGAACGTGTGGTGCGTTGCAGGAAGCACCATCAAATTCCAGTAGTACCAGTGGAAGCCAATGGTTCTGCTGGGCAGGGAAGTCAGGGGATATTTAGCAGGACAGCTGGAGAGACATGGTGACAAGTTTTGTATGCGTTGCTCAAGCTTCGCAAGTAAGCTAAAAACAACCTGCTTCATAAAGCACACCAAGACCTCCACTGAAGTGGGAAAACCAAAAAAGCCTCAACACATTCTCTGCTCATCTGACAAATACACTCGAAATGTGTCCAAGCAGCTTTTTCTATGTTACTGTAGGAGTTAAAGATCTTTGGAGTATACAAAAATGAGCTGTTAGCAACACTGAAATTTATAAAGGCTTCTTTAAGCCTCTTCAAGCCTTAAAACACCATTCAATACTTCGCATGTAGGTCTCCCCTAAACAGAAAATTTGCAAGGTAACTATACTGATCTAAAAAGGGCAAACACTGCCATGCATACAGTGCTTGGGCAGCTATCCCACTGTACCCTGCTTTGCAATTCACTTTACTGCCCAGGTAAACTTCATCAGAGAAAGGCTGTAAGAATGGAAAAAACTAAGGTATTATTCCTGCAGTGTCCCTGGGATGCAGCCAGCGTACCAAAGAGCAGCGACGACTTTTCAGAGATTCCCTGCAATGCTAACATCACACAACTAAAAGTTACACATTTTCCTCCACTACTAAAACCCTCACATTCAGTCAACCCGAGATTTAGGGCTTCTATATTCACGATATCCCCATACAACAAAAACAAGAAAACCAAACCGAAGACCCAAACTTAAAGCTGTCCAGATACATGAAGCTGAATCACCATCTAAGAGCAGCTGAGCAGCGTGCCCTGGGCCACACAAGGCTCTGCCCGAGGCTTTGACTCCTGGCTCCAGGGGGGTCCTGAACCTCCATTTAGTAACCCTGCGGGCATCTCTTGTCCAAGTACTTGCTGAACTTCTCCCTGTCCCAACTTCATCCCGTTTAAACTCTGTGTGTCCCCAACATTACCTGGCAAGGAGTCCAAAGTGCCCGTCGCTGTGCCGAGTGGGGAACCTACATGCCACTGCCCACTCCGTGGCATTCCAGTCACTGCCACATCCCATCTCCCACGCAGACGGGGTGGAAAGAAATCCCTATCTCTGGCTTCCAGGCTGCTTACAGATTGAAGCAGGTATGTTTGCACTATCATCTAACTTCCAAGTTGTCACAAGCTGTTTGGTTTCCTCCCTCAGCTCTCTCTCAAAAACAGAAGCCAGGTTACAATCCACAGGTTGAAAATGCTCTCCCCTCTGTAATAACACGAGAGATGTTTTAGAAAACCTTTACCATGAAACAACAAACACCAGAAACACACTCTTCCTAAGCAAGAAAAAACTATACAGAACAGACTTTATCTCAACAGGTTCCTCCATGACTCCTAAGATGCCATACGAAGATTTTGAAGCACTAAAAATGACAGAAAACCTGATTTTTGCATTCTTTCCTGAGGCATCATCTCTGGCAAAACACAAGTGTTGCAATATCCCCAAAAGCTGATCACTTTGGCCTGTAACACTGCTAGCAACATCCAACAAATGTCAACAACGTACTTCCTATTTCCTTTAGGATCTAAACAGCCTACAGCAGAAAAGGGCAGAGCAGCACCCTTCCCGAGAGCTGAGCACGGCACCACCTGAACGTCAGATGACCAACACCGCTGGCTAACAGCGGGAGAACACACATCTGCTGGTGTTGGTGCTGAGCCCCACCTCCCAGATCCACTTACCAACACCTTTCTGACATCACTTGTGGTCTGGTTTTCTACAGTGGGACCCAAAACTGGTCTGTGCTAAGCCAGCACTCCTCAGATACCTTTCTAGCTGCTCCTACTTACCACAAAGCAATAAACAGCGGCAATTTAGGGAAGAAAAACTACTGTAAACTGTTTCATACATAATAATTCATCCGATTATGGATGCCAGTAATTTTTAATACAAGAAATGGCTTGGAAAGTGCTATGCCAATAAAAAATCCCCATTGAGGTAAGCCATGTTGCCCCACTGCATCCCACTTCTGGCCCTCAGTGATGTTCGAGGTCCTTGTTCACACTGCAGCGTTTACGATGGCCGCGTTCCGCTCCAAGGGCAAAGGTTGCCTGTAAGCAGTTCATACACTATCTGAAATGCTTTGTTTATCCACAAATATTTTAGCTCCAAGAAACACTAAAGCAAGACACAGATTTCAGCATTTGCACAGTAAAGAATTCCAACTCCTACAGATATTGCCAGAAGCATTCTTCCTTAAGGCTTTACATCTATAACTAAAGCAAAACTGCAAAGTGCAATGCTCTTAATGATATGCTAAACAGGGTTGTTACAGCAAGGTTGAGAGCAAGCAGAGGACAAAGCCAGGGCACCCCTTTGCTCCTGCTCGCTGAGTTCAGAGCAGATCATTTTATTAATCAGTAGGAAAAACCCGATGGTGCAGCAGGTTAAACCAAAACTGAGAGGGTCTTCCCCAGTAAGTGGGCTCTGGAAAACCACTGTAAAACTACAAGGCATTTTCCCTGCAGCCTGGTCCACAATTGAATTTACAGTAGCGAAAACCAGCTAGGCAGTAGATCATCTGCTACGCTTAAGTCTTACAATAGTCATACCCATCTTAAAATAAAACTCTGCCCAGAGCACATTAGTTGGGCATTATTTAAGACAAGAGGAATTAACCACACTGGTCACCAGAGACAGAAGCGTGACAGTTGACAGGGGAGATTTTCAAACAGCAACCACAATTCAGCACAACTCAATTACCCAGGGGTACAGAACTAGAAGACAGGAATATTAAGTTATTGTTCAAAAGCAGCAAAGAAACATCTTTTCCGGCTCAAAGCCCTTCTTCTAAAGACATGCTGTAGAAATCATAGAATCATAGAAGGAAGGGACCTTAATGATCATCTCATTCCAACCCCCTCACCACAGGCAGAGACATGTCCCACTAGAACAGGGTACCCAGAGTCCTTTCCAAACTGGCCTTGTGGATGCTCCATCACTGGATGTGTTCAGCTTCTCTAGGTAACCTGTGCCAGTGCCTCCCTACACTGAGAGTGAAGAAATTCTTCCTAATTTCTCATCTAAATCTCCTCTCTTCCCGTTTGAAGCCATTACCCCTCATACTGTCACTACAAGCCCTGGTAAAAAGTCCTGTCCAACCTTTCTTGCAGGCTTCCTTCAGATACTGGAAGGCTGCAATAAAGTTTCCCCAGAGCCTTCTCTTATCCAGGTGGAACAACTCCAGCTCTCTGAGCCTGTCGTCACAGCAGTGCGGTTCTAGCCCTCAGATCATCTTCATGAGCTCCTCTGGATGTGCTCCAACAGGTCCATGTCCTTCTTGTGTTGGGGACTCCAGAGCTGGAGACAGCAGTGCAGGTGGGGTCTCCCCAGAGTAGAGGAGGAGAATCACCTCCCTTGCCCATGCTGCTTTTGATCTCAACATGTTTGATCCCAGATCCCTGTTTTAGTAGAGCAGCAAAGGCTAAATCAGACAGGCTTCTAAGGCCAGGATACATAGCTTGGGGTGGGGGCAGGAGGAAGCAAGGGACAGTTCTCCCCAGACCCACAATACTGTTTCTGTAGGAAGTGATTAATGCATTTTTCTGTACTGTCTCCCTATCCAGCTCTGGAGGATCCCCTTCCCAGAGCTCCCAGTGCATGCTTTTCTTTGGCTGTGGTTTTGTCATTGGCCCCCATCAGGGAATTCCCAACCACAAGTGGTTCCTCACTTCCACAAACTGCCTCAGCAATCACTGGACCTACCTCCAGCTACATTATGTTTGGTTCATTCTACATTTGTAAAGAGGAAAAAAGAAGTTAAGCTTTTAAAAGGATCTGGCAGGTAAGGAAATGTTTTCCTGCTCTGTTAACTTCACTGTGGGCAGGTTTACATGAAGGTAACACTACATACTCTTAAATTACTATGTTAAAAACCACCAGGAGATCCTATAAGGCACTGGGGCAATGAAACAGCAAGTTTTGACGTGACCAAAAATGTGCACACAGAAAAATAAGCCCTACAGTTTCATAAGACATTTTCCAGTAAGGTATTAAAAGATGCGTGGACCTTCACACAAGCCCAACAAGCTAGAATTTGCCTGGTGTGGTCAGAGATCTCAGACAAACAGGAACTGCAAGTACTTAAACACAGACAAGCCAATACACCAAAAAACAAAACAACCAAAAAGAAGTAAGTTGCAGTAAATTTTGGTCGACTTGGTGGTCACCCTCCATGAGGTTAACTTCAGCCATACAAGTCTGTTCTCAAAGACTAGTCTTGTGCAACACTTAAATATGAGAACACTAGACGAGGCTCAGGAGTTTCAGCAAAAGCTGGCAAGTTTATCATCTGTCCCTGGTGAGAATCCTGGAACTAGTCTGCAGAAATAATCACAGCTTTTGTGTGAGAACACACAAAAAAAGTAAAGACAGTAAAACCAAACAGACTTCATTTTCCAGTTTTTTCTTACACCGGGGAGAAAAAGTAGTTAACACCAGGCATATTAAGTGCCAAAATTAGCTGGTTAGCTTAAATGCAACATACAAAACCATCTGCAGGACTTCCTGAAGTACAAACAACAAAAGCAGCAAGTCACACAAGATTAGCAAGTCTTAGTTGTTTTAAAAAAAAAAAAAAAAGGGGGGGGGGGGGGAACAACAATTCACTCAACTTCGCAAAAACAGGGAGGGGACAGAAAGGCACACTTCTCATGTCCCTAAAGGATCCCAGGGCACCTCCAGGTTTCACAAGAGCCCTGCAGTCCTTACAAATGAGATGTCTCCTCTCCTTTCAGGAAAGCAGAACGCTTTACAAACCGGCTGGGAGATAAAGCCCACCTCTGAAACGTGGGCGTGCAAACCGCATCTCTACTGTAGCAAGTTTCAAGAGTGTCAAACTAAAAGCCATAGAGATTTTAGTCCTTGCTGCCAGTCAGTACACCAAGAGCAGCAGGCAGAGTTGCCTTGCACGGTTGAATTTACATGTCAATCCTAAAGTAGACAAAGAGGTTGGAATATAAAAGCTACCTTCAGCCTCTCTGTCAACTCACATTCTTCTCCAAAGCCTTGTAAAAGGACACAACTATCCCATTAGTCCAGTTAAGTCATCAGTCTACCAAAGGCAGCCCAAACTTCTACCACCAGCGCCCTATCAGTGGTTTCAATCCGTGGCACAGCAGTTCATCACCTCCTCACCAGTCACTGCAGAAGATCTGTGCCGTGGTGGCATAGAAAATATCTCTATTCCCTTCCTTTCCAGAGATTTACAAGGGTTATGCTCGTTTCAGGGAAATCATAAAAACCTTTCGCCTTCTTCAGCCTCTGTTATTTTGTGGTCGTTTCTTATTCATTTGGGGTCTGAATGAATTACAGGCCAGAGAGATGAGCAGCTCAGTGACAGTCATGCAACGAACGGTCTGCACCGCTCTGCCCTAGGTGGGTTTCCCCGACCAGAAGAAAGCCTCTCAGCACAGTGCCAACACCGGTGCAACGGTAACGAAAGCCAAAATCTGTCACGCTACCTTGTTTCCCATTTCTCTGCACAACACCATTTATTTTTAGGTTGTAACATCTGATGCGGGAGGGGAAGAAACGACGGGCGCAGGCACAGCTGCTGAAAACAAACCTGGAAGCGCCCCGAACGGCACATCTCCATTTGACACTTAGTTCCATTAGCTACACCTGCAGCTCACACTCAGCACTTCTGGAGTTACAGTGGCAAGATTTATACTGTCTCACTGATGTCACCTTCACATGTGGTTTCCCTGCAGTCACAAGCTGCTTACTAAAAGTTTGTCACCACCCTTGCAAACTAGATCAAATGATGCTTTTTTGTCTCTTGCTTAATAGGGAAACAATACGATTGAACAAGCTGGGGCAGGTACGGAAGAGGAAGATGCAGGGAATATTGAGCAGGTGACTCCTGAGTGGTGGTTCAGCGAGGAAATCACCAGTATGAGAACTTAGAAGTTAGTGAAGCCCTTTTATAACTACAAGTTACACGAGTCAAAGGCAGTAACAAAACTCAGGTCTGTGGAGAATCCAGAGAAAACATGCAAGGCAGAATCATTCTGTTTTAAACACACACAATAGACAGATACATGGACAAGTGATCTTCCGGCAGTAGCCTGCTCCCTTTTTGCACACCGTGCTTCACTACACTGAAGGAACTTTCTACTCGTGTCGCTATAAATGTACAGCACAGGTATGCAGCAAAGCAACAGAGCTACAGAGAGACACTGGGGCAAGATCTGCATAAGGGAGGAAAGTAAAGCTAAGGATAAAAAAACTAAAATAAAATAAATCAGCCAATATCAAGCACACCTTTTCCTGAAGGAGCTTTTCTTCATAGAGGGGGAATTTTCACCTCGGACGGCTAGCACAAGGAGATGCACATCCAGGAGTATAAGCAGAGCCTGGAGCCCTGCTGCTCTTCCTCCCCTCTTTCACAGAGAGGCTTTTTCTTTTTTCAGCTTATCAAGCACAACTCACAAATCTCTCATCGCCACTTAAAGCCAGAGGTTAAGCGAAGCTGAAGTGAGACGGCACATCTGCTATCACAGTAAAATCGTCTCGCGTGTACCTTCGTGCCGACTCCGTCGGTGCCACCGCTATCCATGGCAGGCAGGAGGCAGCTGGAAGGCAGATCTGCTCACCGGAGCAGCATGAGTCAGGTAATGGCCCGGTAATTCAATACATGCCGGCCCTCTGGGAGTAGTCAATTCCACAGCTGGGGCTGCAGAGGAGCTCAGTGAGCCGGCCGAGGCGCAGCCTGCTCCCGCCTTTCACAAACCGGGCCTGTTTCTTGCGTTTCTGGAGGCCAAGGAAGCGGAGGCTCCGGTCTCAGTGTGCTGGAAGTGGTTCATTCCCCCGGGGCTGTAAAACCCCAGCAGTGGAGCAGCGACTCTCCCGACGTGCTCGGAGGAGCCGCGGGCTCCAAACCCCCGCGAGGCTTTCCTGCCCCGCGCAACACGCTCCGCAGGAACTCGCTTCTCCTGCCACACCGACTTCAGTGTCCCGCCAAGAGCGATTCATAGATTGGTTGGGTGCAGCGGCCAGAAGAGAGACCTGCACTTAACGTGCACCGAGCGCAACGAATTCCAGCCGGATTTGCACTTGACTATTCGCTGCAAGTCAAAGGCAAAGCGACAAGGTGGTACCTGTGAGAATGACAGGGGTGCTTGAATTCGCCTCCAAGGCAGTGCCAAGAGCGGCTGATGGGCAGCAATTACTCTGGGTTAAAAATCCCTCCATCTCTAGTCTGATGCAAATGACGCCTAAAGCTCAGCAAGAGCTTCTTGAAGTGGGTTTAACGCGCACATTGACAATTGACAGATGACTTGGGAGGGGGGAGTCGAGGGGTCACCTCTGTGGGAAGGCAGCACAATGTGTCCGTAAATAAAGTAACTCCAATTCTCCTGCAACAAAGCACAACTGAGCCCTGAGGAAGCAACAAATCTATGTATGTGTGTGTGTGTATATATATATATATACACACATATATATACTTGAAACTTCCAGCCACAAAAGATATTCCAACTTTCAAAGGTTCCCAAAGTTTGCTGTAGAAATTTGCTTTCCATAAAGTTTTCTACCCTCTGTCTTGACCTAAAAGCGATTAACTCGGAAAAGGAATTTTCTGGACCACACCCCTGCCAGGCTACAGTAATTGCTTTTTAATCTTGTTTCTTCTGGGCATTGAAATGCATCTGTGCATTGCTGCAACATTCCACCCGTCCAGTCAAATAAACGGTAAGAGACAGTTACCTTCCAGGCTTCCGGGAAACTGGGATCGGTGTTCATTTAGAAATCCCTTATAAAATTATTTAAAAAAAAAAATACACTGAAAGTTCAGAATTTGATTTTGAGAGAGCTCTGTTTGCTAAGCCTCCCCCTTCAAGGCAGAGCAAAACTCAGCAGGACAAGTGAACCTGCGAGGAAGAGAATCGTGCCCCGGCTTTCCCAGCCTGTCCTTCCCAGAAGCCACAACTCAATACAGGAAAGACACCAGTGCAACGAACACAAACGTGCTTTCAGTTGAAATATGTAAAGATTGTGATTTACCTTTGAGCACTTCCAATCGGGAGCCACTCAAGAGGAGATCTGACAGTCCTGTCACCACACAAAGCAAGTGGGTGAGGTGGGGAAGGCAGGGCCACGGGGCCCAGGGTAACAGCCAGCTCTGTGGGATGGCAGAACCCACACTACAGGCCTCATCGTCACCAACGTTATTTTAAAAGCCTCAGGCCCGAAGGCCAGCAGAATGACCAGCCTAGTTTTGACCCCCATCAGTCAGTCACTCTCATCGGTGCCTCATCTGTCAGTCCACATCACCTGCCCGTTTTCACAGCACAGCCTCAACACTTTTACGCTTTGTTTTGTAGAGTTTTCCTGTGGCTTTTAGTATTTCAGCAAGAGCTGCATTCCTTTCTCCTTCTGACAGTTTCTGTGGTTAACTTTGATATGGCAGCCAGTTACCAAACTGTGGTTTTTGAAAGACAAGTTGCCTGAAGAAACCACAAGTACTGGACTGGAGACGGAGAAGGTGATTCCCTGCTGTGGTCTGCTCCTGTCAAAAGCACTAACAGCCAGGGGTCTGAAAGCTGCATCTGCACAGAGGCAAAGGATTAATAATCTTTTCCAAACAAGTTTATCAACAAGGAAAACGTTATTGCCTTTTGCACTCCTTTTTTGAGAGGCCACCTCTTATATCGTGTGTGTTACTCAAGCTTTCCGTTAGCTTTATAAATACCAAACAGTCTCTTCCAGTTTTAACAGTTAATCAAATGGTTTATGAAAGGTGCAAAGGCACTTAACTGGGAGGAAAGAGAAAACACAAGCTTCAGCAATGTATCTGCAAATTTGACTTGAATAAAACAATGTATTTTCTCTGAAAAAAATAATGGAAAAGAGGGAGGAAACTTGAACTACACTTTCCTCAAAAGGGAAAAGTGCTGCTGGGGCTGCTGTAAAATCTTGTGTTTGGGAGCAAGGTGTCACTGTCAGTAGAAAGGACCTTTCCCCATATGTACAGAAGACCCCACAATGCCTCGTTCAAAACCACAAAGGGCACTGGTTTCATGAAAACATCAAAATCGTGACATTAAACCCATTTGAAAATGTCTGTTTCTGCCCATTTCTGCCTGCTTCTGCTGAGCAGCCCAACATAACATTAACCCACCAGTCCTGCTTTACAGGCTTTGTTTCTGGAGTTGCCCAATGTAAGCAAGAAATTTATGTGCCAGCAGCACTCAGGTCCTTAGAAATATCAGTAGTACAACATGGTTCTGTTCTCAAACCAGGACAAACGTATTCCACTTTTCAGCAAAAGAAACCTTTATACTGCAGATTTGACAAGCTGCTTGGCCTCAGTTCCAGCAAAAGGCTGGCTTTTGGATCCACCTCCTCCCAGCCACAGGCCCCAAAACTAGACACACCTCGGGGTCAGGAGAAGAAAGCTGTTCCACCCCTCTAAAAGCCATCTGCAAAGTCTTGGGGCTCGCCAAATAACTCCTAATTCCCCTTAATTGCTGGAATGGGACCGTCCCCTCCACAGGGAGGGAGGGAGGGAGGGAGGGAGGGAGGGAGGGAGGGAGGGGGAGAGGGAGAGAGGGGGACGAGGGCGGTCGCGCGGGGCGTGGCGCGCGGGGGACGCCGCGCTCGCGCACCTGACGGACTAC
>WUAM01000287.1:25100012-25157615 GCA_024336885.1 Actenoides hombroni
GGGGGGGGGCGAGGGGGGGGGGGGGGGGGGGGGGGGGGGGGGGGGGGGGGGGGGGGGGAGGGAGCGAGCCCTGTAGAGCCAAGAAGTGGAGCCAGTTCTCCCTGCCCTGCCCTGGGGGGACGCTTATCCCCGACTCCAGCCTCACTGATACATTTGCTGAGAAACGCAGATCTCCTAGAAACCCATCAAGGGAGCTCCTTGTGGCATTGCTGTATGTAAACACGAATGCCGGCCTCTTGCAGAGCAAGCACGACCCAGTGGCACTTATGGCCTGGGTGGGAGCATAACTGGGATGCCTTCACTTGTTAGTTTTATTCTGGCTCATCACAGACAGCTCGGTGAAAACCCAGACGTGCACGCTTGTCGCAACAAGCAGGATGAGGATCCTCCCTCCTCTCTCTTGCAGCTTTGCACATTTTCTCATTGTTTAAGACACGGACAGGAACCGTAGCAGCACATCTTCCCATGTCCCCCCCCAAGCCTGCGGTTGGAGGCCTGTTTGCAGAACAACCTAACTGGGGGAAGGGTGAGAAACAACCTGGATGGCACAGCTAAAGGGTTACCGTAAGAGGTTTAACTGCTGAGCTGGGAGCTGGAAAAGGGATAGCTGAAGTCCCAGAAGCAGAAGCAGATTCTTCTCTCACCAGATACAGTCATGGGTCTTTCTATGACGAATTAAAGATGGATTGACACACGTTGTAAAAGCAATTTCATTAAAAAAAAAAAGCATTCTCTATAAGCTATAATATAAAAGAAAAATCAAACACAAACCCTAAATTTCTGATACTGAACCTTATCAAGCCACGTTTTGCTTCCTGATTTAGCACATTCAAAGACCAGCCCTCAGTTTATGCTTGATCAGCTGGTTGTATTCACCAGCTGTTAAAAAACAATCTAAAACATTTTCATCCCCTCCTTGAAATTTCTAGGAAATCAATTCCATGTGAGCATGAAAAGAGACTCTGAATTTGACAACACTTGCCACAGCAATAATCCTACATTCCGAGTATATAAACACACAGAAACCTGGAGAGCAAACAAGCAAAGGCAGCTGTTGTTTAACTGTTGAGTTCCAATTCCCTTCTTACCTTATTGTAGAATGGTCTGTGTTTGAAGTGACCTTAAAGATCATCTCCTTCCAACCCCCTTGCCATGGGTAGGGACACCTTCCACCAGACAAGGTTTCTCAGACCCCTGTCCAACCTGACCTTGAACACCTCCAGGGAGCATCCACAACTTCTCTGGGCAACCTGTGCCAGCGTCTCACCACCCTCACTGTAAAGAATTTATTTCCAGTATCTAGTCTAAATCTACCCTCATCCAGCTTAAAGCCATTACCCCTCATCCTGTCTCTGTAAGCCCTGGTAAAAAGTCCCTCCCCAGCTTTCTTGTAGGTCCCTTTCAGGTACTGGAAGGCTGCTATAAGGCCTCCCTGGAGCCTTCTCTTCTCCAGGCTGAACAGCCCCAACTATCACAGCCTGTCCCCACAGGGGAGGTGCTCCAACCCTCTGATCATCTTCATGGCCCTTCTTTGGACCCACCCCAACAGTTCTATGTCCTTCTTGTATTAAGGGCCCGAAATACAGCAGAAGCCCCAAATACAGCAGAGGGTCCCCGGCAGCAAGGCAATACTCAGTGGTACCTACGCCATGTGCTCAGAAAGGCCAAAACACCTTTTCTGAGCAGAAGCCAAGGCACCCTCCTTCCACAGCAGCAGATGCTCCTCTGTTTCCTTCCCTCTACCCTCAGGGATGTCTGAGCACACGGGGCATGGTGGCAGCAGAGGTCTCAGGACACGACAGGGCCTTAAGAAAGTAGGACCCAGGAGGTGAAGGACATGGAGGAACAGTGAGAAGACCAATCCAGAAAACCCAGGTCTACTTTAAGAGCTGTTTCGATAGAGTACAATTTCAGCTGCATTTCTGAGCCTTGGACAAACATCCACTCACTTTGATGACAAGTACCACCACAACTGGTAGGTTTAACTTGGGAATATTTGCAAAGTCATGCTCAGAATACCTCTATTAAATGTTGTGCTTAAAACCGTGTTGCTTTACTGCGTGTAAGCTGTGTATGGATACTTACACTTCAGGAAGAAGTTTAGTGTGCAGCTCTGTGAGCACCTCAGAAAGTCTCCAGCTACGGGAACAAGAGCTCACCTCCAGCTCTCTGCTGGTAACAACTTGTCTAAGCCACCGGAGGAACAGTGCTGCCCTCATCCTGCCAATGTGAATCATAGCAACAAAAACACCAACGATACAGAAAAGGCGCTTCATTCAAGACAGTCTAACGTGCCCTGGACAAGACAATCTGTCTTCTAAAGGCCTGACTTGAGACCTTCATTTTTAAAAAGAAAAGTACAGCACACACAAAATATAGGGGTTATTAAGCATACAGCAAGCCACTGCACATAAATGACCACAGAGTTATTCAACTCTGCTTCATAAAAAAAGAATATGTTTTTACAGCAGACCTTGAAAGGAAACAAATCCTCCCATTCAGAAGAGGGTAACACTGCCTCCAGGCATGGCAATATAGAGACCATTCCTATTTTTATTTATTTTAATTCTTCCCCTATTTTTAAAGCTATAAATATAGAAAGATCAGCACGTTTAACTCTTCAGATACATCAGTCATTTCACTTTGCAACATCTGTGGAAATAAATGGACTTTTCCTTTCTTCTTGCTGGTCTGTGTTGCCCCTTCTAGTGACTATTAGAAACCTTAAGAGCAAAGACAAAAGGATACAAGAATTCTACACAGCTGCACATCCAAACTAC
This sequence comes from Actenoides hombroni, assembly GCA_024336885.1. NCBI lineage: Eukaryota > Metazoa > Chordata > Aves > Coraciiformes > Alcedinidae > Actenoides > Actenoides hombroni. The sequence goes on from WUAM01000287.1 coordinate 25,102,793, forward strand.
TTGTCCCTGGAACTCTCACCTTAATCATACTTCTAATTTCACTCTTCTTCATGTCTAGGGTACACATCAAAGGCAAGCAGACATTCACACACAACACACACCCCCCTTAAAATACTGAAAACTGGTTTTAGACAGGCTGCAATCCCTTCCTAGAGGATAGGCTAGTCAAGGCTGCTACAGCACCAATGTAGCAGCACTGATAGCTTAATTGTATCTTACTAAGATCAGGCACCGCAAATGCCCCAAGTAGCATCTTGCCTGTGCCCTCCACCACTGGTCCTCTGCTTCCCCCCTGCTGCCATCAGATCCTTTCCCAGGCATTTCCTATTCATGGCACCTCCGCTCACTTCAAGCCCTCCTGCTGGAGGGAGAATGTGGTGGTCCTCCAGCCCCTCACCATCTCCAGTGCCAGAGCACCAAGGCTGTGTTCTAGCTCAGAGAAATCACTGGGCGTATGCTGGGGGAGCAAGGGACAGGACCAGACTGGGCAGAGGGACTCTCATCCCGGAGGGAAAAGGTCTGGCAGTCCCATGCCGTGCTGCACTACAGCATGGCTGCAGCACCTCAAAACCCAACAAGCCCAGGCAAGGAGCACTTGAGAGCTTCTTTCCCACAGCAGCGAGTTGTACTAAATGAACACGGCACAGCATATTATACCAGAGTTCCATTAAAATAACACCCCTCGAGCACTTAAGGCTGCCTTGGGCTCTATCCCAACTATCACAATTCATGAAAGTTCTGGGAAACAAGCAAGTTTGAGCATTTCCAGCCGTCTTCACAGGTCCTGTCACTGCACTGGCTGTTCACTGCCAGCAAGTGCGTTGGCTGCCACATCTTACAAGAGAAATATCCACTGCAGTTTAGTCTACTACAGACCCACAGTTGCCTCTTATGGTGTGGGGTTGTTTTTTTAAAAAAAAGTATAATTATTAAATCAACAACACATCAGTCACAAATGAATTTTGTTGACAAAATCATTGCAGAAGTTATTCCACTTGAGTGGCACAGTGACTGCCATTAGTATTACGCATGACGCAGACCTGGAAGAAAAGTCGGTTACTACAGTGCTAGGAAGGGTAGAAAACGTAGGTGTGAGCCCATGTGTTGACATTTGTCCCTTGATAAGGTCCTACTCTGCTAGGTAAACCCCACTGCACTGCTCCAAAATTCTCCCAAGGAACAAGCAACAAGACAAGAGGAAACAGCTTCAGGTTGTGCCAGGGGAGGTTTAATTTGGACATGAGGAACAATTTCTTCCCTGCAAGGCTTGTCAAGGCCTGGCCCAGGCTGTGCAGGGCAGTGCTGGAGTCCCTGTCCTTGGACACATTTCAAAGCTGTGGAGATGTGATGCTGAGGGACATGGTCTAGTGGTAGCCTGACAGTGCTGGGTTAATGGCTGGACTTGATGATCTTGAAGGTCTCTTGCATGCAAAACAATTCTATCATTCTAAAACCTCCTGGGACACCCTTTAACACTGTGTGCCCCGACTATATCTGAGCAACCAGGACTATGCCGTGCCATTATTTTTCTGATGTTCAAAAAGGAATACGGTGCATTTATTGGATTGTACGTTTGTATATCCAGCTACTTTGAAATAACTCCTGCCCTGTAAGGTTGAACTGCACACAATGAAGCTGGAAACACAAGGCAATTACCTGTGAAAGACAAAGGCTTCACATCGATGCAGGTTGCAAGGAAAATGAATCCTTCTCTCAGTGTAAAAACCGTCTTTCCAGACCTATTTGTGCTTTAAAGTATTCAGCTATAGTTGATTAATTATATTTATTAATCAGTCTAGACAAACTAGAGATTGATTTTTCCTGAAATCAGGTAAACAAACTCAAATATGATTTTCATCTTTATCAAGCTGCTTTGGCTTTTTCATTTGACATGATGAGTTCTGCACGTGCAGAAAGACCAGACTTTGGAACCTTCACCTCCAAAAAGGTTAGCACTTCAGTGTCCCCGCAGCTGTATGGTACAGGAACACAGGTACAACCTCATTCTCAACCGTGTCAGGCTATCTCTGCACAACTGCAAATATCACACACCATCACACGCCTGCTCAGAAGTGCAGCTAGAAGGAGGTGGGCAAAGCATTATCCACTTCGCAGGTGCAAGACTCTGCACTTGCTCTTGTTGAATCTCATTAGGTTCCTCTTTGCCCAGCTTTCCCATCTGTCCAGATCTTGCTGAATGGCCACACAGCCTTCAGGTGAATCAGCCAATCCACTCAGTTTCAAATCATCAGCAAACTTGCTGAGAAGGCACTCTGTCCTGTCATCAAGGTCATTGATAAAGATGTTGAACAGGACTGGACCCAGCACTGATCCCTGGGGGACTCCACTAGTTACAGGTCTCCAGCTGCATTCTGCACCATTGATCACCACTCTTTGGGCTCTACTGTGTAGCCAGTTCTTAATCCATTTTACTGTCTATTCTTCTACCCCGTAACTCCTGAGCTTGCTCACAAGGACATTATGGGAGACTGTGTCAAAAGCCTTGCTAAGGTCAAGGCAGACTACATCCACTGGTCTCCCTGCATCTATCCATTTAGTCACAGCATCATAGAAGGCTATCAGATACAAACAATCTACTTTTAACCTCTTAAGTACTTTGTACAATATTACCCAAGAAGCAGTCTGATGGGAAGAATCATAAAAGGATTCTAAAGATTGGCAGCCGCTCAGTGAAATGGCCAAGGAGAGTTCCCTGCAGGCAGCTAGAGAAGGATGCCGGTCAATTCACATGTGTGGTGAGGAGCTGCAAGTTCAGCAGCGCCCTTCGCAAGTTAGAAGATCTTTATGGAGTGGTTCAGTGAGAACATGAGCTCAGCTGGACAGGCACAGAGAAGAAAAGCACTAAGGGCCATTTCCGCTGCATGAATCTGGTGCGCCTGTATCTTAAGTATCATCTGTAGCTCAAGTTCTTCCCTCTCCTCCCTTCCCATCCCACCTTGGCACTGAGAAACACTGAATAAAGCTTGCAGGACAGACTGTGTGAACAAGGTGGGAATCCCTGTCCCCAAAGCCTACATTAGGTTCTTACAACGACAGATCTTTCCTGGAGATTTTCAAAACCCAGTGGACCCTGAAAGACCTGACACAAGGTTAAGTCTTGCTCTGAGCAGGAGGTAACACAAATTTGCCTGTGATTGTCATCTCTACAAATATTCTCATAGCCACTTACACTTAGTGAACTCTCAGCTGAACTCTGCCATTCCCTCTCAAAAATATGATAGATACTTGGAGACAAGACACGTAGCTATATGGGTCTGTGTCTTCTCAGCATAGATACTCATCTTCTTGCAAGGGTTCCCAAAGAAATTCTGAACAAAGTACCAGAATGCTAATCATCCTCTTAAAAGCACTGTGCTATCTAGGGAGCCATATATTTATACCACTAGGAAAGCCGAGAAACGGTCTTTATGACTCCTTTCCAATCAAGGGCAGTATCTTTAACACTCCACTTTGTGAAAAGCACAGCTGTAAGGTCTCCTGTAGGTGGTGGGAGCTGCTTCTGTGTCTATTTAACCCTTGGTTATTTTGCCCAAGTGAAGAATAAAGAAGATGGTTAAACAGCAGAGTTTTTGTGCAGACTGTCCTCTAGATAATACAAAACCAAGCAAAACCCCCCCCAAGCCCCTAAAGCCAACAAACCTTCAGGTGCAAAAGGTGTTATCCCATGCATAGTAAGTCATCAAGTCAGACCCATGGACAACTGAAGAAAGTGCAACAGAGTTTCAGGACCAAGGCCTGAATGATGTTCCTTTCTCCACTAGCACCTACAGCTATGGCTGCAGGAGGAGGAGAAATAGAATCTGAACTGAAAGGCTCCATATTCTCTACCATTTTTATACAAGTACTTAAGGTTAAGTTAGTGTCAACAATGACCCCGAACAGATGTCAAGCATGAAGACTTTCAGCATACCTGATTTTGCCAGCTGTCACCACAGTGTAATTAAAACAAGAAAAGAGATAGTAAAGCCCCATCAGAACCTGATCTGTCTCCCCTTGCATCTACACAAATGCACCATTAGATTCACTTACAGGAGCAAATTTGCAAGCATTTCTACACTCTCCCATTAAAGCATTTCAACTGTCTGAATCTGCCATTTTAACAAATTTGAGACTTTGAATTCAATTAGCACAAAATGTCAGCACACCCAACATTAAATTTGCAAGTGACGTTTAATGGCATTCAACACACACCAAGCTAAGCTAACACACTAATGGACCAGCAAGGAAAATTGTCAGACACACCGAAATGCAATGCTCTTTTTTTTAGTCAAGGAAATTAAAGGTGTAGGCTACACTGGACAGGAAAAGAGGATGGCTATTAAAAATTCTTCTTAAAGCAAGGCTGCAAAAGCTCTCCTCTCCAGATACACCACACAGCCACAGTTGCACATAACACGAGAGCAAAGAAGAAGAGCAGCTGCTCTATTGAGGAAGGTCTCCTTCCAAAGCGCTGGGTTTGGGGGGCCATATACCTCACGTAAGGCCTCACCTGCACCTCACCCCACCTGCTAAGGAAGCTGCTGGTCTTCACACAGTCGTGCGTCCTGCAGTGGAAAACCCAAAGCTACTGGACATCAGGGATTCCTTTAAGTCTTTCCTACCCACACCCCCCTCCAAGTGACGATATGCTTTGCCATAATTCCATCTAAATAAAGCAAGTCACCTCCCTCCCAAGAGCTTCCAAATCAGGGAGACTGAAGGCAGACCACACTAGGAAGCCTGAAAGAGGAAAAAAGCTTTATAGTCTTGGTTAAGGAGAGGGAGATTTTGGTTGTTTGCTTAAATTTAAGCCAATTAGCTCAAGTGAAACCTATGGTTGGCAAAGATGCTTTCACAGTATTTGAGAGTGTTTTTCTTTGGATACCAGAGCAGCACCACACAAGCCAATGAAGGAAGCATCAACAGGACATGTCCTGCTCCATGTAAGTGCTGCTCCTCCAATTTGCACGAGTGAACTGTAAAGACCAGCAACTAGATTTTAAAAGCTGCATTTCTTTAAGAGGCACATTAGAGTCTCCTAAATTAGACTTTTTCTTTTAACAGCTCTCAGTCAAGAGTGATGAGAACAAAGCTCAGATGGTACTTTTGAGGATTTCTGCCGCCCACCCCCCCAACTACATTAATATATTTATTAAGACCAGAAACAACAAAGATGTTTAAACATTTGCTTACATTAATGAACTATACACAGCACAGAAAAAATAGTTAATTTCACAGCTTATTGGGATGGATGTTTTATCAACAAAACCCAAGACCAAGTAACCTGCACCAAACACCGCCCCTGCTAAGGAGATTTTCAGAAGCATAAAATACATTTGGGATGAAAGCACCATAAAAAGCCAGTAGGTTTCATGCTTTCTTCAGCATTCCACATCTCCCCCAGCCTTTGAGGGGAAGAGGATTTAATAACTGAAATGATGCCACACACTTTGGGAATTGAAGCTCTGTTAAAAGCTGGAGTTTCCAATGCACAGCAGACCACCAGCCTTTGGAGGGCTACCTGCCCCTACCTGCTCATGTCCTGGGTGAAAAAAGTCTTCAGTGACACCAAAATCCTTTGGAAAACACAGAGTACACAGGAGCTCAGTTCATGACTTAGATTCTAAAAAAATCCTCACAAAACTCAGGTTTTTGGTTTCATTTTAAGCTCATCTCTACTTCAGAGCAGGGTTTTTTTTCTCCCAGGTAGTTGGTTTTGATGCGTTGCAGCTGAATTACAACTGAAAGAGCATTCAGGTGCTCTGTTTCAGAGAAAGCCCTATTTCAGCAGAGAACACTTTGGACCAACCTCACTGTGAAGTCTTAAGAAAATCTCTCCTGCACAACACGTGTCTCTGTGAACCACACCATGAGACGGAGCTCATGTCATGTCCAACAAAACCAGTGTTCACGACCATGTGCAGGTCTCCCAGCTTGTTTTTAGAAGGTGCTCTACAGATTATTTCTTTTTTCTCTTCCTCCAAACAGGCCCTTCCTGGCATGCTGGAGAACAAAGGTCTGGACTATTTTTGTCAGAGCATTTTTTACAGGATGTCCTGTTGCCCCAATTAAAAAGCCTTTAATTCGGCAACCATTCCTTACAGCTAGACTGAAATTGATATTAAATCTGAGTAAGTCCCAGGCCACCCATATTTAGCACACCAATTAACCAACACTGAGCAACATGGAGCTGCAGCAACCAGAAGAGAGGAAGAATTTTTCAGTTGCCATCACCCATAGCACATGTCTTTTTCCTCCACATGTTCAGCTCAAGAGAACCCAGTAACTGTTTAATTAAAAGCAGCACCTATTCAAGCTTGACAAGTGTGGAGAGAAGCAATGATCTGCAATGAAAAACAGGTGCACAGAAGGTGCTATTAACTGCCTTTTAAGGATACCGTTACCTCTGAGTGGCCAAATAGTATTCTTTAATGCCTCTGACTTCTGAAAAAGATCTAAATTTAATAAATTCAAGTATGTGGAAGTGTTGCAAGTCTTCATTAAAAGCTAATGAAACACGTGGAGGCAAACGGTCTCTAGGTTGATACACGAAATTCGACGACAGAAGTGTGACAAATGATTTGGGAATCACAGTTTGTTGCACAGATCACAAACACAAGTTTAATGGTATCTGAGCTGAATTCTGCTCCACACACACAAGTGCTGAAAATCAAGGCAACCTCTCCAGATTTAAAGGGGTTTTATTACCTTTATTGTAAAAGTAGCCTTTATGTTTTGTCTGCCACCAATCGAGGTTGATTGCATTCTCTTTCCAAACTCTAAACAACTTCACATAAGCTGAAGCAATTCCAAAGCCCGTTAAAATACTACAGGAAATAAAACAGAAGTGCACATTATTCCTGTGCAAGATCCACTCCCCAAACCAATACAATGTAGCCAAACCCATGAAGATCAACAGCAGAGCTTCCACTGACTTCAGTTGTCAGGCATCACATCTGTATTTTATACTGCTTCACAAACAGGCACGAAAGTCCATAGAAACCATTTTAATCCACGTGGACCTGAAGTGGCAGAGAGGAGTGTGAAGGGATCACGACAAAACATGTCATCGCCCCACAACGCACCAATGCTGCCACCAGCCAAAGCGACACAAGGACGTTCATCGACATCCCATTTCCAGCTCTGCTAAGAGAAGCTGCCTGCATCAGCAAGCTTCATCAGCATCATGTCAATATGGCAGAGCTCCCATTTTTGACAAATAATACTCTTTTCTCTCTCTTTCCATCCTTGCCTCGTGCATTTGTGGTGCCTGAAGGCACCGAGGCCTTCTTTAACGAGGTTTTCGCACAAGACAGAATTAGAAACCTTGATCAAAACAGGGCCTCCAGCAGGAATGCAGTAAAAAGACAGCCACATGCATTCTACAACCAAAAAAAAATAAAATCCAAGTAATGCAGAACATCAATCAGCAAGCCATTTCACAAGCAAACAGGAAGAACACCCATCTGCCAGGGTGCCAACGATGCTGAGCCCTCTCCTTCCCACCCTGTCCTCTGCCTTCCAGCCTCTTCAGCCCTAAGACCCTGGGGTGGCTGTCAGCCAGCAAGCGTCAGACCCAGGGAGGCAGCACAGCCTTAAGGCAAACGCTGCAGCCCTCGAAGTCCTGGGGATGGGATGGATCTCCTCCCTGCCTGCACCGGGCGGTCCTCTCCAGCTTGTTTTGGAGCGGGAAGCAGCCCATCTTCGCACCCTGCGAGCAGAGGGGACCAGGCAGGCCCTGGGATGAAGGGTGAAGGGGGGCCCAGGCGAGGCCTAAGGGGGGCCCCAAAGCCCCACCTGGGTTGAGGGGGACAGAGTCCCCGGGCTGAAGGGCCTGGGCTCACCCCCATGGTCCCACCTGAGCTGAGGGAACCACGTACCCCCAGGTCCTAGACCCTCTGGGGCAGCGGGACCAGACCCCCTGCTCAGACAGCCTAAGGAGGAGGGGAGCAGACCCGACGAGGCACGGAGGTTGAGAGGACCAAAGCCCCTCCCGGTTCCAAGGGTTGCAGGGACTGCAGCCCCCCGAGCTCAGGTGACCAGAGCTCCCGCAGGCTGAGGGGACAGCAGCTTCCCCGGTCTTCCCGGGGCTGAGCGTCCCAGATAACACCGACCTGAGCGGACTAGGGCTCCCGCAGGCCCCCAAGGCTGGAGGGACCGGAGCCGCCCAAAGCCCCCGGGGCTAAGGGGGCCTGGACACCCTCCACGGATCCCCCGGGAGCTGCAGGGGCCGCCGCCGTGCTGAGGTGCCGGGACCCCCGAGCCACGGCCCTGCCCCGACACTACACGGTCCTGCCTCGGGTGGCGGCGGCCCCGTCTCCGCTGTCACCCACCGCCCCGTCCTGCCGCTAACCGCCGCCTCTATCCCCGGGCCTGCGCCCGGCCCCACCGCCCGGCCCCGCGCTGAGGCGGCGGCGGCTCGGCTCGCTGCTCACCGTGCGGTGCGAAGCCCCGCGGCGGGTCGGCTCGGGTCGGGTCAGCGCGGCTGCCGGGCGGGCGGATCCCCTGGGCGGCGGCGGCCCCGTGTCCCGCACGGCGGCGGCGGCGGCGGCGGCGAAGGGCGGGGTGGGCGGCACCGCGCGTCACGTGACCGCTGTGTCATCCCGCGCCGCCATCTTGTGCGCGGCGCGCCGTGGCGGTTGGAGTACTGTTCACCGCCTTCATCGTAACGTGAAGGGCTCGGGGGATGTGAGAAGTCGGCTGCTATTAATAAAATCGTAGTTCAAGTGAAGCCACAGGACAATTTAGTTGGGGAGTGATCTCTTGGCATCATCTTCTCCAGGTAGTACAGGCGGTAACATTTTGTGAAGTCTGAAACTGAGATCTGTTGAGCCTGGCAAAGAGAAGCCCGAGAGGGGATCTAATCAATGCTGATCAACAGTTAAAGGGTGGCGGTCAAGAGGGTGGGGACAGTCTCTTTTCAGTGGTGCCCAGTAAGAGTGCAAGGGGCAATGCACACAAACTGGAACCCAGGAGTTTCCATCTGAGCAAGAGGAAAAAATTCTTTGGTGTGGGGATGCCAGAGGCTGCCCCAGGCTGCCCAGAGAAGTTGTGGTGTCTCCTTTTCTGAAGAGATTCCAAACCTACCTGGACGATGTGATCCTGAGCACCTGCTGTGGGTCGCCCTGCTGGAGCAGAGGGGGGCAATGAGATGATCTCCAGAGATCCCTTCCAACCTGCACCATGCCGGGATTCTGTGACTAATGCCTCACATCCTCTTCAAAACCTCATACTCCACAAATTCTTGTTAATACAAAGAAGTAAGAGGGTTTTTTTTCTATACAAAAAGGTTCAAAAGTGCTTTGCAGTGCCCACGGAGGCAGTGGGGACACCTGCATGCGTTGAGCCTGGTGTCCTGCAGCTCTGTTCCCCAGCGTGGGAAAATTTGCAAGGTCTGATCAAAACTTCTCCTCTATTTCAGGCATTTGTTATCTCTCTCAGATGGTTGCTAGCCAGCAGATTGTGGAGATAGGAGAGCTGCACCACATCCAGCTACCCCTCTCCCAGGCAGTAGGAGGATGAAAACATGGGAGGGACTGGATGTCCCAGTATGTCATAGTAACATTAAGCAAGAGACAGTTTTTGCTGATCTTGGCATATAAACATATAGAAAGCTAAAAAAAGCCCACATGACATCCTAATCAGCAAGGAATTGCAGACACGACCCAAGCAAAATCAAAATTAAGCTTAGATAAACAGTAATTTCTGCAGTGGGATAGGTCAAACATAATAGTGTCATGGTCCTCTGTGAAGAGTTACCCAATACTGCAATTTCTTAAAATGTAGGTTAGCCATTCAAAAGGAAAATTCCCTACGTAAGAAAACTCAAGAGTAGAGCCAGCGTGAAAGGTACATTTTTTGAGATCTGCTGCTCCTCTTCTTCTTCTCAGTGCTGATGAAGAGGGAACGAGTTTTGTTTGACCTCAGGATCCAGGCAACAGCTTTTACAGTGTGCAAACCTCTTAGTAGTTAGGGGAAACACAGATGGAAGAGGATGACTTAGGAGAAAGGTGCTGGGGAATCAAGCACAAGATTTCACTTGACTTTTCTCACAGGCAAATAATTGGCAATCTGTTTTCTTACCTGGTTGCCTGTGGGCAGCGCTCACAGGCTAAAGAGAAATGCACCTTTTTCAGCTGAATCGTAAACCAGAGTCTGAGCATTGCATTGGCCACTGTTGTAGCACTCTTTGCTTGACATCTCCTGGAAGTCATCATGGAAATGAGTGAGAAATGCAGGTGCCATGTTAGGTCACCCAGCTTTTGGCAGTGCTGTGCCATTCATGCAGGCAAAGGAGGTTTTCTCCAGGGGAGTGGACAGGACCACAGATCTCCGGAGCTGAGCCAGAACCCTTGATCTTCTTCTGTAGAGCAAGAAACCACCTTGTGAAGTCTCTGAACTAACTGAATACTGCCTTAAACAGGGAGTTTGCAGAGGGGACAAACCCCACATATATCAACAACACAGCTTGCAAGTGACTCTCTCCTCCTGACCCCTTTCAGACAGGTCCTTTCCTCCCCCTTGCTCTTCTTGCCACAACCTTGTTTTTAATTCAGTCACTTCCGCTTTTTGGAGAGGTTTGTCACTGAAGATGACCCAGGCATTGGTGGCTTTGGTTCTCTCATCCCTGAGGAGGGATTTATCTGTGAGTAGTTTTAATACCAGCTGCTCGGTTCTGTTCCTTCCCAAGCTGATTCTTACCAAAGATTCTTCAAATCTGATTCTTACTGAAATATTGTGAGGCTGGTTTGTGTGAACGTGGTTGCTCCAGGAAGAGTTTGGGAATAGGGAACTGGGACAGCTCCCTGCTCCCTGCTTCCTGCTCCCTGCCTTGTTTTTCCTTGGAAAACAGGAAAGCTGATGGTGAAGGCAGAGGGGACCTGCTGGAAGCAAGGACAGGTGTCACCATTGCTGCCAGTGCTGAGCACCCAGCCACACCAGGGACAAAAAGTCTCATTGGGTGTGCCGTTGGGTACTCCTTCAGTCAGTGGAGCCTATGGGGGTCTTGACAGTCCCTATCACATTCTCTCTATTTTCTCCCCTTGTGCAATACTGTGATGACAGGGACATTCCTGATGGGGCTTCCTGCTTTTCAGCAGGGCACTGTTTCCTCCCTGACTGTCATTTCCTGTGACCCTGTCCTGCTAATGCTATAATGGGATTAATGTTGCTGACACTTCCCATGGGATAATCATCTAATAAATTCCCCCTTTCTGGGGTTGTTCTCCTAGTACAGGCATTTTCCAGCAAATAATATGAACCTGAAGGCTGTGCAAATTGATTCATGGAGAGCCTGACCTCCCTGTTGGGAATGACAAAAGGGCCATCCGAGAGGCTTAAAAATAGCTGTCCCAGGCTGCTGCCTGGGCTTAATCCTGCTGAGCCACTTCTGTTCCTGAAAATGACCTCTCCTGCCAGGCTGCTCCCCAGGAGCAGACAACATCATTCCAGGGGGATTCCCTGTGGGACAGAGGAGCGGGAGTGGAGGACCCACGGTTCTGCTCAGCTAGGGGTTTCTCCTGCTGGTGCTTTCATTAGCTTGAGTAGTTGAAATTGGTGTATGCGTGAAGGGTAAAATGCTAGATCATGATCATTAGTAATCATTAGGCATTGATCGATAATTAGTAAAACAATGACACTCAATTTGAAGAGAAATCTTTAGTTAGATGTAATACATCTACTATTCGCCCACTAATATTGTACCCATGAACTAATACTAAACTAACTTAAATAAAATTTCAGTAACCTTCTTCATCTTCCTTCACTCAGCGTAAGTACATCTTTCAGTACAGCTATGACCACTTACCCAATCACTTCATGTACAACATCACTTGATACCACATGGCATCATTTACTCATTGGTGGTATATATGACATCACATCAGATGGCATCATTTATGTAGGTTGCAGGATTTACATACATCGCATAATTTATTTAGTGGCTTTGTCCATGATACCATTTAACACCAAATGCCATCATCAACTCAGTGCCTTTATGATATCATTTTGGTATAATTTTGACACCACATGACATCATTTATTCAGTGACTTTAAGCTAAACCTGAAGTTAGAAGGGGTTGTGACTGTGACGGGCCTAGAAAGAGAAACTGCAGGAGTGGTCCTTGCTGCAAATTTCTACAGTGCTTTGCAGTTCCACGGCGCTTTGTCCCTGATGGTGATGTTGAGGGCAACAGCAGCAGCAGCAGAATGAAAAACGTCATGGCTGGAGTCAAGCAAAGAGCTCACTGAATTCACATGCCATAGTTTGAAGAAACTACAAAGCAGGTCTCTTAACTGCAATATAAACAGTAAAAGAGGCCAAACTATCTGTTTCCAAAGGATGCAGTAGGTTACAATTCAGCTACTGTAATATTCAAGCAAGTGATTAGTGGTGAGATGGCATCATCTTCTCAGATCAGCGAAATTATCTGGTGATCTGTTGCAGACAAGCAGCATTATGCATGCAAGATTTTCCTTCTGTTCATTTCAGATCATTAGAAAAATACGTAAACTCATTTATTTAATTAATCTGATTTTAATGGCTGATTGCTCCTGATTAAAACAGCATGTGTCTTTGAGGGGAAATGCATCAAAACGTGAAATAAAAGGAGGAATGCTTGACAGAGGCAGAGCAATGGCAACCATTTCCACATTTGAACAGCAGAAGAAATAAAAATGAAAAAGAGGCATGAAAGAGAGTAAGAGAAGGAAGAAAAACCAATTCAAAGGTGACAAGTCATCAGTCACAAAGAAAGGACCCATGGGGTTTTCCAGAGGCTGGCTGTGTTCGGCTGAGGGCATCCCAGTGCAAGCGGAGCCTCCCAGCTGGACCGGGCCCCCATTCTCCCCATGTCCTGGGTACATCTTTGGCTACACCACTCTGTGCTGCCTCCTCTTTCAAGAAGCAAGCGCCTGCTCCCAGCAAAGCTTGTCGAAACCCACAACGCTTTCCCACATTGCACATCACTTCTCAGTAGAACAGTCCCCAGCGTCAGTTCATGGAGTGAGTGGTTTTAGCTGGGAGGAATTTAAGCTGTGCTTTTCACTGGGAGGATTTTAACGCTGGTGCTGGCGTGTGCTTTTCGCCCCTCTCACTGAGTTGAAAAGGAGTGTGGCTGAGGGAGGGCACTGTGCTGCCCGCTCCGTGTCAGATACGGGGAGATGGATACAGCAGTGTTACGACAGCAGCTTGACAGGGCCATTATCTCGGTGCTCTTGCAGGATGTGGCAGGAGTTCTGATCTGATTTGCTTTGAAACTCTTACTGAAACTGCACCTCACATGCTGCAGCCTTCGATTTTTCCCACAATGCTAGTGCTGGTCAATCAAAAAGCTTTTTTTTCCAGGACCCCTAACATTAATTGTAAATAAATTAATGCAAAAGTGGATTTGAGTCATTGCTGTGTTGCAGGGCTCTGCTTGCCCTTCCTGTTGCCATTTGGAGACATTCTCACTCTCAGCAACTCCCTTGAAAGGAGGTTGGAGCCAGGTGGGGTCAGTCTCTTCTCCCAAGGAACAAGCAATAGGACAAGAGGAAACTGCCTCAAGTTGCACGAGGGGAGGTTTTGGTTGGACATGAGGAAAAATGTTTTCCCCACAAGTGTTGTCAAGGCCTGGCCCAGGCTGCCCAGGGCAGTGGTGGAGTCCCCATCCCTGGGGAGGTTTCAAAGCAATGTAGATGTGGTGCTGAGGGACATGGTTTGGTGTTGACCTGGCCATGCTGGATTAACGGTTGGACCTGATGATCTTGAAGGTCTCTTCCATCCAAAACAATTCTATGACTCCTTGTAAAACCTCTGTTTATCTCCAAAAGGGTAAATTTTGTTTACACACGCATGTGCAAGCACGCAGGGCTCAGCTGAGCCTGGACTAGGGCCAACGTGCTCTGAGCCAGCACCACTGCATCCTCCTCCCTGCAGCCAGTGCCTGCAAGCTTGGGCAGGTCCCGCAGCACAGGGCTTTCTAGCAGCATAAGAGGCTTTAATTACAGAATGGTTAAAACTCATTTATCTCAGCCAGACTGTAGGCAGGAGTTAGAAGAAGAAAACCTTGCTCTGTGAAATCAGCAGCACCAAGATGGGATTTCACAGGGGCAGTTGCACAGCTGTGTCTTTGCAGTGACTTGGGGCCCCCCAGTTAGCTCCCAGCTTTCAAAACAGATTACCTTGCAGATGCTCCTCATAGTCACTTTCCCATCAGGTTTATTCTCACAGTAGTGTGCTAAAACTGTGGGAGAACAGGAGGATATGGCTTTGCAAGTGCTCAAGGCTGAATTTGCAGCATGGCAGGGGCTGGGAAAATTATGATTTCTTGGGACAAAGTGGTAATAGCAGTTATGTTGAAGGAAGACAAATGGGGTCTGGGTACTTCACAGGTGCAGAAGCGGTGAAGTCCCTGCTCCATCCTACCATAATCATTCAGTAATTCCCTGAATCCATCTGCTAGGAGAAGTTCCCAGCAAGCACAGAACTCTATAGTCTCCAGCAAGTTCTGACCTCAAAACTAATGTCCCACCCTGGGCTCAGACGTGCTGTCACAGGCTGGAGGTACCCTCGGGTGGGGGTCTGCAGCCCAACCCTGCTCCCAGCAGGGCCAACACTACAGCTGCAGCAGTTCATTTGGGTCTGTGTCCGAGTGAGTTGGGGCATCCCTAGGGATGGGGATCCTCCACCAGTTGAACAGGAAGGGGATGTTTCCTTGGGACCGGCCAGGGTTTCCTGTGCTGCAGCTGTGCTGGTGCCTCTGGGGCCCTTGCTGTGCCCCTCCGAGCAGAGTCAGGCTCCTGCATCTTCAGGACCCCTTTGGGCAAGCAGAGATGCTGCTGAATCCCCCTTTGTCTCCTCCATCTGAGCAAGCACAGCTCCTCCAGCCTCTCCTTGTATGCCTTAGCTCCCACCCACCACTGCCAAGGTGTCCCCAGGCTTAGACTTGGTTTGAAGATCCCTTGCAGCTCCACACTGGTCCCAATACTATACTTCCCACTTAACCTGCCGCCCACCCTGTGTCAAGTTGAAAAACAGGATGATGCCTCCAGATTGTCTTCAGGTCACCACGTTTTGAAGACACAGAAAAATCTGTCTAGAAGGAAACTGCGCGTGAGTGTGGGGCTGTTCTCCTGTGCTAGCCCACTGAGCTCCAGACTGTGTGACCTCCACAGCATCCAAGCAGCAGGAGCAAAATGATACCTGGAGGCTCCTAATCAAGCTCTTGTGTGATTTGCTGCTGAGCCCAGAGATGTCACGGTCACGTAGCAACATCTCTCCTTCCTGCTCAGTCCCAAGATCCGATCCTGGAGGCTTTTTCTGGTCACCCACTGTATTTATCCTTCACCTCACATGATTTGGGGAATTGCCATTTCCAAACGGGTTGGGGATTTTGTCCTCCTGTGGCACTGGCACCCAGGGAGGGCACAAGCTTCTTTCTCAAACTGGATTTTCTCAGTTTTCCCTGTAGGGGCAGCACTTGCCTTTCAAGCCAGTCTGAAAGAAGAAAAAGATCATAATTTTAAAGCCTAGTTCCCATTCCTAGTGAATGCAGCTCTGATAATGGGACTAACGTCAGCAGGAGCCTGTACTAACTGACTTCAGTAATTTTCATTTCTTTTACTGTGTAACTCACAGCTTAATGCTGCCTCCTGCTTTGTCCTGTGTCACCATGCAAGCTCTGTTCCTCGAATTAGAACAAGGTCTATAAATCAAGCCTCCCTTTACTGTAATAATAATAATAAGAAGAACAACAATAAAGATATTATGATGGTCCTGATCGAGTGTGGGCAATAGTTTTGCTCTGGACTGGGGATCTCCAGAGCTCCCTTCCCAGCCTCACTGCTGTCATGCCAGAGGCCAGGGATGTTAATGACATGATTTAAACAGAGAAAAATCTCAGCCCAGTTCTCTCCGTATCTTTCAGGGAAACACCGGATCCTCTTGTAAAACATAAAGAGGTCCTCTTATCAACTTAGTAAAGTCAGAGGAATCTCTAGGGCAGCAGGTTCTTCATGTGATGCAGAGCATCAAACATTACCCCAGGTTCAGTGCTAATAGTTTTTACTCAGCCTCAAGATGCAATAACCTGATGCTGCCCTTAGGCAAGGGAGAAGCAGGGAAGCGAGAAGCCGATGCTGAGGTTCTCATTTTGATGGCAAATTTTGGTAACTTGAAGATTTACAACCGAAATCCAAGAGGAGCCAGAGTATATTACTTGAAGAGGACCAGAAAATCCTATAAACCAGATAAAGTCACAGTTGGCTGCTGCCAAGAGTGGGAGAGAGCCTGATGCCTTTGGGCTGATGTCAATGTAAAAAAAAATGTTTACCCTTCTGCTAAAGAAAGAAAAGGCAAGAGCAAAGCACACTTGTCCTACAGGTGGTTCTGATATTATTGTAGCTTGGACATCCCTCACTCAGGCTGCAAGTGCCTTTCAGAGGAGACAACGGCAGAAGTTTCGTGGGAGGAAGGCAGGAAGTGGAGCAACCCCCATCTAATTCACCAGCTTTGTCCCAGAGCGCTGGTCAGATCTATCAGCCCTATTAGCAATACTATTCACGGGTCACAGCACAAGGCATGAGGGTTGAATGTGTTTGTTCTGCAAATTGAACTAATATTGTGAAGACCGTAAAAGAGGATATGTAACATGTTTTGTCTCTTGCTAGTATCTAAGATCACATCGTAGTATGTTTCCTTGAAATTACCTGAGCTCAGACCTAATTTTGCGGTAACTGACGGCTAGGAAAGACTTCAATTTCATTAATAATGGCCACCATCTTTTTAACATTTAATACATCATAAATCATAACAAATTTTTTTTGCTTTTGACTTGGAATGAGACAGGTGGAATGAAATTAAATCTGAAGCCTCCCGAGTTGGCCAAATGAGAGGCTGCACCAAGTTTTTGGATAAAATGCAGATCATGGAGATGGCATTGCAAGAGGTCATCTAAAGCTTGGGTCAACACATCAGCCCCATCCTAAACCAAGCTGTGAGTGGCTTTGACGCCCCTCATCAGATGGGCTGTGCACATCAGTGTTGCACTGCTGGCTGGGGGACAGATTCAGAGCTGGGGCCTCTCACACAGCTGTACCAAACACCACTACTGGCACAGTGGCTTTGCTGTCAGACCTCCTGGCGATCATTTGCTTTGCTGCACTCACTTTTTCGGTGACGTTGCTGTTGTGACACGCTCCAGTCTCACCTCTGTCACTGGCTGGAAGAGATTATCTTCACAGCTGTAATTTGATTTTTGTGCTTCATCATCACTGGGCGTGATATCACTACTGTATGTGCAGCATTGATGCAGTAAGGATATGTTAGGCATGACAAATAAGCACCAGTGAACTGCTCATCTGGTGTCACCCACTGTCCCACATCCCTCAGAGCTCAGCCTTGTACACCAAACATTGCATGCGGCCCTTGATGCCTGCTTAAATATACAGCAGTAATAATGTAGGGCTAGTAATAATAGTATTAAGCTGAGCACTAAAACAGGGGAAAGCTGCTTTTAACTGAGGGTGGCATGGAAATTTTGATGCAGGAAGGATGTTTGATGTAAATGTTGAGAATAGTTCATATTAGGTATGTACATGAATACAGATGTGATTTGGATCGCACGCACATTGTATTTAGAAATGGAAATCTCATTATTCTAGCACTAATTCAGAACTATTAGGGGGAAGCTTAGGGTCTTTAATCAGTAAGGCTGTATTAACATAACAGAATTAATTGCAATAAAGAAAAAAATGCTGATTAAAGAACATTTTTCTCCACCTAAGACATGCTACCTACTATATTCAAAAACACCAGTGGGCTAAATCCTGCCTCCGATTTGCTGAACCCTTCTTCTTCTCACCGAGTCAAGGAGAGAAAAGGTGAGTTTGCCTCCTGTAAGGCTGGGCCCGAGCTGAGTGTTTTTGCCTCCATCTCACAGCAGGAAGAATACAGGCTGCCCTTTGTGCTTGCTCAGCTTCTGCTCCTGTCGATGGAGCTTGATGAAGTTCAAGCATCTTTGCACTGAGACCAGAGGCTAAAGCCCTGGCTGAGAACACCCACTGCTTCTGAGTAATGTGACAAAACTCTGGCTAGAGGAGATGGGAAGGCTTGTCTCTGCTGTTACAGAGTTGTGTCCAGTCCCAGGGACAGCCTAGATTGACACCTGCATGTCTTCTGTCCTGGTCTGAGCAAGAACAGAACTAATTCTGTTCAGTGATTTTACTCTTCCACTCAGTCTCTTCTAAGCAACGGAACTGTCTGAAGTTAACGAGAGATTTCTGTGGATGGTCTCTGCTTTCAGCAGTGATAACACTCTGTGTTTAGAGTCACTACCAAGAGTTGGGGTGTGCACACAGGCTCTTGCTTATACTTGCTTCTGTGCAGAACAAGGTCACTGCTCAATCTTGTGCACCACATTGGCAGTGCAGAAAGTAAGAGGTGGCACCTGTGGGGAGGAGTGCCCAGGACAGGTGACCATAAACTGGCCAGCGAGGGATTCCATCCCATGTATGGTATGCTCAGTATAAAGCTGAGGGATCACGAGGGTCAAGCCTCTTCTTCAATGGCTGGTGTCCAAGGAGGACTCTGTACATTCTGCCTTCAATCCTGATCTGTGTGTTCCTGAATCCAGCTCCTAAATCTGCTTGCTGTCTGTGACTGAGTGCAGTATGGGACTTCCTCAGTGCCTGCTCCACACCACTAGTGGTGACAGTGACATAACTGCCATCAGGGGTTTGGGTTCAATACTGCTTTGTATGTATTTGTATATACTTAATTTTATTGTTATTGTTTAATTCAAGCTGTTTTATTTTTCTTTTCTAATCTGTAAGTCTCTCTCCCTTATTCCCTTTCTCTTCCCCTTTGGGAAGGGAGAGGGGTCAACAGAGAAAATCTGTCATTTATCTAGTGGCTGTCCCAGCCCCAACCCTTGACATCTTTCACCAAGCTGTGGAAATAGTGACATCTTGTAGGGCAACAGCAACCAGCCACAAGGGCTGTACTGAAACCAGGAACACTGCTGTCTTCACTGACCTCCTCCATCTCAAATCCACAGCGTGACAGGCTTAAATTCACAGGAAGTTCTGCTTGAGCAGCCATTACCACAGAGTATTCTTGATACAGTGTTTGCAAAAGTATCTTTTATGTTTATCCTCTGCAAAGACGTGTTGCTTTGGGACACTTGTTGCACTCAGGGCAGTAGTGTATATAGCCCTGCAAAATATCCAAGGGTCAAAACATTCATTCTAGGTTATTCAAGATTTGGACCAGAACCATGCATGAAGCCATCTCTTTCATAGGATCATTTGGGCACTTCATTCCAAGAAGGACATTGAGGGGCTGGAGCATGGCCAAAGAGTGGCAACGAAGCTGACGAACAGTCTAGAGCACAAGTCTTGTGAGGACCAGCTGAGTGACCTGAGGTTATTCATCCCGGAGAGGAGGCTCAGGTGAAACCTCCTTGCTCTCGACAGCTCCCTGAAAGGAGGTTGGAGACAGGCGGGATCAGTCTCTTCTTCCAAGGAGTAAGCAATACGACAAGAGGAAACTGCCTCAAGTTGCACCAGGGGAGGTTTAGGTTGGACATATGGAACAATTTCTTCCCTGAAAGGGTTGTCAAGTCCTGGCCCAGGCTTTCCAGGGTGGTGGTGGAGTCCCCATCCCTGGAGGAGTTTTAAAGCCATGTAGATGTGGTGCTGAGGGACATGGTTTAGTGGTGGCCTTGCAGTGTTGGGTTAATGGTTGGACTCAATGATCTTAAAGGTCTCTTCCAACCAAAACAATTCTATGATTCAGTGATTCTATGATCACAGGGTCACTGCAGTGCTGGACTTCTTGAGGTCCTTACTGGACTTCCCACTTGCTGCAGGAGTCACCACCCCCCTCACTGTGGGTTGGGTGCTCCAGGCCCTGACCTGCTGGGCTTCAGCAAATGAAGCCAAGGACATTTACCTTTTTGTTGAAAACACTGTATCTCTCCCCTTATATAAGGTACACTGGGTTTGTTCTCTGATAAAGGCAGTTCTCCTGCTTATTTTAAAATCCACTGATCCTGAGATGTCAACAGTTCTGCTACAAGCATGGCTGAGAACAGCAAAGGGCTGTACTTCAAACAGAGAGCCAGGTTCACCACTGCAAAAATTTCCTTCCAAACTAGGTACCAATAAAACTGTACTTTTCCCTTACCCTGCGTAGGAAGCCTCGCTGGGAGCTCAACACGCACTTTCCTTTTTCTGCCACTGGAAGCCCTTCTTGCATGTTGCCTGGCATGGTCCCTGTATCCCACTGCTTGGACAACAGCTATGTTCCGAGGATGGAGTTCCCATTGTGCTATTTACTCTCCCCTATGACCCAGAGCTGCTTGTTACCATTGGAGAGATCAAAGAGAGATCTCTTTGTTTAAATGTAATTTGTCCTGAACTTGTTGATTTGGGAAGAGTGTTGGGTTCACATCTGGACAGGAACTCCTGTGAGGTCTCCTAGTCACAATGCTCCCTCTCAGCTGACTCACCCTGTTCAATCTTAGCTCATCTCCTTGGAAAAAGTGGCCCATAACTGTAATTTTTCTTCTGGTGTTGGACACACATTTTTCAGGGTTGGTCTGCTTTGCCTTCAGTTCGAGTACAAAGACTTCATCATGGGTCTGTAGCTGCCCTCAGCTATTTTTGGTTTCTCCCGCAAACCTCCTATATAACCTTTAGAAAACAGCTTAGAATAAATCCCTTCCTCCTGCCTTTGGAAACCAGAGCTGTCCACAGGCATGATTGCCTTCTCCATGGCGAGCAGAGAACAAACCAAAGCAATTTTGCTGACTCCTAATGTCTCCTCTCTGTCTCAAGAAATAACTCCTTTTGTTTGTTTGTTTTTAAATCGTTTCAAAAGGGGTATTTAGAAAGTAATCTTTGTCTTTTGTGGGCGACACGAGCATGTCTAGTTCATACAGGAATGGCCATGTGGGGTCAGACGTGAATCCCCAGACGTCTCTGCCGGCACATATGGAACATAAAACTAGTGCAGTGAGATTTTCCCAGTGCTGTGTGCAGTGCCACAGGGCTTCTCACAGGTTCTCTTTGTGTTTAACAGCCTGTGATTATTTTCAGCTAAAAATAATGTACTCTAAGGTCTTGGAAGAATTATCTAGCTTACCTATGCCAAGAAGAAGTGGTGACTTTCTATGTCAGTTCAAAGTTATTCTCAGTAATGAATTAGCCCTTGTTCAGACCACAAGTACTTTAATGGGCTCCTTGACTCTGCCTGTCTTGCTCATGGCTGCTTCAGGGGCCAAATGCTGATATACTCTCAGGAGTCAAGCGCAGAGTGCTTTCATCTGGGAACAGAAAACCCATCAACACTGCCAAGCTATCCAAGAGATCTCCAAGCCTGGCTGGCGTAATCAAAGCTTTTGCAAAGCACGTTTTTCTTGTGCAAAATACGGAGAGGCTTAAAATCGTAACAGTGTGATAGTTTCAAATGCAGCCATCATTTTTTGTTATTAAATAAACAACTTGTAAGAAAATACTTGTTCATTAGCAAGAAGATTTATAATGGCTACAGAAGCTACCAAAGGATATTCAGATTGTCATCAGCAGCTTTGGTATGACCAGAAAAGCCTGGGTGGGACCTTTAAACACATGGACCACAAGTATTTTGTTCTGTGTCTACTTGAATCAGAGTAAAAATACACAGACAACAGACAGAGCAGATTGACTTCTAAACTTTTCCACGAGATAAGCAACAGCTTTAGCTAAGTACAACTGACTGAATTTTGCCTCATGAAAATCTTAAAGATAGTTCTGTAGCTCAGGGGTGATGGAAGGATGGTACAAGCCAGCAATTCAAACGAGCCTGTTTTGTAAATTTGCTGTTTGTAGTAGGATGATCTGCTTCGACCTAGTTTAGGTGGAATTTCTCAATCCAAAATTATAGGGAAGCTAACCAGAGGTTTTAAGAAAGGAACAATCTGCAACCCTTTTGTGGAAGAGGGAATATTTTACAGTTACCGACAAGATCCAAGTGTCACCATTGTTTAAATTTTAATCTTATTCCAACCCCATGATTTCCCCCAAATAGACTCACTCACCAGGAATGTCACATTCAACTTGATTCAGCTAATGGTATTTATACTTCTACATTGGATGGGTTTAATTTTCCCATCCTGTTAATGAAGCAGGTGATTATTAAATATCTTTACCACATGCATAGACATATATTTTCTGTGTCAGAAAGGAAAGCAACTGGTATTTTAAATTACTGAATGATAATTGTAGGTGGCTGTTTTTCATAAAGATAGGCAATTCCTTTCAATACAATAAATGGTTATAAGACTCCCTTTCATGATAAAGCAGTTCACAAGTGAATTTATTTGACAGTCACAGGTTGTGGTTCTATAGAAGAGCATTCTCCACCCCTCAGAGGCATATACCTTAATATAGTGAACATATGTAACATCATATTATGAAGTAAAGGTAGTGAAATGTCCCAAACGATGTGTTTTGGTACTAACACCTTGTACAACTAATGCTACAGGTCAGATCTAGACAGGCTTGAATAAGGCTCATTTCACATCCATATCTAAAGAAGTGCAGTCAGTGCCTGAGCAAAAGGAGTCCCAATGACAAGCACTGAGGCAAATTAAATTATTATCCTGGAGTTTTAAGTAAAAGGTTCTACAAAATCAATATGGAGCCACATGCTGTTGACATATCAGATGCAAAAGTGAACTCCAACAAGGGAAATCTGCTAAGAAGAAAAGATTTTATCTGACATGAGTGAAAGAGACACAAGTATTCAATCAGGGCAAATGTCAAGAAAGCTGAAAGAAATAAGAACTCCCATTCTGCACAGCACTGTTTCTCCAATCATAAAAGCAGCAACTTAAAAATGAGATCCTGCTGTTTATGAAACTCTGAAGCCTGACTTCAGGCCTCCTGAATGGTCCATCTCACTGCCTTCATCAAAACCACAGCAGACCTCATAACCCTCCAAAGAAAGCAAGAAGAAAAATGCTGGAGTTTGACCATGTTATCAAGCAGTGCTCCCCCATGTACAGCTCAGTTCTGTACAATAATGTGCACAAAGATTCCTTTCCTCAACAATGTCACAGACACACTTGCCTGGAGTGTATTTTTGCCTGGTGTGCAGTCTGATTATTTGAGTAGTACTGTCTCCTGTTTCACTTCAAAAGTTTTCCCTTCTCTCACATGAGGGGTTGCACATGTCCCTCAATTATGGGCTGTTTCAGGAGTTTCCCTGGCTCCCCCACGCCCCCACCCCTCCCAGGATGGAGATCCCCTCTTGTCTTCCTGGGGACCTATCCCAGGGCTGCTTCCTGCTCCAGGGGAAGGTCACTGTCAAGAAAGGTTTGGCTCTCGCCTCTCCAAAACTGAACAGATTCTGCAAACACCGAGGAACCTGAAGAGGGGCAAAACATCCCAAGCATTTTCTAGATTCATTCTTTCTTTTTTTTTTTTTTCTTTTCTTTTGAGTTTGAGTGGGTTATTCATACACATATGAAGAAAACAAGATGATTTTCATAACTCTTTGCTTTCAGCACAAAGCATTCCTGAAGCAGGATGTGTTAGCACCCTTTCTCTAGCCCCCCTCTCTCCAGGCCCATGCTCTGAGCACCGTTATTGTACCATGCAGCGCTTTTCAACCCCATATAAAGAAGAGTAAATGAATTTACCTTAATGAGTGGTAAATCCAACCCACAACTCCTTTTTCCTTTATCCATGCTAAAAGCATTACTGATGTGAACTGATTTGGAGGGGCAAGCAGACAAAAGTATTTCATTTGTTGCCACAGGCTTTAATGGGGAAGTTAAGGATTTTCTAGACAAAAGACGAAGACTCAGCTAACTCCAGCTGAATGCCTCTTTCTGTTCATTTGCCTTTTGTTTTGCAACTGCTAACAGTGCTAAAAGAAAGACCCCGATGAGCAACATGCCGGTTCATTCCCGTTGTTGAAATCTGTGAAACGCAGGCAGGATCAGCTGAGCTCTGGGCAAAGCTGCACAGCGAATCATCATCTTTCCTCTGTAAAGCGCTGTTTGCCATCAGCCTCAGCCTGGCTTTGGGCGGAGCAAAACATCGCCAAAAACATACACAGATTATAGGGCTTGTTTGTAACCCAACCTGCCTGGAAAACATGAAAACAGCTAAATATGCAAGAGACAAAAGTAAACAAGCCATGCCTGGAAAACAGATTTGCAGTCAGTTTGAGTGTGAGATTTATCAACGACTGGTATTATGGGCTGCCCTTGCTACCGTAACTGTGATGCACCTTTGACACAGCTGCAGCGTTTGGGGAGGACAGAACAAGCATTTGTCTTTATTTTAGCACAGAAGGGATCTAGGAGTTAGTGCCTGTTACTTGCTTCTCCTCTTGTGTGAGGGTACTGACAAGTGCAATAATCTCTCTGGCTTCCTACTGTCTCACCATGTCTCAAATCTGTATGAGAAAAAGCTAAGCTTCGTAAAATAGGGCAGTGAAGAGGATATAAAGAAGAAAAGCAATCCAGCAGTGAGTTGTTACCTCCCCATGGAAAAAACAAGTGACAAAATTAACTAGTTCAGACAAGAAATTTTGAGTGGAGCTTAAATTGCCTCCAGACTTCTTGGAGGCCCTAAGAAATACCTGTAAAAGAACTGCTTGCATCTACTGGCAGACGAAAGATAATCTGGCCTAGGGTTTTCTAACAGTAAGGTGGGTGATCAGCACTTTTTGAAAGAAAAGAAAATAGAAAATGTGGAAGGAATTTTAAAGCAGTATCATAAGGATATTTACTGCCTTAGAATCGGGAGAAATGTTACCAAGCAACAGTTTGTTACTGAATCTATTAAAAAGGTAACTTGGTCATGAAGAAAATCTGTCTTAGATGACTGTTGTAATTTTAGAAAGCTGCTGACCAGCCGTGTCTCTACATCTGCTGAATAAATTGGCAAACTGCCCCCGCTTCCAGTTCTTCATCCTGAATGATTCAACGAGATGTGGCTTTGAATGCAGCGTGGTGCTGTTGGATTTGTTTCATGCCAACTCCTGATGCTGAATTTTTCTGAAGCTTTTTCAGAGCTTTTCCGCCCGTCTTTTCATGCAGGGATGGATGGCACTGGTCAGAGGAGGTCGTGCTATTGGCATCGTCACTGCAATGTCCATGTTGTCTTGGGCAAGAAGCTTGCCTGTAAGAGTGTGCTGCAGGCTTGAACCTCTGGTTGGAAGCAGAGTAGGAGAAGAGGACACAGGACTGAAGCGCCCTGTCTCACTGTTCTCAGGATCTGCCATCAAAGGCAGGCAAGCCACCTCATTCCTCTCACCAAACTTGGCAAATTTATCCTGAGGTTGGCTACATCATTTACTGGTGCTAGGCTGTTCCCAAAGCTGCCCTTTCCAGATTAGAAACTTCCTAACATCCAGGCCACATTTACTCGTGTCCAGTTTGGACCCCTCCACATGTCCTCTCATAAGGTGTGCACCACCCTGTCAGCGCTTCAGTGCAGTTCTGCACTTGGGTGCATTGCAATCTGATGGTGGATGGCCAGCGCCACGTACGCAGCTTCCCAGATGCCATCACAGCAATACCCGTGGTGGGGAGCATTAATCTCTCCCTGTCTCTACTGATAGTGTCTCTCCTGACCTGACGTAAACTTGTATTTGCCGTTAGGTGGCCATGCCACACGGATGGCTCCCAGCTGCCTGGAGATCAGCCGATCTGTACAAGCCTTTCTCTTCCTTTGTTATTTTGAGCTGATGAGTCTGCAGTAGAAATCCCTGCCGTTTGCTGCAAGAGCACAGTTTTTCACTGTTAAATTTCAGCCCATCTCTGACTGGTTGTTCTCTGTATTTGGCCACTGTCAAGCTTTGTGCTGTCAGCAAACTTCATTATTATGCCCAAGCCCAAACCCAGTCTGATAAAACCATTAAAAAAAGGTTGCCACTGGATTAAGTATTACACTTGACAATTCTTTCATGATTCACTACTCTATCTAGTCCCTTGCCTTGAGCATGTTACAGTATTTGAGCTTTTTTTCTGCCTTCTATTTGGTGACAATACAGCCCAGAAATTTACCTTTTCTATATATAGAACAAACATTCACATTGGGTAGTTTATCTCCTCCTCTTATTCATGTGGAAAAAGAAACAGTTATTATTTATTTTTACACTTGTAAAGCCCAGTTTGGCTGGATTTGGAGGGTTTCTGAATTTTTCTCTGCCTTTTTTGACTTCCAAGCCATTCCACAGCCTGAGTGTATTAGCTGTATGGCATCATGCTGCTCAAGAACTGGAAAGGCTTGATGTGCTCCAGAAAGACACACCACATAATTATGGGGTTGTCATGCTGGTGGAGTTGCCCACACAAGGTGAAGCCACACTGTGAGACCAGAAACACAGCTTTCAAGGAGGTCAAACCACTTACGGTCCCCAAAGGTTTCTGTGTTTTCTGAGGGAACAAGCCATGTGACACAGTGCCTCCTTATGACACACTGACTAAGCCATATAAAAAACCCCATGCCAGAAGGAAGAGCATGTTATAACACTCAGGGTTTCCAAGAGCACCCTGTTCCCCATACGGGACCAAGCAGGGCCAATATCCTGAGCGCCGCGTGGCTACCTGAAAAGGCAGAGTGGCGAAAGGCTGCAGGAACAGAGGTGTAAGCACGGGTACGGAGATGTGGTTGTACTTGGGGTTAATCGAGGTCAAGGATGGTCTTCCCATCAGCAAGCAGGCGGTGGCTCCACCCTAATTATAAGCCATTTAAATGAACTAACAAGATGGAAAAGCAGGCCTGGGGAGCTTGGGAAAAGATTTTGACTCCCAACCTCAAGGAGATCACATCAAGCAGCAATAAAGTAGCTGCACTTCACAATGGGAGGGAGGGACTGCAAAGGTGGTCTCCAGACTAAGCAGCCCAGTCATAAACCTCCTGCTGACAACTGTTGACAAGTCGCAGTGCTGCAAGTCCCAGACTGGAATGACATGCATGTCAGATAGCAACCAACAGTATTAGGACATGGTCCCTCCCCCTTCATTAGGACAGAATGGATGAGACCTGAACTCAGCCCTTTCTGTGGAAAGCAGTTAATTATTAGTGCATGCATCATTCCTTTTCCAGTTCTCTGACTGCTAGCCGAAAAGTGGCATCAGCTAAGGAAAATACTATCACTTTCCATATGAGTGACAAATGTGTTTCTGCTCCCTACACAGAAGACAAAGGACTGCCCAAAAGAACAGGAAGTGTCTCTGAAGAGCCTCTGCACCAAAAGGAAGCAGTGAGGATCTGGCAGTGCCCTCAGATTAAAGCGATTTTGCACCTAGGGTACAAAAACATGCATCCAAAGCAAGCACATCTCTGCTGACATGGCTTTGCACTGTAGAGCTGAGATATGATGCCAACTGACAGAGGATCAACAGCCCGGGTTTTTGCATTCCGCCATCTTGCCCAGCAGCAGCAGAAACTCAGCTTTGCTTGCTGAGCACAAACACAAGCAGCTGCATGTGAGCCACTGAAGATTTTTCCTCCTATTCAGATGGAACCTCCCGGGTTCCAGTTTGTGGCCATTGCCCCTTGTCTTGTCACTTGGTATCAATGCCAAGAGTCTGGCCCCATCCTCTTGGCCCCTGCCCTTCAGCTATTGATCAGCATTGATCAGGCTTCTCTTCTCCAGGAGAAACAGCCCCAGGGCTCTCAGCCTTTCCTCAGCACAGAGGTGCTCCAGTCCTCTCAGCATCTTCATAGTCTCAGCTGGACTATCCCTACTTGCCTCTCCTGACCTGGGAAGCCCAGAACTGGACACAATACTCCAGACATGGCCTCAGTAGGGCAGAGTAGAGTGGGAGGAGAACCTCCCTTGATGTTCTGGCCACACTCTTCTTAATGCACCCCAAGATACCATTGGCCTTTTTGGCCACGGGGTCACATTGCTGGCTTATATAGTTAAAGGTGAAGTTTAAAGGCTGACAACAGCTTCTCTTATTTCTTTTCCTAAAACCA
Organism: Actenoides hombroni; assembly: GCA_024336885.1. NCBI lineage: Eukaryota > Metazoa > Chordata > Aves > Coraciiformes > Alcedinidae > Actenoides > Actenoides hombroni. The sequence goes on from WUAM01000287.1 coordinate 25,130,762, forward strand.
TGTCTGGACATCAGATAATAAGGAATGGCTTCTACACAGAAGGAAGGAATCCTTGCTTGGAGATTTGTTCCTTGAAAGAAAAGAAAATGAAAGGACAGGTTGCATGAGAAAGCAAGCAGAGCACAAAATTAGAGACCAACACTTTTTCCTCTCTGGACCAGGTACTGAATACCATTGTTTTTTAAAGGGATATAGGGAGAGCCCAACCCCTGATCTGCTCCTCACTGCTACAGCCACTAGCAGTAATTCTGTACTATGGAGTTACAGGAATGCTCAGACTGGCAATGGGAGCTGTCTCTTCACTCCTGAAAAGACCAGCTAACAACATAGACTCAGCTGGGGACATATTAAAAGATGTTTTCTCTGCCCTTTGTCTGCTAAAGAAATATATTGTCATCAATGGTAATTACAGGACACCAAAGCACTGAGGAACAGGAAGGCTTTGTCAAAAAAAGGTGTTTTCAGAAGAGATTAGAGCATTGACTTTCTCAGTTGCATTTTGAATATAGCTTGGTTGGGAAATTGATGCACCTCTAAGGAAAATCCACAGAAGCAGCAGACAAAAGGAAATTATTCAGGACAGTTCGCTGAAACCGATTTGACTGCACTGTAAGCGAACAAAAAAATGCTAGTGAATGGAAATGTGACTTCTGACTAAACCACCCCCAGCATCACCATACTTGAAGATGTAAAGAAATCAAAAAGATCAAGGAGAACAAAAGAGAAAACTATTTGGTATGATTACATTTGGAGCAGGAATGTTTGTAATCTAATTATTTTTTTTTTTTGGCTTCTAATTTAAACATTAAAAAGACACAGCAAGGACCAAAAAAGGTCATTGTGATACTTGTGGAAGGTTGAAAACAGCAACTTGGCTGCACTGTAATCACTTTGTTCAGAGTTTTGGGCTATGAACTGGAGCTGTTCTCCAGGGAAAAAAAAAAAAAGTTAATGTTCTATGTGAGGACAAGCTTTGAGGAAGAAGAAGTGGTATTTTCAGCACCCAGAGGCTGCACTTGACTAAGTGGCATCAGGCAGGTTGGTACCTACCTAATTTCTAACTCACTTGGCCTGTTTGTCTCTGAAACATCATGGAGCTATCTGAGCAATGATGTTCACATACCTTGACTTATGCTGCGTAGGTGCAAGGTGTCCGAGTCATCTGCTCTTTCTTTATTTCTGAAGGTGACAAACACCCTGCACAGAAGTTCTGAAAAGAGTCCAGCTTCATGTGCAACCATTTGAATATGGCAACAGTTTCAGTAGAGAGCAGCACTCAGAAACTTCCTGCGATCAGAGGCCTTTGTGGCCTCAAACTTGTGGCCTCTATGGACTCAAACTCGTGGCTTCTATGGACTCAAACTCCATCAAAAATGAAGCATGTTGTAAAAGCATGTCTTTGTCTTAATGTTTTCAAAAACATACAAAGAAGGGGAAATAATTAGAGGTGACTCCTCACAGAACAATATGTTATTGATAAGATTTTTCTCTATCTTCATAAATACATTTAAAAAAATCCTAAAATACACTGCTGAGCAATCTGATGTGATATGATAGGATGTGACAAGTTAACGTGATGCAGTAGGAGCAAGTAACTCTCTTCACTTCACAATTCAGGACATAGAATTCCCTTTCTGGAACGGAAACAGCAATTGCAAATCAATTTTTACTTAATTACTTTTCAAATTCACATTTTTAAAATCTGAAGATCTAAAAACTCCATGAGCTCTTTTTTTCTCTCACACACATGAGCCCATGTGCACAGTGCTGTAACAGGCAAAGTCATTTTCTGAATGAAATCAGTTACAGATTCGTTACAGTGAATAATTATGTAGATGATGTAATGTATATTTTTCTTGGTATTTTATGAAATACCTTCAATGGATATCAACCCAACTTCAGACAAGATTTTCTGAAAACTGCACTGTAGGTAGTCTCATGCTTATTTTGTTATAAAAGATGCTATGTTAGAAATGAATTGTGGTTAGATATGGTTGGTATAAACTAAAGAAGATAATATGGCATGATGATGGAGAATTTGTGTTCCCCTGTGGAACCTCTTTTCAAACTGAAATCCAAATTCCATCTCTGCACTGGTCTTGAAATGCTTACATACCAATTTAGCCCAGCTGTGTAAAATTGGAATGCTCCCAGAATCATTTTTGAGGAACTATTTCCACCTAAAAGAACTGTGCTAGACATATGATCAAAACACTTTTGTTGGCCTCACTGATTTTGGATTACCACCGATTTATAGTAGACAGTGTCCTTATTTTTTTTTCAGTTAAACAATCACAATTATTAGCCTCACCTTCTTGCACAAATTTGTATTTTCCGTGTTTAACCTGAGCCCTTTCCAGCACAGCTCCATGGCCAGTGAAATGCGTATGCAATCATTAATAGTTTATCTGCTTAATGTGCTAGCAATTAAAATGAGGCACAATGGGTGTTCTGCCTCTCCACTGTGGAGATCATCTTCTGAGACACAGTGGAATTGTTCCCCTTTTTTTCAGAACCTTTAGTACAGCTTAATGGCAACAGTAGGGTCTTCTGAGATACATACAATGATAGAAACTGCTATGAAGAATACTGGTGTAAAATCATGAAAACACTCCTTGGAATATTTTAAATATGAGGTAAAAGTCTAGGAACTGGCCATATTTGTGCAGAACTGGAAACATATTGTGAGGTTTCTATGTATTTGTTCAAAATGATCTTTTGTGTCTTGATAGAGAATCAGGCTTTGCTTCACTTCGTGAAGTTACCATTTCGAATACATGTGGTCTCTAAAGAGGAGACAGAAATTTAACTCGGGTTATGAGTGTCAAACCCTCCTGCTTCTCAGCACTGTAGTTGTTTGGCACTTACCTACAACTGCACTGAGACCTCAGCGCAGGAAAGGCAGCATTCTCTTGTGAGGCTCAGACAAGCAGGCCACAAACAGCCACAGAAATAGTGAAGTAGTTTGCACTGCAACCGGCATGCAGCTGAAAGAGAAAACCCAACAGAACAGATGAGTCTGTTACCTCTCAAGTGAGATTAATTTGTTGACAGCTGACATACTTGCTGCTGGGTATTAAGAGATCACAAATCCAATACCTTATTGGCTGCATCTCTATGAAACATACAGAACAAAATCCTCACTGTCAACATTTTTGCTATATACCCTAAAAGTCTCCATTATTCTTGGTAAGAAACATCCTTTCACACTTTTCATGAGACTTGAGACGCTTTTGTTAACTCCAAGTCTTGCTTCTCCTACAGATAACTCAGTTTCATTAGCTACAAGCAGATACATATTTAATAGCAAGAGGGTTGGGGTTTTTTTGCAAACAGGTATCATCAGCACTGGGGATGTCTTGCTTACACTTTTGCCCAAGCTGATTCATAACCCGATGTGTCACCACACACGCGCTCAGGCTTATTCCACAGGATGCATCTTTTTATTCTCTGCTCTTCTTTCTAATCTCTTTTCTGGATAGGTCACTACAATGCCATCATGATGTGCTGCCAGCCATGAGAGTGGGATGTGAGGATTATAATCAGCACTGGTGGCTCTTCAGACACAGCTCCTGGCTAGAAGTGTCCGATCTGCCATCTGAGCTCCCAGTCATTTAACTTTTCCACAGCTGCGTATTTTCACCTGAAACTGCTCCTGCTGGGGTTGCACAGAGCGTGTTAAAAACCTCTGACTCCCTCCTGCCCTTGACCTGCAGTGCCATCCCTGGCAGCAATGACACACAATCCCCTCCCAGCAATGTCTGTACTTTTTGAGTGGAATCCAACAGCTTTTGGGCAGAAAGAGATAAAACCACCCTCGAAAGCCCCTTCTTTAGTTTTGCTTGCCCAGTGCGTTGGCCGGTGTGAAGAAGGATGATGCAGCCTACGCTGGAGGGCAAGCCCTGCCAAAGCGGGCACAAGGAGATGTGAAGGTTTTTAACATCATGAGGGGCCATAAATGGGTCAAAAAGGCGCATTTTCCCCGACATGGGCGAAGTCCCGAGGGAAGATAGCTTGAGCTGAAGGCACTCGCCACCCCTGCGGGAACCCTCGCCTCCCCTGGGGCTGCCCTCTTGTGTCGCGGGTGCCCGCCCGAGGCAGACACCAGGTGGGAACGAGAATCGGGGGCTTCGGTGTCGTGAGGAGACATAAATGGGTCGGAAAGGTGTGGCTTTAACACAGGGGTGCTGCACCCCGGCCTGAGGGCATCCACCGCCCCCCTCGGCGCCGGTGCTACCGCCTCCGCCCCACCGAGGCGGCCCCTTCGCCTGGCTACGAGCCGCCCGGTTGAGGCGCGGGGCAGACGAGAGGAGGCGGCTCCGCTCCGCCTCTTCCTGTGGTAGTCGCTCAGTTGCCGCCATGGCGCCTCGCCGGGCAGCCGGCGCGCTCCCCTCCGCCGCCCTCCTCCTCCTCCTCCTCCTCCTCCTGCTGCAGCTGGCGGCGGTAACGAACGCGGGGCTGAGCGGCTACTTCGGCACCAAGTCCCGCTACGAGGAGGTGAACCCGCACCTGGTGCGCGACCCGCTGTCGCTGGGTCCCGCCGCGGGCGCGTCGCGGCTGCCCGCCGCCTGCACGCCGCTGCAGCTCCGAGCCGTGCTCCGCCACGGCACCCGCTACCCCACGGTCGGGCAGATCCGCCGCCTGGGCCAGCTGCACGCTCGCCTCCTCCGCCGCCCCGCCGCCGCCTGCCCCGCCGCCGCCGACCTGGCCGCCTGGCAGATGTGGTACGAGGAGAGCCTCGACGGGCGGCTGGCGCCGCAGGGCCGGCGCGACATGGAGCTTCTGGCCCGGCGCTTGGCCGCCCGCTTCCCCGCCCTCTTCGCCGCCCGCCGCCGCCTGCTGCTGGCCAGCAGCTCCAAGCACCGCTGCCTGCAGAGCGCTGCCGCGTTCCGCCGCGGGCTCGGGCCTTCTCTAAGCCTCGGCAGCGACGGTGAGCCCGGACAACCCCTCCCGCTCCCCCCCCCGCCCCTTTCCCGAGGGAGCCCCGGGCCTCCCGGAGGGGCCGAGGGAGCCCGGGGCCGAGGGAAGCTGTGAGGCCAGTGCCATGTCCCCCATCCCTAGGGGGGACCCCGAGCCCCTCCCATAGGGACACCGCTATGGTGGGGGGACTGTCCCCGGGAGGGTGTCTGGGTGGCCGGACCCGGTTGCCCTGGGGCCGGTGGCGCTTCCCCCGGCCACGTCCCTGAGGCTCACGTTTGCTTGCAGAGGTGGAGGTTGAAGTTAATGATTCCTTGATGCGGTTTTTCGATCACTGCGCCAAGTTTGTAGCCTTGGTGGAAGAGAACGAGGCGGCGATGTGCCAAGTGGATGCCTTCAAAGAGGGGCCGGAGATGGGAAAGGTCTTGGAGAAGGTCGCCAGCACCTTATGTTTGCCGGTGGAGGAGCTGAACGCAGGTAATGAATGGCTCTTACAGGTGGCTTTGGCTCCCAGTCTGAGAACAACTTCCAAAGACGTGTAGTTATGCAGAATAGGTAATTAAAAATTTAAAAATCAGAGATGCAATCTCTAAAGGTGTGAGGCTGTAAACATATATTGGTGTTGCAGTAAGAAATGCTTGTTACACAATGGTCAGAAGAAAACAGCATTTGAAAATATCTTTCCTATAGATGAAATCAACCTCACCTTTCTTTGGAAGGATGTGAGTGCAACAGTCGTTTATCTTTTGCTTTTTGGTTATTTTACAGATCTTGTTCAAGTGGCTTTTCTCACCTGCTCATATGAGTTGGCCATAAAAAATGTGACCTCCCCATGGTGTTCGCTCTTCAGTGAGGAAGATGCCAAGGTACAGGCTGCATGGGAGAGATCTCTGAAAAGCCTTCAAAAGATGCCTTAGCGTTCAGATATTAATTCTTTGCACAGGCGGAAGCTCTAAGTTGTGTGCCCCTTATTCTTCAGCTTAACAAAGCACTTGTTTTGTGTTCCAAGAACTCCAGTTAATCAAGCAGTGAGGCTGAAATACCCTTCTTTATTCAGAATTAAGTACTGGTGCAGTCTTGATTTGTCCTGATGAAATTTGTGTTTTCCTATTGTGTTTAATTCATATCATGCTTCTATTTCTGTAACATCAGAAATACTCTGGACAGCTTTGTTTTGCATATGATAATCATATGGTAAAATGCCTTCATCCCGGAGGGCATCAGATGAGGTCTTCAGGGTCTTCTAAGACTCTTTGTATGATTTTGGGGACTATTAGATCTTTTAGAGATTAGGTTTAGCCTAGTTTTATGAACATGCCTGTTCATAAAAAACACTAGAAAATGAGACTTAGGTTGGTTCCACTTATTGCTAAAAGTACTTGATGTACCCTTTGATGTTCAGTAAGCCCCCCGCCCCAGGCTTAGCACCCCTGGGGAAGAGGGGAGACCTCTAAATGGATAAAACGCTGGCTAAAGAGTAGGCAACTGAGTTAGGAGTGAATGCTTTCCTCTCAGAGGAACAGGATCACCACAGACTGCTGCTGTCACCTATGCTGTTCAGTACATTTATAAGTAGCTTAGCAGTGAGGTGGGAAAGCTTCCAGGTTATTTGGAGTTGCTTGGGATATTAGTAATACAGGGTGTTTTGAGAGGCTTCCCAGGGGACCCTGGGGGGGTGTATTAGGCAGCAGCACAGGGGCAGGTGGCATTTGCTGCGAGGCGATGCGGACAGGATGAGAAGTTGAAGCTTCATATAGGAGGTGGCCATCTCTCAGATCCATTGTGCCACTGCAAAGTGAGATTTTGATGATATAGATCTATGAAAATGTCAGCTTGGCTAGAGTAAAATGAATGAACAAAAATTAAAATTAAAAAAAACCCCTAGCAAACCTTTAATGGTAGGAGTTGAAAGGAAGGGAACAGAGAGCAAGGAGAACATCGTATGTGCTTATGTAAATCCAAGGCATAATTCTGCCTTTTTGAGATGTGTGTGCGTTTTTAGAACACAGGAGACAAACACAGCTCAAGGTGAGAGATTGTTCCCATCTGAAGAATGATTAACTAAGCTAGGGGCCTCTGACCTTCATCAGGCAAAACCAGAAACAGTAAAAAAGCGGTGAATGGTGATTATCTTGCCACTTGCAGTACCTGATGGGTACCGAATGAAGCTACCAGCAGGCGGGTTCACAGCAGACTTGGGTTTGTAACACAGGGTGTAGCCAAGCTGCAGGGTACTGTTAAGGTTGAAGCTTGGCACGTTCAAAGGGGAGATTGTGTTACTGTGGGGGAGAAACCACTAAAGTCTATTAAATTTGTAGAAAACCACCTTAGGGCTCAAAGCTCTAGGCTGAATATTACTGGAGTCCAGAGAAGTGTGCATTCTCTTTTCCCCAGGCCTGATTATTAGGCATGATCAGAGTCAAGACACTGAATGTGGTGGCTTTTTATTCTGATCTCTTGTTCCTCATTTTACGCTGAAGTGGCTTCAGCTGGAGTCTTGACATTTTGGGGTTGTTGTTTTGTGTGTCAAAGAATTGTTGATTTCATGCAGTGTGTGGTAGTATCATTGCTCCAGGTTGTGGGGTTTTTATTTTCCCATAGTGTAATAATAAAAACTTGTGAACTCTGTAACTTTAGGTACTGGAATACCTGAATGACCTGAAGCAATACTGGAAGAGAGGATATGGCTATGACATCAATAGTCGCTCCAGCTGCATTTTATTTCAAGATATCTTTCAGCATCTGGACAAAGCAGTGGAAGAGAGCAAAAGGTAAATGAGAAGGTGTTTGTGCTTTGGCTGCAGGCTTTCCGTGGTCAGTCCTGAGTTGGATTTAATGTGAATAGAAGTTGAGTACTTCCAAATATAACAACATTAGAAGACTTTGAGCTAGGAGGGTTTTCACACAGGCCTTCAAGGGACTGCTGTGTCTGATAATGGTGTTCTTTTACTGTACAGTTTGAGAAGAGGCCATTTAGTTAAAACAGTGAGGTTTTTGTTAAAAATAATTTGTGGGGAAAATAGAAGATTGTGGGTTGAACACATCCCCATGGTATGTTCATGATCTTGTTACTTAAACACTTCAGTGGGGAAGTCTTAACTTTCGTTCTGCATGTGTTTGATCTGTCTATCTTTCTGTTCAGATTAAAGGTAATGGAAAAATAAGTATTACAGATCAAACCAAACAGTTATTCTAGACCAGAACAGGCTGTTGCAGGGTCCAAGAGCCTAGAGCTGTAGCAGCAAACCAGCCTTGTAGTAAGTAGAGACAGGCAGACTGAATGCAATACACTTGGTGCCCTGTAAGAACAGGAAAAAGTCACTTCTGTCCTGAAGTTGTCATAAATGCCTTCATTTATTTCGTGAATCCAAAGTCAGTAGTTCAGCTGGCCAGTCTGAGAACTCTGGGATATTTAGTTTCCCATCCCCATTCTTTGACATCAGAGCTGTAGCTTGTGGACACTGTAGCTGTAGGAAGATATTGGGCCTTACAAGTAACTGTTAGTAGACTTGAGGATACAGTAACCAGGTGTCTTCAAAGGATGGCGGTCTGATAAAGTGGTTTGTCTGCATCTGTTGCCATGATTTGACAACAGTCACTCTGTGTCATTGGAATAACAGCAGCTGTGGTACCCCATCCACTGAGTTGTGCAGTCTGCAAAACCACCTTTGTAGTGTGAGGGATCTAACCATCCTTGTACTGCCTTAAAAAGCAGAGATGAGACGGCTGGCCTATTTTTGTGTTATTGTTTACTCCTGGGAGCTGGTATCAGTCAGCAGACGTGATTCAGTATCTTTGGTGTTGATCTTCTCTGGTGTGAGTCAATATGATGGGGAGAAGTAAAATAGGAATGAAACTGGGATCTGTTGTGGTTGTGGAGAAAACAAAGGCTTCAGTTACAGGTTGGGATCTTTGTGTCACAGAACTACTTGCATTTGCTTTCTTGTCCTGGCAATCTTTCTTGTTTGTTTTTGAGAGCTGCTTTAGGCTTAAATGCAGTGCACCCATATGAGAATTAATTTACAACCTGTGTGCATGTCCCTCGTGCTAACTGAGGAATCACAGTTTAATGATCAGTCACATGCATTAACACCTTAAAGGATAAGAATGGAAATGTTTACCATTTGTACACGATATCAAGGATGTAATTGTTAACACTGTATAAATATTGTGCTGCTAAATACTTGATAGAAACCAATTTATAAGGAACTTTAACTTATAACCAGCAAATGCAGCTTTGTTGTTGGTAAGTAAACATTAGTTACATGTGGTGGATTTTCTTGCATTCCTAGCATCCTTGGGACTTTATTTCTATAGCCAGTAATATTGAAGTACATCTATCTACCCAGCAGAATGATATTAATGGCTTCAATTTTTCAGAAAGAAAAGAGGGAGTCATGGATGCTTGAGGCTGGCTGTATGTCTTTTTTACACAATAATCCACTGGAAGGCTTTCTTTTTTTTTTTTTTTTCTTCCACTTTTATTTGGCAAACTGAAATTAGAAGTAACATTCACATTTTGGGTTGGAGGAATGATCCATAAACTTGAATATAAACATTTTACAGTAGAGAAGGCAGCAAAGAAGGTTTGTTCCTCTCAGAGTTTGCTGACTGAGGATCCAAGCTGGACATTAACTGTGGTAGAAGAACTGTGAATTAAGTCAGTTGAAGTGTAATTCTCAGTCAGTTGGCTTTTTTTGCTGTCTTCTAGCATGGGTGCAGAGAGAGACCACCCAGCTCATCACTGGAGTTCTGAGGGACGCAGGAATGTTGAGGTCGTGTTTAATATAGGACATGGCTTCCTGTATCTGAAGGGGAGTTATCACTGAATGGTTGTAACCGAGGATGTTTGACTTAGGGGAGGAGCTGCTGAGAATGAAGGGTGGGCTGAAGGAAACTGTGATAGCAAGCCCCCTCTACAGCCAAGCTGCCTTAAGAAATTGTGCTGTCAAGTGATCACTCTGGCGCCTGGAAGTTTAAGGCTTGTGTGGGAGTCAGTGATACCTTTCCTTTTGGTAGTGGTAGAGCCAAAGCAATGGTTATGCTAGAACATTATTTAAATAAACTTCTTCACTGCATCCTTTCTTCAGCCTGCTGGAGAAGCAACAGGAAAAATACCTTTGGGCAGAGGGCGTTAACACCCAGCTGTAAGCAGATGGTGAGCGTGCTGCTGCCATTGCCTCTGTCCCGCGGTGTGTCCGTCTCTATGAACAGAGTCAGGCAGAGCAGGTACTGAGTTTGTGTGTGCATGTGTGTGTGTTTGTGTGTATAAAGGATCAGGACCTTAAGAATCTTGCAAAAGAAGACCAGGAGGAAGCTCAGGTTAGTAGAAAAATAGGCAAGCGAGACCCTCAAGACCCCTCTGTCCATCTAAAATCTGAAAACTAATTTTTAAATGTAGCTTGACTTGTGCAAGGAGAGAGATCAGTTTTGTTTCCTTTTAGTGTAGTTTACTCTTTGAATAGTGACAGCCTTTCAGTCTGTGAATTATATGCACTAGTTGCAGCTGTGTCTCAGCTGTATGTAAGTTTATAAGTAAGTTTAATAATAATAATGTTTTAAAAACCCTGTAGTTGACAAGAATCTTTATTTGGACTTCTGGTTTACTGAGAGATAGATGAGCTAATTACAAGGTGGAGCAGGCTTCTTGGTGAAGAGAAGGTATCTGAAGCAGAGCATGAAAGGACCCAGATAACTTCATCCTGTCTTTCAGCTTTGGCTGCAGGTAGTCGGTTGCAGTCTCTGGGGTTGTCACGTTGTATTGCCACCACAGAGCAAAGCAGGTAGTGAACATGTGTCCCTGTGTGTAAAGGATTTAGGACCCTAAAAATCCTGCAAAAGTCAGAGCTGGGCGGGCGGTGTGTTTAGTCTCATCATCCTAACTGGGGACTGACAGCTTCCCAAGCACGGCGCTTTGCGCGGAAGGAGCGTGTCACTCCGTCCCGCGACGTGAGGTGGCAGTCGTAAAGCACCGAGTGAAGACTTGAGTACCGGCTGAATTGGGTAACCCAGCACACTTAAGAAGATGTGGAAATCTGCTGCTGCTGCTGTATGAGAGCAGTTTGTGCCTCGTGATCTAGAGAGCAGAGGTGCAGGTAGGGCTTTTCCATCTAGGGAGAGAGACTTAACCCAGATACCATGGTAATAGGAGAGTACAACTGAAAAACAACAACCAAACAAAAAAGTCCATGTTAATAACAGTGGAAGGTGGTGGCTGTGCATGTGTGTGTGCATGAGTGGCTCCTTTTTTTTCCTTTTTTTTTTTTTTTTTCAACTTCACAGCAACAGGTTCAGTACTTTTGCAGCAGTTGATTACTCAGAAAATGTACATTTGCGATGACAAAATATCTTTTAGTGGAATGCTCTTTCAATTTAATGATGTTTAATGTTGATTTGTAACTGTTTGCTTTTAGAATTTAAGAACAATGAATTTACTTCCAGAGCATTATCTTTGCTTCAGGTTCTCATTTCTTTCTGTAAAGCTTAAATCGGGCAATACCAAAGTAGAAACTGGAGCACTTCTGTTCTAGCAAGAACCTGAGGGATCTAGATTATCTGTGCTGGTCCAGTCTTGGCAGTAGAGAACAGTGTTGGTAACGCTGCATTTTTTGTAACATACTTTAAGTATTTATGTTTGATAGCTTTGTCCTGTTTTCATTCCCAGTTACAGCTGAATTAGGAAGAGAAACCTGGCTTTTATTATAACCCTGTTTCTTCCATGAAGTGGTTCTTGATCTTGCAATCTGATTGCTCACTGAACTACTTTACCTTCTTAAAGCTCAGGGTCTTCCTTCTGGAAAAAATAGCTTCTGCTGATTAGACTATCCTTAGGAAAGTGATGAAGGTAGTAAATGTCTATAGCTAATTAGCCCCACATTCAATTTGCAGATATTTTTAGTCTCTTTCATTGTATGAATTCCAGTAGAATTCCTGTTTTAAACAGTAGTCTCTGTGTAGGTCTTGCTGTACAAGCAAGATGGTTTTGAAGGCTGTGAAAGGGATTTTCACTCTCTGGTTGCTCTTGTCAACTGTCACCATCCAGAGAGACGGTGGAAAGGTATTGGAATATCTATTTAGGAACTTGGTTGATGTTAATTTTATTAATAGTTGTATTGGTGGTCACCTGCTGTTAGCCCACCCATACATGGACCCTATTCATCTGCACCCTCAGTAGCAATGAAGTATAAATGTCTAATAAAGATTAATTCTTTGGTAGAAAGCATCTACTTGAGAACTCACCACAGTTGCAGTGGGACACAATTTCTCCAATTTCAGGGCCACGTTCCTTTGTATCTTCACCCCAATCTGTAAGGAAATGTCATGGTCACACTTAAAGCGAAAGGCTAGGGGCTAGGATTCTCCCTTCCATGGAAATTTTCTTAATTAAAACAAAACAAAAAAAGCTGTATCACCAGAGCTGAATATAAAATGAAACCAGGTGATTTGTTGTACTGAAATGGCATACCTGGGCAGTTGTCCTGCTCCACAAAGCACTTCAGTTTTGTGAAGGCAGAAGAATGGCATTTTTCCCATCTTCCTGCTACAGATGGAAAATGCTGAGTTGGGCTGTGCAGCAATGTGGCAAAGCAGCTAATGGGGAATTGCTCTTCATTGAACAGTTGGGTTTCCTCACCTGGAGCTTAGGCCTTAATGAAGGTGTCCCTGCTCTTCATTGTTCTGGTAAAACTGCCAGGATGTGCTATGTGCATTGAGTGTTCTCTTGCAGTTGTGCTCCTATTGAAGAATCCTAGAAATGTTGCTCTTACTAGTCAGCATTTGTTTAAAGAGTTAGAAAATGTCCATGTTCCCAAAGCTGTGATGTTTAGAGGCTCTTCAACATCCAGGTGTTGAGGAGCAGTCATAGAATGGTTTGGGTTGGAAGGGACCTTTAAAGGCCATCTAGTCCAAACCCTCTGCAATGAGCAGGGACATCTGCAGCTAGAGCAGGTTGCTCTGAGCTCTGGCCAACCTGATCTGGAATGGTTCCGGGGATCGACCACCTCTCTGGGCAACCTGGGCCAGGGTCTCACCACCCTCAGCATCAAAAATTTATTTAGTCTCTAGTCTAAATCTCCTTTCTTTTTAATTTTAAACCATCACCCCTTATCCCGTTGCAACAGGTTTTGCTAAAAAGTCTGCGTCCATCTTTCTTACAGGCCCATCTTTCTTATAGGCTGCAATAAGGTCTCCCCAGAGCCTTCTCTTCTCCAGGCTGAACAAGCCCAGTTCTGTCTGCCTGTCCTCAGAGCAGAGGGGTTCCAGCCCTCAGAGCATTGCTGTGACATAAATGGTACCATGTTACTTCGGATGAAGCATTGAGTTCTTAGTGGTTGATATGTGGGCTACAGCTAGAGGTCAAACAATCTTTTCATTTTAGTTGTGTTTTTTTGGGTTTTTTTTCTCCTCCCACCTACCATGGTGCTGAAGGGAGGAATAACCTCAGACTGGCTGGCTTCTATCACTCCTCAGGAGGTCTATCTGGTCTCTGTGCTGCATGGGACTGCTGGGATCTGCCAGCTCAGCCCCGTTGCGTTCTGGGGAGACCTGGCACACTGACTGTGGGAGGAGAAAGGGGCAATGCTATGGTTGCAGGAGGAAGCCCATATTACTGCACATAGGGTTTGCATTTGTAGGAAAACTGTACACAGAAGGGATAAAGGTGTGCATTGCTCTTCAGGTTTATGCAAGATGCCCAAGTAAGCCGTGCATCTGTGATCTGGGAGTGCTGTTCTGCCAACAGGAGCTGTGTTGAGAGAAAATCTATGTATTTTGGTAGTTAATGCAATACAAAGCTGCTAATTCTTTATTTAAAAAAAACACACCTTAAGAGCTATAAACTTGAGCAGGGGTGAATTTGAAAATTGATTGTGGCATACTGTAAGGATATCAGTTATTCCTTAAAGCTTGTTCTATACTCTTTTCTTCTAGCTTCAAGTATTTAACAGGTCTGCCCTTTTTGCTTGTGAAAGAGAATATAAAATACCTGTTATTACTTGTACTGTCCGAATGGATTACTGTAAGGCTCTGGAAATTTGGAGGTATGCTTTGTGCAGCCATCTCAATGCATAAATTATGTGGCTAATGATTGAAAATACTAACCTAGCTGCACATACACATACATATTGCAAAATATTTGGTGGCTTCCTTCGAGAGTAAGCAGCTTCAAGGTATTTAAAACAAAGACTTACTTGAATTTGATCATCGTTCAGGGTCAAGTGAAGGTGATCTTTGTAGTTATACCAGGCTAAGATGTAAGGTAAATAGATTAATTTGCCAATTTATTGGTAGCTTTTATTGTTTCACGTAATTTGCTGCCTTCTTTGCAGGTCAGTTCACAACACAATTGATAACCTTTCTGGAGTCATTTACTACTGTGCCCTAATTACTCCTTTCCAACCTATGACTCTGTACAAAACAATTCAATTTATGATCTAAAAACAATTAACTGTTCAAAATGACCTTTTATAGTATGTGCAAAAGGAACAGAGCAAAAAGCTTCCATGTATGCAGTAGAAGTGATAAAATTGGATTTTTAAAAAATCCCCTTTTGCTCAGATCTAAAATGTTCAGTCTTTTATTAAAACTTCTTGGTTCCTGCTGGGATCCCACATTTGCACAGTGTAGGTTCATGGCTCTCTGGGTGCATTGGCATGTTCCAGATGTCCTGCATCTCTTGGTGGGATTTGTAAACCATTGTGTTTGATCACCCACCCAGTAGCAGAGCAGCTCCAGAGAAGAACCGTGGCTGTGACATGCAGACATGGAATGTACATGATTTGAAGTGCAGGGCAGTTTGTAGCCTGGCGAGCATACTATGTGGGCTTACTTAGGGATATGAAACAGCTCTTGCAGAGCTGTTTGCTCTATGCTTTCCAGAGGGTCCCTTCCCCGGAGTGCATGGAGTTTTGGGTAGCTCCATGTAGCTTTGTATGGGGCCACTTCAAGGGTGTCCCCACCATGGTGGTTTGGGGTGCTAGGGAGAGCCTGTGATGAAAGCTTCTGGACTAGGTACTTTTCACCTCATCTGCTAATTACATAAATATATATCACTTAAAAGAAACAAAAACTGCTTGATTTCAGTGTATCTGTTCAGAGAGGAGAAAAGATACTGTGCACATGGTGGGTAAAGCTATCCCTGTAATCAGATGTTCATGCATTTGCAGGACACCATGCCAGCGGTACAGTTTAGCTGGCCACACAGCTAACACTAGGACACCTGAAAAACAGGCAGGTCTTGACTTCATTCCTAGAAAATTGGAGGAAAGGGATGACTTTCACTAACGAACTGTAAATATCCTGAGCAGCAGCTCTGTATCACATTGTGTGGTTGGTTTTGATAGCTCCATCTGTCAAAGATGGGGCTTCTGTTATGATTAAAGTGTGCCTTTGGGGAAGCCAGGTAGATGTGAAATTCTCCATAGGTCGTTATAGCCCGTTCACCAGCATCCCTGTGTCTGCATTTCCAAAGTGTGTGTGTGTATTTGCTGACTTCTCTGTTACCTGTGTAGTCCAAGTGACCTTGCCTGGAAATGCATCTTTTCACCTATCTGCCTAGAACTTATTTAAGGTGTTGTTTATGCCTTTCAAACCACCCAGAACATACTTAATCTCACATTAATTACTTAATACTTGCTTGCTCAGGATTACCCTGAAAAGATATCTCAGCAACTTTTGTAGAGTCATATCCCTTTATCTAAGGAATGAAAAAAACCAACAAGCAAAGCAGTACCTAAGCAACTAACACACAAGTGAACTAATCTAACCGGTATTCACCTGGGGCAGGAAGGGTTTGATACGTGGCGTGACCCTTTTGATTTGGTTTTGGCTTGTCATGATGGTTCAACATTTAGCATTGGCACGATGCTGCTGCAGTGCAGCATTTCATCTCTGAAGATGAGAGAATGTGAGAGGTGGGATCATTTGGAAAGGAGCCTTTGAAACTGCAGAAGCTCTGATGTGAAATGCAGGAAAACCTAGTTACCTTTGGGTGATTAACTTTTGCGGGACTAGATGAGAGCCATTGTCTTGTAATTGGAGTTTTAAATTAGTTTTGCCTTGTCTTGTCAGCTTTCCAAGTTTGCCTTTGCCATGAATGAGCTCACGTGGTTGGAAAAAGGAGAAAAGCTTTATCTCGTTGGTATTTGTGGCAGCATTTTGTTGTGTTGGTGCTGATTTTGGAAATGAATAAGCACAACTGTCTTCTGCTCTGCTATTCGAGGTGGAAGTTTTGACACTTGAGGACTTAATAATGTTTGACAAATTTTGTTTGTTCATGTTTGTTTTTCTTCTTCCCACTGATAACACTCATGAACAACACCACTGTTAAGTATTTCTGCTGCCCTTTAGTCCCATCACAGCCACTGCATTCCCTCTGCTGTTTCACTGTAGCTTTAGGGTTCCTCTAGCTGTTTTTTCCAGTCACAGGGGGAGGTGGGATGGATAGAGAATTCATCCCATAGCTGAAAATAGAGTTTTTTCACTCCTTTGTCATGACTTTTATATTGGAGAGAAAAAAGGCAGAATGTAGTCTAAGCTTGTTTGTTTAATAGTTGTTAAAACTCACCTTATTTTAAGTCATTGGAGGGATTTTACATGATTTTTGAAGGTTGCCCAGTTAAACTTTGCTCCAAGAAATGTTTGTACTTATCCTTCTGTCTCTTGGCTTTGGATTATCTCTATCTGAAAGTCACATTGGTACTTAAGAAATAAACTTTGGTTAAAAAAAAAAAGTTCATTTCCTCCATATTTAAAGTTCCATATCAGTAGTCCAAGGAAGTGCAGGAATGATCTGCTGGTAAGGATGGCTGAACTGATGCCAAAGTTTCAGGGATAAACCTGAATCTGCTGGGATTAAGGAGAAGTAGAATTTGCCTGAATGATAAATCTGATGTTTGCGCTTCTCCATGGTGCCTTTTTTCCACGGTGAGACTTGGCTTTCAGCAATGTGCTGATGAATTGTTCAGTTACTTCTTCATTTTCAGCTGTGATTAGATTTACTTAGAAGGTTATGGTGTGGGTGGTTCATTACCTGAAGTTGACACACCTCTTCAGTGAACCCTGCTTGTGTCCTGAGGAGTGACAGCCACGTCTGCCCCATGAAATGAATATGAAACAGACTGCCAGCCATTGCTGTCAGACAAGCTCTTGATGCTTTATGGGAAGGTTTTATGCACAGTCTCTTCATCTCCCTTTAAAGTTGGAAATGAGATTTATTTTTTTTTCTTGCTTTCCCAAGTCATTTGCTACTAAGTAAAAAGGAGGAAAAAAGTGAATTGAAGTATCATCATCAGTTACCAGAGTACAATGTTGAGAACTTTGTCTGATGCTTCCACATCATGCTAAGCCATTAGTTTATCATAAAGAAGATTAAGTGTGGAAACTTCAAACCTTCCATTTAATATT
The DNA here is from genome assembly GCA_024336885.1 of Actenoides hombroni. Classification (NCBI taxonomy): domain Eukaryota; kingdom Metazoa; phylum Chordata; class Aves; order Coraciiformes; family Alcedinidae; genus Actenoides; species Actenoides hombroni. Next base: position 25,148,081 of record WUAM01000287.1, read on the forward strand.
TTATTAGCCTGTGCTACTGTTGTGAATTTATCAGCGTTTTGTTGATTGTGCTTTGCGCTCCCGTCTTTATCAGAAGTGTAGGGGCAGTAGTAACCTTTGCCTGTGTACATGCTGCTCTGAAGAGGCAATATTTTCTGATTTCCCCATAATTAAAAATATTGCTGTTGCTGTTTTAACCTTGATGGTGGTTTTTATTGTCGTTATTAGGTGATATGAAATGAAACTACATCTGAATTGGAGTCGTGACCCCAGAGACTGAACAGGGAGTGCTTGAGTAGTCTTAGAAATGAAATATCCATGTGTACTTTCTTAAAGAGGCTATTGAAAATTCAGGATGGTATTGTATAAGGAAACAGTTTTAATCCTTGTTAAAATAATACGGTGGGATAGCTGTGAGTGGGAGAGGTTTGTTTTGTTTCCCAAAGTGGTTTGGCCTTTCAGCATGAGAATATTAAGGGACTAAAGCAGGTGAAATAAAAACCCAAGTTGCAGTGAGAATGAGTGTCTTGTTTTGTCTTCATGAGACTTTCTTTCCTTGCTCTTCAAAAGTTCTCTGTGTGTGTGTATGTCTGTGCACTACGATTTGTTTCCTGTTTTGGAAATGTATGTCTTGCTGGGATTTTTTTTTTAGTTAAGAAGGTAACCATATTTTTTGTGATTTTTACTTCCATTTCAAAATTCCCACTAGGATCAGCTGGGAAGTAAAACCAAACCGTGCTTAAAGCCAGCCCTGATACCCACAATGTTAACTTTCTTTTTGTTTTTCTTAGGATCTCTGAGATCATTGTTTGGGGGGTGGGATGGATGTGTGATATCCACTCCCTGTGGAGTGAGCAATGCCTGTAGCACTTGTTTTGGACACTTTAGCAGCAAGTTTACATTACTAGCTTCCTTGCTTAGTAAACTATAAAATACAGACCACCACATTGGGAAGCAGGGTTGTGTATAAGGACATGCAGCTGGGATGAAGCAAAAATGTGCTAAGAGTTGCTAGAGCTGGATGATTCTCCCCCAAGAGTGCTGAAAGAACTGGAATTCAAGAGCCGCCATACCAGCCGGTGGTTGCTGGTTTCAGCCAAGGAGCTTGTGGGGCCTGGCAGGTGTGGTCATTTAAAAATAAATAACAAAATGAAGGGAAAATGAAAACTAACAAAAAAACCACAACAAAACATTTCTAGGAGAAAACCAGAATTAAAGACCAGTCTAGTAGAACTAACAATTGAGACTCACATTGGTGAGTATGATATACCAGAGTGAGGTCAGTGTGGCTCTTTGCCTGGAAAACACACCTCTTGGAGCTTTTGGGAAGGATCTGCGAGCATATAAATTGAGGGATCTGGGAGACAGTTGTGATTTCCAAGCATCTTTCAACAGCTTTTCTTACCAAAACAAATCAAGCAGCTGAGGCTAAGGGTGGAAGGTCCTTACATGGGTAAAAAATGAATAAAAATAGGAGAAATGGAGGGTATGGCTAGCTGACTGATATTTTATTCTTCCCCTGCCTCCCATCCCCAGCCAGAGGCAGGTCTGTAGGGGAGATAGGTGTGCAAGGATCTTGGCTGTTGAGCATGTTGTAAACGCCCAGGGGAAAAGCGGTGAGAAGTTAAGTGGCATTGCAAATGCAGCACTTTTATTCAAGATAAACAAGATAAATTGTTTCTACTAGGAGGATCATAAAAGGACCTTGTGAGACTAACTCTGCTTAAAAAATGCAGATCTGTGAAGTAATCCACATGGTAAAAATGATCTTACTATCTGTCAGGTAGAATCTGGGTTAACTTACTGCTCAGGAGTTGAGTTTTGAGGTCATCAGGTTTGGCTGGAAGTATTTTGAATTTTTGTAAGCTAACTAGAAAAAGTGTTAGATGCTCATGATTTAAGAGCACAGAGCATCGTGGGTGCAGCATGGATTTATGGTGTAGCTTACTGTTGACTGTTGTGCATTTCTAGTACTCTGATCAAAAAGGATATAGCTCATTTGGAAAAACTGTGGAATGACTAAGGTAGGAATTCTCAACTTGGAAAGAATATTCTTGCAAAGTTGTAAGTAGAAAGGATTAAATAGGACATAGCATCTATAGAAAAAATAAAGAGCTCTGTTTGAAGCTGTGCGATTCCTTGCTGGAGGATGTTGTGTGTACTAGAAATGTATGTGGATTTAATGAGAGATTCACTGAGAGGTCCTATGTTACGTGGAAACCACATTTGGACCAGGAGATCTCTGAGTGGGAAATGGCAGCAGGTCAGAGGACCAGTCTTCTGTCATCTTCTACAAGGCTGTGGGTTTTGGTGCTGTTCCTATTGTTTGACTGACAGAAGGAATGTGAATGTGTCCTAAAAAATCCTTCCCTGTAGGTGTGTGTGGACGGAGAGGATATAAACGAATTAGTCAAATGAGTAAAAAGAGGGAACCAAAAATGAAAGGAGAAGGGAAAAGGGGGTCAAAAGATCCAAAAGCTTTTCCATTTTTGAATGAGGGAAGGGATCATAAATAACAGGGGAAGAAATGTTGGCAGAACTGCTGATTTCTGAAGGAGCTGGAAGAGGGGATGTAGTGAATGTACACCCCTTGGTGCAGCAAAGGCATGGGTGGAAAGAAATGTAACATCCTCCACACAGCACCTTTCTGTGTTTTTAATGCTGCTTTTGAACAGGAAACAGAGGCAGGTTTCTGATCTAGTTTAAGTGATGTATTGCCTGCGCCTGTACTGAATTCCTGCTTGCCAGTAGATTTGAACTTTGATCATGTTAATCCCCCAGTCAGCCATTTTCCAGTTGTTTCAGACTTGGTAGGACCGGAGGGAACACCTTCTTTTCAGGCCAATCGAGATGTGTCTAACCTGTGGGTGGACTTGATTGGCAACTGGAACGTTCCCAACACATCACCTCTTGTCTCACAAGAGCTAAACGTGGCTTTACATTTGCTCAACCAAGTAACCCGGGCTTCTGAGTGCCACTTGGAAGTAGTCCCAAAAAGCCATCGTGCTTCTCTGGAGCAAGGGGTGGATTTTCATCTTGGCCGATGCTTCCTGGTGCAGCAAGCCAGCTCTTGACTGAACAGTGTGTAACCTTTTGTTGCGCAAACTACCTTCGTTTTAGACTTTGTGGCATGAATCAGTAGCTTAATTTGCTGCTGGCCCGTGTGCTGAGGGAGTAGAATCTTCTTTTTGACTAGCTAGTATTCTCTAGAATTAGTAATAGCAATAGTTCTGCTTATAATTTGGACTAATAAATTTGCAGAGGTACAACTGTTTTTCTTCAGTGACTGTGTTTAGACTAAGCTTTGGTAAATGCTCATGTACCTTTCAAACAGCTGAAAACTATTATGGGGAAAAAAAAAAAATGGGCAGTATTTTCCTAGGAAGTCTTGTTGTAGCACAACGCACAGTTAAATGTATTGGTGGGTGTAGAGGTGAGCAAGAAACCCTCCTTAAAGTCCTGCACTGGTGGTGGTGTGTCAGGAAGGGAAGCAGTTTGTGTGTTCAATCAATCATTTGTTTGCTTGTGCAGGCAGTCGTGTAGTTGTAGTGATGTCGGAGGGTGGTAGGGGTTTGCTCTAGTTTCTCAGTGTGCCGGTTAGTTTGTACTTAGACTGTACTGAATTGTCACTTAATCGTTAGTACAGCAACCGGAAAAGATTTTTTTGATCCTCAAATCTAGCAAAGTTAATGCTGAAAACTTTCAAACTTTCCAGGTCTAAAACAATGATAATGTGGGGACTTCTCTTCACTGCACCGTGAATTAATTTAGGCAAAGGCTTATTAAAAAGGCTTTTAAAAAATCCTTATCATTTGAAGTATTTAGTGTAGCTAAAGGAAAGGGGCTTGTTTTAATAATAAATCATTGGTCTTTATGATTGCATCCTGGAAGATACTACTTAGTAGTTCATTATGCTTTGTCATTTAGGTACTTTTCGCATCTACCAGATAATAACAAAAAATATTTACTGACTGTAATCAATCCCATTAAACACCGTTCAGCATCCTGGGAAAAGCTGCCATATTTTAGCCATAGGTTTGAACTAAAGCAAATCTGTGAAATCTGTAGGGAAAATTTTATTTGGTTTAAAAAAAAAAATCTCGGGGAGTTTTTCCCAAACACATCTCACAATGAGGGAATGGTGGTACATGTTGGCAGTGGCTCTGTGGAACAGAAATAATGAGCTGCTGTGACATCCTCACATGCTGACAGTGGAAGGGGACTGTCACATCCAAGGAAAGGCTTGACTTGGTTGCTGTGTTAACAGAGCCTTGCAGCTGGCTCGGGAATTTGCTGCCCTTCTCTCAAATTCCTGATGAGGGGAGGCAATGCTGTTTAAAAATCTGATATTTAATCCAAACCCAATATATGAACTGTAGGATGGTCACTGGATCTTCACATGCCTGAGAAGAGCAGGAGTGACTGGGCTCACGCAGGGTGTCGGAGAGATGTGCCAAGGAAATGGATGCACAGCGTGGATCTCTTCCCTGCTTTTGTTTGCCATATTTACCCCAGGCTCTAGCTGCAGCCTAGCTATGCTTATTACAGCTTCTTACATTTTATGTAAGAGCCAATACCTTAAATTGGGACAAAATTTAGGAAGCTTGGATGCCTTAAAAAGTCTGTAAATTCCCAAACAGGTTTTAATCAGCCGTTGGAGTAAAGGAAGTTCAAAGTCTACTTCTTTAAGCCTTTGTTGCTGACAACTGTGCACAGTGTTGGTATGTTTGTTTGCACAGGCTCTTGCTCATCCTTTGTGCTTTTTTTTTTTGTATTTTTTTAGTTCAAAACCCATTTCTTCACCTTTGATTGTACAAGTTGGACATGCAGAGACCCTTCAGCCGCTGCTTGCCCTCATGGGTTTCTTCAAGGATGATGAGCCTCTCAAGGCAAACAATTACGTCAGACAAACGCATCGGAAGTTTCGCAGCGGCCAGATTGTGCCTTATGCAGCCAACCTGGTGTTTGTGGTTTACCACTGTGATCAAGTGAAAACCTCTGAAGAAGAGTATCAAGTACAGATGCTGTTGAATGAAAAACTGATGTCGTTTCATCACTCAAATGAAACCATCTCTACTTACGCAGACCTCAAAGACTATTACAAGGACATCCTGGAAAACTGCCACTTCAAAGAGGAGTGTGAATTACCAAAAATTAATATTACTGCTGTTGATGAACTTTGAGGGAGTGAAACAGAGTGAGTGTTCTGCAAACTGATCTCGGTTCTGCTCAACAAACATCATGAACAAGCACTTTTGATGACTTGCTGCTGTGTTGACTTTCTAAACTTGCGGATTTGATGGGTTGTCTCAGATAGCTCAGCACACTGTTTATTTATTACATAAGCAGAATTGCAAAAAACAAATGCTGGAAGAGGGACGTTGCTGAGTATTTGTAACATACACGTGACGCAAGGTGAAGCGCACCTGTATGTTTATGTTTGTACAAATACTTAATTTGACTGCCTTTCCTCTTGGGAATATGCTGTAGATGGATTTAAGGCTGAATTTGGTTGGACTGATTCAGTGTTGCTTTGTACTGCTTGTTTCATTAACTACTGTTTTCCTGTGGCAAGCATGAAATAATTCAAACCTGTGAGCTTTCTTGCTCCTTTTCCTGAGGTTCTAGGAGGCACAGGGTACATAGTCCTGCTCCACAGCTGACTGACTTTTGCCTGGACAGCACTAGGAGAACATCTCTTTCTTGGGCATTTAAAGCAGGAGGAGTTGCAGTGTTCTTGCATGCATTGTCTGCCTGAAAAGGGTCCAGGAGTTAAGTCTGAAAGTCATCATCGACCCATCCCACATAGCAAATTAGCTTCCAGGGTAAGTAAATAATCTTTAAAAAGTAGTTAAGAAAACAGAGAGAGAAAAGTGAGGGTGTGGGAAGTAGCCACACTTCTTGTGAAGTGCTCTGGGAGGTGCAGGAGTTCTCTAAATCATCTGGAGTGTCCTGTTGCTTGACACCACCAGTTTTGTGTGTTAAGGGTTTGGGCTGTGGTGATCAGGTTAAGCTCTGCTGTGGCTACGAACTGCTATGGCTTGGTTCTCTCCAGGTGCTGACAGTTTTTGTAGCAGCTCTGGTTAGAAGGGGCTGCTTGAGGTCTCTGGTCCAGCCTCCTGCTTGAAATGAGATTGTTGCTAACCCTAAATCTAGGTAGGCTTTGGACTGTATAAAGAGTCTGACTGAGACTTGACTTCTCCTAGCTTTAAGACACCAAATGTGGTGTTGCTTGGGTAGGTCTTAGACATTTGATGTGCCACCTTGTTCTTGAAGCAAAGTTGGTTTTAAAGAAATTAATCGGGTATAAGTACCAATGATCTTTTAAAGCAACAGCACTTAAAGTAGGTTCACTTGCTACTAAAGCTTGGAAAGTATTTCAGAGTTTTGCAATGTGGCAGGAAAAGGAAAAATGAAGATAATTGTCCAGAAGTGTCAGAAATGTGTTAAGTCGGATAAAAATTCCTTCATAGCCGAGAAGGGGATGACCGTGTGAATAAGTTGCTCCAAAGCAGATGCGGGCGTGGGTTGGTGGTGCTGGTAGCTCTTGAAGTGTGTAGTCACACTCTTACGAAGAATGTTCCAGAGCTCACCCTATAAAGTGAGGTGTGTTTTGCTGTATTTACTGGGGAGGGGTTGAAAGGTTGGTATAAGTGATTACCATAGGGTGTCAGGTGCCCTATAAACATTTATACCTCATTTCCTGCAGGGTAACTTCTTTTTGTAGGCTCACCTTCAGAACTGGGAACTTAACTGCTGCTGGAAAGAGAAAGCCAAAGTGGCTCAAAGTTGAGGAGTTAAACAGTGTATAATTTTTTATTTTTATTAAGGACTTAGGCTTCTGTCTTTTTCTTTTGTTTGGTTTTTTTTTTTAAATACAGCTTGTATAAAAGCACTTAAGGTTTACATATCTGTCAGTTAAGCAGCAACTGAGAAGCTGTTTTTTACTGTTGTCTACTCTGCTTTAAGGGCTTTTACCTGCCTTGTGAGGTAGGAGAGACCAAGGTTCTGATGGCTGAAGATGCCGATTAAAACTGGTGCGTATTTCAGCCTTAACATCCCAGTGAAATGCTTGCCTGGGTTAGCTCTGCAGCTTTTATTCTGAAACTGGTGAAGTGGTTAGGGAGGAGTATTGATGCTGAAACAAATGTAGGAATATAGGTCAGGGTAATTGTTAGCCCCAGCGTATGACTTCTACTGCTAGAAGAGCTTTGGATACCTCCTTTTTTACATGATCCTACCTTGAGACTAAGTCAACAGATCATAATTACTGTGACAGATGCCTGTTAGGAACTTTATTGCAACATTTGAGGCAAGCTACAGAGAAATGAACCCTTGTTTAAAGGCAATTAAGTTTGGTAAATAGGAGATAAAAGGGTGAGAAGATCCACCTTTGAACAAATATTTTTACTGTGAATCGGTCATCCTGTGATGATTCACGATTTGAGCAGAAGGGGTGAAAAAGCCTGGCTGTTGGAGATGAATGGAAGATTTCTGTTTGGCAGGTCAGGGAGACTGATTTAAGACATCATGTTTGTTAAAAGATATGTTCTCCTTCCTTTTGGAGAGGAAAATGTTGCACTGACTGCCTTTTGGATCATGTTCCAGGTGAGGTGAAGGAGACAAAAAATTCCTTCTACAGTGAAGCATCATTTGCTTCTGCATTATCACATTGACTTGGTGCTTAAATTCTGTGCAGAGGCTCCAAGGATGACTTTTCAGAGGCTGTTTCCTATTTTACCTTAGAGTTTAGGTCCATCATACCTCCCACATAACAAGGTATAACTTTGGTGGCTGCCAGCAATTAACTGAAAAGGAAAATGTACTATTTGGTTACTGATCTGTATCTAAAGGATGCACTGACTTGCTCCTATGGCAGAATTAGAGGCTGAATGGAGAAACTTTGCACAACTGTAGCAATAGAAGTGTTTGGACATACAGATGTTCTAGGTGTTTGGTTTTGTGACTGATTCTGACTGTTAGGGAGGTGACTTCAGTATGACTCGTCTCTTTTAGGAAATACATAAATTTGATATATATACTAAAAGGGGAACCTAAAACGGATCAAAATATTTCCATACAGTTGGGCACTAGCTCAGTGAGCAGTGTTTGAATAGCCTGATGTACATCATGGCGTTACAGACTACAACATCCTGAAAAAGTCCTGCAAGAAGAAGAATGCTTTCTGTCCCTTGGTGTGGCTTCAGACAAAACACCTCATCTCAGTCATCTCTGGAGGACTTTGCAACTTTTCTCAAAACTGGAAGCTTTCATTGATGAAAACCACCAACCGTGTTCTTGGATGCTGGCTTTAAATGTGTTTGAAATGTATTTTGTTTTCTTAAATGTCTAAAGCTTACCTAACCTTTCTTGCAAACTAATTTTTTTTCCTCCTAACTAGAACTGCTGCTGTAGTTCTGGTTAGCAGCGAGCTGGTAAATTGCCTGACACAATGTGAGTTTGTAATAATATGGTACTAACTGGATGAATTTTGAGAACTTGGTTTGGATTTTTCGTGCTGTGAAATAAAGCTGCACGTTTCCTTCATCTCCATTTTATGAGCAGTAATAATGACACGATCTTTAGTATCATGGCTTCAAAATACATTTGGTAGGTTGCTATTCCTTGGACTGGTATCTCTGATTATTTTAAGTTGTCATACTGCTTGGTGCTTAATATAAAATGCCTTATGTAATTATGCCTTAGTGTGAGATTTTATCCTCGCATTTTGAGGTGAGTGAGAATTTACTCCTGTTTCTAGGAGCCCTGATTTTAAAACAGCGTTAGTTTCCTGACAGGGTTTCTGCAGATATGACTGTAGTATGCAAAATGCCTGGAAACATCATGTGTTTTGAAGTGGAGTGAGGGTTACACACATTTTTGTGCAGTCCAGAATCTGCTGCACTGTTGCATTTCTAGACATTGTAACTCTCTCAAGAAGAGATTGACACTGCTGATTTGATAAAGAATTAGAACCATACATCATGCAATACTCTCTAACCTGTTGTTTCCTGTAGGTGGTTAGCAGTCGATCCTTGTTACTGGCTATCCATTAGCTGCTCACTTTGTTAGTTCTCTGCCTGTATGTAAAAATGAAGCTTTGTCTGCAGCGTGCTTATGTGCTGAGGATGCAGCGCTTTTGTACGTGTGCTGTGACTGGAAGGGCATCTTCTTTGATCAAGGGCTCTTTCTTCATTTTCAGAAGTATTATGAGTCTGCAAGACAGTTTGAAATAGAAAATAGTTGATGCTGTTTTGCTTAAAACAACCCAACCCCGAATTTCCTTTTTTTTGCCTTAGAGTAAGTGCTATAGTCACAGGAAAGGAGTGTAATGTCTCAAATTACCAAACCCACATCTAACCTTCTGGGGGAAGAACACAATCACCACTTCCCTCCCCCCCACCCCCACAGCATGGATGGGACCCCGCATCCCAAACACCCCCCGCCATGGGTGCGCGGCCTCCGAGCCTGCATCAGGCCTGGGAGGAAGAGGAGGGGAAGGAGGATGAGGAGGAGGAAGGCCCAGCTTTGGCAGCCCCCGAGCCTGCCCATGCTG
>WUAM01000287.1:25160876-25207748 GCA_024336885.1 Actenoides hombroni
CGCCTACAAAGGGTTTGATCATTGCTCTGCTATTTTTCTGGAAATTAAAGTCAATCACTGTAAACGCTCTTTCCTCTTGCAGAGGAGATAGTTTGGCCAGATAGTTCTGGCCAAATCACAGGAAAATGGCTCTTAATCCTCTCTGACCACTCTGTTGTGCTAATTTATTTTAATTATTTATTTGAATGCTTTTAATTAGATGTATTTTATGGAACGTGTGTGAAGCATTACCGCTCAGCTTACAGGAGTTGAATGACTCTTGGTCAGCTGGACAAAGCGCTGTTCTAAGGGACACCCAGCAATTGTCCTACCATTGCAGGGGAGGAGATACCATAGGCTGTCACGTGTCCTCCACAGCCGCTGCTTTACAGGATGTCTTTCACAACCGTATCCACATATTGATTTTAAAACACCCGAAGCCCTAAGCTGCTAGTTCCTGGTATACCTGCCAAAAGAAGCGTTTGAAAACCTTTGTCTCCTGATCTCCAGACTATAACTTTGTACTTTGCCTTTGTGTCCCAATTCTGTCTTCCAACATATATGCTCTTCAGCCTGCCTGGTAACTTCGGGGATGCCACTTGCATCTCATTTCAGTCTGCTTTGCCAGATATGGGCAAATTAAGATCCCTCTTAATTTCTGCTCCTGACTCTCCTCACCTGCCTGACGCCTTCTGTGTGCAGGCTTTTGTTTTCACTTCAGTTCTTTGGAACATAAATGACCACAATTGTACTTGGTTTTCCAGATGAGGTCTTACAAAGGGCTCGCTCGCTGTCAGTGACATTTCCCCTACCTTTCTTCCTTGGGAAGGTTAATCATTACGCAAGTGACCTTTTTGTATTTCTGTGGTTGGCCGAGGGCTGTTTTCTGTGGCACTGTGGAGGTTTGGTGCTCTGGCTCCCATCTGCTGCTACAGAACACTTTTACCAAGTGTCACAGGTTCTTTTTGTGCACAGATTTGCATATAACATATTTGTTTATAATATAAAGAGTGTTACTAATTACATTCTGCATTTCTCTAGTTGCCTGCGTGTCTGCTGCTCTTATGATCCGGTGTAAAACCTAGCACCTGGGGCCTTGTGCTTCTGGCCCTGTCAAGCATGAAGCATATGCAAAGTCCTGCTGTGGCTTGGCTTTGCAGGAAAGCCTTTGGGGTTCAGATTTCATTTCCCATAACCTAGAATTACAGGGCTGTTCTTCAGCCCTCGTAGGCCATTGTGCGACAAAGAACCGCTCGTCTTTCCTCTGGAGGGAGTGCAGGCTCTGCCCAGAGCCTGCCAGGTGGATGTTTGGCTTTACAGATAAACTCCACAGGGACTGATCATCCAGTGCCTCAACAGCTAATATCAGAAGGTTCCCCCTTTGCCTTTCTTCTTCTGGGCCGGAGGTCAGGTGAGATGGATGTTCCTGTGTTGCCCTGGAGCAGATCTCCCCTTTCTCTTTCTCCGTGCTTTCTGTTTGTAAAACCTCACTGTGTAAAACTGGTGGTGAATGTCATTCCTAGTGTGACATAGCCTGACTGTCCTGTGTCCGTGTGCCCTAAGTCCCTGGTCAGAGAGGGAAGAGGTGGTAAATCAAAGGGGTTCTTGATAAGCTAAAGTTCTTTTTAGATTGTTTGGCTTGTTGGTTTTTTTTTTCTGGAAGGTCATGTATCTGCTGTAGCAAACCAGCTTTCGGTGTGGGGCTCGAGAAGGATGTAAAAGCCAAATCTGGAGGTGGTGCTTTGAGCTGCTGGCTTCCAGCTGAATGAGGCAAGACAAAATTAACTGCAGAGACTCATGTGACATACTTAAGCTCTCACCATGCAGCCTTCAGATCAGAAAACTAAACAGGAGGAGACTCTTTTCATGGTAAATGAGAATTTGTTTCCATCCTGTATGACAATGGAGAGCTTTCAGGTTGTTTTTAACTGTATCATGGTTCTTGGTGCGGCTTAGTTTGCTGAAGCCTGAATGTCAACTGACATTTGATCCTGTGGAAGATTAAAGGGCTGTTAACCCATTTTTAGAAAGATGCTTTTCTTTATGTCCTGAGGTTCTTCTCAAGCAGTTCCATCTGACTGACCAGGTTACCTGTTTGGTGCCAGGTATGCCCAGTGCCCCAAACTCCATTTTTTCTGACAATGACATAAAACAGTAGCTCAAGGCAAGCATAAGAAGACCTCAGCTGGCTTGCTGTGGAAGTCCAGTGGCTGTGCATGATGTTGGACTTGGGGTGAGAGAAGGTTACTGGAGGGGGTGAGAAAGAAGATTTTGCTTAAAGTCAGGGAAGCATAATAGGAGGGTGGCTAAATGGGTGTAGATGCTTCATAAAAGCGGAGCAGAAGGTGGTCTTTGCATAGGAGGAGAATGGAAGTGTCCACTGTGGTCTGCACAACTTCCCATTGCCTTGGGCAGAGATGGGCTGAGGTCAGAGCCAATGTCTTCTCAGGTGCTCGTGGAAGCCTGGTAGAAAGGTGAGGGAAACAGTATAGGTCACATCAGCACAACAAATCGCGGCAAACAACAGAGCAAAATTCTTTTCTCTCTCCATCTCCTTTTCTATACTGACAGCAGGGGTCGAGTGGCAGAGTCAGCAGTGTAGCTCCAGGGGAGGTGCTCTGCTCAACCCTGAATGGAACTGAACTCCCAGAGCAGGAAAGCTGCTCTTCAGTTGGGTCTCTTGGTTTCTTTTTAGCAAGCAAAACATGCTTTGTAGGTGGTGCTTTGGTTCAGTGCACTGTATTCTTTTAACTTTTAAGGACTTTTTACAGGTGGACTGTGAGGGATGGAGAGTGGATTCCTGAAGCACACCTTGAGGAGGTATATGCTCGGTCTAATGCCATCCAAGACTTACAAGTGCAGGGCCCTCCACCACCCAAGTATGTCCTGTTTAGGGAATTGAGCTGATGTGAGCCACTGAACTTCTAGTCTCATCTGCCCTCCAGCTGGGCACGTGGTGAGCCTGTAGATAACTGTGCACCAAGGCATACCTATGGCCCTTTATGAGATGTCCTAGTAGAACATCAGGTCTGCTGGGCCCAGCCACTACAAAATAAGATGTTCACTATGTCTCTTTTCCCTCATGACAGCTGCCAGGAGCAACACGGTTGTTTGATGAGCTCCACTGGGTTGCAAGTGCTGAAGATGTGCTCATGCTCATTCTCATTCTCTTTGCTTGTTCCTCCTTTGTTCCAGCAATTCAGGAGATGTTTGAGGTTCATGGGAGGAAATGCCACTTGCTGGTCCTTTAACAAGGGACTCTTGGCACAGAGTTGGCAGCATGGGCTTGGGCGTTTTCTTAGTGACTTGAAGGAAATAGCCAAGAAGAAAAGAAGCATTATTTTCTGGTACTTCCTTGTACGCAATATGCGTTTTCACAGATGCTGTTTATCATGTAGAAAATCAGTGTGCTTGGATAAAGCACCCAAGTTCCACAACTGGTAATAATGACACCCTATTTTTTATTAAAGCTTATTGCCTATATAACTAAGGATGACTGTTCTAGGAGAATGATAAAAGGACTTCTTGACATTATTCTAACAATTACAAACTTGAGATAAAGTTCCCAAAACCTGAAGCCTTGCAAAAGTTTTCCTTAACATGGTTTCCTGTAGGAATGGTCAATTATCTGGTTTGGTGACTGTGTACATCTGTCTTGGTTAGATAGCTTAGCTGGTAACCTGCGTAACAAATTCCACCAGGAAACAGCATGGGGAAGTGGTGTTAAAATTCAGTAGTGGACTGCAGGTCGTAAATCATCTTTCCTTGCACATGAGGAGAGGCAGATGAAAAAGGGTGAACAACAAAGCCAGTGAATACCGTGGGCTTGTTCACTGTGCTGGCTGGAAAAGTGCTTATGTTCATTAACTGCCTGGAGTCTGGAGACAGAGGGATTGATGGGTTGGAGCTGCTCTCGTGCAGTGCTGGTTTCTTTGTAAGAGGATTAGGAAGAACTTAGACTTCAAAATGTTGTGATAGGAACTGACTTTGCTACCTGCCTGTGCTCATTCAGCTATAACATTACCAGCCCTAGAAAGGCTGTGTTTCCTTGGCCCTTCCTTAACATCTATTGACTCTCCTTTGATCATGACTGCTTTGGTGACAGTTTTATCTAGAAAGATACCATGCTGGCTATTTTACCCCTTTTTCTGTGCTAACCTGCTTTTGAAAGAAGACATATGTGGCTTTTAATCTCTCACCTGAGTTCCCATGCTAGAGCAGTCTGTTAGAGAATGTGAATCTGTTAAAATGAGCCTTTGGGTAATTTCAGGAGTCAAGATCTTTATTCCAGTATTGTAAAGGGGACAAGGTAGGGTTATGGGCCAAAAGCTGTGATAGGGACTTTGCAGTCCTATCACTGTGTGATTTCTTGGAAAATCACACAGGCAAAGGCAATGGATCTATAGCAGGAAATGACACACAATAAAGAAATATCATTACTGCAATACAACATGCCACAAAATGATATGAACCCTTGCCTTGCTTCCACAGAGATTTGTAAAGTTGATTTTTTCTAATTCAGCATTTGAGTGCAAAGAAAACAGCACACTTTTATGAGTGGGGTGAACTGCAGACTAAAAGACTTGCCTTGGCTGGGCTCCTCCATGTTTAGATCTACCAGCTGCCCTGAGTAGCTGTGGAAAGTCAGTCAGAAATTGCTGACTATTTCTGTGCCGTTTTCCTGGCAAATGCTCCTTTTCTTGTAGAGTGTCATCCAAGCCGTGGTAGGGATGTATTTCATACTTGTCTTGCTGAGATCTGACCTAAAGATGAAGTAGTGCCAGCAGTCTTCAGGCAAATAAAAGCCCCTTCAGTTCTCATTCTGTTTGCCCCATGGCTTTTTGCTCCATCGCTTGCAACATCTCTGCATTGAGTCTTCAAAACCTCAACCTGTATGCCTGTGTCCTGAGATCAACACCAGCTCCTCTGCTGTGAAAGAAGCCATTGTTTGAACATCTCTGTGCTAGCTTGCTAAGAGAAGCTGAACGTACAGCCCAGCATCCTCTCTGGGACATGGAGCCATTCAGATCATGGTTTGCAGGCTCACATCTGCCCTGGCTGAGTGATGCCTTGGGTTTGTAATGCACTTAGAGTTGTCTGCTCCTTGGGGTGAAATCCTTTGCTGTCATGATTGCATCACCCATTGTTGCTCTTGTAGCTGTGGCATACAAATGCAAGGAGACCGTGTGGTCTGTCTGCAAAAAAGGGAGCTGAGATTGTTCTGGCCTCTGCAGGGCTGGCAGAGGAATCTCTAAGGCACTGTAGGTTTTTTAAGAAAAGCAAAGCTAAAAAGGGAAATATGAATAAGGAAAAAAAATAAGGATAAAGAGCTGAGAGAGAAGATCAAGGACCCCTATCAGAACTTAGAGATCTGGGTGTTGAGCAGTGCTCAGAGGACGGGGCAAATGTCTGTACCTGCTCTGAAAAGGAGAGTGAAAGAAGCAGCTGTGTGATGCCACATTTTCCATTATTACCATTTCCCTAATGACTGTGGGGATTTGCTACGTAAGGCCTTGCTGTGAGGAGATGCCATCGCAGTGGCTGGACCAGTTGCACTGGGAACATTCAGAACTGGTAGTTACAGACTGGAGGGTGTGTGAGAAAGTAAGAGCTTGATAGTGAGCATTAGTGTTTGTGTCACTGAGGCACAGGGATTTTAAAAAAAGCAACAAAACCAAACAGCTAGGAAATCCCAGATCTGGGTTGTTCAAAGTGAGCTCTGAAGTGATAGGAGAAGCAGGTCGGTGGATGAGGGGCAGTGCGTGTGCCTGCCAATTGTGCAGAGCTCCAAAGGCAGCTGTTAAATTGTCCTTAGAGGAGAAGAAAGTTGTGAAGGCTTGTTAAAAGCTCCCTCTTCACCTTTGTTCTGCTATCTGTTGGTGAGCAACAGAAGGATGCAAAGATGTTTGAGTGCTTAAGCCAAAGTTTAATAGATTTCAGTGATCAGGGAATACTGATTACTACAATCATAGAATGATGTGGGTTGAAAGGGACCTTAAAGATCATCTTCCAACCATCCTGCCATGGGCAGGGACACCTCCCACTAGACCAGGTTACTTAAAGCCCCATCCAACCTGGTCTTGAACACAGCCAGGGATGGAGCATCCACAGCTTCTCTGAGCAACCTGTGCCAGTGTCTCACCACCCTCACAGTGAAGAACTTCTTCCTAATTTCTAATCCAAATCTCCCCTCTTCCAGTTTGAAGACATTACCCCTTGTCCTATCACTATAAGCCCTCATAAACTGTCCCTCCCCAGCTTTCTTGTATGTCCCCTTCAGATACTGGAAGGCTCCAGTAAGGTCTCTCCAGAGCCTTTTCTTCTCCAGGCTGAAGAACCCCAACTCTGTCAGCTTGTCCTCATAGGAGAGGTGTTCTGATACTCTTCTCTTCTCCCTCCCCTCTTTATTTGAAAATGAGAGCAGTGTTTTGTTTCGCTTACTTCTGGATAGGACTTTTAAGATGCAAAGACCCACGTAGGTACAAAGCTTGTTCCTGGCTCGGGCTCGTTTCTCCCATTGTGAAATCTTGGCAAACTGGTTTTGAACTTACAGTTTCTGGCTAGCTGCAGCAGTCCCCAACAGCAGTGGGTGTTGACAATGTTAGCTGATTTGTTGTCACTTCTGGAGCTTTTGTTTATCTCCAACAGCTTTCCAAAAGTTGTATATTATCCCACGTGTCTGAGTTACAGAACAAGGAGAGGAAAATTAAATGTTTCCTGCTCTCATTACAAGGCCTAATTGTTTATGCCAGCAGCTAGTGCCCTACCAGCCTGTGTCTTTCATTCTTCCAACATACTGTGCTTTGCTTTGCCTTTGTAGTTTATTTGTCATTTGATGTCTCACGAGTAAGGTTTTAGGGCTGCAGATCCAGACTTGACTTACGCATGGGACTGAAAACTGTTTGTGAAAAGCCATGGGTGACAGGTGAGGTAGATAAGCTGGAACTGCTCGTTGGGGCAGTTCAGCACTGGAGCCAGTATCTTTGGGCACTGCTGCCAAAAGTATTACATATGTTAATTTGTGGAATATTTAATTTTCAAAGGTAATGCATTTGGTGTTTGTTGAGCAGACTGTGTTAGACTTCTGGTGACTGAAGGACACTCCATTAAGTGGGATGACAGCCTCCCCTGGGACTTTGTTGTCTGCATATGACCAAAAGTTGCTGAGCCTGGATCTGCCTTTCTTGGCCACTGATTTCCCCTGTGAGCTCCCTCTGGAAAGCTGTCTTCTGGGTTCTGTAGGATCTCTTCCTGAATGCTTGCAGGGGGTGAGTGAACTCGCAAGGTAATGCTGTAGTGGCTGTGCCCTGGAGGAGCATGAATTGCAGTCACTTTACTGATCTCATAGAAAACATCATCCAAACAAAGCCTGAGAAGAAACAGTGGTGAAGATGACAACTTTATCTCCATCACTTGAAAATCTAAGCAAGGTACTGCAGCTGAAGTCTTCTTCTGCAGGTTCCCTGATGCTAGGAAAGCAAATCAAATGGAGCAGAGACAGTCTAGTAGTGAAGTAGTTTGAACACAGTGAGGATTGCTTAGCATAGCTGGAGAGCTTGGCTTCCACGGCACACAAATTCAAGCTTGGCCATCCTTCCTGCTCCCTCCACCCTGTGCTCTTGCTTTGCCAATGTACGACACAGAGCAGGTTGGAGCCATGGCAGCAGTGGTGTCATTGGTAACATTGCAGCTGGTCTTTGGGCTCCTTCTCCTGAGGCTGTGATGTTCATTTGGGTGATGCTTTTCCAGCTGGCTGTCAGCAAGGTAAGAGAACTCGTGCAAGGATTTAAGAGTGCGTAGTTGTACAAAATTGGGGACAGCAACCTCCCCCTTTATATCTTTCATGTGGGAGAACATGGCAAAGGACACCCCTCTCCTTCCACGACATTTGTCCAAAGGCTGCGGTACTTCTGGGGTTGATGAGCAGTGAGGAAGGATGTGGCCTCTTTCAATTTCCACCACCACCTCCTTGTGGGTGGACGGGGGCTGCAAGTGATATTTCACTACTGGGGAACTTGTTACCCCAGGCATGTTGAGGTGGGTGTTGAGGAAATCAGCGGTTATGCCTGGCTTGAAAGTGTTCACGTGAGTCTTGGTGCTTCAGGGTAATTTCTTAGGTTATGCTGGGATTGGAATTTGGATTAAGAAGGTGCTGCACTGGATTCTGAACTGGGAAGACGACTGTAGCAAATGCCTCACAAGCAGCTGCTCGCTGGGCCTGTTTGGTGGAGCTATATAGAGATTTTTCTCTCTGTGGGTCCTGTTAGTGTAACAGTAGGTTGCACCATGGGCTCTTAAGAGAGCTTTTTGTCTAGAGATTCACCACCATTTTGAGATTGGGGTGTCAGATCAATACAGACTTTCCAAGGGAGCGCTGAATAATCCCTGTTCTGTATGCGTGAGGGCAGATACCCAGGGCACAACTTTATTCTGTCCCCCCCCCAGTAAGGAGAGGAACAAAAATCTCCAATCCTATATGCAGAGCAAGAATACACACAAATAAAAATACTTCCTGAAATACTTTAGCATATGTAATCGGGCCCCAGAGTTGCCAAATCATTCCTGAAGATGCTTTTTAGCAGGCAGGGAGGCTGCTCAAGTGCCCTTTTTTCCCATCTGGAGAGCCTGTGACCCCCTGCCTGCTTTACTGTGGTGCCGCTGCTCTCCCCAGCTGTGGCAGGACCAAGCTCTTACGGCTTGTTCAATAGCCTGAGAAGTTCTTCAGTGAAAATTAATTGTGTGTCACTAATTTGCATGTCTCTTGAGGTAAGCAACCAGATTTTTCTTCTATTTTTTGCTTAACTTCCGATTCTGTCTCATCAGTTACCTCCTTCTAAAGTGCACACAAATTAAAATTTGAGGCAATACCCCTATGGTTTTAATTATTAGAAGTTAATGTTATATAAGATCATACTATTTTCTGCACTGTGCTTGGGAAAATAAGGAGGGGAAAAAACCTTGATCTTTTCTACACAAAATGTTTCTTATTTGCTCAAGTTTTCAGGAAGGTTATGAGCATTCTATTCCTAGAAGGGAAATAACTTTGATGAAGTAAGAAATTAAGAATGATGCAACAAATGGAGATAATGTTGACTCCATTTCTGTCTCACTGATAGATATCTAGGGGAAACATGGAGGTGCCACATGCTCTCAGTGCTGTTTTTTCTGTTACATATTAACACAAGTTTTCTGTCTTTCCACTCACCTTTCTATTGTTCATTTTTAATAAGGAAGAAGAAATGGTTTTCCTTCAAAAATGTCCTCACTGCAACTAGTTGTGTGTCAGGCCAGAATGGTTTATAGTAGTCTGTGGTTACAGAAGCTCCTCTTTCTGCCTTTTCTTATATACAGACCCCTTCCTGCTGCTCCTCTTTCTTCAGTAAATGTGTTTCTCCACTTGCTTTGGTCTTTTGGGCATGTTTTCAACCCTTTTTCATTACTGAAAATACACAAAGGAAAGGTAACATGGTAAGGACATAAAGATGTGAATTTAAAATTCATTCCACAGAAGGAGAATACTAAATGTTTCTATCTGACTAAACAACAACAACAAACCCAGCTAAAAATAATACAGAAATTAAGATGCATAATTAATTCATCAGAGTTAATAACAGGCTCTTCTATGCTCCTGTAGATCAGAGCCACAAATATGATGACAACTATGATTGATCTGTAATAACCTGTATTTTCCCGGAGATTTTACATACTTTTCCTGCCAGGTCACCTTATATTTGATTAGTTCTGAAGCTCTCGTGTTAGCAAATTTACTCAAATTTGTGTGCAAATAAAAGATGAAATGCTGGCTCTGGGTGTTCTGATTTGGGCACAGCATAAAGTGACTTCTGAGCAGCAATGGAACAGACTAAGCAGCCCTGTATAACGCTTGGGTGCTGCTACCGTGCTTGCGGGAAAGCTGAGCAGCTCACCTCATGCTGTTCTGCGCTGCATTTAGAGCCCTTAAAGTCATTTCACATGTCCTTCTCCCGATGATCTGCAGGGGACAAGGTGTAGCCTGTATCCTGGCTGGGCAACGGTGGCCAGGGAGGGTTCCTTGTATCAGGATGTGCTTTTCCAATGGATAACGTGTTCCGGTTTGTTTTCTGATTCTTCCAGCCATGCTGTATTGCTTTTATGGCAGGGACTTAATCTGCAGCTGGACAATTGAAAAACCAAGCTAAGGAAAGGCACAAAATGAGATATGCTAAAAACTGACCCTGCAATTATTTAGCTGAGTTAATCTCAAATGTAATACCATGGCTTTAACTGGAATTACACTGGGGATTTGTTCAGCTGATAGCTGATCACCCTGTAATAGCTGCCTGGCTTCAGGAGTTGGCTACTTGCCTCCTTCCCGCCCCATTCCTCCACTTCCATAATGTCCCTGCTTCTCCTTCCCCATGCTCGGCCCTGTTCCTCCTCCAGCAAGACCTTATTTGAAGAACCCCATTTGTTCCACTGTCCTTACTTTCATCTCTCCTTTGGGCTTTCCTGTTTTCTATTCTAACAGTCCTTCTCCTGCCCATATCAGCAAGCTTTGCAAAATCCCACCATCTTTTTCCTTTTCCATTGAGGGGCTTCATTCAGGGCACCAGCTTTTTAAATGCAGCTGGCACAAAGGTTATCTATGAAACAGGAGTATTTTTAAAGGGAAGGACATGCATGGCTGCTGGTAATTATGTGATGAACTGGTACCGGGAGATGCCCACAGCTCCCGTGCCCCAAGCAGGCTCATGTTGGACCTAGAGAGATTGTTTACTCTTCTGGGCACGATTAGAAGTGAGTTATCTCCTCCTAGAGGAGAGGCAGCACTGTTTGCACAACTGTCCTTATAGCCCTGGGCTGGATTCACAGATGGATGGGTAGTGATCAGGAGAAAGGGGCCAGAGGAGAAGTGCCTCGCTGGATCAGGCCACCCCTGCCCAGGTGCAGAATCACACACCCACGGGGGATGTTTCTTCCTTTGTGGCTGGCTCACGGACCATTCTAAGGAGGTAGGGTGGTTTCCTTCCACCACGGTGTTGTCTGTAGTTCACTTCACCAGCATTCTGCTATTTGGCATT
The DNA here is from genome assembly GCA_024336885.1 of Actenoides hombroni. Lineage (NCBI taxonomy): Eukaryota > Metazoa > Chordata > Aves > Coraciiformes > Alcedinidae > Actenoides > Actenoides hombroni. The sequence continues at coordinate 25,171,916 of WUAM01000287.1, forward strand.
TTCCAGCAGTGGAAAATGAAGGATCTGGGGCAAAGCTGTCAGGCATGGGCTTCTGTTCCACTGTATGTGCCGACAAGACTCCTCAGGGCTTGTTTCTAAAGCTCTTGCCATACTGCCCTGGCAGTGTGGGGCCAGCCTGTGGCTTTCCTTGGTTTTGGGCATCATTATCACCCTCCAGAAGTGATTTTTCGACTCGTTTTGTGTGGGATCCTGTTCCCCCTCTCTCCTTAAACGCACGCATGGTTGCTGGCAGGGAGCAGGACCCCTCCTTACCTGGACTATGGCTTTTGCCGGCCCTAGAGGCAACGCAGCAAGACCGAATGCCCCCAGTCCGTCCAGCAGTAAAAACGGGTCGGTTCCCCCTGAGGGCGGGAAGCCCGCTCGCCTGTCGCCTCTGTGTCCACAGCCCAGCCCATACCGGCCAGGCGAGCCCAAGTAGGTTAAATTTTAAAGGGATTTTTAGATTGGCATCGTTAAAGCCAGCGGGCGGGGAGGGTCAATCGTTGTGCGTCGTCCCCTCGGTCGAAGGGGGTGACTCGTCCTTTGGGGGTGCCGCCCTCCCCTCAGCGCCCTCCCCTCCCCGCCCGGGGGTTGCCGGCCTCCCTCCGGCGGCTGCCGGCCGGGGCGGAGGAGGAGGCGGGGGCGGGGGCGGGCGCAGGACGAGAGAGGCCGGCCCAGGGACGAGCTCCGTGTCGCGGGAGCCCTTATAGCCCCGGCCCGGTCCGGGCCGGCCCCGCCGCCCGTCACGATGTCGAGCCGGCAGCAAACGGTAGGTCCGCGCCGGGTGGGGCGGCCGGGGCTGAGCGGGCTGCGAGGGCGCGTCCAGCTCCCTGAGGAAGCCGTCTTCCTAAATCCCTGTTACCGCCGCTTTCCCCACGGGCGCGGGGGCTCGCACCGAGGCGCGCAGCGCTGGCGGGACGTGGGCTCCCAGGGCTCCTTTGGCTCCAGGGATCGAGCCGCGCCGGTCACGTCGGCTGCTGGTGGGCCGGGACCAGACCCGGAGTGTTCCTCATAGGGCGCGCCAGTCGCCTCGCAGAAGGGCTTGAAACCATCACGTCGCGGTGCTGGGTGTTGAGGATGAAGGCGCGACGGTGCGCGATGGTCCACGCCAGTGCAGAGGCGTGGGCGAGGTGCGTGCCCCGCGAACACCTGGGTGAGGGCCCGCCTGTCCCGCGGTTGAGTCACTCATCCCTCTGCCAGCCTTCCGCACATCTGGGATCGCATCTTTAAACCGGCTGCTGCCGACTTCGCCGCTCGCTACGCCGAGCTCGATCCTTGCGCGGGGCGGCCGTCCCGGCAGCCTCCCAGGCGAGGCCGAAGGTTGAGTCAGCGGGAGGAAGGCTGGGCGACTGCCTCGCTCATGGCTTTTCGGGTTTCCTCTGCCCAGGTTCCAGCCCGGGGGGAGAAGCTGAGGCAGCCGCCGCCAGCACCACTCGTCGGCTTTCAGCATTGCTGTGGAGCCAGCTTGTTGTGTTTTGTTTGTTTGGGTGTCTTTAAAAAACAAACAAAACCGACAAAAAACTACGCACAGCAAAGAAAAAAAAGAAAAAAAAATAGCCAGAGCATAATTCAGTTAGAAATTAAAACTGCAAATCACAGTCATGGCTAGAAGTAGTTTTCTGCTTGCCAGCTGCCCTTCCTTACTTCTTGGGTTTGGGATGTGAGGTCTGGGTCCATCTGGCTTCACATGCATTTTCCAGGTTTTAAATCAAAACCACAGGAAATCTTGACATAAGTCTCTTAGGCTGCTTTTGCTGGTTTATATATATATATATTTATAATTTCAACCTTACTGTAATTTTTTCGGATGGATTTAATGCGTTTTGAACACACTGGTTATCTGTCCAGATAGGAATGCAACAAAAACCACGCGTAACAAAGCACCCCTGTGCAGCAGGGTGTTCTTGGAAACGTGAAAACCTGTGGTTTAGGGATTATTTCAGGGAGGGGAGGTGCAAGTTTTGAGCTGTGTATGGGAGGCTTGTTTATTGCTGTGACAGGAGAGAGACATTAGTGAACTTCCAGAATAATCCTTCTCCTTTGCCCCCACCCTGGGCAGGAAAAATGACCTTCATAAGCAAGATTGTGGCTGACCTTCGTCCTGTGACTGTCAAAACAGATGCTATCTGGTTGACAGTTGTAGGCATATTTTCACGTGCTCATCTGCCAGGTATGCGATAGAATGGGAAAAGGCGTGATTTCGCTAATTACAAGAGCTTTTGATAATCACGATGAAGCAGCGATGCTGTCCCATTAGTGATCCTCCTGGCGTATTGCCAGGGAGATGAAGTGTACGCACAGAAGCCTAGATGAAGTTCTCACTCCCAGCACAGTCTTAGTAACTGCTTGGTTTCAACCGTCTCAAGCTGGTGCTGAAGGTACGGGACAAGGCATTTCTCTTTGACAGGGTCGCCTCGATCCGCGCAGTAATTTGCGTGCACACGCAGACACTCACGTTCTGACTCGGTGCGGTTACGTGGTGCGGTTCAGGAGGCTTGAGGCACCCGTGGCACAGCACAGATTTTGCCTAATGAAGGAGCAGGCACCAGCACAACGTGCTCTTTGCTTAATCCCCGTTCTTCATTTCCCTGATAACGTGAAACCTTATTGCTCCTAGAAATCCTCATTACTAATAAAATCTCAGGTTTTACTACTTCTTCGTAGTGTGGGTGATGTGTTAATTTTTATGCCAGAGACAGGCTTTTGCGAGGCTGGATGTTTCCAGCATTATTCGCTGTTCGAGAATATGTCAAAAATGGTTTTCACAGGTGATGTGGATGAGCTGTCAGCTTTCAGAAGGCCCAGTTAGTGCTAGCTGTTGCAAGACAGACTGGCTGTGGTGTTTGACTGTGCTCCTCATTTTGGAAACTGAGTAACTGTAAGCCTAAAATTTAAAACCTAAACTCAGCCTGAATGCTCTCTGGAGTTTGAGGTTGTTTTGGTTGCACACCCATTTATTAATAGAAGTTTGTGGTAAGGTAGGAAAAAGACAACTTCAGTTTTTTTCCTTCTGTACTTGTTATCCTTAAATATGAATAAGGCACCTTAATTCTACTGAAGACCCAAGACTTGGTGTGCAGGAGTCTCTCTTTGACTGGATACTATGGAAATGCTCCCGTCGTTTCTGCTCATGACGCTGCAAGAGACATGAAGTCCTCTACGTGCCGGGCAGTATTCTATGTTCACAGACCTCATAGACAGAAAGTATTTATTTCTGAGCAGTTTCAGGACTGACTTTTTGGAGGGAAGAGCATTCTTTAGCGATGACTTTAAAGACTTAACGTTCCTTACACAGGCCTCCCCTGTGTGCTCCCATGGTAAAATCCTGCTCTCAGGAGTGAGCGCACCGTATAGTAATTGCAGTGAGTGGCGTGGAGCTGTGGGATTGCCCTTGTTTATTGTGTGGGCTCTTGCACAGCAGAGCATTCAGGGCTGAGCGGTTCTTTTAGCCCCGTGGAAATAGCAGCTTGTTCTCCCTACACCTGCGGGCCGCTGGTATTTCCGCCGCTCGTTACCTCTCCCTGCCGAGCAGCGTTTTCCTAACGAGCAGGAGGATACAGACGGCACACTGTGCTCCAGGGAAGCAGCTTGCCACAGAGCCCACAGGCACAGCCCTCCCTTCCAAGGGCTGGCCTCTCGCCGGGACGACCGGCTGCGTGGTTTGCACGTCCCTGTGGGTGCCTGGAAAATGCGGCTCAACGTCTCTCATGAAGTGGGGTTGTTCAGAGCCAGCTGCCAGTCTCCTGCCCCTGGCAGCAGACAGAGGTTGTCCTCACCAGCTGCTTCCAGTGAGTTTCTCTTTGGATGTCCTTACGGGTGCTTGGGGCAGAATGAAAGCCCAGTACTGAAACTGCCTTTTTCAGGGCGAGTATTACAGCTTTGTCACCTGCCAGGTGGTGTTCTAGCAGCGTCTCCGGGAAGCTGAGTGGCGTGGCGTGTGGTATCCCGAGTTTTCACGGGGATGCCCTTTCCATAGCCCAGTGGATCACAAAGCTGTAGGTTCTGAGAGTTCAGTTTTGCTTGTGTAGGGCTTCCACACACAGTCACAAATTCTGTGGTCTTCTTTTAAGATAAATTAACATGTAAAAAAAATTTAGAGTAAAAAAAGAAAAAATAGGAAAAACCCCACAAGATGAGAAGACAACCCTGAAGAAAAATGAAGAGGCTTAGTTTCTTTGCCTGAAAACTATTCTCATGCTGAAAAAACTGCAGCCCCAGGGCAGAGTTGTGATGGACCGAGCGATACCACAGGCTGTGCACTAATGTTTGTACAGCTTCATCAGCTTAATTGCAAGGCAATGTAAAATAACAAGTTTATTTAAAAAAAAGAAACCACTCAATTCATCTCTTCTCTTTACTGTTGCCTTGAACACAAAGACCAAGCATCTCTAAGGATGTTTATGTTCAAAGCAGTTCTGGGGAGCTCATCCCAGTGACATGGGCACAGGCAACAGTGCAGCAGAGCCCTGATTTCAGGGAATTGGTGTAGCTTGGTCTGCCCTGAATTGCTCAAGACAGTGTTTCTGATGTTTTATCCAGCAATTCAAAAGTCTTAGGTTTACAGACATGAATTATTTTCTGAGAACCAGCGCCTAACTCATCCTACCGTGGCAGTAAAAGGGGATTGTTTTCTAGTTGCTTACCACGTGTTTAATATTTCTTGGCTTATTTTCTATCACTTTTTTTTCCTGTATATCTCTTTTCTTTGAAAAGAAAGGTCAGCAGATTAACTGTCTTGATACGCTGTTACTTCGACTTCTGTTGTTTCCTGCGTCTCTCCTGCCTTTTCTCCCTATTTCTTTTGAAGTCATTTGCTATTACAAAGTTCCCGTTCCAGTCTGTTGCCCCCACCTTGCTGTTTCATTCACTGGGCTGTTTTGCAGGGCTGCGAGCGTGCCAGAGCTATGTTTATTAACCATATCCTATGGGGGGAATTTCAGCGAGGACAAGCCAGAAAAAGTTGCGGGCTCCTAAATATGAATGCCTCTTTCTTTCCATGGTTCAGAGAGGCTGAGTCCTCCGGAGGATGGGGAATGAAAGAATCAACTTGGTGCAGTCCAGCCCCAGAAGCTGCAAGCTGGGGACCTTGCTGGACCTTCCCCAAGTGCTGGAAGGCTTGTCTGGTGTCCCCTGGGAGTGCTGTGACAGCAGGAGCATCAGGGTATGTTTTCCAGGAAGCTGCATGGACAGAGCATCTCACGGGGCCATGGAAGGGCATGCATGTGGAAGAGTGAAGGGTTTTTTCTGTTGGAGCAGGTGGTTCCTGCCTGAATACCCCTTCCCTCCAAAGGGAGAGGCAGGTAGGTAGGCCTGATCCCTGCAGGTGAGCTCAGAGGTTAATCTTTTGCATTCCCAGCAGGACTAGTGGCTCTTCAGAATATTTCTTCATCTCCCAGGGGCCTCGTTTGGAGGAGCACACAGCTGAGCACCGCTGCCACCAGTGATGGTCAGCATGGTAGGTGCCATCTGGGGTGGTGGCCAGGGCACCTAAACCCAGCCATAATTTCTCCAGCTCTGAGTCAGAGCACTTTGAGTCAGCGTGTTGTTTCCTGTCCTGCTGCTGGACCCCTGGATAAATACAGACTCCAGCCTCATCTGGGTTCCAGGTTGCTCCAGTTAAGTCCCGACTGGTTACAAATCCACACCAAACCCCCTAACTCAGGCATAGGTCTCCATCCACGCTCTCCTTGGGCAGCCCTTACAACTGGTTTTAGGCAAGACAGCGAATGATTTTCAAGACCCTGTGGTACCCAGACATGTGTGCTGCAGCTGCAGCTTAGATTTAGGCCACGGGGACTTTATTTATCTGGAGGGTTTTCAAGAGAAGGATTGGCATGCTTGCAATTTTATTTTTTTTTTTTGCGCTGGGCTGATGTTGATCCTGGAGGGTGTCTTGAAATAACCTTGAAAAATGAAAAAACTTCTCCTATCTGAAACCAGGTGTTTTAGATAAACTTGCAGCTGTAGGCGCCCACAAAAGATAAGTGGTGTGCAGGGCCCATATTAATGCTCCTAATGATATGCTCTGCCTTGAACTTGTACTTTGGTCACAGTCCTCGTACACTTTGGTATCTTTAAAGTACATTAAGAGAAACACCGTGTAATTCAGGTTACTGTTTATTAATTTACTATTATCCTGAGCAGGGTGACTAATGATTATCTCTGCTTTAGCTCTGAATCACAGCTGTAGGAAGTGAGAAATAGTTCCTTAATGGTCTCGCAGCTTAATAATTTCTAAGTGAAAATTTACTTGGGGTGTATCATTAACAAAAGGAGGGAGGCAAAAAAGCCTGGTCAAGGCATTTGGTGTGGATGTGTGTCGTGAAATGGGACGCTGGGAAGTTGGGGTTTTGCCTGTAGGGCTGGTAGGTCATTGCTGGCTCTGCCTGCCATTCCTTGCAGAGCGGTCCTTTCCCATTTACTTACAGCTTGGCTCGGTGACAACTGTATGTGTCAAAAGTTTTATCTGCTGAGTAGGTGCCAAACTGTGTTGGCCTGTTTGGGCAGCAGAGCTTGAGAATGGAACCGGTTTCCATAAATTTTTGTTTCTTTTTTTTGATGTGGCTTTTCTTTGAATGTAGTACTTTGGGCATTGTTGAGATGAGCTTTTTTGTGCATCTTTGGAAAATGACCGTTTGTACCTACGTTTCCAAGATGTTCTGACCTTGTGGTCTTCGTGGCCTCTATGGCAGAACAAAATGTTTTCTTCAATATCAAACCATTTTTCAGCTTTCCATTGTGGTGCAAAAAAAGTGTGTTGGGCAGGAGGTAATTTCTGAGGCCTGCCCAGCCCTTCTGATCGGAGGATCGTTTGTTTGTGTTGCCAGCAGGTCTGGGAAGAGGGAAAACCCCCTCATTTCAGAGGAGGAGGTGACTGCTGCTGCAGAGGGCTGAGTTGTGGGCTTACCTCTGCCAGGGACCCTGGGCGTGATGCTGGATGAGTCACCTCTGCCATGGCTGGGGCAACTCATAGCGTCTTCCCCCATCTTTGCAAAGCTTGTCTGAGACCATGGGGATGGATGTGAGGAGCATTGAGCTCTTGGAGGTGCAGCATGAAGTCCAGGGGAGCTGCTCTTCAAATGTGTCCTTTTTAGAAGGCTTAAATATTGCAGAAGCTTAAGTCCTCACCTGCTGTTTGCCTTACTCTCTGCTACTCTTCTGTGGCTGTAAAATTGGGGATGATGCCACCCTCAGAGAGATACTGAGAGTTTGCACAAACTTTTGAGGGTCCAAGTAACAATAATCCCCAAGGAAAACAAGTAACTGTCCTTCCACCAGCCTTTGAGTAGCAGGTACTGACCAAGACCTATGCCTACACCTGGTTTAGGAAGGGGTGAGGGAAATTCTGAATAGCCACTCATTCAAGAAGAGCACAGAACTCATGGTGCTGACTTAGGCCAGGATCTAGGTAACCCTGTGCATGCACATGTAATTAAAAGTCTGTCTTGCAGTTTATGTGGGCCAGATGCAAAGGTAGATGGGGCAGGAAACCTTCGTCCTGAGATCTTCGAATGTGAGTCCTCAACTTGGATTCGGCTCACGCAGCTTGTTTTGTAGGGCGCCTTATTCAGTGGTGTGGCTGTGAAAACAACCCTTCCTTCAGCCAACAAAAATACTGAGGGGACTGAGGAGGTACTGAATGAGAAGAAGGTCTCTTTGGCCCCATCTGTAGTTTCCAGCAGCAGGCAAGAGTGCAGGCCAGGGAAGAGTTTATGGCTGGGATGCCATGGTGCGTTGTTCCACCTTCCAGTGATTTACGACTTAAGATACCAGAGGCTGTGCCTTTCTTCCTGATAGTCCTTGATGAACTTTCCTTCCATGAATTCATCTTAATGATTTTTTCCAGCCAAGTGAACTTTTGGCCTGCCCAGCGGAGTTCCCCCATTTAATCTCATCCTGTGTGTTGGTTCTGGTTGAGTTTCCCCACAGTCCTTCCTGCTGCTGCTGCTTTTGCACTTTGCAAACCTTAAAAAAAATCGCTGAGCTGGAGAGAGATCTCCTTTTGCCTGCTGGTGACCGTTGACCATTGCAAAATCAAGTGCATGGAGTTCAACATGCCAGGTTCAAGACTGCACATCCATCCTGGACACAGAAGGAGGCAGGGAGAGGCAGTATATGGCCATGACGCTGAGTACCCACCAGCCTGGGCTTGCGTCCAGCTTTATTCTTTCAGCAGGCTGCTACAATGTCCTGGAGAGAAGTGATGCAAGAGAATTAGTTCTTTTGCTGAAATACATGTCTTTTGAAACCTAACGAAGCTGCTTGAAATGCAGATCCTTTGTAGCTCCTACTGCTTATGACATCATTAGAGCTTCTCAAAAGGTACAAGATTTCTTTCCTGAGAGGGATATGATGGGTGTGTTAAAAATGGGTATTTGTCCCCATATCATTTAGAGCTGAAATGGGATCAGTTCAGCCTGTGCTAGCTTGGAGGGTGGAAGGACATTCTGCTTTCTCACTTAGCAGAAGATGGAGCTGGTGTCCCATGTGCATGCTCATAGCCATGGTTAGAATCATAGACTCAGAGTGGTTTGGGTTGGAAGGGACCTTCAAGATCATCTAGTTCCAACCCCCCTGCCATGGGCAGGGACACCTCCCAGTAGACCAGGTTGCTCAGTGCCCCATCCAGCCTGGTGCTGAACACTTCCAGGGATGGGACATCCACAATTTCTCTAGGCAACCTGTTCCAGTGCCTCACTACCCTCCAGTTTGAAGCCATTACCCCTTGTCCTATCACTACATGTCCTTGCAAAAAGTCCCTCCCCAGCTTTCTTGAAGGCCCCCTTCAGATACTGAAAGGCTGCAATAAGATCTTTCCAGAGGCTTCTCTCCTCCAAGCTGAACAACCCCAATTCTCTCAGTCTGGCCTCACAGCAGAGGTGTTCTAGCCCTCAGATCATGGCCTCCTCTGGCCGTGCTCCCAACAGGTCCATGTCTCTTCTGTGCTGAGGACTCCAGAGCTGGACCCAGTACTGCAGGGGGGAATCTCACCAGAGCACTGGGAGCAGAGGGGCAGAATCCCCTCCCTCGACCTTCTGTCCATACCTCTGGGGATGCAGCCCAGTATGTGATTGGCTTCTGGGTTGCGAGTGTATGGTGCCAGCTTGTGTCCAACTTTTCATCCACCAACATCCCCAAGTCCTTTGCTGCAGGGCTGCTCTAAATCTGTCCTCAGTACAGCCTGTATTTGTACTTGGGATTGCCCTGACCTATGTGCAGGACCCTGCACTTGGCCTTGTTGAACTTCATGAGGTTAGTGTGGGCCCACGTCTCAAGCCTGTCCAGGTCCCTCTGGGTGGATCCCATCCTTCAGACATATCAACTGCACCACTCAGCTTGGTGTCATCTGCAAACTTGCTGAGGGTGCACTTGATCCCTCTGTCCATGTCAGTGACAAAGATGCTAAACAGCACTGGTCCCATATCAACCCCTGAGGAACACCACTCATCACTGGTCTCCACTCAGACATTGAGCCATTGATTGCAACTCTTTGAGTGCAACCAGCCAGCCAGTTCCTTATCCATCCAGTGGGCTGTCTGTCAAATCCTTGTCTCTTCAATTTAGAGACCATGGTGCCATGCAGGACAGTATCAAAAGCTTTGCACAAGTCGAGGTTGCTCTCTCCTTATCCACCAGTGCTGTAACCCCATAGTAGAAGGCCACCACATTTGTCAGGCATGATTTGCCCTTAGTGATGCCATAGTGGCTGTCACCAATCAGATTCTTATTTTCCACGTGCCTTAGAGCCTTCAGGAGGATCTGCTTTATGCTTTTGCTGGGCACTGAGGTGAGACTGACTGGCCTGTAGTTCCCTGGGTCTTCCTTTATTCCCTTTTTAAAAATGGGGGTGGTGTTTTCCCTCTTCCAGTCAGTGGGAACTTCACCAGATTGACACAACTTCTTGAATATGATGGATAGTGGCTCAGTCACTTCATCTGCTGGCTGCTTCAGGACCCGCCGATGCATCTTATCAGGTTCCAAGGACTTGGGCACCTTCAGGTTTCTTAGATGGTCTCAAATCTGATCTTCTTCTACAGTGGTGGTTCTTCATTCTCGCAGTCTCTGCCTTTGCCTTCTGCTATTTGGGCTGTGTGGCTGGAGCATTTGTTGCTGAAGACTGAAGCAAGAAAACCATTGAGTACCTCAGCCTTCTCCTTGTTCTGGGTAATCAGGTCTCTCATTTCCTTCCAGAGAGGGCCCACATTTTTCCTAGTCTTCCTTTTATCACTGACATAAAGCTGTAGAAGTTTTTCTTGGTGCTCTTGACATCCCTGGCCAGATTTAATTCTGTCAGGGTTTTGACTTTCCTACTCTGATTCCTCCCTGCTTGGGCAGTTTCTCTGTATTCTTCCCAGGCTACCTGTTTGTGCTTCCACCTTCTGTAGGCGTCTGTTTTGTGCTTGAGTTTGCCCAGGAGCTCCTTCTTCATCCACATCATCCTCTTGGCATTTTTGCTTGACTTGCTCTTTGCTGGGATGCATCGCTCCTGAGCTTGGCTTGGAGGAGGCGATCCTTTAATATGAACCAAGAAAGGTACCCTTCTATTCCAACAGTCCAGTCATACAGTGTTAGATGTTGGCCTCCACATTTGAGAAAGTTTTTTGATACTGAAGTTAATGTGGAGTCAAAATATGTCCTCTTTGTCCTCCTTCTCTCTCATCCCTGAAATCTGACAGACTTCTCAGTTTCCCATTTCCATAACATGTGTTTTTCTCCAAAAGAAGCTCCAGGAGCACAGCCGTGTGCAGGAGGTAGGTATTTTTTCCTGGTAGGGGAGTGGTGCTGTGCTGCTCTGCTCTGTCACAGCATTTCTCTCATAGGTGCTGTTGCACCCTTCAGAGCAGTTTGGCTGGCTGTCAATCACAGCTCTGCACCGCTGGGCGCTGGAGGTCACCAGGCTACACCATCTCGGTGGTTTTCAGCTGGTCACCTACCTTCCAATTACATCATTCCCCTCCTTTTGGTTTTCTCTGAGGTTAAATAGATGTGCTTGATCATTTTCTGTGGGTGTTCAATCCCCAAACTTACCTCTGCTGCAGTGAGGATATAATTTCCATTCCCTCTTTTTGCAAGATAACCAGTTTTTTGCATTGAGGGTGGTCCTGCAGTCTTGGCATGATCCAGAGCAGCCTTGTAACAGACACCAGGCATCAATAGCCAAGCAGTTCTCCTTTTGCAGGGTCAAACCTATCGCTTGTGAACTCAGCATGAGCTGAACTTCTGAAACAAGTTTGTATAGGGGAGGTAATTTAGCAGAACTGCTCTGAATATTAAAAAAACCCAGGACAATCATGTCAGGATTTCTTGTTTAAATTACTCTTTTTGTCCGTAGCTGACAAGATGCTTTGTTTGTCAAATATTTGTTACCCATACAGCTGTCCCTTGTGATTTCAGAAATGAAAACGGGAAGACTGTTTTCATAACATCTGTCCCAGCCTTGCAAATTTATCCCAAAAATGAAGGAGCGTGGGATGAGTCACTTGTTTTGCTGTGTCAAGGAAATGAGAGTAGTGACATCATCTAATTTAGAGATAAAGAAACACCTGATCTGGGCACCTTCAGAGAGGCAAATTTTAATGCTCACCTGCTGACTTGAAGTCACAGCATCCAGAAATCAGCATCTGATTTACAACATGAGCCCGGTTTTGTGGTTGGTTGGTGGGTTGGTTTTTTCCCAGGGTTGTATAAAATTTGATTGTGGCAATGCAGAAACAGGCAAATCTATACCGAGAGAAAAATATTTAGTCTGTGATTAAAAATAAGGTCTGGCTAACAGCTCAAAAATTCCTGTGGGTTAAGAAAAAAACTACTTTAGCTCACACCACCTTGAAAACCTTATGTGTTAGTGATGTTTGGCATCACCAACCGTCTGTCTCCAAGCTGAAGGGCTGCTTGTGTCGGCTAACTGGGACATCTCTGATGGTCTCCTTAAGGTCTTCTGTATTACGTTCCTGGCAGGGAATAGGGGCCAAGGTAACGATGCCAAAAGGAACAAGCGTCAAAGGTGGAGGGTGCCAAGGAACAAGTGAGGTCTGCTCTGGTTTATTCAGATTGCTGAATGAAGAAAGAGAGCCCAGTTCAGCATTCTGGCTGGTCTGAAGGAACGCTGGCAACCTCAGCCCTGAAAGCTCCACAGGGTACTGGGTGACACACCGCTGTATGACTCAGCTAAGTCTAAACAGAAAACATAGCATTATTTCTGCTCACGTACGGGTGGTGGGAGAGGAGATGGGTGCTACGTGTGGGAAAGAGGCGGGGGGGATGAGGGCATGGGAAGCAGGAAGGTTGGTGGTACGGTAAGGCGTCGGGTGCTTGAGAAGTTCCCCTTCCCCAGCTGGCCCTGTGAGCCAGGCTCTGTGTCGTGACGGTGGAATCCTGGGAGGTCAGATGGGCAAAATTTCCAGGGTAACTCTGTCATGGTGGGGTTTTTCCCTGGGAAAGAATGGAGCTGATTTTGAAGCATTTACTGCCTTAGTCCATTAAATGAATCAAGCTCAAGTTTGGGAAAAGTCTATAGGTTTAGGGTTACAAGAGCTAAATCAGGACTTCAGAGACTCTGAAGTTTTTCCATCGTCCTTCAAGACTATTTCAAATCTTTGCTTCCACAGGCAAAACTCTCTTTCCTTTCTTCCTCCTTTTCTTTTGGGTGTAATAGTTTTGCTTTTCTGCAGCAAATGACTCTCCCACAGAAGGTTTTTTCCCCCTTGCTGGTGGTGGACACTTTAGATATTCTCCATGACATCAGCTCACCCATTTGAAAGAGGAGGGGTAGGAATTGTCCTGGTAGAGGAAAGTAGTTTTTTAAGGAAAAGTCCCATAAACTGAATTTTTATGCATGGAATTCAACTGATGGGATGAAAGATTTTTGTTAATTTTTTTATTTTTAGTAAGCTGGCAGGATTTGGGAGGGGATTTTAGATGATAAGTTACATCAGTCTCCAAAGGCTTAAGCAAACGCTTGACTTCAACCTTGAAAGCTTGCTTGACCATTTTAGCATTTTAAAAGCCTATTTTACCATTTACAAATATGATTGGCTGAAAACAATTTGAAAGCCTCTATTTTTAAAATTTTTTCTTTTCCTCACGGAGAGATGTCCAGGCTGCAGCACCAAAATAGGGCGTGTATTAAATACTTGACTGGAAAAAAAAAGAATCCTATTCCAAATGACGTGTGATAGCTCTATAAATAAAAGTGCAGCTGGGGGAGTCCTGACCCTACCCCTGCTGCTGGGTCAGGGTTTCCCCAGGGCTGTGAGCGTGCCAGCCATCAGTTGGATGCTGGTTGTGTTCGTACAAGGCTGACCCTTTTGCTAAGTGAGCCGGACGTGTGACTAATGTGCCCTTAATAGCATTGTGCAACAAGAGCTTTTCTCCATTGGCTTGGTTCTTGGGCTGCTCTGTGCTGTGTGTTCAGGAGGGAATCCCTCTCCAGAGTGGGATGTAGCTGCAGCCTGCCACGAGCTGCGGCTCTTGGGCAGCTTCCAGGGACTTTCCTGTGCCAGCTACAGCAGGCAGAGGGACTCCCGCAGCAACAGAGGGGAATTAAGGGCATGATAAGGACATTGATTTGCTCCTTATCAGCCTCTGCAATGACCAGTGCCACTTTCTAATGACACATCTTACCTCCTGCAAAGTGGGACAGCTCTGCCTTCTGTGGATGGCAGAGGAAGGCTTGGCCTGAGTATGTTGTTTGTGCTTTGGGGATCTCTTGAATGTCCTGCTCAGCTCCCATCTCTCCTCCATCCCCTTGGCTGCAGCACTCGCATTTGGTTCTCACTCTGGTCCCATTCATTATGTAGCCATGGAGATGCTGACTAAAAACATGGGTAGGTTGTGGGCAGGAGGAGATGCTGCCTTGTGTCCTAAGGACCAGAGTTTATACGTACTTGATTTTCTAGTGAAAGATGGCAAATTATCTGTGTGATTTGTTAGGACAACCCTGAATGTTCATCTAGTGCATTTTCTATGAATTGTGAGGTGGTTCTGCTCCTAACAGAAGTCAGTGATGATTGGGACAGGTCCCTCAGATATGGTGCATTTAGCTCTCAGGTGAGAGGAGAAGATGCCCCCTGATAACACCTCTTCTGGGGGTGTTCAGTTTATGTGGACAAGCACAGCTGCTCCCTTTCAGGGCCTAGTACTCAAGGAAGAGCTGAGGTTACTTTTTTTCAGACACCATGAACTAGACAGCAGTTGCTCCCAGAAGAGGATACTGATGTTGCCTGATTTCCAACAGGTCTGTTCTGTGGTGGACTCTCTTGTCTCAGAGGTCCCATCTCTTCATTTAAGAGGAGCACCAAGGGAAAGCCTCCTGTCTCTGCCTGCAACAAGCCTTCACAAAGGAGGGGGGCATCTTGTCACACCAGGACAGTGGCTGAAAAAATTCGTTTCATTTGGAAGCTGGGCCAGGAGATATTTGGCAGGTAGCTCAGTCAAGCCTGATGTTAAAGACAACTGAGATCTTGTTGTCTCCCAGTTTGTCAACCTCATGGAAAGGTTCAGTAGGAGGAGTTGCCAAGAGCAAAGATAGGATTTGGTTTCTTGTCCCACTGCAGCCTCAGTACAAGTTTAGGAGCTATGTCTATTTTTTTGTTTTCCTCATTTCCTGGGTAAGGTAAGACAGGGTGGGCTGGAGATCATGCAGACATGGCCAAACAGCAGATTTCTAAGGAAGGGAGAGACCTTAACTATCTGGCTGGCAGAGGCTGCACAACTCTTCTTTGGGGACTCTGACAGTTTGTTTATTTATTTCCTTGCTTAAAGCTTTGACAGGTTTGAATTATAGGTAAGAAATTCCTCTCCCAAACCTCACTTTTTTGATCTAGATTATTGCAGGAAGTGCCTACCAGTGTCCCTAATTGTTCTGGCCATGGGGCCCAGCGTTCAGGCGTGAGTGTGTTGTGCTGATAATTGGATTGTCTCTTGTAAATGTGTTTGGTTTATGATGATGAGGTTACAACCGTGAGAATAATATCAGTAGGATGGTCCTGCATCTGATTAAACCCCGTCCACTGCTTATCTCTGCCTCCCAAAGGTCTTGCAGTAGATGCTCTTTCTAGATTAAATCTCTCCAGGGTTTGCACGCAGGCTCTTGACGCTTATTTTTGGTGATGCCTTCTCTCTGTTTGACCATACTGCAGCTCTGGCCTCCCCAGCCGTATCGAAGCTGGTGGATGATTAGGAAGGAAGTCGGTGTTTCCTGACGAACAGCCTGTTCCCAGTCAGCCGAGCTGCCAGCCCAGCCACCCGCCTGCTGCTCGGGGTTCTCTCTGTCTTTTTGAACTTTCAACGTAGCTGATGACAGGAATTTGAGTCAGTGTGTGGCAGGCAGTTGCTCGGGGTTAGGAAGAATTTGCCAGCAAGATTATTAACATAGCAGAAAAATCAGATGGATTTGGTACCATCCAGAGCTGCTGGCAGGTGTGAGAGGTCTGCCGGTGTTGCTGAATTGCAAAGACGCCCTTAGTGATTGCTTCCAAAGATGCCAGCCTGCAAAATAAAAGCTCTGAGATGCATGCACAGCACAGACTTTCAGCACAACATGTACATTTGACATAGCAATCTCATTACGTCAGCCACTCAGGAATGTGTTAGTTCCTGCGTGTTCCCAAGGCATGATGTTATCGTAATTCATCTCCTGCAGGACAGATCCAGCAGATCAACATTTTGCAAAAACAAGCATGTGACTGGAGTTCCTACTGATGCAGAGGGTGTGAAAGAAGAGATTTGAGGCGTGCGGGTTCATTTCTCCACACAGAAATAGCAGCCTTGTCTGTGGTGGTTTGCAAACAAATTCCCAAATACCTGCTTGATGGTTTTTGGAGTGCTACACTTGAGAGGTGTGTAACCACTCGGCTGAGGGGTGGCAAGCTGTTGGGAAGGTGAGTTTGGGCACTCCTGCTTTGCTGAGGGGGTCCTTGACCAGGTGGTATGAAATTTCAGAGCAGTGCCAGAGCTCAAGCAGGAGTCGATGCAGCAGAAACACACCCATGTGTCTTGGGAGAAGGGATTATTTTTGTCAGCTGGATCTTCTGCCTGTGCTCATTTAGTCTTGCTGCCAAAACGTGAACCCCTGGGATGGATGAAAATTAAACCACAGTGGTGCTGTCTCACCTTTGCAAGCTCAAAATATTAAAACCAACTTTTGACAACTCCCTGCAGAAATAACAAAGCAGAACAAAACACAAAAACCAAATCCTGAGCTACTTGCCTTCTAGTTTGAGTCATCACCATGTGTTGGACTCACTCACTTTTTCAGGGTTAGGTCTAGAGACATTTTGGTTCTTTGTTTTTGTTCTGCTGTGGTACCCAGTCTGTGTTTCAAGCAGTGTCTTGTCTGATGGCTGCACTCCAACTCCCAGATAATTGATCTTACCCTTTGAAACTGCAGAAGGGGGAAGTGGTGACAGGGACCTGCTTTGGTAGCTGTGGCAATGAAAATGGGAAGTGAGAGTCCTGGAGAAAGAAAATGCGTTGCTGGAGGTGGTTTAGACAGCATCTCTGAAAACAATTTTAGCCTGGGACTTCCCATCAAGTGGTGGCACAGGGTGAGAATCAGTTACCTTGGGCCTGCTCTGAAGGTATTGCTTCTCCTTCCCAGAGCTTCTTCCACTGCAATCTCACTGTTGTGGTGCTGATGTTGAGGCTTGCTGAGAGTTAACCTTGGAGACGAGATTTGTGAGCAGTATTATGATTATTTTGGACATGGCTTTTCTTACCAGTACGTGAAAACATTGTGAAGTGGGGTAGTTCAGTGGGTTCAGTGTGCTCACAAGGAATTACAGATGGCAAATTTGCAGGCATAAAGAGGTCGATGTTGGAGCCTTTTGCTAAAATTGAATTGAAAATGGGCATGAAATTCTGAGTACAGTTCCACACCACTGTGGTGGGAGATTGGTCTCTGCTGGAATGGTGGCCTCTGAAAAGTAATAGGAACAGTTGAGGAGAGGAGGGGATTTCTCTTCTGTTACAGAATCACTTTCACCCATGTTTCTGTGCTGGCAGAGCCCTCCGTTGCATACAGAATATCCCATCTCCAATGAATGAGTCTGCCTTTGCTGAGTCCTGTTCAAGTGTTAATGGCCCTGAAAACTGAGCAGAAAAAGAAAATCAGGCTGTTTTGCTAACATCTTTAAAAGTCATCGTTTACTTCATTGCCTTTCCTACTAATCTTTTTTTTCTTGTCAATTTTTTTTTTTCCTTGGACACACGAAAGGTGATCAGTTTCTTGTGAAACTTCAGACAAAGAAATATTTCTATAGCGAGATGTAAATCATGGGAAGCCCAGACCCACTCATGTACTGATGATACAAACCAGATGAACCTACAGTCATGAAGAATCCAACTGGGGAGAAAGTATTTATATCCTCTCTCCCTCTGGAGACTTTTCCTTCAGGTGCCTTGTTTGGAAATGTAATCTGCATGATTAATAAAGTCTTGTAGATATTTTATGTGCAAAAGGTGTTTGCTGCAGTACTGTTGCTGGAGCTGCAGGGCACAGGCAGACTGTTTAGTCTGCATCCCAGCAGGGAGGCTGGAGCTGCTCTGCCCACAGTGAGTCAGTGTCGGGAAGCACCAAAATTCAGGCCTCAGGCTGAGCATCATGCTGGTCCCTTCTTTGCACCATGGAGTGAACATATAACACATCAAGTGTTGTTTTCTCTACCTCTCATCCCACCGTCTTCCCTGGCTGGGTCCTGGTCTTGCTTAGCTCAACTCATCTCTGCTGTGTCACCGTTTTTTAGAATCATAGAATTGTTTTGGTTGGAAGAGACCTTCAAGATTATCAAATCCAACTATTAACCCAGCACTGCCAGGTCACCACTAAGCCATGTCCCTCAGCACCACATCTCCACAGTTTGAAGCCCCTCCAGGGATGGGGACTCCACCACTGCCCTGGTCAGCCTGCACCAGGCCTTGACAACCCTTTTGGGGAAGGAGTAATGTCAAACCTAAATCTCCCCTGCCACAACTTGAGGCTGTGTCCTCTTGTCCTACCACTTGTTCCTTGGGAGAAGAGACTGATCCCACCTGGCCCCAACCTCCTTTCAGGGGGTTATCATAGAATGGCTTAGGTTGGAAGGGGCCTCAGAGATCATCTAATCCAACATCCCTGCCATGGACAGGGATGCCTCTCAACTAAACTATGTTGCTCAAGGCCTCATCCAACCTGGCCTTGAACACCTCCAGAGAGGGGGCATCCACAACTTCTCCAGGCAATCTATTCCAGAGTCTCGCCACCCTCAAACTGAAGAACATTTTTCTGAGATCCAGTTTAAACCTATTCTCCTTCAGTTTAAAACCATTTCCCCTCATCCTATCACTGGACACTCTTGTGAGAAGTCCCTCTCCAGCCTTCCTGTAGGTTGGAAGGTATTGGAAGGCAGTTATACGTCCCTCCAGAGTTTCCTCCTTTCCAGGCTGAACAATCCCAGCTCCCTCAGCCTGTCCTCACAGCAGAGGTGCTCCAGCCCCTGGATCATCTTTGTGGCTGTCCTCTGGACTCGTTCCAAAAGATCTATGTCCCTCTTAGGGTGGGGACACTGGAACTGGACACAGTATTTGAGGTGGAGTCTCATGAGAACAGAGTAAAGGGGGAGAATCACCTCTCTTGATCTCCTGGCCACACTCCTCATGATGCACCCTAGGATGCAGTTGGCCTTCTGGGCTGCATGAGTGCACTGCTGGCTCATGTTGAGATTCTTGTCAATCGACACACCCAAGTCCTTCTCTTCATGGCTACTCTTAACCTACTCTGTACCCAGTTTGTATTGTGCCTGGGATTGGCCCGACCCAGATGCAATATCTTGAACTTTGACTTGTTGAACCTCATGCAGTTTGCAGTGACCCATTTCTCAAGCCTGTCAAGGTCCCTCTGGATGACGACATCCCTTCCCTCAAGTGTGTGACCTGATCTAGGTGATCTTGCTCTAGCAGGGGGGTTGGACTAGATGACCTTTCGAGGTCCCTTCCAACCCCTAATGTTCTGTGATTCTGTGAAATGATTCCACCACACAGGTTGGTGTCATCAGCAAACTTGCTGAGGGTGCACTTGATGCCATTGTCCATGTTGCTGACAAAGACGTTGAGCAGCACTGGACCCAGAACAGTTGTCAAGAGCGAGAAGGTCTCCCCTGAGCCTCCTTTTCTCCAGGTTCCAGGTCCATCAGCCGCTCTTCACGAGACTTGTGCTCTAGATCCCTCACCAGCTTTGTTGCCCTTCTCTGGCCATGCTCCAGCCCCTCAATGTCCTTCAGGGAGTGAGGGGCCCAAAACTGAACCCAGGATTCGAGGTGTGGCCGAGTATAAGGGGACGATCCCTGCCCTTGTCTTGATGGCCCCAGCTGCAATTAGTAGCAGCCGCATTACGTTAAACATGGCAAGTAAATTAGCACCTTAAGTGGCTTTTGTTTTGTAATTAAAATACTAGGTGAGTCTGCCTGCGTTTTGAAACGCCGCAGAGGCAGGGAGTGTGCTGCCTGTATCTCTGCGGGGACTCGGTGTCCAGCCCTGCCTGCCCACGGGTCTGTCAGTCACCTGGCAGTGCTCCTACCGTGACAGGTCTGGCAGTGACCTGGCAGTGACAGCCATGAAGGCAGTGCCACCAGAAGCACTCTGAGCAGAGGCGAACCCCGTCTTCCAAAAATAAGGCTGTGCTGTTCAGAAATCCAACCTGCAACGAAGTACCGAGTTGCCAAAGGTCGCTGGAATGGCTCCTGCAGATTTTTAATGTATTTGTGTTTCTCTCCCTTCAGTTAATGCCAGCTGAGATTTGTACAGAGGTAACAAAAGTGTTTCGTTTTGCTCTGTTTTCATCAGGGATCGACCAATGTGGTTTACCAAGCCCATCATGTCAGCAGGAGTAAGAGAGGACAAGTCGTCGGGACCAGGGGTGGATTTCGAGGCTGCACGGTCTGGCTAACAGGTCAGGGAGCGAGAGCGCGGCTATGCGTGTGTAACCCACTGACACACGTGGCTATGGCTCGGAGGGGGGATTTGGGATCCGTGTTCCTTGGGAACCAGGAATTGCAAAACCTTTGCGCGTGGGAAACACTGACACGCGATGCTGGCACAGCAAGATGTTCTCCTTGGCAGCTGCTGCCCATAACCAAGGTTTTTATGAATTTCGCAGCTGTTATCGGGCTCCTTTGAATACATCAGAAGCCCTAAAGGTCACGCTTGTTGTTCCCAAGTGTGTGGCTGAGGAAGCCCTGGCTCAAATCCAGCCAGTCCTTGGCAGTGAAACGTGCCCAGGGTTGTCCAAAACAGCAAGCGGATGCTTTCATTCTGTGCTGCTGGGACGTTTACTGGGACACGTAAGTTTACCATGTTTTAAGTGACCTCGTGAGCAGCACAATGAGGCAGCCCTCTCATCTGAAGCATAAACACTTCCAGACAGCAAGCTGCAGTGAAGGCAATTCCTTGCACAGACATTGCAGGTTTCTGAGGTTATTTTCATACACCTTCCAATGTGTTGCCTGTCTCGTCTGCTTTGAAAGATAAACTCAGTGTTTGGTCATTAGGGGCTGCTAGAAATGACAATTGCATTTATTTTACTCCACTAATGTTTACACAACTGTGTCTTTTGCTGCTTGTCCACTTGTTTCTTTGCTAGTCAAATATTGGTATATTCATTGGCTGCCAGAAGGTGTTGAAAGACATACTTGGAAGAGTTTGTAGAGCCATTCTGGTTTGCTGTCCTATCAGCTTATGTTCTAGATGTTGGATTAAAACACAATTCTGGTTTGTTCTCCTCTTGGATTTCAAAAAGCAGGCTGATGCCTGATCTCCTTTAGTGTAATTTCTGAAGCCAAAACACCTATCCAAGGCAAATTCCTTCTTTTTCAAATATCACTCAAAAATATCGTGTCTCAAAGGTTTGAGTTTCTTTGGCTGATGATTATTCTTTGAAATAGACAGTGGTCTCCTAACTTGCTATCAATTTAATTTTAAGAGACTATATGGAAGGATGTTTCATTGCAAGGACTGTCTGGATTAAATGGAAGGGGGTTTGAATGCGCTACCTTGCCAGCTCAGGGGAGCTGTCAGGCTGAGTACTACAGAAAACAAAGGCACAGCCAGCAGGATGTGTCTCCACCCAGCCAGGTTTCTTCTCCAGCACTAATATGGCTGTTCTGCATCAGACCAAAAGTCTACCTTGCCCAAGGTCTTGTCTCTGTGAGTGGTCAATAGCAGGTGTTGTGCACAGGGTATAAAACCAGGTGAGCAGATGATTCCCCAGGGCTAAGTGTTTCCTGAGACAGGTGTAGTGTTTGGAAGTGTTATCTCTCCTAAGTCAAGGCCCTCTCCATCTCAAGGAGTTTTCAATACACGGATCCCTACCCAAGGGAAAGGAGGAGTTTGGTGCTCCAGGTGCATTTGCTGCTTTCTGACACAGCCAGTAGCAAGTGGGTCTTGTGCAAGTGGATGGAGCTGGGATGGGAAGCAGCCACTGCACTTTGGGTTGTTGTCTTTCTGGCTTATGACTCCAGGAGACACAGGCAGCTAAATGTGTGCTGCATGTCTACTCAACCATCCTGTTCCTGCTCGCACAGATCTGTGAGTGCTGCTCCTGGAGAAGGATGTGTCCATGGATGCAGAGGGGCAGTTGCTGCTGCTGGAGCCTGTCCCATCTCACACAGCTGCGGCAAGAACCTTTCCTTGGGTTGAGTCAGGGAGAGCAGTTCACTGTTCATAGGGGAACGGGAGGAGGAAAGGGAAGATGTTGAGGGACGAGCTTCCCCTACTTACTGGTGCCTTCTTGTCCCCCCATGGCCCAGCAAGAGGTACTTTTGCAACACTGCTGGCTTGATCCCCTCCAAATGTTGGGATATAGCAGCTTTTCTCATGGCATTCATGCCACTCTTTCGATAAGAGAAGGGTTGGGCAGGGCTCTGTGGTGGTAACTGTGTGCTAAAAAGATGAATCCAACTTCCCTACCTCATTCCTTCCTTAAAGCAACTTCAGACAGAAGGAGTTTCATTGCCAGTGCCCCAGGAGGCATTGCATTCTGCCATCATTTTCATTCTTTTGACCTCAAACCTGAACCTTGCTTTTCTATCTCTAACAGGCCTTTCTGGAGCTGGCAAGACAACCATTGGCTTTGCTCTGGAAGAGTTCTTGGTCTCTCATGGCATCCCTTGTTACTCCCTGGATGGTGATAATGTTCGGCATGGCTTGAACAAAAACCTGGGTTTCTCGGCCGGGGACCGTGAGGAGAACATTCGGCGCATTGCGGAGGTGGCCAGGCTGTTTGCTGATGCGGGGCTCGTCTGCATAACCAGTTTCATTTCTCCTTTCGCAAAGGTAAATTCGCCGCGTCATGTTCTGCTCTTTTCTGGGCGGCCTTGATCTCAGGGTTGTTCTTAGGGAAGAGAGATTTACATAGAGGACTTCCCATTTATGCCACCAGATGCTCCTTTTAACTTCTTCTCTGCTCTTTTGTAAAATACCACCCAACTACACACAATTAGTACACATTTCTGGAGGGCAGTTTGATGTAACTATATTCATATATGTATATATTCCACATTACAAATTGATTAAAAGCCAAGAGAAGTTTAAAATCTCCTTACTCGTTAGGAGGCAGAAGAGGCACAGAAAAAACAGCCTGTCACAGCATGAGCAGTGAAGAGATATTCTTCAGGTTTTGGATGGAAAAAGATGAAAACAGATCAAAATTGTAGATTCAGATTTAATTTTTTGTATGTATCTGTAACAAAAAGGAGGGAAGGGAGATGAAAAACCCTTACTAGAATCAGGGTAAATTTAATAAATCTACACCAGAAACAAATTACTCTAGAGCACAATTCTTGTGAGAACCAGCTGAGGGAACTGGGGTTGTTTAGCCTGAAGAAAAGGAGGCTCAGGGGAGACCTTCTTGCTCTCGACAACTCCCTTGAGAGGAGGTTGGAGCCAGGTGGAGTTGGTCTCTTCTCCCAAGGAACAAGCGACGGGACAAGAAGAAACAGCCTGAAGTTGCACCAGGGGAGGTTTAGGTTGGACATGAGGGAAAACGTCTTCTCCAAAAGGGCTGTCAGGGCCTGTCCCAGGCTGCCCAGGGCAGTGGTGGAGTCCCCATCCCTGGAGAGGTTTCAAAGCCATGGAGAAGTGGTGCTGAAGGACATGTTTTAGTGGTGACCTGGCTGTACTGGGATAACAGTTGGACTTGATGATCTTGAAAGTCTCTTCCAACCAAAATGATTCAATGATCCTGTGAATTCCAGGACACATCATGTAGTAGGAGGGTGCTTGCTGCAATTCAACACATACAATTTTCCTGTCTTCCTTCTTCATAGGATCGTCAGAATGCACGGAAAATTCATGAGGCAGCTGGACTTCCTTTCTTTGAAATCTTTGTAGACGCTCCTCTAAATATTTGTGAAAGCAGAGATGTGAAGGGCCTGTACAAAAAGGCAAGAGCTGGAGAGATCAAAGGTATGTAAGTGTGAGCTCTTCTTTTGCCTTTTGCTTTCTGAAGCATTGGGTAGCTTGTTGCAACTCTGCACCTAGAGGTAGGTTACTAAAGGCTCTTTGAGAATATCCTGTTTCCCTAATATTGCTGTCAGAAGTGTCACCTGTAGTACCTAGTATGGCTGAATGCTCACTGGTTGTTTGTACAGCTTTCTTGGCTCTAGGGCACCAGGTATTACATTAAATAACTTTAATTTGGGTTTAATTGTCTGTAGGATTCACAGGGATTGACTCAGAGTATGAGAAGCCTGAATCTCCTGAACTAGTGTTGAAAACGAACGTTGCTTCAGTGTCGGAATGTATTCAGCAGGTTGTGGAGCTCCTTCAAACACAAGTAGGTTGTTTTTCTGCCACCGCCTCCAGCAGCTGATAAACCCGCCTTTGGGTACTGAGTTTTTGGTGTGCACTGAAAAACCACCATGTTATTTCCAGTTGCTGTCTGTCTCTCTTCCAGAACATTGTGCCCCATGGCTCCATTAAGGATGTTCTTGAGCTGTTTGTACCTGAAAATAAACTCAGTAGTGTCCGAGCTGAAGCAGAGAAGCTGCCATCCATCGAGATCACTAAGGTATGGTCACATGCGGGGACCGTGCTGTGATTCACTCATTCATTAGCTGTTGGAAGGGCAGAAGCTTTGACGAGGGTGTTGCTAGAAGGGGCTCTCTTCTGCTAGTGACTGTGTCCTTTGGTGGCTCTGGTTTATAGTGAGCTGAAGTGTGGTCCTGATGCTCAGCTAACTTCTGCCCTGTGTGTCTACCCTGTGCTGTAGCAAGCCAGGGCTGTCAGTCTCCTTCGTTGTTACTACAGCCCCACAAGCAGTTGTGCTGTGAAAGTACGTGAGCCCAGCTTTTAAAAAACCCAAACCACCCCCATCCCCCTCGGCTTTCTCCCCTTTTTCCAGTGTCCTATATTTGAAGCAAAGCAAACGAGAACACTGGTGGGGCAGAAGGGAAAGAGAAGCAACCTCCGAGCGTGCCCTGGTGACAGGACTGCCCTTTGGGTTTGTTTTGCAGCTGGATCTGCAGTGGGTACAGGTGCTGAGTGAAGGCTGGGCCACTCCACTGACCGGCTTCATGCGCGAGGCAGAGTACTTGCAAGTGATCCATTTTGGCACCCTGCTCAATGGTACGAACCCCAATGCTTTGCATTCACCATGCTGGCTGGCAAGGCGCTGCGGGATGCTGTGCTCACCCCGTGGCATCTCCGCAGGCAGCCCTATGGAAGAGCTCAGTGCTCGGCCCTGTCCCTCTCCCTCTCCCTTTCCCTCTCCCTCTCCCCTTCCCCCCCCCCCCCCTCTCTCTCTCCCCTCCCTCTCTTATCCCTTTCCCCTCCCTCTCTGATCCCTCTCCTCTCCTCATGCGAAATGCAGGGGCTTGTAAAGGAGCACGGGCACCAGGAAGCCATGCTCCGAAACGCACCAAAGGGTACAAAAGGTGACAGAGTTCACCATGCCATGTCTGGGACCCTGGGTCCCAGCTTCTGTGTCTCTCACGGTGCTGATCAAACATTTTGGGAGCCATTGTGTAGCTCTTTTCATGCCCGGTTATACCAGGGTAAATAAAGGTGCAAACTCAAAGCCAAGTAAGTCTGAAGACTGCCAGGTTGAGTTTGAGATGGGAGGAGAAGGCAGCTTTTCCTTGGAAACAGGAACAGAGCCTGATCTCACTTTTTTAATTTCCTCTGTTTTCCTGCTTATCCATTACCGTAACTTGAAATAAATCAGATTTATCTGTTCATTAGCAACATGTTAGAGGTGCTTCATCCCTGGAAAGGACAAAGAGTATTCAGGCAGTGACCATCTACAGCTGAGACCATGGTGGTAGATACTAGATGTCCAGTTTCTCAGCTGTAGGTGCTGTTACTGTGACTTCACATGCATGTACGGCTCTCCCTTTGGGTTTTGTAGACCTGATAGCGACCTCTGGGATTTGGGATCTTGGGGAGCAAGTCCCTTTGAGTCTTGTCCTGCTTCTAGAAGATCCCAAGGTCATGCAGGGCACTGACTTGCTGCTGTTATTAGCATTTGGGCACCGTGCAGCAGATGCAAAGCTCACGACTGCTCACTTTTGACCAGAGGAATTTCTTGGGGGTGGCTTCTGCTTTCACACACATAGCCTTTTACCCCTCCTGCCTAGTGTGCAAACAGTGTTCAGAAGCACATGTCCTTGTTATCAGAGCCCGCCCCATCTGTGGTCTTTGAGCTGCCTGTTGTGCCTCATGAGGTCACAGAGGTGCCCTGTAACGACCATGTTGCTCCAAAGTCCTGCATTTTGTGCTGGAGGCTCATCTCCGCGAGCATCTGGTTTTGGGGTGCTCCCCCCAGAACTATCAGCACAATTGAACATGGCTCCTCTGGGGTCTGTGTGCATATGTTCAGGATTTGTAGAGCTCCCAGGAGGTCAGGGACAAAACCAGCACACTGGCTTTTGAGGGGGATGAACTCTTCAGAGCAAGGTCTTTGTAGTAGAGGGCACCAACATTGGTCCCCATTCCACCTTGTCTCCATGGAGATCTCCAAATTCAACATCTGTGCAGTCAGGCCTACAGGCTGACATCTGGGCGGGAAGGAGAACATCTCTGTTTGCTTGGATAAGCTTTAGGAAAGAGTGGAGGGTTTCCATCTCATGGTGCCAAGGCTGGCATGTGGCATTGCTGAAGAGAGGTTTGAGGCTGGTCTTTCCAGAGTCTTCGGTCCAGCCGTTTTGTCCTGGGGTGCAGGTGATGTTTTTGACAGCTCCAGATGTGCCCGGAAGGGCTGTAGCTGTTTTGGTGGACTTGTGCAAGAGTAGCACTCCTCTTGCTCGGACTTAGAGCAGTAAATCTCACCTTGATACTACCAGCAGTTGGGTGGATGAGGTGCTTTGTGTAGGGGCGTGATGGCCTCCGGGAAGAAGGATGAATCGGCGGGTTGTAGGGCGGCAGGAGTGGTGCAGAGGCTGCAGCGCTCTGCCTGAGGCGTGCCTCGCTCAGGAGGTGGTGAGGGCAAAAGCAGAGGGGCGATACATCGCTCCCGGCTGCTGCGACCCGTGTTGGGCAGGGCAGCACTGGAGAGGCTGGAGCGGCACCGTGGAGACGGTGGCCAGTGGAGAACCACCACCTGCCTGAGGTTAGGCAGTGCTTGCCAGAGGTCTTAAGTGGGTGACTTTGAAATGGCTACTGTAACTGGGGTGTGTGGTTGTTAATTATCTTAATTGTGTTTGTATTCTCCCAGGAAGGAATCGCTGTGTAGCTGGTATGTATATAACCGTTCTTAGGCTGTATGGAAATGACTTCAATGTAGAATGTTTTGCTATAAAGTGATTTTTTTGAGATTTAAAAAAAAAAAAAAAAAGAGGAAATTATCAAGACTAGGCACGGCCATGGTCTGTTTATGAAGTAACGTGACACACCCTGTGTCCTACTGACCGGGCTTCACAAAAATCCCAGTCCTGTCATTTCATAATTACCTTCACTGGCATGAGTGATTGTTTTTAACTCTTCATCTCACCTTTGGAAGTGGAGCGTGGAGATCCTCAGCTCCAGCATCATTTGTTCATTTCCTAATTCAGCTTTTTCCACCCTGACTTCATTGACTGATCACTGGTTAATATAATTTAAATGTACAAAGTTGATATTGATTGGTTCCCGTGGGACTATAGTTATGATTACTCATGAAGTGCTTGAAGATTGCTGTCTGGTAGATGAATGTCGCAAATTAAAAGTAAATGCAAACATTTTAATAAAGATTTAAATAAACCCCAACAAAAATCTACCCCCAAAAAAATCTTCAAATTAAGACGCTCGAGGGTCCAAAATTATTTCAGTCAGATTCGAACAAATTGAATCGGTGATTTTTTCATTCTTGTTTGTGAATGGAAGCCCACGGGAGAGGCTGATTCTTCTCTATTAATACCAGGATATCCAAGGGTAAATGGGAGGACCTTAGTGGAGAACTGGAAATTGGGGAAGTGGGGATAAAACCAATGTGACTCCAAGATATTTAAGGACAACACTGAAATTAGAAACTGCCCAGGCGAATGTAAACTCGCTGTGTACACACAGAAAATAAATTAACAAGGGACTCTGCAGAGATATAAAGGAGGAAGAGAAACAGAATATACAGATACGCAGAAGAAAACGAGAAACAAAGCAGAAGGTGACGGTGTTTTCCCTGTTGGAAGAGGCAGTTCAGGAGGTGTGCAGGGAATGAGCTGCCCCAGGAAACACCAAGCTGAAGCAGGCTCAATAGAGATCGTTCTCCTCAGGGAGGAGGTAGGGCTTATATCCAGGGTTGCATTTTCCAAGTATGTTTAAATTTCTCAAAGATACTTTACAACAAGCTAACTGGAGAAGAACCAGTCTTTCCAGGGAGATAGAGAGTACAGAAAGTCATGAAATGTTCCTGGTGTCTTTGAGACATCTCTGGTCCAAAGATCAGGAGCTTTCTTATTTCACAAAAATCTCTATTTATTAAAAGTACAGGAAAAAAACTGGGTCAGTGAATCAATTTACATGACTGACGGTGAATCCTTGAGCTAGTCCTGGAAAACCTGGCTCTGCAAAGGGAGACCGTGTACCTCTGGAAACGTCTGTTTACTCGGTGCCCAAAGCTGAAGGACGTTCACATCCTCCCCCTCTCTTGCCAGACGGCGTCGTCAACCTGAGCGTCCCCATCGTGCTGCCGATCTCCACGGAGGACAAGGAGCGGCTGGTGGGCTGCGCGGCGCTGGCGCTCAGCTACGCGGGGCGGAGGGTGGCCGTCCTGAAGAACCCCGAGTACTTCGAGCACCGGAAGGAGGAGCGCTGTGCCCGTGTCTGGGGCACCACCTGCGCCAAGCACCCGCATGTCAAAGTAGGTTTGCTCTGGGAGATGTGGCCAGGGCGGGACATGCGGGCAGGGACCGGAGATCTGAACCTTTCCAGGGTTTTGAGCGCCACGGGTGTCCTATCTGCTCTCAAGGCTAACTCCTTGCTGGGAAACATCATGTCCCAAGCAGGTAGGACAGAATTTTTAGGCTCACAAGTTAATGCTGCACTCGCTGTTTAACAGAAGAATCAGATACCAAGCACAAGGTGAAAGGGAAGATGAGTGCACTGCTGAGGATCTGCTTCTTTCACCTTCACCAGTGTGCCTATATCCCAGTACTTTCAGTATGACCACCGATGTAGCCCCCAAAGATTCCCTGCGCTCAGGCTGTGATGATCTCAGTGGTGCCGCCAAACACTCATGCTGCAGATTTTCCACTCATACTCCTTTTAGATACATTCTACTCCTCCATTTGGCTGTTTTGTACAACAAGGGCACAGTAGTTTTGCAGCTTTTGTCTTCCTGCTTACTCTCTGGCAGTACAAAGAACATTAGTCTGTAGGAAGGGAGGGCTCCAGGTTGCACTGAGTGACTCGAGCCGTCTGCTTAAAAAGGCTAAAACTTTAAAATACCTCTTTTAATTCAGCAGCAGTTGCTCACCTTGCAACAGGCTTATTCCTCCTGCATTTTCCCAGGAGGAAAGAGCAAAGAATGTGGTGGAGGAAGGTCTGATGCCAGAGAAGAGCCCAGCACCGAGCTGGGCACCATGGTAGGGACTCAGTGGCTGATGCTTCACTTCACAGGGTTGTGCCACTCATGATGCCGTTCACACAGTCACTGTGCTGAACAAGAAGGGAAGATCATCCTAATAGTCAGGTCAAGCCTAACAGTTTTCAAAGGAGACTGGGAAAGGGAAAAGGAGATATTTTACTGTCCCCTCCATAATGCGTGTGCACGTAATTCACAGATGGTGATGGAGAGTGGAGACTGGCTGGTTGGTGGAGACCTCCTCGTGCTGGAGAAGATCAAATGGAACGATGGGCTGGACCAATACCGCCTGACACCGCTCACTCTCAAGCAGAAGTTCAGAGAAATGAATGCTGGTGAGTGTCCTGGGTTAAGACCGGTGACACGGCTCTTCTTGCCCTACCTGGCACCAGGAGATGTGTGTGATCTGTGATTACTTGCTCTCAAGCTCACAGCACTTGCCAAATTACTTCTGTGCTCCCAGAATGGGACTATTCGGGTGGGCTGAGCAGTAGGAATGGTGTAGGGCATGGCCCAAAACATAGCATGGGGTCACCTTGTTGAAGGACAGTGCTTATGACGGGTTGCGTCCTCAGGGGGCCTCTCCAAGCACAGAACTGGAAAGCATTGAGCATCCTGCTTGTGTCCTCCCTGGCAGGTCAGAGCCTTGCTTTCTGCATCTTGTCCATTTTTAAAGCCCTGAACTGATGTTCTTGGCCTTCATGTGTGGGGGACAGCTCAGGTGTCTTCTCCAAGGTGTTTATCCCCTCAGGTTGGCAGGTGTCAGACACCTACCCTCACTATGGGGAGAGAGTGTTGACTTTCCTGAAGGTGCCGTTGATCTTGGAGAGGTGGCAGGTCACTTAGGAAGTCAGGGAACTCAGTGGAGGTGTCCAGTGGCATGTAAAAATGTTGTATGAGAGCTGGTAAGACTGAAATCGTCCCCAAAGGAAGAATGTCTGATGAAAATAAACTTGGTAGAGCAATGGAGAGGCATTATATGTGCACAGAACACTCACCTGAGGTATTTAAGGCCTCGCTCACGTGAAGACAGGACACACATCTTACAACGTATCTTTTACGACTGTGTCGAAATGTAGAGTGCCAGTGAAGCTGCAGGGTCTGATGATCAACGCAAGCCTGTGACCCGCTGACTTTTTCCCTTTTAGATGCTGTCTTTGCATTTCAGCTGCGCAACCCCGTCCACAACGGCCATGCCCTGCTCATGCAAGACACGCGGCGACAGCTTTTGGAGAGGGGTTACAAAAACCCCGTGCTTCTCCTTCACCCCTTGGGGGGGTGGACCAAAGACGACGATGTCCCGCTGGAGTGGCGGATGAAGCAGCACGCAGCGGTGCTGGAGGAGCAAGTCCTGGACCCCAAGTCAACCATCGTCGCCATCTTCCCCTCCCCCATGCTCTACGCCGGCCCCACGGAGGTAACGCGGCGTCGGGCACTCACCGGGACACGGCGTGAAGCCCATCCATGGGTTTGCCTGCTGCCAGCCTGCCCACGCAGCTCCCCGCGGCCACGGGGAAGGGAGTTGGCAATGGCTGTTGCCTCCCTGTTACTTCCATCCGTGGTTCACCTGCTGCTGGCTGCGGCAGCCGTCTGCCAGCACAGCTCTGCTCTGGGGGCTGCTGCGCTTCCACCAGCTGTGCGGAGAGCTAGGGAGAAGGCAGCTAGAAACAGACTGGACCGCTGTGATGTTTTTCTCTGTCGGGCAGGGACATTCATTTATTTTATCCCAGTGTTTTCCCTTCTGTCCCTAAATTGATTTTATGCTGCACCTCCCCTGAAGGAGGAGGGAGAGGGGTGAGTGAGCAGCCTTTGCTTGTGCAGAGTACAAGGGCCAGTGGGCACTGTCTTTGCACTTTCAAAAAGCAGACTGCTACTTCCATTTGCTGCCAGATTGGAACGAGACCAGTTCCCACCCCCAGTGTTTCCCTTGAAATACACGTCCTTAGGAAAACTGTGATGTTGCATCAGGTCCAAGCAGTGGAAGATGCGTCTGGGAGGCCGAGTTGCTGTGAGGAACTGCAGCGAGGGTGGATCACCAGGATCTTTTCTGCAGCCCAGGGCAGGTGGCTCGGTTGCTGCTCAGGCCTCAGCCAGTGCTCCTTGTGTCTCTCCTTTGCAGGTGCAGTGGCACTGCCGAGCTCGCATGATTGCCGGGGCCAATTTCTACATCGTGGGGCGTGACCCTGCAGGCATGCCTCACCCTGAGACCAAGAAGGACCTCTACGAGCCCACGCAGGGAGGGAAGGTCCTCAGCATGGCACCGGGTCTGACCTCGGTGGAAATCATCCCCTTCCGGGTGGCTGCTTACAATAAACTGAAAAGGGCCATGGATTTTTATGACCCGAAAAGGTAATGCCGGCAGCGGTGCTGCTGTTTCTTCGGCCTGCGCAGCGCATGTGGTTCATGATTGCATCTGGGTTGTGGCTTGGCAGGGGAAAGGAAAAAGCAGCTGGTGTTCCTCTTAAGGAGAGGAATGAGGGGGAAGGACCTGTGAAACCCACCTGCTTTCGCCTCCAAGAGGTGACATGAGGTCAAGGACGGGTCTCAGGAAACTGAAGATCTGTCTTTGTAGCCTCCAGAGAGTGTAAGAAACGCAGTGTGGGGACTGAGTGGCAGTGGAAATACAGCCTCTCACATCTGGAGAGGTGTGTTACGTACAACGTAGGCTCCTCTTGAAAGAGGAACCCCATTGCTGCCGATAGCAAACCCGGGCGTGAAGCTGCAGAGAGATGCCGGCGGTGCCAGGAGGTTTCTGACCATGTGCCTGGCATGGCAGAAGAGCTGCTCCGGGGGCAACTCCGGCCAGTTGTGCTGACTTCACCCCCGTCTCTGTTTTGTGCAGGCATGATGATTTCGACTTCATCTCGGGAACACGCATGAGGAAGCTTGCTCGTGAAGGTGAAAACCCACCAGACGGCTTCATGGCCCCCAAAGCTTGGAAAGTCCTAACGGAGTACTACCAGTCACTGGAAAAAAAGAATTAACGCTACTCCTCCTCCCTAGAAATACTTGTATTAAGAGTGAGCAATGATTGATTGATTCCCTATGACACAGATCAGCTATGTGGCATTTCCAGCACTCTGACTGGAGGATTTTCTTAACCTGGGTCAGAGTGGTTTTTACTAATCAGAAATACTTTGAGCCTGGTCCTTCTCCCCTTGAAGCTGCTGGGAGCATCCCTGTGGAGCTGGACAGGAAGGGCAGCCAGGCCCTTCATTCCCAGATGAGCACAGCTGCAGGAAGCCCAGCACGGCCTCTGGATGGGCCAGCTGGATCATTTTGGTGCCACCAGGGCCAGCCACTGCAGCAGAGCTGCAGCCTTGGCACCAGGATAAAAACATGCCTGTCCCTTGTGTGGACCAGCAATGAAGAAGTGCCTTTCCGCTACACCCTTGCCCAGCGCTGCCGGAAGAGGTGGGAGCAGCCACTGAAGTGAGGAGCAGTCACAGCTGCCGGGGTGGGAGAGGGAAGAGGGCACGCGATGCTCGGATCCAGTCACTGCCCTGCAGGTTGTGCCTTAGACAATTTTTGCTAATGAACAGTGGGATTTTTTTTAATGCCCTTTTTTTTTTAAAAAGGATTTTTTTTAATTGGCCTTGACCATCACCAGCTCCTTGTGGCCAAGACAGTGGCTTACTGTTCTTCCTTGCTTCCTCCTGCTTGACATCTCTGATCAAGCAAAACCTGGGCTGAGCGTTACTGGTGCTCCAAGTTCAGCTTTACTTGGGGACTCTGCCATGGCAATCCCTGCGCTCACAGCATGGCAGGCCCACGGGCTGGGGAAGCTGTCCTGGGAGGCACCGTAAAGCCCAGGAGATATCTGAGGTGAGAGACCAATCCGTCCGAGGGCAGCAAGCAAAAAACTGGAGATGCTGTTGATGTGCTTTCATTTGTATCCTCCCACCTGGCAGGGTTGGATCCCCCTTTCCTCTGCCCACACTTATCCCATCTGAAAGGCGACTTAAAGGCAAAACAGCAAAATCACAGTGTTAGGTGGATCCAAGCAGCTGCACCCAGTACACTGGGTGAGAGATGGCCCAAGTGCTTGCCCTCATCCATATTCGTAGCCCTGTGTGTGTACAGGTGATGTGATTTTACTTTGCGGGATGGTGTCGCTGGCTCTGGCTGGGGGACAGCCAGGGATGGCCAAAAAGTCCTTGGGTCTCACTCCAGGTGTGTGGCGTGCTGCTGCGAGGGGTGATGGTGCTGAGCTGAGAGACAGTGGCTGGTGCTGCTCCCACCTCTGACTGGTGGAAGGCTACTGCAGACATTACCTTCTGGGGTTACCCCCCACCCCTGACATGGACTTTGCCACTGTGTGTGAGGCTTTCCCGCTGCCTGGCAGCTCTTGCGGTGACCTCTGACTGGGCTGAGCAGCGTGACTCGACACCGAAGCTTTTCCTGGCCCTGGCTGCATCTCATCCCGAGCACGTCCCACTGGGACCGGTGCACATCGTGGCGGTTGAGGGTTGAATGCAAGGCCCTGTGCAGCTGGAAGCCCCTCAACCGCCTGCCTGCTCCTGCCCGCACCACAGCGTCCTGCCCACCATCAGCACAGCCTTGCCCAGGGCAAAGGCTGATCCTGCGTCCCTGCTCTGCCTGCTCAGCTCTTAGGTTTGGGTTTTTTAGGGTGGCGAGGAAGACAGCTTTGCACTTGCTAGTTTGTGCAACAACCTGAATTGATGATTTTTGTACTCGGCCTTTTTCAGACACCCAAAGGCTACCCAGAACGTGTTTCAAAAGTGATGGAAACAGCCTTCTCCTCTTCTTGTGCTTCAGTTTTAATTCCCAATGGATCTCTGCTCAGTAAAAACAATCACGCTTTTGCTTTTAACTTAGGATAGTGAGCTACACCGCGAGCTAAAACTTGTTTTGCTGTGGCCATGGTACAGTGTCCAGGACTAGGTATGTGATTGGGAATACTTTTGCAAAAAAGAAGTCTTTTTCTCTTAGTCAACTGTTTGGGGGTTGGGGGTTTTTTTGATAATTTTTTAAAGTATTTGGAGCAAAGAGTCCAAAGCTGTGTTATATACCTCAAGAAAAATGCTGCAACACCCATGGTAGGAGCTGAAAGCACATGAGCACCCGTGCCTTTTACACTCGGGCCCTCTGGCAGGGCCCTAGCAGACAAAAGCAGTGCTCCCCCTTCTGATTGCAATATTTGACCTTTTTTAAGTAGGGAAATAGTGCTTGTTGCCTCTCATCTTAAAGCAGTCAAACGTTTTAAAAAACCCCCACAAACTCTGCAGTAAATCCAAATGGTTACAGCAAAACACCAGTGTCGTGTTAGCCTTTTAAAGTAGCATAGTGTACTGATTGCCTCTGATTAAAATAGAGTATGTGGACTAGGTTTTTTATAGTGTATTTATTAAAGACAGGAGACTGGAATTTGTACCTCGACTGACGCATCTCATGATTTAATATATTCTGAAATTGATACTCTGCTACAAAACACTCACTTTTAGTACAAATAAATATTTATACATCTAACTAACTCTTGCTTTGTGATTTTTCTGGAGGAAGATGACAACCACATGGTTCACTGGAGGCTGTGACAGGGCTGTAGCAGCAGAAGGCCCCCCCTCCCCTTCCGGCCTTGCAAGCTCAGCGAGGCTGACTATGGAGCCCGTGTCCTTTTCGAAGCCGCAACAAATTGACCTTTCCTGGTTGTCTGGGCTGTGTAGCACTGAACAAGTACCATGGAAAAAGCACAGTAACTGTGCTGCCTTCTGCTGCCCCATGTTTCTGTGCTGTTCAATCAGCACTTAAGCACCTTCTGGCTGCTAAAACCCTGCAGAAGTAGGGGGTGATGTAAAGGAGCTGGGGGGGCTCCTCCCTGCCCGTGCCGATGTCGGTGCCGATGCCAGAGCCGGTCCCGGAGCCGGTCCCGGAGCCGCCGCCGCCTTCTCCTCCTCCTCCTCCTCCTCCTCCCGGTTCTCGCCGCTCTCGGGGCCGCAGCCGCCGTCGCCGCCACTCTCCTGGGGTTGTTCCGGGGGGACACCCCGCAGCAGGTGGGCACCGGGAGTTCCATCCGTCTGTCTGTCCTGGGGGGGGGTTGTGTCTGTCGGCTGGTCCAAACGGCCGGGTGGCTGTCTGTCCGGGTGTCTTGTTTGTCCAGGTGTCCCGGTGTCTGTTTGTCCAGGTATCCGGGTGTCTGTTTGTCCAGGTGTCCGGGTGTTCGACTGCCTGGGGTGTGTCTGCCCCGCTGTCCGTCTGTCCGGGTTGTGCGAGTGTCCGTCTGTCCGGGTGTCCCGGTGCCTGTCCTGGTGTCCGTCCATCTGTCTTGTTGGCCAGGTATTCGGGTGGCTGGTTGTCCTGGTGTCTGTCTGTCCAGCTATCCAGGTGTCCCTTAGTCAGGGTGTCCTGGTGTCTGCCTGTCCTGGTGTCCATCTGTCCGGTTGTGCAGGTATCTGGGTGTCAGTCTGTCCGAGTGTCTGTCTGTCCAGGCATCCATCTGTCGGGTTGTTCAAGTATCCATCTATCCAGGTGTCCATCTGTCCAACTGTCCAGGTATCTGGCTGTCCATCTGTCTGGTGGTTATCTGTCCAGGTGTCTGAGTGTCCAACCGCCCAGGTGTCCATTTGTCCATCTGTCTGGTTGTCCAGGTGTCCACCTATCCTGGTGTCCATCTGTCCTGGTGTCTGGTCGTCTGTCTGTCCAGGTGTCTATTCATCCGGGGGGGGATGTTCATCTAGAGGGTCCATCCAGTTGTCCATCTTTCTGTCTGCTTGTCCATCCATCCATCCATCCATCCATCCATCCATCCATCCATCCATCCATCCATCCATCCGGGTGGCCAGTTGGTCT
>WUAM01000287.1:25207848-25233438 GCA_024336885.1 Actenoides hombroni
GAACCTATCTTTTGTATTGAGCAAGAAAAGCCATCCATTAAATGAGCTTTCTTTTTTTATTCCTGGCTGCTAAAACCCTGCAGAAGTAGGGGGTGATGTAAAGGAGCTGGGGGGCTCGAAGAGCATCCATCCCTGGATGTGTCCCAGCTCCTGCCCATTCCTGCGAGACGGGACTGGAGACCCCTCACCACTGACTTGTGCCTGCCTCGGCTGTGCCCTCAGCTCACGCTGCCAGGACTGCCAGCACCCCAAGCACCCAGAGCCGTCCCCTGTAGCACCCCAGGCTTCACCCGTGGCTGCCCAGCTGCTGCATCCCAGAGTTCCCAAGCACCTGCCAGGGAAAAGATGCCCTTGCTCAAGCCAGTCTCAAAAACAAAAGAAAAAAGCTGTATTTACAGAATTAAAATGCAGACACAGGGGTGAAGGTTACAGAGAACACATCAACAAAATGACAGAGGAAACAAACACCACATTTATTTACCTGTCACTTAAGACTACTCCCAAGGGTTCCATTTGCGCTGCAGCCTCAGACTGGCATGATCAGCTGCTTTACAGCCCAGGGACAATTTAGATACAGCCCATACATGACTGCTACAGCCAAAGAGGTTTTAAACACATTATTTGCC
Organism: Actenoides hombroni; assembly: GCA_024336885.1. Taxonomy (NCBI): domain Eukaryota; kingdom Metazoa; phylum Chordata; class Aves; order Coraciiformes; family Alcedinidae; genus Actenoides; species Actenoides hombroni. The sequence continues at coordinate 25,208,475 of WUAM01000287.1, forward strand.
TGCCAGGAATGCCTGTGCCTCTTCCTGACAGAGGATTCAATCGTTAAACCCAAAGAAAGACCCATTTCAGATGAAAATTTGTGTTACAACTGGGAGCTCAGTACTGGAGACTGGAGTGGCCTCAGCCCACTCCTGTGAAACAATGCTCGCGTTGAGTGACTGGCCCTAGAGCCACAGGAGAGGGGTTTGGATTGTCCTCACCCTAAGGAAGAGGCAGAATTCAAGGGGTGAGGAGCCTGCACCAAAGCACTGGAGACACAGAATTAAAGCAGCCATGTTCCCGTAAAGTGTGCAGCTCTTTCTAGCAAGCTGCCAGGAGGGTCTGTGCTTGGACAAGGACTCCCCAAACAGCAGCAGGAGTGGCTATGGTAAAATCCTTGGAAAAGTGGAAATTGGACTCCAGCTGCAGGAACTGTGCTCAGGGGCAATTAGAGATAACCCCTTGTACCTCTTCAAATCAGCCCCTTAAGCCTCCAGTGACACATCACAGGCACAAAGTAAAGGCAGCGTGCAAAGAGCCAGGATTTTGGAGAAACACACAAATGGGAGAAACAAGAGGATGCCCCAGGCATCTGCAAGCAGTCAAGAGTTTGCTTCTATTCCTGTGCGCTCAGTTTGACATTTACACTCACTGGAGGATGCACTTCACACTTAATTAAAACCAATTTAGGCTGTGTTCTTCAGCTGCTTGCACTCACTCTCTACCAAGTAGGGAGCACCCTGGAAAAGGAAGGTGCAGGATGAACTGGATTATTGCACCAGCCCGACACTGCTCAGGTGTGACAACTATGGAGGGGCTGTGAGAACTTGAGTCACAGCAGGCACTGAAAACAAAGCAAACAGCTGGACAACTTCTGGTTCATGCAATTCAACCCTCTGGAGAAAGCAGGTTCCAGTGAGCAGCACTGTTTGCACGTTCCATTTTAAGGCTAGTCCTTGAAGCCGGGCTCTCCCAGAGCCAGCCTTGGCTTACATCACCGTTCTCCGCCCCGTCACAACGTGAGGTGTGGGATTAGCATTGCGCAGCTCAGACCTCTGAGATTGCCACGGCCCCCTATTACTGGGTGCCCCATTTACTACATCCTTGAGTTAGAGCAACAGGCATTTACCAGACTTCTTTTGCCATATCAAAGGGAAAAGTAATTATTACATTACTTGTAAAAGCCCTTGTTCAGTACACAAGGAGATCAAATTGGGTCAAGCTCCAAGATATTGCAGCTGGTGCATTACATAAGCAGCGTGCCAGATCAAAGGGCGCCAGCAAGAAAGCCGTGCCGCACGAGAACGGTCACCAGCACCCAGCCCTGTACAACAGCTGGCTCCAGCTCTCTGTCTTAGTATTTGCAGTGCATTCCATTTCACAGCATCATCTCATTGTCAGTGCTTCCTCTCCCTTGACAGCTAGCAGAGCCAAGATGCAGTGTAACACGCTGGGGATTGGAGCAATTCCCACTGCATCTTTGTGTTGAATTAGTGCACAATTCATACTATTATAAGAATTTAAAAAAAAATTCAAGTTATTGAAAATCTACCGACAGTAACTTGACCAAAACACTTTTGCCACTCACATTTTTAACCCTTTGCCTTTATCGCTACAGAACGTTACATGAATTTACTAGAACTGTTACCAGCAAGTACAGCAGAACGTCGCTAAACCACATTCATAAACCTAAAGCCCATTCTCTTCAGTTTTTCAGCTCAGAGCGTGGGACAGAGCAAACCATCACCAAAGGGCTCCTGCGCCTCAGAGCTACGCCTCCAACGCCGCCCCGTACAACACCAGGGCACAGCAGCAGGTAGGTCTTCTGGAGGCAGTGAAAGTAGCAGCAAGCCCTTGTTACAGTGCACGAGGGAGGGGGAAGCCACGATTTCAGAGAGCTTATAGTAGATGGGACCAGTTAAGATTCTACGCTAGTTAGTCACATGAGGGGAGAAAGAAAAATAAACCCAGCATTCATTTAAAAAGCCTCAAAAAGCAGAATTCATACAAAATGAAAAGTATTCAAACATTTTTACAGTAGTTTACTATCTTTACTGCATGGCACCAGATTTCAAGTGGTCACGTGAAAGGAAAACCGGCAACACTTCAAACTTGTCCTGGAAATTACTCTAGAAGGAGAATCCCTATCTCCGGAGTTGCTGCTGAAAGGAAAAACTAAATGTGAATTGAGTATCGACGAATCTTTAATCTATACATCTTCTGGTTTGGTTTGTTTCGGTAAGTAGAAAAGATTTTTCCATACTCAGGTTATCTACAGATTATGTCTATATATAAAAAAATGTGTGGATATATACATTTGATACATACACACACACTCGTACATATATACACCAACTGGTCTCAGGGGATCTCCACTGCCCCGCGGTGACCCGCTGAACCCACGCACCACGTCTGAACCCCTTTAAGGCTACACAGTGTATCGATTATGGGACAAGACACAGGCAGCTGCTCTTGGTCTGGGCTGTAATTGTTCCACTTCGTGATCTATCGTCACGCTTCTAGTTGCATGTGACAAAATTTCAATAACTTAGAACTTGTTGTATAAAAACAATTCCAGAAACAGAACTCCCTTATTCATGGAACATCCCCGCTCCCACCCCCTGCCACTGGCTTTGCTAAGTGATTACCAAGGTCAAACTAAATCACGTCAGAAACTGCAAACACACTCTTCTGTCTTAATCTAAACTAACGTGCATCAAAACGTTCTGCAGCGTGGCGTCCTTCGACCTTCGCATCTTCTCAATTGCCCTGTGGAGGTCCTGCTGCTGCACAGGCCGAATTTCATCTTCGTCATGGCTTTAAAAGAAAGAGATAAAGAAAAAAAAAAAAAAGGCAAGATAATGATTCACTAGGTGCTGTGTAACAGCTGCTCTAACAACAAGAAGCGATCACTGAAAACAGTAGGGGTGACGCAGAGCCAGTATCACACCAGAAACACACCCCTGTCCACACATCTGTTAGCAGTGAGTATGGGAGACAAGCAGAGTTGTGAGCACCGCAGCGAACAGAGTTACACGTGTGCCAAAGCGCTACCAGCACGTAAACCTGGTAACGCAGCACGGGAATATCCCTTGCTGGTTTGTGCCACGTCAAGCTTGATGTCTTACTTTCATAGCCAAAATGAATAAAGGTCAGACCAGTGCTGGGCTCCCCAGTTCAAGGACAGGGAACTGCTGGAGAGGGTACAGCAAAGTGCTACAAAGGTGATTATGGGACTAGAACGTCTCTTTTATGAGGAAAGGCTGAGTGAGTTGGGTCTTTTTAATCTGGAGAAGAGAAGCCTAAGGGGGAATCTTATCAATGCTTATAAATACTTCAAGAATGAATGTCAAGAGGATGGGGCCAGTCTTTTTCAGTGTTGCCCAGTGACAGGACAAGAGGCAACGGCCACAAACTTGAACATAGGAAGTTCCATCTAAACATGAGAAGGAACTTTTTTACTTGGAGGGTGACGGACCACTGGAACAGGCTGCCCTGGTGGTGGAGTCTCCATCTCTAGAGACGTTCAAAGCTTGCCTGCATGCGTTCCTGTGCAACCTTCTCCAGGTGAACCTGCCTTGGCAGGGGGGTTGGACTAGATGATCTCCAGATCCTATTACTCTTTGATTCTGTGAAGGTAACTTAGTTGTTGGGGGGGAAGGGGTGTTGTATAGTGGCAATTTGTCAAGAAAAAGAGAACTGCTTTCTGTGAATCGAGAGTTTTCTAAACTGCTAAGAATTTGCCATTCAGCTCAGACAATACAAGCTACCAACTGAAGAGCGGGTAGCAGCAGGAGCATTGACAGTCACTGACGGACTAAAGACACCTACGTCTCTTCTTCACAGGCCGAGTTAACATATTCCCTGACACAGAGCAGTGCTGCGTCCCGGCACATTTCTTTCAGATCGCTGCCTGAGAAGCCATCAGTCTCTTTAGCAACTTCCAGGAGATCAACGTGCCTGTCCACCTGTCAGAAAATAAAAAGGTTGCAACATGAAAACTATGAAGTTGTTCATGTTGTTCACCAAGGACAAGAAACAGTCACTTCCAGGTATTTTTACCTGCCCTAAGATGATCTTTTTCAGCCTTGACTTTTTTTGAGAGCTAAAAGATAAATATTTTATTAATGTATGCTTTGAACCCTCCAAGTAGTTCAGTTCACTAAATGAAACTGATGACTTATCTCATCTGTATCTGATAAAAAAACCCAAACTCAAACAAACAAACAAAACCACCACCAAAACAAACAAACCAACCAACCCAAACCAGAAGCAAGGCATCATGACGGTGTATTTAATGGTGTATTCTGTCACTGACACAGTTCCTGTGCCGTTCTGGAAGCCTACTGATGGCAAAAACTGTATCACAGGAATAACAACCCCGTTTCCCCAGTGCCAGCACACGTTTCCTGCAACAGCTCGATCATACCCTGTGTGCATCTTTTAACCTACAGTAAGGACACCGGTCCCCAATGGGTCTTCTTGCACAGCCACAGCCCTTTCTTGACATCATCTGAACGAAAGCAGTTTGCTTTCATAAACGTGTCTCCTGACCAGTAACACAGCAAGGCTGGGAAAAGTTCCTGTCACCTTTATGTTTTCTGGTTGCCACCTTTCAGTGCAGAACAAGAACTTAAAAAGCAGTTGTTCACTACCTCAGCAACTCAGTTGTCTGCCAAGTCACTGAACAACTGCTCCTGCAGTTGTTCAACAACCACAAAACGGGGAACTCAGAGGCAAAATAACGTGTCTAACTCTGTGTGCTGGATCAGACTGAACTCCTTCCAGCCAAGACCCCGTAGTTAGTCAGTCTGTTTACAGAATCCTGATAACAGTCCCTTCCGGCACATTTTCTAATGCACCAATATTCCCTTTTCAAAAAGTTAAGGCCAAACTGGTCTAATAAAAAGCTGAAATGGACTTCTGTGGTGATGAAGGCAAAGCCCCAGGTATAGTCTCTGCAGCTTCCAGCTACCCCTTCAACCCATGAACCCCCCAGGAGAACCCAAGAACATGCTGATATCCACTGAGCACCCTTCCAGTTCCCATTCCCTGCCATTCCTCCCATGTTTCTTGAAGGCCAAGGTTTGCAGTGATACTGTCCTGTTGGTTCATGCCTTGAGCTTGTACTTGAGCCCCAGTCGCTGACCTATGACTCTGGCTTGAATGTGGAGCGAGCCATTTGGCTCCCCAGGTGTGACTACACCTGTCATGTGAAGGACTACCAGGAAGTTTGCCACCCTGGCTGAAAATAAGCTGGGCTTGAGAAATCCAATTCCTCCTCCTCCTATGGGATAACCAATACAGGGTGGTTTATTCCACCCTACCCCCTCCCAAAATGTTATTTGTGTGGTTGTGATTCACTGCCAGATGCTTGGTATACCCTGCGTTCTTTTGGGTCCACATTCAGGACCCAACTTAGGTTTCTGCTGGAGGCCTTAAGACCAAGGTACTGCAACTGCCAGGCACAGCTGCCAAGGCGAAGCAGCCAGAGTCCACTGGCGTGGGAGGGCTGGGTGGCTGCAGACATTCAGGGAGCCTGCATAAAGGTCTATTATTTGTCACATCTCCCCATCAGCTCTTGAAGAGAAATTTGAGTCTGAAATCACTGCTTGCAAGAGACATTTTAGTTGGAGATTTCCTGCAAATAGGTCAGCTCTTCCTTCGCAACTCCTCTGGCATTTCACAGCCATTCCATTTTCACATCTATGCCTAGTGTCTTGTGAAAAAGCCAACCTCTATTCTAAACCTATACAAACAATCCAGAAGGACCACTTGCAAAGGAACCTCCCCAGTATCTCAGCCATTTGCAATGATGACCTGTGATTTTTAGGCCTCTTAACACAGGTTAAGTTGCTTTTACTAACAAAGTATATTTATTAGGGCAGACCTCAATCAAGAGACACTTTGCAGCATTAGCTTAAAGACAATTAGTGCTGCAGAATAGATTTGGCAGGAACCTTTTATAACATAGGTCCCGTATCCTGCCAATAAATGCTGCCTGATGTGCCCACAGCTGCTGCTTCCCCTCATCCTGGAACGCAGAGGGCAACACGAGCACCATACAACACTAGGAACAATACCTATAGTAGTTTTCCTCTAAAGGAAATATGAGCTGGGGATCAAAGTGCATAAAGCAGCACTGTCAAAACTGTCATTCCTCCTTTCTTGACTTGAGCCAACAGATTGTACAGAGTTAAAAAAGAGTCAGTATCTCTTCTCCCAGTTTCATGACATCTTGAAAGTTTTTTCACTGATCAAAGTGATTTCCAAACATGATTCACCTTCTGCATCCTTAGAGAGATAAATATATTGTCTTGTTATATAACAAGAAAATGGAGACAGAGGAATTAAGCAAATTTCCTCAGAGATGGTGATTCACCACAAAATCCAAGATTGCTGCTCTGACTGAGGCCCGTGCTTAAGCATGAGAGGTAACTCTACAGCTCTAATTTAACACCATACCTAAAGCCACAAAAGATTCCCGTTATAATCAGAAATACCCTGGTAGATATTTCTGCCTCATTCCAAGGCAGTCAATTATAAAACATGTTTTCTGCAATTCCAGAGCTTGCACCCACAGCAGTAAAACAGCACATCAACCATTACAAGAAGTCTACTTACATTTTCGTTTTTCAAAATTAGCTTCAAGATCGCTTCTCTCTGCTTCAGAGCCTGGAACAAAAGGGATCAAAGTTACCAGAGTACAAAAATAAACCCATGTACCATCTATCTCAATTCTGCACTGGGTGGGCTTGCAGTCACAGTTCAGTGCTGCTCCCTCAAACAGGAGACGTGATACACACCAAGGAAACCTATCTGATGGCAAATGACCCAGCAAAACGAGACGTAGGGAGCTGTGCCTCCAGGAGCACAGCAAACTAAACATCAGAGCATATGAATTGACACTAAATTTACTACTAGAGGGAAAGGGGAAATGCACTGACATTTAGCCTTACTTTGCCCTAAGTGAAAGCAGCTGGCTCCAAAGATTTCCCACTACCTTTAACAGAAGGCAGCAGACTCTCTAGGTCTAGGGGACACTCTCAATACTATGCTAAATCAGCTGAAGAGGATCAGCTGTTCTGCTTATAACAAACAAACAAACAAATAAATAAACCATTCAATTCTAGAGCTGACACTTGGGAAATCTTAGGCAATATACATCATATACTGTGATGAGGTTACTGAAGGAAACAGTTAAGTCCTGGGCACATCCTTAACATCAAGGTAAAACACAGGTAGCAAAGAGGCTCTTTTTTGCATCTCCCAAAACGGAACTTGGTCTAAATTCACCTTCATTTTCATAAAGGGAAAAATCTATCCCATACTCTGGCAGCTGAACAGTTGATACTCCATCTCAAAAATAATAACTTCTTCCATTTCCCTTTGCCTTGCAGGTAATTTTTTTAGGGGTAATTTTGGACATTCTAATCGCAAACTTGGTTACAAAACCCGCAGGGCTTTAGCTACTCTACAGTGACACCACCTGAGCAACCTTCCAGCATGTAAATTATCTCAGCCCTCAATAAAAGACTCGTCACCAATCTTGGCTGTATGGCAAAGTACCACAGACAAGAACAGGAGACAAGTGGTAAGCACATGAGATGACTGTAGCGGGGTAAAGGAAAATTATGCGCCTGTGCCCTAAAATGACACCTCCTGTTGTAATTCTGATCGTGGGAGAAGGAGTCAACTCCCGTGATATCCTGAGGCACTGTTACTTGTGGATACTTCACCCTTCTAACAACAGCTCCCGATGGAAAGACATGATAAAGTACTAAAACACACATCCTTGCCCCTTACTAGTTCAAGGAAAACTTGAAGATGAGTAAGGTGCGTGGAACCCCAGGAGCAGACATCGCAGGAAAGTGGTGACTAGGTTATAAATGCTTTGTTTCCAACACGATCCGCCCACAAGGAGTGAAAGCCAGTTCAAACAAGACAGGCCTGGGAACACGACTACTCTCTTGCACAATCAGTAAGAGTTCTACTCCTCTAGTTTTGTCTCCAGGTTTCTGCAAAAAATGAGTACCAAAGGGTATTTCCGTAGCCAGAAGGGAATACCGACAACCAGGACTGAAGTCCTTATCAGATAGATATCAAACATGTCTCGTGATATCACCAAGTGTTCAAAGGTGACTAAAATACCTTGGAAAGGGTGGCAATAGCAACACAGAATAGTAAGGGTAACCTTGTGATGGCTGCATAATTGATAAAGACCTTAATTACTGCCCATTTGGCATCAATCACAAGCAGAATAAAACTGGTTTTCTGGATCGCTTGGAGAGCTTGACGGTGGAAAGGCTTGAGAAGAATGTAGGCTTTGGAATGCAGATATCACCCCTCCTCAAGAATTAAATACTGTGAAGGTGTAAATGGTCTAAATGGTCGTCAGTATGTGCCTGCTTCCTGATACCGTGCCACCCGAGTGCCACTCTTCACCATAGCCAAGCGCGTGCAGTCATTTTTATGCTTTTTGTGGTTGCTTTCAAGTTAAAATTATTGCCAGAGCGTGGCATCAAAGCCACTCCGTCCTCATAGATGAAGCAAATGTGTGGGAAGCTCTCCGAGCACTTGGAGTTGTTTTCAGATAAAAGACCCAAGCAATCAAGACTTCTGCGAGAAACTTCACCTTAAAAAGCTGAGCTATACACGTGCTTCCAAAAACCCTAAAATCAGATCAAAATAATACGTATTTCTTTGGGAAATAAAAAAAACAAACCAAAACAAAGGGACACGCATTTCCTGGCTGATAAGGCACCTGCCTGTAGCTCAGCCACCGGGCAAACTCTTGAGGCAAACCTGGGATGACTTACGGGTTGGTTGATGTGAAACCGGGTCGGCATTCTTCTCATGATGGCAGAGTCAAGATCCTGAGGCCGGTTGGTTGCTCCCATCACTATTACCTGCAGATGCCAACAGATAAAACTAGTCGGCCTGAAAACAGCTTTGGAAAACACCACCGGGCTGGAGTTTCAAAACCAAACACGTGACTCTTCCACGCTTTATCAAGAACATCGACATTTCAAGAAGTTACATAAGGTTTCTTGGTACTGATTTCAGCAACTGGATTTAAAGAGGCAGCTTAAGAGAGCATCGGCACCACAGAGCACCATCCAGGTGGAGATTTTTACATTAGTCTGAAGCCTTCTCAGCTCAGTTTCAAAGTTCAGACTCTAAGCAGTAACCTGAAACTTCTGCTTCTAAGTCTTGGCAATGTCTCTTTAGTTCCCAGTGGTCTGGAAGGAACTTGAAAGGAGACTTTTCGGTACAGTATTAAAAAATGTGGCATTTTCATGTTGTGTTAAAAAAGAAGAAAAAAAAAAAGGCAATCGGTTCAGCGGGACAAGCAAACTGGCAGCTCTCACATGCACCAAAATGCTGTTCCTTCGGGATTTTTAAGTATAAAAAAACCCAAAAAACCCTCTAAAACTAAGAACCTATATGCACTGCTATACTGTAACAGCAGCACATTAGGTATGTACCAGCCAAGTTCAATACAAAGAGAGTATTTACCTTGTTTAACTGCATTTCAGTTATTAGTTTAAGAACAAATTTACTTCCCATCACATCAGCCTTGTTTTCTCATTTGTTATGTACATTGTAAATACCCAGTCACAAAAGTGAAAAATGTCAGGGAAATTAATCTCCTATCAATACAGTTTCCTGACATGCTCCTGGTCTTTTGTCTGGGGTCACTGTTCCGCAGCCAGCCCTGGCAGCTCCAGCAGCCCCTGGCCAGGCTGGGTTGTTTGTCCCCGAGCAGAGCCACCCTGCCACCTAGAGGCTGAATTATATGGTGGCAAATTGCTACGCACAGAAAAAGCCAAAAGGTACATTTTTTTGCCAGGGCTCTGGCAGCCTTTGCCTTCTAGAAAGCGTTATGCATGTCCAGTTCTGGGGTCCCCAGTTCAAGAGAGATAAGGAACTACTGAAGAGTGTCCAGCAGAGGCTCCAAAGATGCTGAGGGGACTGGAGCATCTCTGTGCTGAGAAAAGGCTGAGAGCCCTGGGGCTGTTTAGCCTGGAGAAGAGAAGCTTGAGAAGGATCTGATTAATACTCATCAATAATTAAAGGGCGGGGATCCAGAGGATAGGGCCAGTCTTTTCTTAGTGGTGCCCAGTGACAGAACAAAGAGCAACAGGTACAAACTGGAACTCAGGAGGTTCCATCTGAACATGAGGAAAAACTTCTTTCCTGTGAGGGTGACAGAGCCTGGACCAGCCTTCCATGGAGAGATGCCAAACCAGCCTGGACAATGCGGTCCTCGGCACCCTGCTCTGGGGGACCCTGATTGAGCAGAACGGTTGTTTTTTTTTTTGTTACCATAACAAAAGCCAAATTTAATCGTTATTCAAAGGAAATTTGTTTGGCAAGAATCAGACGAGCAACCCAAAGCTCCTACGTAAATATTTGTAATGAACAAAATAGCCCAGCAAGCTGGCTGTCAAAAAGGAGACAATGCAAATGTCAAAACCCTCGCTTAAAGAGCACTTCCTGACTGGCACCGACATCTCAGGGAGAAGCCTGAGCTAAGGCACTAAAACAAAACACTCCTGCTGAAAAACTCCATGAAACCTGAATCAGCCCCTGCCCTGTCTCCAGCCAACTGTTTGCAGCGTTTTACTTGGGCAACTCCCTACCCTGCAGGGGCACAAGGGTGAATGAATGACAAGAGTGACTTGTTCAGGCTCTGCATGCTGAACTCCGCAGCTGGGCAAAGCCACGTGTTGTCTTACTGCAGAGGATGAACAATTTGACTTGCTCCAAGAAGTTGTCTGTATATTGGGAAAACAAGATAATACACTCAAACGCTGGAAGAAATGTGTGCTTGCAAGATCATATTAGCTTCCACTTAAGTGCTCATACGACTGGCCTCTTACTGATGGTAAGGAAACACTCTGCTTTAAAGCTCCTCAGTATATATATTGACTGTGTTCTGATTGTGTTTTTTAAAAAATCAACTGGGAAAAAAATAAATCTTTAGCACAAGCTTGAGAGAGGAGGAAAAACAGATTTTACAAAGAAAGAAGTAATTGAGGTCAGAGCACTGGAACCCATTCACAGAAAACTACAGATGTAAAAGGCTGACAATTTTAGATTTTGAGAATAAACATCTTTTTTAAAGACCTTAAAAAGACTGCTCCAGGTGACAGTTCAGAAACTTCCGAAGCAGGCTTTTGTCTATGCTACATTCAAGTAATTTGTTTGATAAATGCTCTTTGTTTGTTTGTTTTTACAGCACCAGCAGCTTTTGTATTCCCCTCCAAAATACTGTACTTCTGTTGAGATGATGGGAGAGGGACAGAAGTGTACAGGAATAATGGGATGGAAGCACGGCTCCATTTAACAGCATCTGTCTTTTGATAACATCAACTTCTCTACCCTTTCAGATTAATTCCAGGGTCTAGTGCTTGTCTAATGCTAGTCTAATGCTCTTCTGGAAACAAACCAACCAACCTGCAACGGGGACAAATATTCAGATCCTTCTAAACCTTTCCTGAAATAAAAGACTCACTTCACCTGAAGAAAATATTATTGACAAAATGTTTTTCAAAACCCTTTAAAAATTTCCATTTTTGGCAGCTCAAACTATACAGCTATATTATTAAGACTTAACACATTTCCGAAAAGAACACCTCTTAAATAAACCCAAAATATCTACAAAACCAGTCTTCTCAAGAAAAAAAAAAGATCTATTAATAAAACTCATCTCACTCCCATAATACACTGGTAATCCCTAATGCTGACAGGTAAAGAAACTCTTCTGGCAGTTATTCCCACGTTCCATCTGCTCCTCTTCCCAGGCGGCTCGCTGCACAGTAACTGGGAGGGAAGAATCGCCTGAGTTTTCTCTCCATCCTTTGTACTTACTTGGCAGTTATAATCGGTGTCCAGCCCATCCCACAGACTCATGAACTGAGCTTTCATCATCGCTGTAGCCTCGTGGTCAGAGCTCGATCGACTTCGTAAGAAGGAATCTGTATTAAAGGATTCAGTAAAGCAGTTTACTTTCAGTCCTGCCGCAGAAACTGTGCTGTTCTGTTTCTTATGTGCAGACTCATGATATTCTCTATCTTATAAATACTTTTTCTAATAAACATTGTCAACAAATGAAAAATATTTCTTACGATGAAAAAGAGGAAAGTGAAATCTCACCATATTTTTAAGCACGTTTTAAATTACATTACATGAGTATGTACCTATCACATGAGATTCTCCCAAATCTTGTGCTCCAAATTTTCACCTTCTAGAATTCATGGGAAGTGTATCTTCCACCTTAATTTTCTCATGCAGAGATGGAAGCTTTCAGACTCTGGCAAGCTAGAAGATGCCAAAGCACTGGACAACAGTAAACTGCAGGACTGATGTGAAGTAGGCTATACACTTTGTTCTCCAGAACTCTAACTCAGCTAGTGGTTGGCTAAAGAATTTCCAACTGCTCAAAAAACACCGCATTTTCCACACCCTTATGAAAGGATAAAAAGCATCTTGAGAACATAGCCCCTTCATAAACCTAAACTGTGGAAAAGGTAAAAGCTCCCTCAGGCTCTGTTTCCCCAAACTGTACATACAACTCACTCTAAGAAGTGCCGGTGCTACGAGACAATGAGCTGTTTGAACTGCTCAAGTCCAAAGAGACTTCAGTCAGAACAAGTGACAAGTCCAAATGCATCCAACAACTGGCACCGCTGCTGAACTTCCCCTCCTGCACCTTCAAACTTATTAAACTATTACTCCTGAGCTCTCCTAAACACCTATATTATTTTCCATTATGTGCCCTCTCAGAAGAAGTGTTGAAGTGTACTGGGTGATGGGTTTCCTGAGTAAGTAGTTGCCTTGACAGAAGAAAAACTTCCCTCATGAACCACCGTAGCCCAACTAAAAATGAGCAGCGTCTTGTTCCACCTGTAATTTCCTCCACCAACATGAGGAAGAAATACACTGTTTTTCCTAACTTGCCACCTTACTTTACAATTTATATTACTAAACCTTGCTCCATTATTGCTCTTTTTAAGGAAAAGATGACAGTGTATCTATATACCTATCAACTAGAACCTACAGTTTAATGTCACTCTGCTATAGTTAGGAAAAAAAAACCCCACAGATTTTTACCTATTTCATCAATAAAAATGATGGACGGCTGGAGCTTTATAGCAAGGGAGAAGACAGCAGCAGCCAGTTTTTGAGACTCTCCATACCATTTGTCTGTCAGCGTTGAAGGCTGGAGATTAATAAACCGACAACCTGCTTCCTTCGCTGTAGCTTTGGCGATCAGCGTTTTGCCACAACCAGGAGGGCCATAGAGAAGTACTCCTGAAAAAAGCAGCACAATTAATGCTCCCTGTACAGAAAACAGGCTTTGGAATGGCAAACCTGACAACGTCCAGGCTTCTATTTTATCCAAGTAGTAAAAGATAAGAAACCAACTTACACGGAGTTCCATCAAATCAAATACTGAGTTATTTAAGATAGGTTTATCATAAACTTAAAGCTAAGAGTATCTAAAGACAGGCATGGTGAAACTGAAGGGAGATTTTTGTCTGAAAAATGATTGCTTTACTACTGTGACTATAACAGTTACGTAAAACTAAACTCCTGTTTATTTCCCACAAGCATTTGTCAGGCCTTGTTTATAGCCAGTTTCGGCCTTGCTAATAAAAACAGAGAAGGGAGGGGAAAAAAAAATTAAAAGGAGTCCACAAACATTTTAAACAAATTACCCACAATTAAATATGACATCTCATATTATTTTTAAACTTGTCATAATGAAAGAATTCACAGCAGTGTTTTTCTAACATAGTTGTAAAGAACGCAATTTAAAGAAAAAACATTAAGTCAAACAAGCCTGAAACACAGAGAATTACTAGTGTTTGTTGGTTTGGTTTTCTTCCCATTTTTGTGACTGATCACCACAAACATAATTACTCTGAAGAAATGACTTCCTACTCACACGCAGCGCAAGCCACTAATAAAGCTGGGGAGCCTGCCCAATATGGAAAGTCTGCTTTAGAAAAATAAATAAAAAATAATTTCTTCCTTCAACTTATTAGATCATGACATTAAAGTAATTTTCCAGACAGTTTCAACTTGTGACTTAAACAGAAAGTAGCCCAGTTATACAAGTGCTTCATTTTCTACCAGTTAGGACACGTAATTGAGATGATCCCAGAGACAGGCAGTTTCAGTGAATTTTCAGAAGACAGTATTCCAGGGATCAGAGCAGTGACGATAAACTTTAGCATTTTGTCCCACATTTTAGGTTCAAATTCTGCTTGTTGGCAGTAACATACAGCAAATATGGCTGTAAGCATTCCAGCAGAGAGAGTCCAACTTCTGTTTTACTGTTGAAAAATGTAATTTGTCAGCCGCCAGTTTCCTTACTGCCTCAGTACTGTGCAACTCAACTCCAGAGAAAAATCAAGGGATCTCCAGAATAAAAATGGGTTCTCTGTCTCTTGGGATGATTGGGATTTCTAGAACTCAGAAAGACATGCTCCAAGATTAGCTTACATTGACATCTCATGTTTATGACTTTGTATTTCTTTACACCGTAGAAATATTAACCAAGTGTACAAAACTGTACAGCAGTTATAGCTCACCTCTGCCAAAGGACAAGATGGGGTATAAGAAGGAAAAAAAAAAAAAAAAGGAATAGACCATTTAGGCAATGTAGCTTAGTGCACCAAAATGTAACACAAATAACTGAAAAGCAATTCTCATTTCATTATTAAGATGAAAGTGACTCACCAGAACTTGCTTTCGTGGCAAGAAAAGAGGAAAAACCTGAGGGTTTTCCCTGGCATCAGTCCTAATGGTTGCACCTTGGATGGGCAATCCACTTCCTCTTTCCTTTCTGGGTAATTGTAACTTCTTTTTTACATTTTAATACCAACATACAAATCCGTAACATTTCCTTCCTACCTTTTGGTGGCTGTAAAAGCCTGGAATTCTCAAACAAATATTTCTTCTTGATAGGCAAAATGACGGTGTCCTTCAGATCTGTAATCACATCATCCAAGCCTGCAATATCGCTCCACGTTACCTAGTATGGAAAACCAGTATCAGAAATGATCATCACAGCCCCAGACAACAAAAAATAAGTAGTGCAAGGCCTCAAAAATAATAGAAGACAAGTGATTAAAAAATCCTTTGCTCTCAACAATGCAATTTTAGGTTTAAATTAATGAAATGTTTTCTCTGTATTTCCAGAGATACATATATACAAGAAATAATGTAATCCAAAGTCAAAGCAAGATCTTCCATGTCTGAAGGGCTTTCATCGGAGTAACACAGAACAAAGCAGTTTCTTACATGCATGCTAAGTGGGTCTACGAGATGTGCAGCAATACTCATTTCATACTCGGTAAGCTTGACATTTTTCACTCCAATTTGCTTCATTAATTTTTCAGCCTGGGGGAAATAAAACACCACAAAAAAATCAGAGAATGCTTAATTCGAAAATTAGTTTTAAAAGAACTCCTATTGGGAGTCTGAAAAACTTCTCCCTAAGTCATATCTGAGATGAGGTTAAATCTTTCTGAAGTAGAAGGTTCTGCTATTTCCTAATGACTTGCTGTCACTTGAGTGAAACTAAGTCATGTGTCTCTGTTCCCACCAAATAAGTGTCACACCAGCCCTCCCACCCTTGATTCCACAAGTCACACATTATGACCTGAAAAGCAACCAAAAGAAACATTAAAACACGGAGATTGCTGTTCAGAACAGGACTGCAGACACACAGGTAGCCTCAGCACAAAATCATTTCCATGTCTACAGGAGTTTCCAAAGCTGACACAGTTTTGTTACTCTTAAAAATCAGCTTGTTAGTCCTTACAAACTTTGCCCAGGATTCAAATGAAGGGCCAGAAACTTGTTATTCAATATAACTCTAAAGTTCTTTCACATGCTTAATTATCTTAATTCACAACACTGCAGATAATACACACACTGTCTTGGCAGATATAATTGTGTTATTAAAAAAAACAGGACACCCCACTCCCCCAAACCTCCACAGCACCATACTGAGGAGGTATTAATTCATTTTTATTTTAAAAAGAAAAAGAAAAAAAAAAAAAGAAAAAAAAAAGAAAAAGAAAAAAGTTAATTCACAGAAGTCAGTCAGTATTTTCTACATATTCAGTGTTTTCTTTTTCCCAGTTTAAAATGAAAAGTCATTTGTTGTGTCAAAACACTTTCACAATTCAGTTTCTCTTTATACTGAAGCTTGCGGTTAAGTTGTACGTGCTCTGGGGATATTGCAACCTCTTATATAATAGCTGGCACTAGTCACTGACTGTGAAAGCTGATTTTTAAAGCGGGGCCAATTTTTTAAAGTAAAAATTTCATTAAAAAGGAAAAACCACCCAACATAGAATTAGGCTGCTCAAAACTGCTGTTTGAATCTGTGAAATTTGTGTCAGCCAGAAAACAAACAAACAAAAAGTTGCAACATTTCCTTCAATACTTTCCAAAGGAAACACTTAACTTTTGGTTCTGAAATGCACCTACATTTTTTCCCCACAGCATTAATCCCCAAGAATCATTCCAGTCCAGCATAAGGATTGAGGCTTTTTACTCTTTTCCTCCCCTTTCCAGGGTATTTTGACTGCTGCTGGAGGTGGGGGCAGAATACAGGGAGAGGGACAAAGTGCAAGCTCTTCTTAAGAAAGCATTTGTCACCAGTAACTGCAGTCCCTGCCTCTGCCATTAAGTTGCCAAAAAGCAGGAGAGAATTAACTTATTTCTGCTCAAGGTTTTAAAAAGCAACCAAGAGACTGATGAGAGCATTATTTAACGAGACTTGTTGTCAGAAGCAGGAGTGGCACTGCGACCACGCACTTGCAGATAATTAGAGGCAACAAACATCACACTCCAGTTCAACAGTTTTTTCAGCACCTCAAGCTACGAATTTTAACTTGTTATAAAACATAAACACTGAAAACACTAACAGCCTAGATCTTGAGATTTACTGAAAAATAATTCTAGGGTTTTTGATTATTCCACACGCTTTTGTCAATTATTTCACTGGTTACTGCAAGTCCTGTTTTCAGTTAGCAGATTTCTCTGTATGAACGGTAACGAACGAGACAGCGTTTCATAGAAATATTTATTAATGAAATCCTACCTGTTTCTGAGCTTCTACTTTTTGCTTTCTGGTCGGATCAATAGCATCAACCATCCATTTAATGGTAAAATACGTTACAGCGCCAAAGATGGTTAAACGAAAGATTAATCCAACCACTTCATTCCGGCTCAGGGGGCGTGAGAACGCTTCGGCGTGGACCATTTTGCCTCTCAACACTAAAGAAAGAGCAGGGAAGGACAGAAAGAAAGAAAATCAGGACTGAGAAAATGTATTATATTGTAATTCAACACCATTTTGTACAGATTATTTCCCATGCACACAGTGGGCATAAAGCTTACGAGGAAGTTACAAGGAAGTATCTCAACAACGGCACAACCTCAGCTTAGAAAAGTGAGTAAAATCAAACATGCGGTGCCGAGTAAAACGACAGTTTCATTTTCACTTTCAGTAGGCAGAGAAGAAACAGCAGCAACAATTTGAGGCCTTACTTCTTGATCGAGAACATGCTAAAAAGTTCCTGATTTCACTCTTCCCTCAAGAAATCTGCATTCCTTTCAGCTATACAATATCCTAAGAAAGTAACAAAGATCACTTTATTTCAGAGCCAAGTTACATTCCCGTTAACACTGACATTTTCTGATGGTTACTGACCCAAGAATGCTAAGTCACAGACAGATTAATTAGCATTATTTTTAGGTTTTTTTAGATTTAAGTTTCTATTTATTAGGTTGATTTTTACTATTTATCTGTAGATCGTTTTTACAATTTATCTGTAATTATTTTTACAACTATATTATTTAAACAGGGAGTTCTTTTCCCCAAGAAGTTTTAAAGCAAAGGCACCCAACTGCTACATCAAGGAGCGATTGATGACTTGTATTTGAATAAAATGAGGTCAAGAGCTGAAACCTGCAACCAGCAGAATACATTTTGGGTTATTAATATCTCTGTAAAACTGAAAATGCTGGATGTGGCACACAGCTATCAAGGGAAAAAGGCTGGCTGCTTATACAAGCCAAACCCAGAAAGTACAGCACCTTCAAGATAAGGGAGCATACTGCAGAGAAGAAAAAAACCTCTTCCTAAAACATTGAAAAGTTACTCGTAAAATTGGGGTCCTCTTTCCCCAATCTACTTTCTCCTCAATTGGCAGGGTTTCCACTTGACAGTCCCCAAAGCTCTCCTCATTCACCGCCTGATTTTTCTCCTGCCAAGGGCAAAATCAGTGGCAATTTCTTTGGCAGCTTCCAGCACTCTCTGGCTGATCTCCAAACTGAGCTGTCAGCCAGGGAAAAGCTGGACTACCTACAGCCAAGATATCCTTGAATTCCCCCCGCTTGGCTAGAGGTCGCGTGATGCCAACCCCATCTTCAACTCGAAGCGATGCAATACCACAGACTCTGTTTACAAGGATTTGGCAGACTGGAATTAGGAGAAGTACCAGGATGCATTTACTGAAAGCTGCCAACAGCAGCGTGGATCAGTAAAACAGCTTGGGTTTTTTTAACTCTTCATTCTCTTAAGCCTGATTTATTAAAATAAGAAGGCTATATATGCAGTGAGCAAGAAAAAAGTGTTATCAAAAGAGCCCCATAAACCCAATGAAAGAAAACCAAACAACCAAATAATTTTTCTTTATGCAATCCTTGCCCCGGATATCAATTGTAAGAATATATTTAACAGGAGAGAATTTTAAGTGTAACTTTTCTAAATGAGGTTTTGTTTTCCCCGCACGAATGTTAGCATTTATTTTCCAGGCAGACCGCCGAGATACCGAGAAGGACAGTTAGGTGAAGAGCAAGCTCTAGGGGCGTACGGCTGTCGTTTTGGTTTCGCATTTTGTTTTGGCTCTGCCTGTCCGCACGCCTCCGCTTCCAGAGTGAAAAGGAAACCCAAAGGAGAAGCGGTGCTGATTTGTTCAGCCCCCACAGCCCGGCTAACGGGAAGGTTCGGTCCCTTCCAGGAAGCCCCAGCCTCTTCCGAGCCCTCAGGCCAGAGCAACCGCTTCCCCTTCAAGGATTCGGCTTTGCCCCCCAGACCGGCGGGGCGTCCAAAAAGCAAGGGGGGAGGGGGGGCCCGGTTCCCGGCCAGGCCGCCTCACCGGTGCTCTGGCGGGGCCGGAGCTAACAGGAGGGACGGGGCACGACTACCGAGCGGTGCCGGCAGCGGGGCGCGGCTCCCCGCTTCGCCTCCCGGGCGGCCCGCTGGGCCCCGGCGAGGGCAGGAGCGGGCCTCCGGGAACCCCCGGTCCCGGCGAGGCTGCGGCGGCGGCCGCAGGGGCCGGACCGTGGCGGCTTGGGGCGGCTCGGCGAAAGCGGCACCGGTAAGGGCCTTGCCGAACCCGCCACCCGTGACCTTCCCGCCGCCCGGCAGGCGCCGGCACGGCGGCGGACAGCTATGGCGGCCGCTCGCTCTCCCGCCGACTCACTCACCCTTCGGATTGGTCTCTCGGACAAGCGGCCGGCGGGTCACGGCGACCGCACGGGCGGAGGGAGGCGGTAACAGGCGGTGGGAGGCGGTAACAGGCGGCAGCGCGGGCCCTGGCGCTGCGGCGGCGTGTCCGGCGCTTCCCCCCTCCGGCCGGCTCCCGCCGCCCAGCACGAAGGTTCCGCCCGCCGGCACGGCACGGCCCTTAGCCCGCCCAGGATTCAACCCCCGCTCCTGGGGTTCACCGGGCCAGTCCCCGCCGGCGCAAGGCCCGGTCGTGCACGGGGTCGAGCCTGCCCCGGCACCCACCGCCTAATAAAGTCGTTCCGCCTCGTCTCAGAAGCAGCGACATTTCCGAGGCTAATCGCTCGCGTTTGCAAAACGCAGTATTTGGCAGATGCAGGATGCCACCGACATCTGCCAAAATGAAAATCACTGACATTTAAGAATTCATCAGTAATTTAATCATTAATTATCTCGTAGTAAACCAAGAAACAATGAATAGTTTTCCAATTTCAACTTGTAATGAAAGCACTAACGTCACTCTCTATATACAGGAACACAAAAATGTCCAGGAAAAAAAAAAAAGTTAAAATAAGGAGATTTCTTCAGTAAGCGTAACCAAGCCAAAGTTTTTGGCAACTTGTCTTCAATCCTTCTGCTCTTTTGCCAATGTTACTGAAGTTTTAAAGCCTTTTGGACTGAGCTTTGCACCTTATCACTTTGCTTTATTCTTACCTGTAATCCATACATTGTCCAGACGCTTCCTAACAAAATCCAGCCTGCTCATTGAGGATTATAATTTGTTTGTCAAGAGCAATTAGTTTTTTATACAAGACTAGTTTATGACAGGTCATTTTTAAATGTCACCCCTTGTAGATGAAGACAGATGCTGCACCCACGGAGGAGTCCAGTGTAGCTCCTGGTGGCTATCACACACAAGAACCTGTGGAGCAGAGTTGTTGCTTCTGCTCTGTCATTTCTCCACCATACCTGCTCCACCAACACCACCTCAGGTCAAGAAAGTGATGCCAAATTTCCATCCTGTGGCTGATCTGGCTTGTGCTGAAAGCCAGGCACACTCTGCTGGGACCTCAGTGGGATGTCATCCAACCCAACTTTTGCTTCTTGGTGAGTATTGACTAAACAGTATTTCCCTTTTATTGTTTTACGTGCTGTAGCTCCTCCAAATAAAAACTGTATTTAATCAGAAAATAAATGTAACTATGTCTAAATGCACTTACTGATTTACAGAAGGCCGCCTTTTCCTGGTGCTCCTCTAGTCTTTGACAGTAAGATTATAATCTTTTAGAGAATCTTTCTTTTTCAATCTCTGTAGAACATGTGCACAGTTTTCCTCTGATGTTTTAGAAATGAATTAGACATAATCAGTGATGCTGACAGCTTTTGCTATTAATTTGAGGCTTATACACTTTCTTGCTATCAACCCTTTTGAACAAAAAAAAAAGGATAATCAATCATTTAATTGTCTGCATTTCATGCGCTAGGAAAAAAGCCTTTGTGTTTGAATTACTGTTACCGTAGGAAAATACTTAGGACCCTTCTGGTTTTCCTCCCATTCTTTAAAAAGGGACATCTGTTTTGCTGTAATTAAGGAGAAATGCAAACACACAAGTAATAAAAGCTCACAAATGACATTCTGTCACTGCTGTTTGACAGCTGTGGTGGTAATCCCTGAAAGAAATCCTCTGCTGAAAAATACTTTAAAAAATTTGATGCAATTTTTTCAGAAGCTGCCCAGGGTTAAATTGAAGGTGATGTTGGTGCAGAAAGCGTAAATTGGATTGGGTCCCAATTTCTCAAAATATTGAGAGATTTGATCGGACAAAAGGAAACAGCCTCAAGTGCTGGCAGGGGAGATTTACACGGGACATTAGGAAGAATTTTTTCACCAAAAGAGTTGTCAAGGCCTGGCCCAGGCTGCCCAGGGCAGTGGTGGATTTCCATCCCTGGAGGGGTTTTAAAGCCGTGTAGATGTGGTGCTGAGGGACATGGTTTAGTGGTGACCTGGCAGTGCTGGGTGAACGGTTGGACTCAATGATTTTAAAGGTCTCTTCCCACCAAAATGGTTCTATGATTCAATTACAATTTCTTCAACAAATACTTCTTTATAATGTTGCGAAACACCAAATTCATCCTGCTTTCCTAAATACAGAGTCTCAAAACCTTTACACTGACGAATGCTCGACATACAACAGAGGTCTCCATGAAGTCTCCAAACCTCTGGTACCACTGGAGCTTTCCCCATTTGCTCAAAACTGGCCATGGTGAAGTGTCACTTTGCCATTGCTTGTGCTGCATGCATCAGGTTACTCAGGAACTGCAGGAGCCAGGAGAGGCTACCACCCTACTGCCTACTGACTGATGACCACCCTACTGACTGACGGTTCCTCTCCAGCATTCCTGTGAATTGGGCCTTGGTTTTCAATTTATATCTTCTAGTAAAAGTATCCGTCTGAAAGAGAAGTGTACTGGAAATCACAGGTTTATACTGGAAAAGAAAAAAAGTCATTGTGGCAGCTGCTGTCCCCAGGCAGTTGGCGTGCCTTGGCTACTTTGGATCATGGAGTATGCATCCTACTTAAGAACAAACCTAGGAAGTAGTAATAGAACTTGAAACTAATTTGGTATACTTTTTGAATTTAAATTGAAGGCATGGATGACCTCGTTGGGCTCTAAGAGATTGTAGCTCTTGAATACAGGGCTAGAAGGTCACCAAAAGGACCTATAGCGTGGTTGGAAAACTCATCAGAGAAGGCAAGATGAAGGCTGAAGGGTGTACATGCTTTTGTTTGCTGGGTGCTTTGCTATGGAACATGTTATTTTTGGTGAACTTCATTGTCCAGTCAGTGCAGACTGACCCAAGCTTTGGGGAGTGGTATAATAAAATCAGAAGGAGCTGTGGTGATCAGAGGTGAAGGGGGTAATATAGATAAATAGAAGATAAACAAGGCAAAGTGTATGGAAGGAACAAAATGAGAGCTGGAAAAGTAAAGAACAAGCTGGAGGAAAGGGGATGCCGAGGAACAGCTTCATAACTGGGCAAAGCACACAGTGGGGTTTTCTGCAGAACGCTCCCCTGAGCTTCCCCAACTTGCAGATCAAAGACTTCCTGAGTCAGAGGATACATTGCATTTTATAGCCACATTTTTCATTAATTCATCTACTCTCTCCTTAGAAGCTTTGGGCTCTGTGTTATTTTGTAGCCAAGTCTCACAATTTAACTTCACAGCACCTACCCCTCTTTATTGTTTTGAGCCCCTTGCCAACCAGTTTCATCTGGAACTCCTATGTTTTATATTGAAGGAATGGGAAAGCCAGAGTCCCCATCCAACCTCTTCACTAACTTCAGATTGTATAGACCTCCAGATAACTTTTTTAAGTGGGCCCTCAACTGTACGCAGAGTTGAAGATGAATGCACAGCATGAATATTAATGGTGGCATAATTAAGTTCTCCTTCCCTATCCTGCCTATTCCTGGCATAATCCCACAGGTTGGATCGTGAGATTTCAGCAGTGGTTGTTGTTACAAGGTCACTGCTGCATGGTGTGATGAAAATCTGTCCCAGGCCTTGCTGACACAGTGGTCATGGATAGAGAGATCTGCTGTTCAGACTGCTTTTTAGCCTTGGCCTGACTTGGAATTGGGAATCTACCAAAAGGACTTTTTATCAAGCCATATCAACTTCCTAGAGACATATAGGATGTTAGAAAGAGAGGGGCAGTCTTTGGACTTGTGGACTTTCAGAGATGTTTTCAAAGATGGCCTCGATTTACAAGCCACATCTGTATTTGTCTATAGATAACCTCTGAGTCCATACCCCAAAAGTGGGTTTCACGGGTTCATTTCATGCATTTGAAGTTTGGGAAAGGAACAGTACGATCCCACTGCAGGCACATGAGTCGATCCCAAAATAACTATGAGCTGCCAAAGTGATCACAAAAAGAGGGCCCCGAGAGGCCTTCAAGTGTATTACCTGGGCAAGCTCTCTTCTGGTGCCTTAGCAGCTGGGGCAGATGCTGGTCTCCAGCGGGTTCCATTCCCAGTGCTTTACAGAAGTCATCCATTCCAAGCTGCCTTTAAATTTTGCTTTGTATTTCCTCAACAGGCTAATATTTCACCTGTCTGCACACAAAAGGAAAAAAAATCACAAAAAAAAATCCCCCAAAATATACCCTACCAAAGTATGAGAAAGATGGAAACTGGTAACAGAGACTGCAGCCAGCCTTCATATTCAGCAGCTCAGGCTGTGGCAGGCAACCCGATGGTCTTTTTCCTGCAAATCACTAACGCTGGCAAGTCCCAAAGCCTTACAAGAGTTTTCGGTGTAGAGTGTGGAGAACTTTGTACAACAGGATTTATTTGCTGAAGTTTCAAAGGAATTGGAGAATTAGAGAGCGCGCTTTTCCCTCCGTCAGGATAACTGATCACCGGGGGAAAGAGGGGAACCGAAAGCTCACTAACAGCAGCATGGCCCCGACCGGTGACCCAGCCGCTGGCTCAGGGGGGCGGTTTCGCATCCCCACCCCCGTGCTCGGTCGCCGGCCGTCCCAGCAGGGACCGGGGGCATCAGGTAGCCCCACACGCGCCCCGCCCTCCCCCGGGGCCGGGGCGGCTGCAGGGGGCAGTAAGCGCTCACATACCGCGGCGGGCGGAGGGAGAGGCGGCCGGCAGGGGCTCCGGGCCGGCCCAGCTCGCTCGGCTTTACGCTGAACTCGCAGCGGCGGCCCGGGGACGGAGGGGAGAACAAGGTCGTGGAGATGGGCCGCTCTCCCTCCGCGGCCTCCTCCAGGGGCTCGGGTCCGCACCGCGCCCGTTAACCCTCCACCGACGGGAACATAAGGTCAAGCCACCCTCCCGGCTCGGGGCTCCTCGCCGGGCCAGGCGCAGCGCTGTGGCACCTACCCGCGCTACGGGGCTGACGGACCGGGGGAAGGGGACGGAAGACGCGTTCTCTCGCCAGCCGCGGGCCCTGAGCGCCGGCCGGCCGCAGCACCGCAGAGCGCAGGAAAGAGCGCGGCTCCCGCGCCCCTCGGCGGGGCTGGGTGGGGGGGAGAGGGGGAGCCGCCGCGGGGCGGCCCCGTAGCTACGGACAGAGGCGGAGCCCGGCCCGGCCCCGCCCCGTTCCTCACAGCCCGGCTTAGCCCGGCCCGACCACTTCCGCCCGCGGGGGGAGGGGTCGCCGCGAGCTCAGCGGGCCACCCACGTGACCGGTCGCTGCACCGCCGCTCCGCGCGGCGGTGTCTCCCCGCGCCGCTCGTATCCCTCCGCCCGCCGCCTCCTGGCTCCCGCGGGGCTGCGGGAGCAGGGGGGCGCTGCGCCGCGAGGGGCGGGAGGGGGGTGAGGGGGGTACCGTGAGGGTAGGGGGGGTTCAGTGTGTCTAGGTTCGGGGGGGCTTTGAGGGGGGTATTTGGGGACATACGGGACTCCAGGATGGATATAT
>WUAM01000287.1:25234673-25284294 GCA_024336885.1 Actenoides hombroni
CGGAGCAATGCGCGTCTGCCTCTTATCTCTGGCTGTGCTGATTTTTCGGCTCACATAAGCAAATATGTCTGTTCCACCGTGACTCACATCTAGAGCAGTTATTTTTTTTTTAAATTCTTTTAAATTTTATTTAGTAACTCATGTTGAATTGCAAATCCAGTCGTGGCAGGCCTATCCCTCTATTCGGATTGCTTTGGTCTATGCAACAGAAGAGGCGAAGCCTGTGTCCTCTGCCCCGATTTTCATGCATTCAGTAAGGCCGAGCTGTGTGCTCGGTCGCTGTACGATGCAGCAAGGCCCTCGATGACAAGAGGTGGCAATGGCTTCTTCCTGACTGAAAAAAAAACCCTTTCCGAACGCGGTGCACAAACTGTGCTTTGGCAGAGTCTTGGATACAGTAAACGTGAGGATGCGTTACAAACGAGAGCATGTTGGGCCTCATTGAGGAGGACTATGAGGAGTGTAATTCTGAAATGTGTAATTAGCATGCAATTACGCCTAATGAGTCAAACCATAGAGAAGCATTGCTAGTGTGTAGTTTTGATGGCCCTTCAAACAGATGTGCTGTAGCAGTGGCGGGCAGATGTTAATGACCTGGCCTTGCAGAGTTAATGATATGTAGGGGCTGTGCTGTGGGCATGGGCTTTCTCCATGGTGAAGAAAGATCTCTGCTGTGTTTGAGATGTTTAGGAGCAAGAATCTCACCTAAAAGTTGTAACTGTCCTAGGAAAAATGAATATTGCCAGTATTTTTCAGAGCTACGCTTTCCCCAGAGAGAGAGTTTTCTGTTCTGCAACAGGATTGGGGTGAAAGTTACTGTGTTTTGGAGGAATTACATTCATGTCATAGCAAGTGCTACAAATAAATCCAGGTTTTGGGCAGGTTCAAAACCACGAACAGCTATAATGAGCGCAGAGCTCAAGCTGTTGCACTGAGCCTTGGCCTCAAATTTTGGTGGCTATAAAACAGCCTGAAAGGTTCTTGTCTTTAGCAGGTGGCTGCTGAGCTCTTGGTTAAAAAGCAGCGGCTCTAGTATGTAATTGCTGCGTTCTGGTTGTGATACTGATAGAATACATTTGTAGGCTTGCGTTTGTGTATGTTTGCGCCTGGTTGTGTCGTTGGCCTGTGACTCGGGCAGCTGGAACGCTGACACAGGCCCGTGCAGCACCGACTGCTGACTTTACCACAGAAATCCAAGTTAGATTTTTGTGATTCTGAGTGATGGATTTGTTGGGGGCCTTGGGGTTATGAGAAGAGTTAAGTGTTGGTGAAACCATGAGGTTTTGACTTCACAGTTGAAGACTGTGTTCAGATACCTTTGCCCATATGTGCCATTGGTAGAGAGAGGGGTTTTTTTTATCCAAACAGATGTTAACTAGTCATCAGCTCTTGGCAAAAAAAAATAAATGCTGAATGTTGAACCTGGATTGTCTTGCTCAAGGTTGCTAAAGATGTGCCAAATGGAGTTCATTGCTTATTTTTTACTTTCTTGTCTCATTAATTTTATTCTTGGAATTTTGCATTAGAAGTAGGCTACTGAATGCTGGGCTTAGGCTAGTTTTTTCTAAAAGGAGTAGCTGGCTGCAATTAGGTAATGCAATTTATGGAAAAGGTGGTTTTTTTCATGATTGGAAAAATATCTTAGGAAGAAGCTTCTTTTTTTTTTGTAGCTGCACATTTTGAACAATTAATGAATGAAGTCTGCTCCCTGTACAGTATAATGGCTCTGCTTGAAGGCTGATGTTGCTGCAGAAAAGCAAGATTAATTTTTTTATCACTTTGGGCAGACCTCTTGGAGATGTTCTTTTTGCAGGGCTTTGGTGGAATTGCTGTTCATCATACCTGATAGTTGGAAAATAACCTTTTTATTTCTTACATGAGTAGAGAGAAGGCTGAGCTGGGAGTTAGTTCTCCAACTCGGTGATGTTAGGTGGAGAAAAAGAAAGCTTGAAACCTAAGTGAGCTAGCTGTTTGGGAAGGCATGTGGTGCACAGTTAGGAGGACTGGGGTTTAAGTTCTCAAAGGTACTTTTCACTGTGTGCTGGAGGTTCAAATTTTGAGACCAAAATGAGCTACCATCTACATTTCTGTTGTTGGTTCGCTTGACTTCCCTGCACACATTTATCTGTAGGATTGTCCTTTGTTACAGATTGCTAATTATTTGAGGGTAGCTGCTTAGGCCAGTGATTCAGGTGTTTAGCTGGGATGTGGGAAATGGAGGTGTGAATTCCTCCCGAAGGAAATATTTCCATAAGAGTAGTTCAGTGGTGGTGCCTCCAAAATTCACAGTAGCTGGTGATTACAACCTGGGCTTTGGGAGGTGGGGAATAAACTGAATCTACAGTGAATCCAGGTGAAGTGCCTAATCTCTGGCCTGTATTCCATGGTCTGTCTTGTCTTCTATCCATCTGTGATGGAGAAGTTGTGTCTTGGTGTTCCAGGTGGTTAAAGGCTTGCAGGGCTTTTTTATTTCGGTCGTGGCTGATTCTCCCAAGGCGTTGCAGGGAACACCTGAGCGCTGAGAGGCAGGCCAGGGTAGGCACTGGAGTGCCCAACTGTCCTTCAGGGACCTCTGTTTTTACCTCTGGGCCGTGTCAAATCCTTTTGGAACTGATGCTGATGTTAAGTATGGTCCAGTACGTCATGCTTGGTACTCCTAGTTCCTTATAAGTTGCTTAAGAATTCTTACATGGATAATGCAGGATTTCAGGAAGGGAAATGGTGATTTCTCAAAATCAGTAGCTTTATGTACACGATATGAGAACAGTCCTATGTGCTAATTAGGAGTGTCTTCAAAAAACGTACTGACATTACTTTCCATCTAATCAAATGTTCTCTCCTCTCTGGACAGTCTCTTTATGCACCTCTTGTGGGGGGAGGGGGGTGGGGGAAGTTGAAATTAAAAGAGGAAAGGGTTTTAAGGTGGAGACATTAAATCAGCTTTTGAATGCCTTATTTCAGATATTCCTGATGTGTTTGGGTTTCTATTTGGTTTCTGTAATACTGGATGCTTTTTGGTGCTAATGTGTGGGAAGAAAAGTTTGAATTAATGGCTTCCTCCTAAGATGGCTGCACTTCTTTATGATGCAATGACCAGTATATTTTCCAAGGCATTATAATCTTTGATATTTCTGAAGTTGTGCATCTTGCTTGTTGACCATTATACGGTGGGGAGCGGTTGGAGAGAGCACTTGCATGCAAGTCTTGTGCACTGCATTGATTGCCTGTGTCTTAAGAGGGCTCTGTGTAACTGAGTTTAGCAAGTGGCTTAACTCTTTGAGACTGAAGTGGAAAAAGTCATGTAACTGCTTCTTGTGTCCATTACAGCTTTGGTTAAACTTTGTCTCTTATTTCCAGGCCTTCTGTCATGCATGAAAATGGCCCCCTAGCCTGAGCCTGGGGTAGAGCAAGCCCATGCTGATGCTTAATTGAAGCATGTGTAGCTTGTGACCAACGTAGTCGTATAAACTGCAGCAATATTCTGTAAAGATAAGGTGCTGGGTGCAGTTTATTTACAAGTCTCACGTGTAGTTTGTCTCGTATAATGAGAGGCAGAGAATGCTAAAATGTCGAGTGGAAGCTTCTTACAATGTCATATTGCTTTGTGCTATTTGCAGTCCTAAAGCTCTTTGCATTTTTAATGACATTCTAAATTACGTGACTTCACTCAAAATGGCTCATCTTCCAGGAAAAAAAATGAATTAGTGGTATGAGGTACATACTGTGTTTAAAAATAGAGCCCGAGTTGGAAATGCCATTTGTTTAAAATATTTGGTTTCATTTTAAACCCGAAGCTTGTTAGATGTTTTGTAACAAGTTTTTCTTGTGCACAGACGAGGGTTTAGAAGAAAGTAAAAGAAACAAACTGGTAGCACATTTTATTGGTGGAAAAATATTTCTTTGTTCTGGAGCAAACCATGTTACTTAGCAGTGTTAAGAGCCCGACAGACTCATTTTGTTTCTGGAGCCTGGGAGGATCTTGGGTTTTGGACTTGAAGATTAGTGCCGGTTTTGCTCTGAATTCACCTAAGAAGTCTGTGTGAATAGACAGCAGTAAAGCGGGTGGAGACTTCTCAGAGTTTGATCCAGTTACCTGCTTGCTGTGGGATGTATTTGGTCCTGGGAAGATTGGTGTTTCTGCACTTAGCAGGGATAAAGATTTTGAAATTGTTCAGCTGGAGAAGTCAAGGTGGTGATAGCTGCAAGTGTGTTCATGTATTTTTCTCATCTGGGGTTAGAGATGTGCTGGCTCGCTTAGTTTTCCTCACACCCTAAAAAAAGCCCCCTTTGCCATATTGCCGTAGTACGTGCAGATTTGTGGATCACGATGTTTGACAGCTGAAGCCTGTGCACAAAACCCTACCATTCGAGCAAGTGCTCCGTTGTGCCACCCTCGCTGCATCCAGTCAGAGTAACCCCAGCCCCTTTCTGTGTTGCTTTTTAACTGCAGTTGCTTGGAAAGGGACTTCAAAGATGCTCAACAAATTACAGCTCGTCTCTTTGCGCTCGTGTAAATGTGGTGCAGGCTTCCCAGTGAACTACTTGATCTTGCATCATACGAAATTTTTAATCTATCTGCAGCATTGCTGGAGACTGCACAAGCTAAACACAAAGTTAAAAAATAACTGCCTGTGCACACTTTTAGGTCGACAAAAGCTGCAAACTGATCCTTGGCTTCACGTAGCTCTGCTGTTGAGGTGATGGCTCTATGTTCTTTTCAAGGTGGGGAAAGAAATGAGTACAGCTCATGTGGATGCTTTATAACATTTTCTAATATGGTGACCTTTTAGAAGAAAAACAAAACTGAGGTTGATTTTCATTTGTAAGTTTAGTTAAGCATGTGTAATTTTCAGAACATCCAAAGTTTTGCCATTAAACGTTAAGATGGTAATGCTGAATAAAGTGCAAGCTTTACTAGGACTGGTACTGGTTTTGAGCATTTCTTTTTTAAGGAAAAATCCAAGCTCATCTTCATTATCTCTTGCAATAAGACCGATGTGGAGCTGGCACTTGAGGTCCTTGAGGAATGGTCTTTGTTGAGGCTGGTCAGTGACTTTGAGGATGGTTAGGGTTAGGGTTAAGGACTTCAGAAAATCCCACCTGTTAAGCTCTTGGTTTAGCTCTTGGTGTAATTGCTTGGCCATGTGTCAGCACTGGGTCCAACTTGAGTCTTGAAGAGGCTTGATGAATTCTGAAAGTGCATCTTTCTAGGAACTTGGGCTAGTCAGGAAGGCCTTTTTGTCCTCCAGATAATTACATGTGACTTCCACTGACTTCATGAGATGGTTATGGAGTATTTAGGGAAAGGATATAGCCTTGAGTGTGGAGCTTATGCAACACTTGAAATGGCTGTTATTGCTGCAGTGTAGTACATGCAGGAAGATAATTGACTCTTGATGGCTGCTAGGCTAGTGATCAGCAAGTTTCTTTGGGACAAAAAATGTGTTTTTCCTGTGATATCCAGTGCTACACTTAATACATCTCTTAAAGAACTTTTTTTTTACTGCCAGAAGTTTTCGAAGTACAGTGGCTGTTGTAGAGAGAGCTAGTATTTGGTAAATGACATGGTAAAACACTGTGTAGAGAGGTACAGAATTTTGCTAATCTTCTTCCAGAAGAGAGGTGGCTGTATTTTCTGTTTTCTTCCTTGCAGGACGATCTGGACATCAAAATCCTCTTTGTTGTGGAAATAGCTGCCATAATTTGTTCAGTAGTAATACAACTGAAAGAATGTGTTTTATTAGCACATCATGCTAACCCCCCCTGTGGAAAAAAAAAAAGTCAAACCATGCCAAAAAAGTTGAAATTTATATATAAAAGTTTGTCTATGGAGTTATTTTGTATTACGGAGTATAGTTTCTTAAAAGAAATGAAGGTTTTAATGGATTAATGTTGTTGCTTCATTAATACTGCATAAGCTGACAAATTATATCCCTGGTACCTTAGCCTAGAGTCTTCCCTTACAACATGTTTAAACAAGAAAATGGTTCTTGTATAATGATTTAAGGGACAATAGTTGTGTTCTGACAAACTGGAAGAAGAAAAGGGAGGGAATAGGCAGGTGAGCTGACAAATCCCTTAATTACTTTACAGACCCAAGTTGCTGTCATTAGTCATAACTAACTCCCTTTTAAAGCCCACCTCTTTTCCAGCTTGAGTACCCAGCGAGTAGTTTGGAACTCAGAGCTATGTGTGATTTGTACTCATTTACTGTGCCTGGTGTAGGGTGGATATTGAAGGTTAACTATTCCTTATCTTTTTCCAGGGGGTAAATGGGATCTAGCCTGGAGTTGTGAGTAGTGAATGCTGGATAAGCCTGATGCCTCATTTTAAATAGCAGGGTAGTTGTGGGCTCCTTTGTTTTGGCACGTGTGTGTGAAGGCTTTGGGGATTAAAGCTGTTGCACATTTGTGCTTTCATGTGAATTATTGGGATGGTGATTTCCAGACTGTAAAAAGGGAATAAATTTGAAAATATGGGGACATTCATAAGTGGCCCTGCAGAGCAGGATCTCTTCTGAACATGAATGCTTTGTATGTGGTGCTTTGGGTTCAGAGGTTGCTGTTAGGTTTTGAATGTATCTTAGTCCCAGATTGGTATTTCAGATGGAAACAGATTCTTGTTCCAGTTTCTAATTCAATCTAGCATCCTCTTTGCTCCTATCATCATCTGCCTCATTTACCATCTCATCTATGAGACCTTGAATAGAAGAAATTTTGTAGAATGGAAGTAAATAATTGTGCAGTTAGGCCATGTATCATGCTGCATAAATCAAGTTTGTCTTAATAATGATTTGTAGGCAACATAGCTAAAGTGGTGGGCTCTATGATTCAAATGGTAATTGACTGTGTGCAGCTAAAAAATTAAACTCAACTGCTCTGTATTGGGGATGATGACTATTGCAAAAGCTGGCATTGTTTCCTTTAAAGATGAAGTCCCAGCTTCACAGCCCCAACATGCAGCAGTGCATAAAAACTGCTTAATATCCCTTTTTTTTGTAGTGAAGTGCTTAAGAAATGTCTTTATAAACTTAATTCTGCCTTTGTGGAACTGTAGTAGAATAGCTTTTAATTGCATGATTAATTTTCATAGAGGCCTCTGCTTAATTCATTGCATTGCCTGGGTTTATATCAGGCTAGAACTGAAGTAGTTGTGTATTTTCTATTCTTTAATTTCTTGTCTGTGTGACTTAAAGAAGAACTGTCCTTTTTTTTTGTATTCACATTTAGAGGAGAAAAGTGTTAGATCTCACTAGAATGATATTAATGTTAGCTCCTCAGGCCTCTTTGGTTGAGAAACCGTTTATTAGGATGGGTTTGTGTCTGGTTTTGTTGATTGCCTTTATCTGCTCTTGGACCGCCACCCCCAAATTAAGGTTTGATAAATTCATACGAATCCTAGATTTTGTAGTTTAATAACACTTTTTAGCATGACATTTGTCCTCTAGCCCAAGAGCTATTTTAAATTCTCTTGTCTCCGAATGTTTTGGATGTCCTTTAAAACTTGCAAAAAGTTGAGACTGAGCCATTTTTCACTTCCTGTCAGTAAATATCAAAGCAGTGATGCTGTGCTGACTTCTTTTTACTGAATAAAATTCTTGTGTTTTTCTGGGGGTGTTTGAGGTTAGAATATGCTTAAGTATACACATTGGGGCTTCTTTAAGGGAGATCCTGCAAAGTGACAGAGTGCTTAAGGGAGCGTACCAGGGAGGTCTCTCACTTTGCCTTGAAAGAGTTCATGCTGAATTTGGTTTGTGGGTTAAAATAGGTAAATTTGTTATTTTGGCCATCTCAAACTGAGAAGCTTGACTGTCACATCTCACATACGTTGCCTCCCACTGAGAAGATCCACTCAGCAGATGTTACCTTGAGGACAGTGGCTCAGCCACACACAAAGAGTTGTCCTTTGCCACTGGAGCAGTTGTTGGCCTCGGGCTGCTGTGTGTTGCTGCAGCTAGTTGGGATGCCAGGCAAGGTAGGATAAAATGGGATGCAGCTTCTTCCAGAGCGTGAGCAGAAACAAAAAGCCTTCTTAACTGGACCTCTGCATGTTTTCACCTCTAGAAACTTGCTGGAGTTTTAGGGTTTTGTTCAGAGCTGCAGACCTGGACTTGAAGTTGAGTAGAGTTGATTCTTCAGTTCAAGTCCTCTTTGATTCCTCAGCTGAAGAGCTCTTTTTATCAAATTTTGTATGAATACTGTAGTGTGCTGTAGTATCATTTATGATGCTCCTGATTGCTCTTGGCTTTTTTTTTAATGGAAAGGGGGGCAATTTTGTGTCCTGCAATACCTATTTCAGAAGGACTTGCAGCTCTTGACAACAAGCTCATGTTTCCTTTGCTATCAGTATGCTTGCCTATCTTTCTTTGTGGTTCCAAGCCATGTTGAAATAGCAGTTTAAGGCATCTTTTTCCCAGTCTTTGTCAGAACAAGCTCTTCTACAGAGTAGACGTGTCTTTTATACTTCTGTTACTGGTTTTGTATTTATGCTGTAAGGTTTGAGGTTGGTACTGTGTTTTGAAGAAAAATTTATGCCTAATTATTATGTAGATTGTGTGGGGTTGTTTTTTTTTTCCAACCTTACTGACCCTATTAGCTGTTCAGCAGTGCCTCCATATGGCTGAGAGCTCCAGGACACATTTCATACACCTCACAGATGAAGGGAGAGACTTACTCTGGGAATACTTCCCAAATGCAATATAGGAAGCAGGCCCAAAGGCCACGCTCTGGCATGGAAGTGAGTTGAGGATGTAACTGGTTTGAGACAACCTGGCAGTAGCATCTTCTGATTTACTTCTTCACGCTGCAGGAATCTGAGTTCCCCTCCAGACCTGTTGTCAGCCCCATGACCTCATCTGGACAGGTTTGCCTCCTGGATACAAAGGAGCTGCAGTTTTGTTGTTCCTTGTCTAGCTTGCTGTATTTAAATTACAAGATGAGGGATTAAAAATAATTTTAAAACCCCTCCAAATAAATCCAAAGCCAGAAAAAAAAGGAAGAAGAAGAAATACAAAAAGAGTTGTAGTTGAACTATTGAGCATTAAGGGGTTAAATGCATTTCTTCTAAATCGTAAAATGTTTCAGCCACATCTGAGTTGATCTGTTTTCTTGTTCTTGAAGGCACAGATGGTAGAGTTGGCAAGTGCAGCTGGCTGGCTACAAGGAATCCTCCTTTGCTCTGAAGAACTTTCTTCCTGTTCATTTCCTCTATACTTCCTGATTATCCAGACTCATAGAAAAATAGTGAACTCTTTTGCATTTTATGCTGGCTAATGGAAATCCTGCCTATTTAAAAAAAAAATAGTATGCGCGTGTTCAGGCTAAACAGTATATATGTAAGGAAACTTTTTTAGGTTTGGCTGGGTATATTTTCCTATGTGCTTTTTTTCTTTTTAGGGATGCTGTCAATAAAATGGCACTAATAAGAGCTTGGCCGTTTGTCAGGACTCTTAAATCTGTTTGAGGATGGAGTGTGGACACTTCTCGTAACACTCTCCCTGTAGCTTCAGGCTGTCAAGCTGTTGAACGGCAAGAACAGTTCTTTTTTTCTTGCCATTGCTAAAACAGACTTGTTTAAGCTGGAGTTAAAGGGCTCGAGGTTAACACGCTAACATTTCATAGCTGGTACGGCCAGATGCACTGCTAGACCACATCGCATGGTTACCCGAGTCAGAGTTCCTGAAAATTGCAGACAAACTGAGACAACAAAGCAACTTGCAGAGACTTCAAAGTCAGGTTGTTCCTGTGCTCTTCGGTGTCACTATCAAATGGGACTTAGCAGTTGACAGCTTGGCCACCCCAAGCTAGAGGCTGGTTGCTTTTGCACCAGGGCTCTCGGCAGCCAGGAGGGTGATGGGTGATGCGTAGCGGAGCAAAGTGACAGCAGCTTGTGTGCGAATGAGGAGTGGGCTGTTTAGGAGCAGATTAAAGCAAGTACATGCTTTGCTTGCCTGAACTGGAAGTGAAAATTTGCACTCCTGGCAGTTGTGAAGCTTTTTTTTTTCAGGCCATAGATTCACAAATTTAAATCTGTTCTTTGTTAAATAAGATTTATATTTGGAAGCTGGAAACTGAAGGTTGCGGGAAAAATGGACTTTTGTCCTTTTATTTGCAGGGGTACAGGTTTTGCAGTAAGTTTTAGTTGGATCCAAAGCAGGACTTACACAATTACCATCCTTCACAGCTTCAGGAGCACTCAGCTTGTTTTAAATTTCCCTTTGTAAGAAAAATGAAGTCTAATGCCTGGTAGGTCTTCCTGAAGCCTTTGGATGTAAATGCCTAATAGTTTTTAAAATGTTTTTTGTTTACATTTTGATTTAAAAACCTGTCATTGGTGTTGGGCTTAGGAAGTAAAACTACATGTTAATTCTTAAGGACTGCATGCTCTAGCATGCTTATGAAATAGGATGGTTAGGTCATTTGCTTTCTGTTCTTACATTACAGCTGCCTTCATGAGCGGAGCAAGAGTAAGGGCTTAGATTCATAAAATCAGTTAGAAATTCTATTTTAGATATCAACTGGGAATGTTGATCATTGCAGGAAAGGCTATAGCTGTCTTTTTTTTTTAACTTTCTTGTGGTTGTTGTAAGATCTTAAGTATAGGTAAATATTTTGGTATGCTTTGTTGGCCACCTTCCATTATTATTAGGAAGAAGGCTGAATTTGTAAGCAGAATCAGTTATAGGACCAACGGGAGTAATTTGCTTTTATAGCTATATGTATGTAAAATTTGAAGTGTATACTGCATGTTCTTTAATTTGGTCTTGTCATAATGTGAATATATAGACAGCTATTTTTGAAAGTCATAACTGCTGATTTGCATAAGGATACGGGATTTTTCTCACAGCAGCTGGAAAGACTGTCATCTTTATCATGTGGGGATGATTTCAGGCTTTAAGAGCAGTGTGTTGTGAAACCTACCAACAGCATTAAAGCAGAGGTGTTCCTAAAGTGCCGTATGGATTATTTGCTTTGACAGATTTTCAGTATTGACTAATTACCAATTTTTCATTGTGGCATTTGGTAACTTGGCAAATTGAGTGCTTTCATTTTAAGGTTCCTTGGGTATAGTGTAATGTCATCTTCATTCATTTGAAAGCTGAGATTTTGTAGTTAGTAACAAGTATGAACCTGAGTAGAGCATGGTACTTTGGTGTTTTGCTGCTGTGTGTGAGTCTTGTCTCATGAATTCTTTTATTGCCATCACTTGCTAAAATCCCAGGCTTCATGTATACAAGATTGAGAAAGGAGTGAGTGCTTTAAAAACCGTTGAAGCCATTTCTGGGAATGAGTTTCTTGGGAAAGAGCTGCTTGGGCAAAATGTGTCAGGGTTTATTTTATGTTGTTTAGAAAGCCCATTTCAAAGTTTGGTACTTAACAACAGTTTGGTTAACTTTGTTTTGTGGATGTTGAACTGCCTCAATAAATGGCTGAGGCTTTTTTGCGTGTTCATTTGATTGTCCTAAAAAAAATAAGCTTGGAATTGATAATGAACTTGTTGCAGGTTTTAAATAATCAAGTTCTTCTAGCTTTCTAAAATTATCAGTATCATTAGTGATTTCATGATGACTCAGAATTCTTGCTTTGCATGTAATCTGAGCTTCCAAGCTCCTCCGTAAGAAATCTTGTCTTGGTAGCAAATATCTTAGTTTCAGCTTTGGAAATGACTGTTAAATTAGCTGAGGTGTGAAAAGCTGTGTGTCTGAACTGTTGAGCATGGGTAGTGATAGAAGAACTTGGTAAAGATGATGCTCAGTGGACACTTGCTCCCATAACTGGCTCTGCTCCATAGCCTTCCATGTGATTGCAGTCAGTCCCTGAGGATGACTCTTTTTATTCCCCAGCATCAGGGAAAAAGCAAGGTAGTACCGGTGCGGTAACAACCATCCCCTGCCCTTCCCGCTGATCTTGGGGCATCTTTTTGCAGGAGAGCAAAGGGTGGAAGAAGTTGTTTCTTACTGCAGTTTTTTCAATGAAGTGACGAAAGGGCTATTTCTGCTCAGCGGTTTAGATCATCCGTGCAAACAGCAGCAGCACCTCCACTGCCTTCTGCCATCTTGCGTCGCTCCCTAAAGCAGAAAGCGTCCTGCCGTTGTTTGAACCGGCGAAAGAGTCGCAAAGCGACGCGCTTCTTCAGCACGCTTGTCAGAAGCACGTATTAAAAAGTCCTAAGATGATCTTCACCAGCAATACGATGGATTTGTCATAGTTGCCTCTTGCTGTCGTTGGGTGCGGGAGAAGCCTGCTGCCTCGCTGTGGACGGGGGCTGTTTGCCCCCTGCAGCCCGTGGCCTTTAGTGCCAGATCTGTTGCAGACACCAGAGTGAGTCAGCAGTGACTTGTGAATTGCATTCCAGTCTAACACTTCCAGATAATACCTAAGGTACTTCAGGACGCTTCTATTTAGGTGGGGGAGAAATGAGCTTGCCTGTTTCAAAAACAATCATGATTGTCTAAAAACAGCCCCACCCCCCCCAGGCTCACTGCTGGATATTTGTTTTTCAGCAACACTTTAGTTTTTGTGCTGTCAGGTTGCAAAACCCCAGAGTGTATGACTCTTTTATTGAATCAGCATCAGTAAATTGATTCACACTCTTCCCTTCCCCCCCACTTGAAGTCTTTTCTCATTTTCTTTACTTGCTGGCATATTGTGGAACACCTTTCGCAATACCAGCTCTGGGTTTAAAAACTCCACCTGTAATGATGCACGGTTAGGCTTAAACATTCTATGCTACTGACTTGCTCCTGTTTAAAAGAAGAAATAGATGCAAGCTGTGTGTGTACTGCTCATGCATCGCCCTTGAGGAGCGAGGGAGGGGAAGGGGGGGGGGGGTCACATGAGATGTGGGAGCCAAAAGGGGATCACACTTTCCAGAAGCGTGAGACCGCCCCGGTTATTTTGGAACTTTTTATCTCTCTCTGCCTGTGTGTTTTGAGGCTTTGGTGTTTGGACAAGTCTGTGAGCATGGAAATGCTGCTGTGAAGGTGTTCTGTTCCCTGTGCTTGGGGCGTATGTGTACTTCCATCTTGCACCAGATGGGAATCCTGGAAAGGATCTTGTTTTTTAGCCTTTTGGAGAGGAAAAGCTATCAGCCAAAGAGAAGCATCTCAACATAAACTGCAGTCTGAGATGCGTGGAAAAAAATGTAATAATGCTCACGATTGCAAATAGAAATCTGACCAAGTTACTTGGTAACTTGGTGAAGTTTGGGCATCTGTCTCATGAGTGATGCTATCGTTGAAATTGAGTTTTGTTTTGATGTGGTGTGTCAAAAAGTTTATTTTACCCCCGTTAGCATGAATGCATGTCTTCTCCATAGAAGTGCTGTGGAAAGCAGGGTAATATACTGCTATGGTTATTTATGTAGACCTGCTACTCAGAACATGGTGCAAAGGAGGTGCTTTGGAGTATAAATGCTACAACTGGCAGCAGGTAGAAATGGGGTTGAAATGAGGCATGAGGAGAGTTATGGGGTGTGATAGCTGAAAGTCAGATACTTCACTGTGAATAGGTGTAGAGCACGGGCACATGATTTAGAAGCAGTTTCATCCACTTATGGCAAGTAGTAACTGATAAAATAATACAGAGATTGCTAATTATATAGTGCATTTTGTTAATTTAATGAAAAGGTGTGGTCTGCTTGCAGAGTAAAATACTTTCAGAATGAAGTTCAAAGTTCAGGACTTATGTGATGTGATAGTATCTGAAGTAGCTTAATGGTGAGTTGTTTTGGTTTTGTATTTTTTTTCAAGATAAGCTTTTTTAGGGTTTAAGCAAGTACAGAATCAATTGGAAACCAGATGTAGCATCCTTTCAGTGTCTGTATTTAAGGCAGCTACAGATATTTATTTGGATTTTTCAAAAGCTTCCATATTTTTCTCACTGTCTGCATAAATCATCTTTTGAATAGTCCAAGCAGGCCAATGTCTATTAATACTTGGGTTACAACTTGGTAAATGCATATTCTTTTTTGAGAACAGAAAACATTATTTCTGTGTATTCAGTTCTTAATGTTTTTCTGAAGTCTTCTAGTTAACTGTGTAAATGCAGAACTTGATCCATGAGGCTTCCCTATGAGTACTTAGGCTTGTAGGAATTCTGCAAGGATGGAGTAAATTAGTTTGTATCCTACTTCAGGCGTTTTTTTGTGTACAAGTAACTGGAATATTAATATTTTGGAAGCTTCTGTGATGTC
This sequence comes from Actenoides hombroni, assembly GCA_024336885.1. NCBI lineage: Eukaryota > Metazoa > Chordata > Aves > Coraciiformes > Alcedinidae > Actenoides > Actenoides hombroni. Next base: position 25,248,867 of record WUAM01000287.1, read on the forward strand.
TTCAGTTCCGATGGTTACTCATTGGAGCTTTGGTATATTTTAAGAGAAAAAAAAATTATTCTTAACAATTGTGGAATAATTTAGGTCAAAGGGGACTTCTGGAAATCACCTGTTTCAGCTCCCTTGTTTAAAGCAGGGCCAACTTGAAACATATCGTGCTTTGTTCTTACTCCTGCTAAAATTAGTTTGAGGAGGAGTATGTTAATGCAGTAGGGTATGGTCTTGTTTTTGAGCTGCTAGTTTCATTTCTGTTTTGCTTTTCAGTGAAGCTTCTTCTCTACATTATCATTTCTAATAATGTTTAAAACTTGGAAGTACTTTTCTTAGGTTCTGTTTTAAAAAAACCAACACCATATTTCATTACACCACCAAGAAAATAAATATCAGTCATTTTCTAGCAATTTGTTTTGAATTCTTTATGACATTGGGTCTAAATGCAAACCTACTATTTTCTTATTTAGCCTTTTTCTTAGGACTAATTTGTTTTTGCTAGGAGGTACTTTTTCTAAGTTCTGTATCTCATGTTGCTTTTGGCAAGTGAATGACGGGGTAGTTCAAAAGAAGAAACTAGAATATTTTTCCAGAAGTGGGGAATTTTTTTTTAACAATTAACAAGATACATAATCCTTTTCAGATCTGTAGGTTCCCATCTATTGCAATGTGTTAGGTTTCAGCTTTCAGAGCTACTTTAGTAGTTGCTATAGGGGTCTGTTATGCGGAAATCATCAAAAGTGGTAAAAATATTAGTGTTTATGTAGCCTTGCCAGGGCTTGCATGCCTGAAATGCACTTTTTTTGTTTGTTTCGGTGTTTTGTGTGATATACCTGTTTTGAGATCACTGGTGTCTTGAATGTGGGTTTTAATTTGGAACATCTTACAATTTAGTCAGACAAGATTATTTTAATAGTTGGATTTAATATGCCACTCAAACTAGAGAGAGATCGGCCTATAGCATCTGTGTGATTCTGGTGAGATGATGTATGAGACACTGGAACAGGTTGCCCAGAGGAGTGGTGGAGGCCCCATCCTTGGAAGTTTTAAAGACCAGGCTGGATGGGGCTGTGAGCAACCTGCTCTAGTGGGAGTTGTCCCTGCCCATGGCAGGGGGGTTGGAACTAGGTGATCTTTAAGGTGCCTTCCAACCCTGACAGTTCTATGATAGAAGTGGATTACTCAACTCTGCTTTTCTAGTGGGTTGCCTTCCGTAGTGGATGTTGACTGTCAGCTTCCCAGTAGCACAGACTGCTAATAAGTTACCTGTTCGAGATGTCAGGAGATTTCTGTCATGGTGGCTGTGCTCAAAATACTGTGTTTTCCAAAGTGTTTCTCTCTCTTTTGAAAAGATCCCTTATTACTGCATATATAAGGCTGAATTGTTTGCATCTGGGAGTCAGTTGGAGTTGTTGCTCTGAGTTTGATACAGTTAAACATTTGATTCATGTCCATTTAATGCTATTTCAGAAATTTCATGGCTTTACAAATGTTTCCATAACTTGCATATTCAGATATTTATCCAAACATAATTGCTATGGGTTTTCCTGCGGAGAGGCTTGAAGGAGTATACCGGAACAACATTGATGATGTTGTAAGGTAAGGCCTTATTTATCTTTTCCTTAACTTATTTTTGTAACTCTTAAGTATCCTTTTCTGCACTCAAATATTTATGTTCTGCTAAGGAAAGGATGTGTGTTCTGACTCAGAAATGGCAAGCTTTTTGCATCTCATAGATGCAAAAATTATGTGTTAGCTTTCCTGAAAAATGTTGGAAACAACAAAAACTTTTCAAGAATTTTGGGCCAGGCTGCTGTTCTGGGTTGATCTCAAATGCATGTAATCTGCTTTTTAGTGTGAAAAATGACTTCAGTAAATGGTGTTGGAATAAAAGGAGGTTCTTTACTTTTAGAAAGATGTCATACGTGCCTGTGTTCAGTGTTGAGAGTTTCCCCAGCTGCTGGCATTTCAGAATGTTTGCCCATATCATTTCTTCAGTCGATAAATGAAGTGCTTGATAATTTAATTTTGATTTAAAGTAGTAAATACAGGTGATTTTAGATAAAAGCTTTTACATCTGGCTGTGTTCGGTAATTGTGAATGAGGAGAAAAATCAGCTAAAATTTGTTACTCCTAGTGATGCTTTATAGCACATTTTGTGGGGAAAAAAAACAAACAACCAAAACCAACAAACCCTACAGGTTGTCATTTTTAACATCAAAGGAAGTTGCTTACTCTGAACTGTTGGATGTAGCCATGGAAGGTGTATTAAGGATTTTCTGAGCATTGTTGTCAGTTGTTAACACACTACCTGGAGAATGTTAAATGGGAGGCTGCTTTAAAAACCAAATACTTGGCAGAAGCTGCCAGATGTCGCTGCGTTTAGGAGCCTAAGTTCTGATTTAAGTCACGCGTGATGCTTTTGAGATCTTGGGTGTTTGAGGTCATAAGTTCAGTAACTCTCCAAGAGACTTGATGTTTGGGGATAATGCAGTAAGGGACATGGTTATACAGTGAAGGTAGAAGTAGGTGTATCTGGGCAAGAAGGTGCTGCTCCTGGGTTTGAGATGCCACAGAATGTTTCTCATAATCGCTGGCAGGCAGAATTTGTGCTGCTTGAATTTCACTGGTAATTGTTTGTGTCGAGGTTTGGACAGAAATGAGTTGAGACAGCTCCTTGGTTCCTGCACTGGGAGGAATCGTAACTCTCAACTGAGAATCGGTCGTCTAGAGTCAGCGACTTCCCTGTGCAGCTGCAGTTAGCTTCACATGAGTTCCAGTGGGGTTTGGTTTTGCATATTTGAACCATTGTGACGAAGCTCGCTGTCCATGAATAGTACTGAGAATGTCAGGGGCTGGATTTGACCGGGCCTGCAGAAGCGACCTTCTTCTGTCACACGCTAGCGAGCAGGAGGCACTTTCACAAGCTGGTTCTGTCAGTGAGGTCCAGCAAAGAAATCTGTAAATACTGTTGCAGAGTGTCTGGGTCTCTGCTAGAATTGTTATCAGAGGTGTGAAGTTGTTTTTCTAATGATATCTCTGCGCACAGCTTGCACACAAACCCAAGCTTTTGCTGTCCTTTTGGAAGAGTGAAGGGCTGTCCCACAAGCTCAAACTATCCAGCAAACTTTAACAGCAGTCAGAGACACCTTTTCGTGAAGTTGGTGTGGGCATCACATCTGGTACTGGAAATAGGGGGTCCCTGATGGACTCCACCTTTGGAAATTGTAAATGACATGGGAATAATAACAAAAATAATAGGCAGTAGCCTTTGAAGGCCCTCATCCATTCACAGCATTGATTTCAGTTCCTTCTGTATGAAGGAAAATACATTTTATTGGTTAAATATGTAGATATGTGTAAATTAGACTTCTGAAAGGGAGTGACTGTAATAAGTTGTCCATGAACATTCTGATCGAAAGGAGTAGTGATCATCTAGGAGGAAAAGCAACCAGGTTAAGATGCTGAGAGATTTAAATTAAGTTGCTGCAGGGACCTAGATGCTAAAATAGTGTTATGTTGCACACTTTGTGAATTATTCTCATTTAAAAAATGTGATCATGTAGCATTCTGTATGTTGCAGTCAGCAGGTCCTCATCTGCTCTGGTCATGCTTTTATTGTGGATTTTTTTTTTTTTTTTCCTGAGAGCTTTTATGCAGAAATTCAATGTATTTGAGCTCTGGAGCAATTGGTATTGAGCCAGTGTATGCCACTGGGCTTTTTCTGAGTAGTTGGTAACCTGACAAATGCTGACACTGTATAAGAAGTACAGCTTGGACTGCTGGATGTCTCCTGTGACTGACACTTTGAGAGGTTTTGGATGAAATTTTGTCCTTAGAAAACATACTTGCTTGGAAGTCTACACTCAGCTTTGTGGATATTACTGGCAGCAGCAGAGTCAGCTCTCCATGCTCTCCTTGCTCTGCAGTGTGTTTCAAACAAGCAGGGACATCTCCTGAAGCAAATGGCCATATCCTCCATCTTCCTTAACTTCTCCCAGTCTACCAACAGGGCCGCACTAAGTGGGAGTCGGGAAGTGTTTGTGCCAATGAAATTGGAATCTCATACTCAATGCTGCACAAAGAGTGTTCACATCTGTTCTTATTTTAACGCATCGGTTTAACCACAGAGTTCTTCTAGGTTCTTCTGGAATATTATGACTGATAACCAGAGCTTGTTTTTGCTTGAGCTTTCCAGGATTTTAGCAGCTAGTGTTTCTTTTCAATTTGAACAGCATGTTCTGTCATGGCTAATTAAATTCCTTCTGGCTGATGTGCAGATACACACTGTTGATGATGTTAAGTGTAAACATTTGTATGTTATTTCTTTGTGAACATTGCCAGGTGACACATCATATATAATCATGGCAATTTTGATGAATCATGCTTGCAGTTTGGCTCTCTGAGGCCTGTATGGGAAGTTTTTGTTATGAAGAGAGCACGAAAATGAAATGAGCGTGAAAAAGTGTAGTGGTCTTCCTCCTTCTCCTCTCAAAGTGTAGTGGACTTCCTCCTCCTTTCTTGACCCAGGATATCACTGAGCACTGTCCTCAGACTTCAGTGGCAAATAATGGCCATTTTAAAAAACCTGGCATTCAAATAACTGATTCTGGATGTTCTAACTGAAATACGAAAGCCATTTTAACTGGTTTTCTTTCATTGGAAATACCACTGTGGCAAAATATTTTGCATAGATGATTAAATTGAAAGTGTTTACAGATACCTTGTGTAATTGATGCTTTCTGCTTTAAAAATAAACAACCTTTCCTCAGCTTAATATATTAATGTGCAGGTGGTAGAAATGAGTGCAGATCGGTCCATACAATGATTATTTCAGTTATAGGTGAGATCTTGGTCTCCTCAGTTGCATAAGTAAGCTTATTCATACTACTGGATGATTTGTGGGAGTGAGGTTTATGACATGCTGCCTCCTTGACTTGGAGGCACTGCAGGGCCAGCTGGGACTTGGAATGCTCAACTGCATGTGCTGGATGGTGCTTTAACGATGCTGCAAGTTAAGACCATCATTATTGCAATGTATATTAATATGTGCTTTTTTTTTCCTACTTAAGGTTTTTGGATTCAAAGCATAAAAACCATTACAAGATATACAATCTGTAAGTATGCTCTTATATGCATTTTTCCAAAATAATGAGTTCTAAAAATAGCTTCTGAGTGAAAGTGGCTTGTTGCTGAACTGAAGCAGAGCTAGAGATGTTTTGCACATTTCTTAAAACAATTAAGCCTGATTGAGAGCGCTGTTATTTCATTTAGTGGAGCTGAGTGAGGTTAAATGAAATGCTGGTGTGGATTCATATTACTTGAACGCTTTTAAATGACTTGGCATCTAGCCCATCTGGAGCTTGTACCATGTGATTAAAAAGTGAAAAGTAATTCACAGCAGGCTTTCTGTTAATGTATTAGTGTCCACAGTGAAGAAATTGCCAAATGAATATTTTGTTGGTTTGTTTTGTTTTGCTTTTTTTTAAATTTAACTGTATTGGCACCCAGGTTCTGTTTGCTTCCTCACTCTTCTTGTCTGTCCCCATGTATTACTTTGAACATTGCAGCAATTGATAATGTGATGGTTTCTCACTTTCCTAAGTGAAATATTTTCCTCTGCAAATTCAGTTATACAGAAAGCTACTCTTGACAGAGGAGGATTCTTTTTGTTTTTATTGTTCCTGGATCATCTTTATATGTTAGCTTAGGCTAATTTCACTTGTAGAAGTGATTTGGTGCTGTCAGCTGATGTTGAAATGTAGGTCATGGTTTTCCTGCTCCTCGTTTTTTCTCAGAAATCTAAGTTGAAGATTTATTGATTCTTGGAGCTGTTAAGGCTTAATTTCTATTTAATTTTTTTAAACAAATGTTTCTAATATCTGTAATTAATGGAAAAAATGCTGTAGTATGGAAACCCAGCCAATGCATTAAAATGTGATCTGTCAGTCATTAAAATAAGTATTTAAATATGCCTCTAAATTAGTTGAAGGATTATGCATCAAGCAACTCGTGTTTCCTGGTGTTGGAGCAAAATATTAGAAGCTCAGAAATTCTATACTGGTGGTTATTGAAGTTGTCTGTGAAGTCTGCAGTAGTATGGGATGGAAAAAGATAGGTAAATAATGCATTAAAATAAATTCATTGGACAACTTTCATACAGTTCAGTAACAAAATTATTTTCTCCAGCTTAGCACTCCAAAATGTTAGCCTTTTATTAAATGCTGTCTTGGTGGCACTTGTGGGTGGAGAGTGTTTCTTAAATAGCTGATAGCTCCTTTGACATGTAGGTGCAGCTCTGAAGAGATGACTTTCTGGATATCTTCCTTTAAAGTCTTTTGGAGCTTGGTGCTGAAGATCCGTATGGTGTAAAATCTAACTATTGTAATTCTATTAGACCCCCTCCTGAAGACAGCTTCTGCTGGGTTTGGGGATCAAAGCAGAACAAGACAGATACAATTTAATTTCCTCCAGCTTCTTGGGGCTGAGTTTAGCTGTCATCTTCTGTGAAGTTGTGGCTCTGGATCCCTTACAGGATCAGGCTTTGCTGAGCCACCTGATACTGAGCTGCTTATTTTGGATTGACTCGAGAGGTGGCAGGTAAAAAACCAGTAGGTTGCTGTGTGTAGACTTCTGGGCTGGGTCAGAAGGAAGGTGTAGTAAAGCTTCTGTGCATCTTAGCAAGTAGCTGCTCAGGGAGGTGGTACTAGAAAGTTTCCAGTTTGTATGTGAGCAGCCTCATTTACTGTAGAAGAAAGCAAAACCCAATCTGCCAGCCCTACACAGGAGAAACTTTAAAGTTTTTAAGTGAGAAGAGCTGTGATGAGACAAATGCTTTTGACATTGACGTTGCCAATATGTGTGTTTTCAGCTGTGGAAAGCACTTCCCCAGGTGTGCCAAGCACTTATCTTCAAGTTCTTAGAAGTTTTTAGATTTTGGTGCAAGAACCCCCTGCCTGTGGGTTTTCCTTGTTGCTAGCTTCAAAGCAGTCGCCAGTGAAACTTCCTAAAATGACTACATTCACCCTCAGATGCAAACTTCTGCAAGACACAACATGCTTTTAAAGCGCGTGGGTTTTCTTCTTTCCCAAAACACGGATCAGTTAAGATTGAAGTGATTACTGCACAGCTTGGAAAGCACAGCTTTTAAACAGTCTCTCTCTGGCTAGAGAGGCCAGGTTATCTCTTTATGCAGGCAAAATTAATACATGTGTTAAGTACATAAATGCCATTAGGTGAATTGTTGTGGTGTTTGGTCATGAGATGGGAAGAAATTGCAGCCTTCAGGTATTTTGGAGAACAACATCTCTTTAGATTAAGCTGATGCCTTGTAAATAATTAACCTATTATCTGTGTTTAAAAGAAGGAGGTGGGAGTTCAGAGGAGTTATGTGATTATATTCAGAATTATTTCAAACACTGTACGGGGTTTGAGCTCCCTTAAGGTAGCAGTTATATGAAGTTGATAACAATGTGTGGATTGAGCAGTTTTATCTAAAAGGATTCGGAGAGATTTTTCTGAACTGATCCTAAAATGATGTCAGTAATGCCTCATTCTTGCATCTTGGCTTTTTATCTTCCCAGTGAATGTTTGAGCAAGCAGTTTCTGTTTCTTGGTTGTGTTTTTCTCGTGTGTTCCTTTAACTCTTTGCTATTTCTTAGTATTCTTCTCTGTTTTAACATTTTTCCTCTTTCATTTCCTAACTTCACATAGTGCTAAATCATTACCTCCTCTATTGTAATAACCTTCATCCTCTCCAGTGTATTTCTTTAAACTGTCCTACAGGCAGATAGTTAAAGGAAGGAGTTGTAATGAACAGTGTGGATTTTATCTGCATACTTTCTGTACCTATGTGTCCGTGGTGTTGGGCTTTGGCATAGGCTGCCATCTTTTCATTAGCCCATAGTCCTGTTGTCAGTAGGATCATGATTATGATCAGAAAGGTGCCTGGCTGGCAGAACTTGTGGTCTGGGTTGCTTTAAACTCACTTTAATCATGATGAGGACTACAAGAGTCAGGCCAACACCCACCCCCAAAATCCAAGAAAAGGTCCAGGTTTTATCTGGAGATTTGACTGTACTACAGGCCTAATAATGTTTTGTTTTGTTTTGTTTTAAAAAAAGGCATTTGAAATGCTTAGCAAGACATCCCTCAAAGTGTCTGTCTCAGTGGGATCTCTGCTGAGGATACACAACACATGTGTTTTGTGTCATGGAACGGGAGTGTCTTGTACAGCCATGTCTGGAGCTCTGCCTTTCTTGTGTACAGCTCCCCTCAGATGGCATACAGAGTGACAGGCTTGTGTTTTGTGCTCAGTTTCCATCCTTGATATTAACAACACTATTTTTTTTTTATCCCTTATGGTATTCTACTTAATACTCTTTCAAACTTTCACATATGGGCAAAAAAAACCTTCAGATTTTGTTTTTGTTTTTTTAATGCTTTGAAGACTTTAATTTCTTACTACCTCTTTGAACTTGGTGTTTCTTTAAAGGAAGAAGGAAACTTTCTCAGATAAGATGCTTTGTGTTAACTGCTTTGCTTCCTAGCAGGCTCAACTTCCAAAGTTCATGTGCTGACTAACTTGTAACAGGCTTTGCCCAGCACAGCTGATAGCCACTGCAGGCATGGTGACCCCCATCTTGAGTGTACATACCGTGTCTAACCTTTCTGCTCAAAGGCTTGAGTGCAGATAATGTTTTTTTGAGTCCCAGAGAAAGTGCCAGCAATGTGATCAGAGCTGTAAAAACTGCCAGACTTCACTAGCGGAGGCTAGAGTTGAGAAGGCTCTGGAATTCAGAGACAGGGAAGCACTGAGTGCACGTGCAACCCCAGCAGACCTGCCTCTGTCACTGGTGTATGAGCCTTGTGGACAAAGCTCAGTGCAGCACGTGCAAGGCTTCAGTTAGATGCAACAGTCATATGAGTAGAAGCCTGAAAGTTTGCATGTCTGAAAGTGTCAAGTAAGCTCCACATGGCTCCAGAGGTTGCACTCACATTGTACCTATTAGGGAAAGATTTAAGTTCATACCAGTCCTGAAACTGGTGTGGCTATTTGAACCCTGTGAAAAGTATAGGTTGTAATCAGAACAAAAGATCTAGATGTGTTTTGTCTACTGAAATGACTGCCAGTGATTGTGTTTCAACCTGGAGTCCTGTTGTTTCAAGACAGGTTTGTTCTCATTTGCTTTTCTGAGCTGCATCTTCACTTGCATTGTGCAGGGGCACATCATTTTGCCTGCAGAGAGTAACTAAGGAAAATGGTGGAGGGCATCCACTTCTTGTCTTCTTTCCCCCAGCATCTGATCTAGCTTACAGAGTGGTGAGAGAGACAGTGATGCAACTCCAGAGTCTTCAGAAATGTGCCATTTTCCAGTATCTCTGAGAGAAAAACTGGCTGTGACTGGCCTTTTGGATTTTTTGAGTTGACCTAATTTCAAAAACAAATGCCAAGTTGAAGAGCAGTATCACAATCTCTGCTTGATAGAAATGATCTCCATGACAGTATGTAGTGGTGCTCGGTTGCCTGTAGTGGTCTTGTTGTGGTCCTGTAATCGGAGGAAGAATGCTTGCTTAGGTTGCACCAGCCAAGGGGCCTTGAAATGTCTTTGTGATCCCCATCACCCCTAGCACCCACCTTGTTGCAGAGGCATCTTGATGTGTGTTTTGAGTTCAGAGTCAATTGGCTGAAGGTCATAGCTATCTACTCTTTGGGTGGGAGCATAAAGCTGCTAGAGAGGCTGAAGCTGTTAAATAATGATCTATTGCATTACTTGCATTACTGTCTCCACTGAGAGTCATGCTGAAACGTACTGATGGACTACAATTACTGTAGGTAAGTAATCATTTGTCAGTAAAATAACTGATATTTTAGCGAGCAACATTACAAAGCTACAACCAGTTCTTCTGTATGTAACCTCCAGCTATAATTTTAAATCATAAAGGTGATGGGTATACATGATTTTCCCATATGTTGAACTGTATGTTCCAAGGTGTGACAGATGTTGGGAGTGCCTCGGAGACCTGTCTTGAACTCTTGCCTGTTTTTCTTTTTCAGATGTGCTGAAAGACATTATGACACCGCCAAATTTAACTGCAGAGGTATGTTTTTACCGCCTGGTACGCCGCCTTCTCTCTAAACTTCAGTGTTTCTGAATGAAGGTATAAAGGAGGAGCTGAGGAATAGTAATGTTAGGAGATTTGGGTAACAGGAATGATGTCAGGTTCCTTTGAGTCATTGGAGGAACTTGCAATATTCTTGATGCTTTCAGAAGAGTATGTTCCTGATAGATAACTAGATGAAGGTCTAATAAGGCAGTTGGAAGTCTACTGTTGCAAAAATTTTTGTAGAATGAGTAATAAAGTTTCCATTCAATTTAATGTGCAAACTTTTTGCAAAGTTTAGATGTGAAGCTTAGAGAAGTCTGGTTTTTATGCAGAGACATCACTTAAAAATGGAGAACCCTTAAGCCGCTGTCATTATTCATATAAACCAACTTTTTGAACATCTGGAACAAACCTTCAGTTGCTTTAAAAAAAAATAAATTAGAATCCCACGTGTTGCCTCTTTGAGGTGAGTTGGTTCTTAGACGCTTTGCAGAGCTACCAGAACCAGTGAGGGAACTTGTAGGAGCTCCTTTTGATCAGACCCTTGGTGAGTAGAAACTGATCTACCTGTTTTGTCAGTATTCACTTTGTAGGTAATAAATTCAGGTTTACCTTTCTTCTTTGTGCAAAGGAACATATCTGTGCACAGTAGTAGAGCTTGTAGATCCTCTTCATGCAGTTCTTCAGAATGGCTGGATAGATAAGGGGTACTTGTGTGGATGCAGTTGTGGGAGATTAATAAATTTTGGCCTTACTGGCTTAATACAACATCATAGCAAGGGCTCAAGTTTGTTGGTTTTTTGGGGGTTTTTTTAATTACTATTTTAAGCCAGCCTTCCTAGTTATAAAGAGGATGTTTAGAACATGGCCAAAATGTAATTGACTGCTTTAATGTCTGAATATAGAAGGACTGAAATTGTCATGTTGAAGTCATCCTCACTTCTGATTTGTTCTTATGATGCTGAATGACAGTGTCCTGTGAAACCTCACTCAATACATACAAGCCAGAAAAAAAGTACTTTAAGATCTGCCTGAGAAATACTTCGGGTAAGAGGAGAAAAGGCATAAATGAGAAGGATGTGCTTCTAATATGGCCAGAATGTATGCTTGCTTTAATTTATGCTTTTATTACGGGGGTGCTCAGGTCTCTTCACTATCAGTCCCATCCCAAAATGTTGTTTGTGACAGAACCTTTCACAGCTCCTCTGTGTACGACAGCACTGTTGTAGGGAACTGCATGTTGCACTTTTTTCTTTTCATCCTTGAAGTAGTTACCTTAGATAACCAAGTTGGTGATTCAGGACTTCCCTTAGCAGGGGAACAACAGTTCTACTTGAGAATTATAGAATCATAGAATGGTTTGGGTTGGAAGGGACCTTCAAAATCATCTAGTTCCAACCCCACTGCCATGGGCAGGGACACTTCCCACTAGACCACGTTGCTCAAAGTCCTGTCCAACCTGGCCTTGAACACTTTCAGGATGGGGCATCCACAGCTTCTCAGGGCAACCTGTTCCAGTCTCACCACCCTCACAATAAAGAGCTTCTTCCTTATGTCTGATCTAGAGTAGATACAAGGATATCTTAAAAAATCAAATTAAAATTAAATATAATGGTATCTTCAAAATCTTCTGAAGTTAGTTTCAAAGGGAACATCTTGCTTGTACACTTAGCATGAAACACCATTATTGAACTTGGATGCCCTTGCATCAAATTCAGAGTCAAACATTGGAAGTTCTTCATCATCTTTAGACACTAGCTTCCTGTCTCAGGTTTTTGCAGTTTCTGAAGTACTTCCATGCTGGAAACTACCTTCTGCTTTGGCTCAGGCATTCCTTTTATTCCTATTTTTTTACTCCTTTATGTGCTATGGGATTTTCTTGCAATGTCTAGGAGCTTGGAGAGCGCGATCGGAACTCTTCTCCAAGCTGTGTGCTCCAGTGTTAGGAACCAAAATCCGTGGAGGTCCTGTACCCACTCAAGGGCCTGCTTAAGATTTTGCAGCTTAATGTTCCCTAAGGTAGCTTTCTGACCCTTAATACCTCTGCACAATCACAGGGCACCTCAGTGCATCTTTGAAGAAAATAATGCAAGGTTTGCCTTGGATCCCAGATCTTGGAGAGCATCTTCAGCATGCTCTTACTGCTTGGGATTTTCCAAGCTGTTCTTGCAGGGCTACTTCTGTGTCTCCCTTTTCACAGGAACCTTTCTGGATATAGTTAAGAGAGACTGGAAGTTGTACTGAAAATTTGCAGCATCCCTTAACACTGTCTTCTCTTAGGGGTTTCTAAATTAATTCCTCCTTTCATTTACATCCTGCTGCAAAAAATGACATCTCTAAGTTCACATAAAATGATCATTTGGAGAATCCTTGGATCTTTCGAGTGGAAGGACTTACTAGCGTGTGTTCATATTCACTAGCCTTTGCTGCTGCTTTAGCAAAGGTTTTTCTCTTTAGCAAAGATTATTCACTTTATCAGGCTTCCCTATTTTGTCTTCTAGGAGATTAAGTGGTCAGTCAGTACTGTGAATGAATAAACTGTCCTTGCAGGTCCCTCCAAAAGGCTTTGGATTTGTCCTGAAGTGATTTAACAGTTCCTTAACTTCATCCCTCACTTCTGCTCTTTAAGTCCTTAGGGATTCATCAAAAGGAGCCTTGTGTGTGAGACAAGAAAGTAGTACTTAAACAAATGCAAACAATTGCCAAAAACCAAAACGTATTTGTTTTGAGACCAGAAGAGGAAATGGTGTTTCTAGCTGAGAATTTTTAAGTGAACCAGAGTTGTATTTGTAAGATCCCAAGTCAAGAATCGGGATTCGCTTTATAAAATGCTGTTCTCTGAATGAAACTAGTACAGCCCTATGTAATTCTGCCAGCCAGCATGGCATTGTCTATCATCTTATCTGAGGTGTTAGGGGTTTGGATGCTTCTCTGCTTGTTGCTTATTTTTTGCTCTCTTGAGTTTTCTTTCATTTCTTGCCTGCTCTCTTTAAATACTTTCCATCCCTAGATGGAAAAAAGTGTGTTTGTGCGTGTTTATATCCATATAAGAAAAATGACAACTTTATATAGTGATTTGACTTTAAAACCCATAAGTACTGCAAGTGCCTTACATGAGATTTCTTTTATTACCATTTTTAATAGGCATTTTTTTGTTTCAAAATCCCTTTGAGCAAATTCTGAGAGTTTGTTACCAATGTAGACCCAACTGTGCGCAGAATTTTTCAGCAAAATTTCTATTGTCTGATCAGTGGCTGAGATCTGTGTCTGTTTTCTTCCATCAGGTACTCTATTGTTAGAGCAATGGGTTTGCACAAGGTTATTCTTTGTGCCAGTGCACTTTTAAATTCTAGAAGATTGATGATGTGAGATAGTCTGCCACTCATTTCGGTAGCGGTGTGAAACAATCTCTTCGTGTAGCAGGATGCTTGCTTATGTATTACAAGAGAAATGTCAGCAATGCATGTAATGTGCAGTACATTGCTGGGTAATAATGGGAATTAAAAAATTACATATCTATATATATAAGACAGGGAGTCTTATTTAGAAAGTTAACTTTTTGTATGCTTGTCCCCAACTTGACCTATCTAGTTGAGCTTGCTGTAATTTCCTTCCAAGATTTTGATAAATTACTACTTTTTGTTGCAGTTGCACAGTACCCTTTTGAAGACCATAACCCACCACAACTAGAGCTTATCAAACCTTTTTGTGAAGATCTCGACCAATGGCTAAGTGAAGATGACAATCATGTTGCAGCAATCCACTGTAAAGCTGGAAAGGGACGAACTGGTGTAATGATATGTGCATATTTGTTGCATCGAGGCAAGTTTTTAAAGGCTCAAGAAGCCCTAGATTTCTATGGGGAAGTGAGGACCAGAGACAAGAAGGTGAGCTGTTTTCTGTTCTCCTACCCCTGTCTTTATGCTTTTCCTGCTTGAGATCTGTTTGAATAGTTAATCCCTTTAAGAAATATTTTCCATGAGTTGTGATATCTGGTTTGATTTAGCTCTAATGTTGTTGGATCAGTGCAGTCATTCTAAATGAAAAAGCTTTCCTAAGCAGCACTAGCAATTAGTTACAACACTAAAACAGTCTGGTTTTTCCATCTCCTGTTCAAGAAGATCTGGATGGTTTATTTGAAATAGCCTTTTAAACTGCTGTGTGTTGCATCAAATGGGCGGCTGATGAGCGAACTTTCTTGTTCAGCATTTTCAGCCCAAATAAGAGGATTATTCTAGCTTGTTTTGCCTGAATGGGTGAGTTGTTCTTCCTCTCAGGTTCTCTTAACTTCTGTGGTCATGTTTGGAGATGCGTATCCATTAGCTGTGCACGTTGCAGTTGAATATCCTTACTGGAAGAGTCTGTTGTTGGATGCCCACTTTTATTAAAAGGCTAGTTAAGGCTGGATATTGGCTGCCTCACAGCCTGCTTCATGAGGTGCTGCCATTTAGTTTCTTGTGCTTTTCCTGAGGAGAAAAGGGAGGATCTCATTTGAGAGAAATGATGTTCGTGGCAACTACAAAAGCTTTCTGTTAAGACCATGTCAGTGGTACAGATAGACTTAGCAGTAACTCTGTGTTGGACTTTTCTGCTACAGTTATGCCTCATTAATGGGAATTTAACCTCCTTATTCGAAGTCTCTCCAAACATAATAAGGTGTGACTTGCAAGGTCATTTCAGCAAGCTTCCCTGCTCATCTTCCATCATTTCCTTGTGTATGTTGGTAGAGCAGCCTAGGGGGATCATCCCAGCAGGCCAGTTTCAGCCTATTCAAGTACAGAGCTCTCTGTGTTCCTGTACTATTTGCATAAAGTATTAATTTCATGGTGTGTAGACCTCTAATAAGCAGAGCTTCGTGTTTGAAGGCTCTTGAGAGCATAAGTGTCACATAAGGAATTTCAGAGTTTGCCTGTTAATTTATTGGAAGGAGCAAGTCATTGCTTCAGTAGCTCTCTTTACAAGATGGAGCCGTTGTTATTCCATGCACTGCTGAGAGGATAGTTGTGGTGTAATACTAGAGCAGAGATGGTGTCAGGGTTTCCCATCAAAACTTTGTGGTGTTTGGAATCGAGCTGTGATGAATAAACAGCGTAGATGATTCCTGCTGATAAAGATTATCTAAAGAGATAGATAAAATATCATGAAAACTACAAAATGTAACAAATATGTGGTGAAGCATGTTGTACCTCTGTAAAAAGTGGGGTAGTACTTGTGTGTGTTGAAGGTAAGGTCAGTTAGTTGTTCTGCAGTACCCCACGGGTACTTCTGGCACATTTGAAGTAATGGAGAACTTTTTAAACAGGAATAGTGCGAGCCTTTTTTAGCTGCACTGTAAATACTGTCTGTAACCAGCAACTTTCTTTTGGTTTCAATGTCTCTTCTGGAAGACTTGGTTTCCCACCCCTCCAACCCCACAGCCTGATTATCAGTGCTTGGTTGAGCATGGTTTTCTTGATGTGGATGGTGAGCAGCATGTGATTCACATAAAGTACTGGTTATAAACAGGTATTCCAGTGCAGATTCTTGGAGCTTTTCTTTCCCTTGTGGCCCATGTTTCAGTGTAACATGTCCTGTGCTGCTCTGATTTGACATTTGACCACACCTTTATGTAACTGACTTCCTGAACTTAAAAGAGCTGTTTGCACCTAGTGACAATAAAATGTTTGGGGTTTATTTTGTGGGATTTTTTTGCTGCTGGACCAACATGGGTGTGGTGAAGGAAAACTGGCTTTAATTAGGTACCAAATTTTCTTCATTTAAAGCAAGCACAATGTACGTGCTTCATATATAGCTGCTCAGAATAGTATAGCTAAAAATCACTGTTACCATTAGTGTGCTTAGTAAAGTGATTTTTTGGGAGGGTTTATAGTCCATGCCAGCAGGAAGTGTAAGTCTAATTGCAAGAGGAAGTATGACTAACTGGTCAAGAGAACAACCTGGAGTACTTCTGTACCAAGCTTCGTCAGCTGGGAGAAGCAGGTTCTCAGAGGCCTTTGCAATGTTAAGTGAGAGCTGTAGATGAGGCTCACAGTTGTTAGACTGTCTATTAATGTACTGTCATCCTGGGGAAGGTAATGGGGAGTAAGACATTGCAGAACTGAGTCTAAAAAAGTCCATCTCTGACCAAAAACCGTTGATGTGGGGTCTATACCCTGTCTCTTGACTTTTGTAAGTCATCATAGTGGGGAAAACTTTTTCAGATGAAGGGGCTGATGAAGAGTAGCAAGTGTCTGCTAAACAGTTGTATCTGTCACCACCACTGTAGTAAAACAGGACTGATTCCTGTTTTCTTTGAATCAAGGGAGATGGATTATTTTCTGAAATTGGATAAAGAACTGTAATTGTCCAGCCTGTTTTCAGATCTGTGGGAGAAGTAAACTGCCAAAAACAGCTTTGAAAAAGGCTGCTGCTTCCACTGTTAGATGTGGTTAGCTTATCAGCTGATTTTTCCTTAAGATTGACACCAAAATACTACTGGGTGACAGACTGACAACTTACCTTCCTATAGCTTGAAAAGGTCATTATTCCTGCTTCTGCCTTGAAGGGTTCTATGGTAAGCATTATACCTGGAAGGAAGCAGTCTACTGAATGGATAGGTATCAGCTGGGAACAGCTATTCAAGTGCTGGAGCTGGAGATAGCCATTCAGGATCATTCTTTGACAGTCAATACTGTTGTATTTTTAGGAATGGCTCCTAGCAGTGATGTAACTGAACAGGAAATGGAAAACAATTATTGGTGTGAGGAAGTCTCAGAATGACTTTTAGAGTAGGGTAGATATCAAATGTCTGATGTGTTAGACCCATTCAGTTGTGAGGCCCATTTGTTTGATGTATTCAGGTGACAAGCTCTGCTAAACCTGATGCTGTAAGCCTGGTCTGAGGCTGCAGCTTAAGCTTGGCTCTCAGAGTGGGGCACATGATTAAAGTGAATGTGAGAGTATTACTTCCAACGATGTTTATTCTTCATAGTACTGCCTGTTACATTGAGAGGAGAAGCAGGAGCAGCACCTAATAGCTTTTGTGATGTCTGCACAGCTCAGCAGTGACCTGTGAAACTCTGGCTTAGGGGCTAGAGAAGCTTATCTCATGTCCATTTAAAAAAAAAAATATTATGATGGTGATAGATGGGAAATAAAAGCTTCCTAAGGAGAAAATACTTAAACTGCTTCCCTGTTCTTTATTCTTCTTGTGTAAAAGTAAGTGGGTGTTGATTGCACCTCTTGGAATATTAGCTGGTTACGAAAGTTCCCTGCTTTGAAATCAGACCCCTGGAAAATGGAGACCTTTCTGTTTTGCTGCAGTGTGTCTGGTTCTTAGGAGTTCAGGGTAAAGGCTGTATCTCTGGTGAATAAAAATCTCTGTCTAGGGCGATAAAAGCGCCCTCTTGGCCAAGAACTGGTTTTGCTTTGAGATACTGTCACTTTATATAGCTGCAAAAGTGTTCCCTTCGTTCTGGTCCCAGCCCTGGTTGTCCTGATAAGGTCTGTTGGGGTTTCTCCATGGGGCCCATCCTTTATGGTACGGGGAAGCTATGCTCAGAAAAGGATGTGTTTTCCTTACCTACACTGTTTTCTTCTGACTGACTGCATTGGCAAATTACTGGTGGTTTGCTCTGAGGCTAGGATTTTCTTGGTCGTGAACCCCAAATCCGAGGAAAACAAACTTTAAAGCTCCCTTAAGAAATGAGTCTGTAACTACTGAGATGACATCTGGACCAAAGACATGGTCAGTGTAGAAGGCTACTTCAGAAGGTCATTGTACAAGTGCTGCAGGGAAAGGTCTTTTGTGTAATTTAGAAACAGATGAAGTGGTAAGGAGACATAATTATATCAACATTTTAAAATAACTTCAGGAAGTGAATATTTTCATGTGTGCAGAATAGATGCTTGCTAAATTAAAAGTACTCTGGCCACTCTTAGCTTATGATTTTTGTAAGGTGAAGCAGGTATTAGAGCTAACAGTTTATAGAAATATTGTGTTCTAGGTTTTGTGACCAAAATGCTCATAGACTCGTATATGAACCTTTTGTTTCTCTGGTTTATTGCAATTTCAAGTTTAGTTTTAATATCAAAGTTTACTTACTGATGCTGTTGCAAGTATATAGTGTGGTTTGTTAGAAATTATGCCGTGCATTTCTAGGAAATAAAGTTCTTTCACATCTTTATCAGTTTTGCTTGAAAATATTAGCTATATAAGAGCTTTTCAAACTATTCCCTTGAAGTTTAAGTTCATTTAACATCAGTAATAAAATGTTTGGTGTTTGTGGTTTTTTGTTTGGTTGTTTTTCTGTGTGTGGGGGAGAGCTTTTTGTTCTCAAAGCAACTATTTACTTCAGTTGTAATCAACTGTGAAGTCCTGCGTTTAACAGTTTGGGCTATTGGACCTTTATTAATGAAACTTTCCACTTTGATGTGAAAACATTTCAGAAGGGCATTTTGTAATAGAAGGTAGCGTTGGTCTTGCGTACAGTGATATTGGCAAAGAAAATTAGGATCTTTTGTTGTCAAAATGGAATTCCTGTATTGGTGCTTAAAAACTAGAGTATGTTCAAGGTGCTTCCTCAATGTCTGACATTCCCCAACTCAAAAAAAACCTCACCAAAACAAACAAAAAAAACCCCACATGAAACCATTTTTCACATGACTCTGTGTCTGAATTGTTTGTTTTTAATGTATGGAAAAGTTCTTTGCCTCATTGCTTGATATGGATGTTTGGAGATACGTACCAAAGTAACTGGAAAAACAGTGTCCTGCTTGTTCTGTGCTGGGGACTGGTTGGGAATTAATTGCCTGGGGTTAGATAATGTGTGCAAACAGCTTCCTCTTCAACACTCTGTGGGACGAGTACGAGAGAAGTGGACATGTGTCTAGGGAAAAGGGGAGTGTGTACAGAGGCTGTCTCTGGGAATGGTTTGGAGGTGGATTGTGACTTTGCTGGTCCTTAAGATGCCCAGGATGGTCCACAATGAAGAAATTGCTGCAGTTGGTCACAAGTTACTGTACTGAAAATGGCATAACTGGGTTTCTGTGCAGTGTAGAAAGCAGTGCAGTGCTGCCCTGCTCTCTACATACTGCCAGCAGAGATACTTTACTCTGTGTGCTGGTCTCCTGTGCAGCTGCTGCAGAGGTGTACTCAGTATAAATCATGATGGTTTATTCCAGGTGCTTTATCTACCTTTGCATTTGTGGTTTGACTTTATCTATATTCTGAGCTAATGAACAGGAGCTCTGTTAGTGATGCTAGTAAATGGTCTTGATGGGTTTTGACATTTGTGTTCAACTCTAGGGAGTGACAATTCCCAGTCAGAGACGCTACGTGTACTACTATAGCTACCTGTTAAAAAATCACCTGGATTACAGACCAGTGGCACTGCTGTTTCACAAGATGATGTTTGAAACAATTCCCATGTTCAGCAGCGGAACTTGCAGTAAGTACCCAGCATCCCTTAACCTCTGTTAGCTCTTGTAAGGAAACAGATTGGCCTTTGAATGGTTACATGATGGTTACCTTCCTGTTAAGTGATGTGAAGGAAGAGCTGCACATCTTGATGGAGGAGAATATCAGACTTAAACACTTCATGCTCCAAATCTGCTGGGTTAGTGTGGTTAGTCCTCTAGCATCCTCCTAGGTGTAGGAAGTTGAGGTCTGTGAAGGACTTATTTGGTTGTTTCACTACTTGTTTAAATTGGAAAGTATGTAAAGGTTTGAAGATAAGTGATGCCATATATACTTGGATATTTGCTCCTTTATTAGAACACACACACCCTTTTTTTTTTTTTTAAAAATATGTCAGCTCTTGGGAAACATGGATTGCTGGAAAACATTTTCTTAATGGGGTGTTGGCTTCAAATGCAGCAACATCATTCTTCCCATGGATGTATATATGTATTTTTTTTTAAATCAGTTCAACGGGGTAAATGTCTAACTCTGGTATAAACTTTCTTTATATGGAGGCTTATAAAGTATTAATACACCTGTAAATGATTAATCTGTTTTGCTGATATGTTAGTAAAGAGCAGCAGATTCCTTGAAACTTTGAAGTATGAATGCAAATACAATTCTGTCCTTCTGCAGGCTGCATTACAGGGCAGTGACTGCCTAGTGTTGCGTGTTCATTTTTTGTTAGTGGAAAAACCCTTTCTAATGGTTTTGCTATGGGGATTATTGCAATATGTAATTAATTCCAGTGCCTCCTGTGGCTTTGATTAAAATTGCACTATTAAAATTGTTGTAAGACCGTACCTGAACATGTAACACACATAAGCAATCGAGCAGTTTGTCAGGCTGGTTGTTTTTACAGGAGAAGGAAGGGAGGAGCCTCTGCCAAAAAACTCTGCCTCTAGGGTAGAGGTGTGGAGGTTACAGATTTCTGCAATTGTCACTTATTTAACGTTTTGGATAAACTGTGCTTGTGAAATCAAGCTACAAGTATGAATTGCTTGTGTGAGCATTAACTTTTTTGTTTGTACCAGGCTGTTTCTGTACTATGTTTGTTCACGGTAGGATGTTGGGATAAACAAAAGATTTGCTAAGCACCTGAGAAGAGAGTAACTATCAACTTTAGCATCTTTGTGTACTGCAGTATTTTATATTTCTGTGAATTTTTCAGTGATTTCCTCCCCACCCCCCCAGAATGTGAAACCAATGGTTTCTGTTATTTCTTTAGTTGTGTTATCTACTATGATGGTAGTAATTGTACCAACACATGATAACTTGAAATCTGACTTCCTTGTTATAAAGTCACTCACCGAGCAGTTGTGCCTCTGGGATGACAGCTCTGGGGTTTTGAGGGAGATAAGTAGCAGCTTTATAGCTAGGCCATCAGCAAGATAGTGTGGGTGTGCTCAGTAGGGACTTCCACAGCTCTGCAGGGGAGGCTTCAGGGTGGCCTCTACAGCAGGGTATGGTTAAGTGTGTATTGTCTAGAGAGCAGTCTGCTTCTGATACTAACAGAGAAGTCAGGAGCAAATGCAGCAAGACTGCTTTGAACAAGTTTCATTTAATATTTCTGGCTTTCCTGCTGTTGTATGGCAATTTCCAAATAAAATCTGCTTGGACTGCACAAGAAAAAAAAAAAATCATAATTTCATCTGTTAGCCCTGCAGATTTTATTTGGAAAGTTACCATGACTGGCACCTTTTTTTTTTGTGGTGGTGATTTGCAGGACACACCTATGGTCTGTGTCTGTGTAGTCTGTGTATTGATGTTAAATTTTGTCCTTGTTTTTGTTTGTGTAAGAGTAGAAATTCCTCATGCTGATATGACTGCCCACTCTGCAAATAGAAGAAGAGATGAGGGAGGATAAAACCCCTTGGTTATATCCATATTATAGAGATGAGAGGCAATGTGCAAGGAAATGTCAAGAAGTTGTTGCTTTGTTTAGTAATTTCTTATTATATTTTTTAAAAAGCAGCAGCTTTCTAGGAATCCTATGGTTGCCTGAGGGTATTGCTACAAAGGACCAGAATCTGTTAGGTTGTTTCCAGTAACATCTAGCAAAGCTTGATGCCCTGCAGTGCTTATCTCTTAATAGGTATTTATTTAACTTTCTAAATATTGAAGCTCCTGATTGTGATTCTGATACTAATACTGCGCTTTTTGACACTTCAAGGCATTTTTTATGAAGTGACACTCTGTTTTGCCATGCAGATCCTCAGTTTGTGGTGTACCAGCTAAAGGTAAAGATATTCACCTCCCCTTCAGGACCCTCGAGACGTGAAGACAAGTATATGTACTTTGAATTCCCTCAACCTTTGCCGGTATGCGGTGATATCAAAGTGGAATTTTTCCACAAACAGAACAAGATGTTGAAAAAGGTTGGTGTTCTCGTTTCTCTGGAAAATTTTGTTGAGCCCATCCCGATGCAGGGCTGGGATGTTGGATATTCTTCAGTGATGTGTAATCACAGTATATAACTCTTTGATGTCTAGTTTTCCCAAGGAGAGAATCTGCCGCAAAATGAAAGATGGATGTTTTGAGAATTGGTGAGATTAAGCACAAAGGTTGGATAAAAATTACCCTGTATATGTATTGCAATCGTTTGGGTAGTAGTGAGTAATCTAATTGAGGAAGAAACATTCTCATTCTAAAAATAGACTTGCATACTGAGCAAGTTAAATCCAGCTGTTTTCTTCGCTAAATTTTCCAAAGGTTTGAGCAGGCACAGAAGATCCCGTCTGTGTGCTGCTAGCTGATTTCTACCCATCTGTCAAATCTGGTTGAATTTCCAAGATAATTGAGTTCCTACGCACTTCGTAAAATTATCTCTGCAATCTATTCAGCCATCTCTCAGTTCCCAGCTGCAATGCCTGACGTTAGCTGTTCAGAGAATTTACTCAGAATGGAGAATTTTATCAGTGTCTTAAGTTGTGGCAAAAATTAATCTAGAAATTATTTTGACACCAAAGTCAGTAAGTTCTTAAAGATACAAATGTCTTACCGTGGAGCTTCATTAACTCTGGTGCTTGTTGGAGCTAGTTTGCACCTACTGAAGTGAAAGGTGAGGATGAGACTGTGTTGATTAAAGGCTATCTTTGTATTTACTACCTATTCTTTTTATGAATAGTTGTTTGCTGTTTAATGGGTGTTATAAAACTTAAGAGCATTCATTGAGTGACTCTGCATACAGGTAAAGCATAAAAATAAGAAAATAAAGTGGATCGGGAGACCAACGTAAGTGATAAGTCTCATAACCATACATGCAGGTTGTACCTACTAGATGTGTGTGTAAATACACATGCAAACTATTTTGTGGGCCTGTTCAGGTACAAGGGTCATTTAATGGTGTCATTTCACTAGCTGGAAATGTTGTGTTCTCTTTTGCAGACATCAGCGCATAGCAAACAAGTTTTTAAACAGTTTCTTAATGGGGTATATTTTCTTCTGTTTAATGAGATGTTTTAGTTGGTCAGTGCAGCTATATGCAATAGAGAGCTGCAAACAAAGCATTTTAAAAGTCGATTTTCTACTTTAAGCCAACATTATTGACACTTAAACTTCACAAGAGCCAATTTTGAGGATGGACTTCTAAAGGAGCACCCAGATAAGTACTGTGGGCTAGACATAAGGGATGCGGAGAGGAGATGAAACAAAACCCAAACATCTGAGACAAGGTCCTGTTTTATCCGGTCTCTGTCCTATCTTAACTGTGAATTTGTTCTTTCTTTACCATCAGTAACACGTGGATTGTAAACAGCCTTTGTAGGAAGCATTGTGCTGGACTAGACATCCCTGACTAAGCCCTCAAAATATCAGCGCACAGCTCAAATGCTGGATCTTGTCCCTGTAGCACCAGGGATGAACTCTTGTGTTTCTTTTGCCCCTATAGATAGTGCTGAGATCCAGTGACAGCATAAACTAGAGCTCCTTGTTATCACATACCATTTCTGTAACAGAAATTCGGTCTTCAAGAGTGTGTAAAGTTGTCTGCAGAAACGCAGCAAGTGTTACTATGTTGTAGTTTCATTTCAGAGTGTCATATCGGCTGTGGTTTCAGTTCTTAAGAATGTCTTTGTACTTTCTGAGTAGCTGGTTTTTTTATTTGTTTGTTTTTTCCCTTCTTGTCTGTTCTTACCAAGTACTCTAAACTGTTCGGGTTCTGTGGATTACAGATAGTGCAGAGATGCTCCTTTCCTTAGTGTTTTTGGACTGCTAGGACCAAGAAATGCTGAGATGGTAAAAGCTCTTCTTTCCACACCTGCAAGATTTTCTGAGAGAGAGAAACTGTCCCCTCACCAGGCAGAAGTGTTTTGTAAAGAAACCACCTTGATCATCTGCCTTAAAGAGCTGTTGAATCTAGTGTTTAATTGCCCTCAACCTTGTGTGAGAATGGAGGCCAAAAGAAAGTAGGTATATGGTGTTAACCCCATTCTTGCGAGACCACCTTTTTTTAACTCTACTGTAAATACAGACAGGGATTGAAGGCATCTGGGAATGGGTCCATGGATCCTCTCAGATGTAAGCATGTTAGTCTGGTTTATGAAACCAGTGCTGAGGTTTTCATATTGAGAATTAGTGAAATACTCCATCTCTGACAACATGCTCTGGCACTAGAGGAGATTCTTCCACATGGTCCTTTTGACAACTTGTTACGTCAAGTGACTAAGATGAGAATCAGGCAAGGGTGAATATTTGTGGCAGAAAACCTGCCTTGGCACAAAGTTGAACACATTTCTTTGTGCAAGTGTTGCACGTCTGTGCCTGTTCCTTTTCTAGATAAACTGGCTCTATGCAGTTTTTACTCAAAACCCCAAAAGAGAGGGCCTTCTGCTGTGGAGACTTCTCGCATTTTGGAGATCACCCCTCTGCAGTGATCAACTAATTAATTGGGAACAGCATAATTAGGACTAACAGGAACTTATCTTTTAGAGATTGTGATTTATTCACATGTGTTTATGAAAGCTGGAATTACAGGTCTGTTGCCTGTCACTGGTTCTTGCTCTTCCAAGATCTTCTGTTAGCAGATGTATAGGTAGCTGCTAAAAAAGGTTACTTGATCACGCTTAAAGGCATCACATCTCACACATCACCAATGGTCTGCATTTTAACTTTCCATAAGAAACCTAATAAATTAATAACATTTAATTAAAAGTGTTAATTCTAGATCCATTATGGGCTTCAAGCTGGAAAATGGCTGTGTGTAATCTCTGGATATAAAAGAAACTTCTGGGTCCTCCTGGGTTTGGTGTTTGATACCACTGCTCTCAGCTGAAGTGCTTCAGAGTCCCTCACCTGTAGTAGCTTTCAAACATCTTAATTCTCTGAAGAACAGTAGCATTATGTGCAGAACTGTGTAGTATGGAGGGTCCTTCTCGACTTTGATAAAGCTGCTCTTGGATAAAATTAATATGCGTGAAACAAACCAAACTTGGGTGACTAAACAACTTTAAGCACCTGGTGCTTCAGTGTCAATGTGAATTTTAAAGCAATTTTTTTTTAATGGCAAAACTTCATATAAGCAAATTCAGTGGCTAGTGAGAGCTGACCTCAGCCAAAGGCTTGTTGATGCTGGTGAGATGATGTTGGTAAGAGTGACTGCTTTGAAAAAAGTTACCGTGTTTCAGCTCATCCATAATTTGTGCATCAGTTAGTAAGTCTATAACTTTTGGTCTTTTCTTGTCTAAAAGTTGTTTGTTACCGGACCACTTCATAGAATCATAGAATGTATTGGGTTGGAAGGGACCTCTAAAGGTCATCTGGTCCAGCCCCCCTGCAGTCATCAGGGACATCTCTAACTAGGTCAGGCTGCTCAGAGATTCATCTAACCTTGCCTTGAATGTCTCCAGGGTGGGGCCTCCACCACCTCTCTGGGCAACTTATTCCAGCGATCTAAAAAATTTCTTCAGTATGATGTAGTTACTTGCTTTCAAGAATGAAATACATGCTCATATGAGAACAAAATGGCTTGTAGGCTAGAGTACAGTTATTACATTTGAATTTCTGATGGATAGAAGTTAGTAACTGGGAGGTGGGGGGTGTTGGAGCATGTGTTTTTGTTTCTATGATTTGTAGCTTGACTATTCCGTCTCAGACTGCTGTCGTCATCTGTCTAGGTTTACTTCTATGTATCTGTATAAAGTCTTTTTCTTGCAGTTATTGATGTTGACATGATAAAATATTTCAGAGTATCCTTATATTACTTAGTTGAGTGAGAGTCTGTTCAAAAATAATACACAAGATCTTGTAATCTCCTGCCTGCAGAGCCTGGGGATAAGGGAGACCTTTTTCAGAAGTCCTCCCAGTACAAATGAGTGAGAGGGAAATGTTGGTGTGGGTTTTTTGTAAGCCACTGCTGGTTTATACCCAGACTATAGCATAGGCAGGACTGACAGCATTGTTTGAGCTGCAGGATATGACATTTCATCTCTTGAGTCTGTAGAGATGGGAGGTTCTGCTACATAGTTAAGAGGACTGTGGGTGATTACTGTTCAGTAAACACCGAAAAATAAAATCTGAAAATGTCGGAAGGCCTTAACTGTTGATCTGAATATGGTACAAGAAGTTCCATCATCCATGACTATGGGAAAGCTGTGAGGCCAGCATGGAACACGTTGAAACAGGAGGTCCATCTTCTGATTACTGGATATCATCTCCGAAACCCTTAGCTGGTGCTACGAAGTGGTTAAGTGCCTTTAGATCTCTCTGCAAAATTAAACTTTGAGGAGGATATGGGGAGTCCTAGCTGGTGGCTTAAATGATCTTTGATTTGGATCTCAGTCTGCAGTTAGGGGCAGATAGCAGCTCTGGAGTGAGGTACATTTTTCTGTCAGTCTAAGTGAAAAACTGTACAAGGTAGGGATAAGTATTATATGTCAAAGCAGTGCAATTAAATTGGCTTCTGTCTCAAGTGTCTGATACTGCACTATGGATTTTATAATATAGATTTGGTTATGGGAAAGAAATACACCTGTGAATTCTTATTTTTAAGGCAGTTGCCTGTGATGTAACTGGAGGTGAAGAAAAACACATTAAAAAAAAAGCCTCTACCTAATAATTGTTTTCAGAAGCCTTTTCATTAAATTGTGTTCCTGTGAGCAATTGATCTGGTATTCTGATTTTGCTGTATAAAGCTGAAGTTCAGTTCATGCCTTGATTTTTAAAATTCCTATCTTTGGCCCATATTACTTTCTTCATTGTCTCCCATCAAGTATCTTGGAGCCTGGTGCTTTACCTGAAGCTGACTGAATCCTCACTTTGAATAATGAGGTTTTGCTTTTTAGTGGAAGGAGTGACAATTAACAGCCTTAAGAGCTAATTCCAAAAAAACATGACCAAGTCTTCCCTCAATTTGAGTAACCATGTCATGTTCTAGTACCCATGAACTTAGCTTATTAAGTTAATGAACTTAGTGTAGTGGGAAAGGAAGGAAAACAACTTGATGCTTTAAAAAGCTGGAGGGAGATAAAAGGATAAATGATAAGCTCAGCCAAGTTGTATTGTTTAGTTGGAGTCCCTGAAGACCTCTGCAAACATCCCAAGGAAAACAGATTAAAAGATGTCTAGTGAGAAGTTTTTTGTCTGTCTTGTCTTCTCCAGACTCTATCAGTAAAGCTGAGTCCCTGTGGTTGTTTGTTTGGTTAGGTTTAAGTGCCATGTAAGTTCTTCCTGGTTCTGCTTCAACTGTAGAAGTTAAAGGTGAGGCATAACAAGACTGTGCCCTTTGCTTCTGCTGGCATTGGTGTGTATCCAGTGACCTTGTTTCATTTGGCATTATTGGTATAAGCCATTTTCCATCCAGCTGCTGCAGTATGTTCATCAACTTTGTCCTCTTCTCTGCTGACCTCACTGGAGGTGTCATGCATGGATGGCACAGAGGACCAGCACCGAAGTGCACTGCTGCTTCTGCATTGTGGTCTAGAAGAAG
Organism: Actenoides hombroni; assembly: GCA_024336885.1. NCBI lineage: Eukaryota > Metazoa > Chordata > Aves > Coraciiformes > Alcedinidae > Actenoides > Actenoides hombroni. The sequence continues at coordinate 25,276,328 of WUAM01000287.1, forward strand.
GATGAAGCATAGCACCATCACCCCAGCTATAGGAGGTGGGATCTCCCTTACCTATGGTCATGGTGTGGAAATGCACTTTGTTCTGTAAATCTTCACTGGAAGGATGGCCTCTTCACCAGTGGTGAGACTGCAGGTAGTATACCGACCTCCTTAGGGAGCTGTTGGGTGCTGGAAACATCAGCTCAGGCTTGCTTTTTACTGCTGTTTATTGCAGACTGGCACCTGGATTCCAAATCTCTCCCATTGTGTAGGTGGAAAACTGATGCCACTGGTTGTTTCAGTTTTGACCTGAACTGGTCTTTTGGTTTGAGCAGGAGTAGCCATTTCATCTTCATATTTTCTGAGGGATTCATCTGGGCACAGGAGGAGCCTGGACCAAGTTACCCTGAAGACATCTTCATGGGATTTTGCCTACTGCCACTTTCTTCATGAAACATCAGCAGGCAAGGTGATGACTCATTGGAACATTAGGGAAGGATAATCACTCTTGTCCAGGATGTTCATCCTCTCTTGCCAGGTTCTGGGGTGGGCATTTTTAAGACTGTTTCTGAGATAGTGTTAGTGAAGAAGAGGGCACTAAGTGTATGAGCAGTTTGGGCCTTGCAAGAACCTACCGACTGCTACCTTGTATGGATGGGCTCCAGCAAAGCTTTGTACATGTGATGACTTGAAGAGACTTAGTGGCAGTGGAAAACACCAATTAGTCTCCCAAGACAACTGTAATTGCAGTGTGTTAAGTTGGAAGATTAACTTGAATTCCGTACCTTTGGGTACTGGAGAGACATGTGTTGGAAGTGGATAATTTCTTAACTAGTAGGTAACTTCCTAATTCAGTCAGAAACACTCCTGGTTATTTAACTTCTGTATTCACCATTGCACTTCCTTACAGCTTGGGAGTCTCGTAGGGGCTTACAGGGATGCACACAAGCTGGAAGTGGTTTTGGATGCTTTACCTAAAATAATGGAAATGGGTCTACTGACATTTGGTAGAGAAGACAGGTAAAGTTGTTTCATCAGACACTTCTGAATTCCCGGTATTCGTGTGCTTTCAGGTTTTTATGAATTTGTGAGAAAGAAGTATATAAGTTAAGCAGTAGTCCATCTCTTCCTTGCCCTCTTCTCTTTGGCCTGGGAAAATGTTGTGATTGCCTTCAGCAGGGAGGCATGTTGATATGATAGACATGAGAACTGCTTCTGTTCCACCTCTGATTTCTCCCTTGCTTACCAGCAGAGGTGAATAGCTAGGAAGATGAGTCATGACCTGGATTTTCCAATAAGAAATTGAAATTGAATCTCTTGTAAACCAAAATATGTAAACTAGTTCAGGAGTCAGTTTGTGTTCTGGTCCTGTATAATACCAAGTAATGCTAGATTCCAGTATGTGCTAGCTTTGTCACCCCTGCAGCTTCAACAGAAAAGCAGAAATCCTGGCTGCTGTGGGAAGACTGTCTCTTTGTATTTTGGATCTTTGGCTGAAAACTCAAATCAGAGTGAAATGAAGGTTTCATTTCTAAAGAGGAAGTACATGTAGCTCAGTTTCAGATGGAAAAGTGCTTACTGTGCTAGTCAGGACCAACCAGCTAACAGTAATTGATCCTAGAAACATCAGCTCTTGACTGATAAAAGTATGGCAAGTGATGGAGGACTAAAAGAAGAGCATTCAGTGCATCCCGGGGAGCTATTTAGCTGAGAGCTTAAAGGTGAAATTCCTGGGCATATCCTCTTCAGAGTTTGTCTAGCCAAGAGCAAAACATTGCTGATTGTGCAGTAGCACATGTGGAGGTAGACACTCAAAATGACCCTTCATTCTAATCATAAGCATGTAATACACTGGCTGATATCAGCTAGTTCTCCAGTACCTTTTTAAAACCGGTGATTAGTGTTTTGCCTCTTGTACAGGCAAACCTGTCCCAGTGGCTAGTCCAGTGTACCTTTCTAGCTGCTGCTGATCATCGGTCCAGTTTGGAATAAGTTGAATATGCTTTAACTATCAATGCCTTCTCATTAAAATCTTCCTCTTGAGTAGGTCAACGGATACTTTCAGAGTCTGACTTTCTCTTAGCAGACATCTGACTGGTAGAAACTACCTCTGTAAAGCAGTCATGAATCCATTACAGTAGGACTCCTGTATTTGTAAGGTGGTTTTGCTCAATTACAGTTATTTCTGTATACAAATAAAGCTTTCTGTTACACAGGAAGCTATGGGGGAAGATGTTCTCTAGTGCTAAATAATACTCAGGCTGGTTTACGCATGGTTGTCTGTTGGGTTTTGCTACTGCCTGGCAAAGTATGGGGGGGCGGGGGGAATCTCTTGCTATTACAAGTTTAACACTTGTTTAATAAATCAAATCTGCTTTTTTTTTTGTAGGTATGATTGTTTTGAAACCAGCTTTTGATAAGGAGTGGCTTCTGAAAGCTTAATTGATTAAAACTGAGTTTGATTAATGCAGAGTTGTGTGTTGTCTAGGAGAATTGGTGAAAATGTCTTTGCATGCAATGTAACCAATGATCTACTGCTGCCCAAACAAGTTTTGTCTGATATTACAGATTTGTTTTTGACCAGATGATGATACTAGTATAACGTGCCACTAGCGAATACTAAAGCAAGCTTGTTCTTTGTGTTCTTCCTCCCTCAGGACAAAATGTTTCACTTTTGGGTAAATACATTCTTCATAGGACTGGATGAAAATTCAGACAAAGTAGAAAATGGAAGTCTAGTTGCAGATCAGGAACTTGATGGTATTTTCAGTACAGAGCGCTCAGATAATGATAAGGAATATTTAATCCTTACATTAACAAAAAACGATCTAGACAAAGCAAATAAAGACAAAGCCAACAGATATTTCTCTCCAAACTTCAAGGTCAGTATATATTATGTGTAAAAGCTGAAAAGCTGCATGACGTTTATCTGGTTTGTCTGTCTTGCCTTATGGAGGAACCATTTGAAACTGCTGTTGATGTAGATGTTGACTTCATTTATTAGTTTTGCCACCTGTTAGCAAAACTTCTAGCTTTGTTTCTGTGATTTGGAAAGTTGAGACTGGGAGTAAAGGCTTCAGGATATTTCAGGTATTTATCAAAGCCATTAGAGAGGAGTAGTAGACAATATTAGAGACCCAGGTAGCATCTTTCCTGTACCAGCTGCATTGCCAAGAGCTGTGAGCTCCACACAATAATTCCTGAGGTGGTTACAGGGGTGCCTGCTTCATGGGAATAGCTCATCCCGTGAGATTAGCTTTGAGAAACACAAGACTTTGCCAGCACTGTTTTTAAAAATAAAAAAGGCATTTTGAAGAATTTCAGCATTTTCTGACTGGCTCATAAAATGTCAGCCCCCAGCAGTGCTCATTTGAAAGTAATGGTCATAGATGCTTGTTGGAATGTTTCTTGGATCAGACTTTTAACATGCACACATGCAAGTCAACAGAGTGCACAGGAACCAACAAAGCACTATTATTGCAACCTCTTTGTGTTCTCAGAGGTCTAGAAGGTAGGACACTTCACAAGCTTAGCGTGGCCTGTCCCACCGCAGTGGTTTGTCCTGCTGCTATCACTGAAGAGTACCAGTGGTTGGTGCAAATGCACAGAACTCCTTCACATCTGGGATTGAAAAACTGCTGCTTTGCGAGCTCTTTATTTTGTAATGGGGGATGGTGAGAGGTTGGCTAACCTCACAAGAGATCTGTCTTTATTTCCCTCTTTCCAGAGTAGAAAGAGGAGGAATCACTGGTGTGATTCAGTGTAGCAAAAGGAGACATGCTGTTAAAAATTGCATTATTACTTGTGCTCGGTTGAAGTCCAGGTTCCCTTTTTAAATGTTGTTTTTCTCCTTTCTCAGGTGAAGCTATTTTTCACAAAAACAGTAGAAGAGCCATCAAATCCAGAGGCTAGCAGTTCAACTTCTGTAACACCAGATGTTAGTGACAATGAACCTGATCATTATAGATACTCTGACACCACTGACTCTGATCCAGAGAATGAACCTTTTGATGAAGATCAGCATACACAGATTACAAAAGTCTGAATATTTTTTTTATCGGAGATAAAAAAAACACACAAAAAAACCCAACCATGAGGAGTGACAAACTTGAATAAACTGAAACAAGGACCTTTTTAAATGGCAAAAAGGACATGGTGTCAGATTACCAGTTATAGGAACAATTCTTTCCTGACCAATCTTGTTTTGCCCTATAAATCTACAGGGTTTGACACTTGTCCAGTTGGAAAAAAAAAGGTTACGTAGATCTGATATGTATATACCTTTTTGTGTCAAAAGGACATTAAAACTTCAATTAGGAACTATAAACATGGCACTTTCCCATTTTATTCCAGTTTTATAAAAGTGGAGACAGACCTAATGTGTATACGTAGGAATTTTTCCTTTTGTGTTCTGTCACCAAACGAAGTTTCAAAAATATACAGGTTCACATCCTGCCCCTTTTTTTGCACTTGTGTGGCAACAGAGAAGTCTGCAGTTGGCTAAGAGATGTTTCTAGAAGGTTTTACTACATTCTAATGCATGTATTTTGGATGGGGGATGGAAAGTAATGCTCAGAAAGGAATATAGTCTGCTGGAGCTTGGCCTGTGTACCATATCCGGCTATTTACATGCACCTTTCTTTAGCATGCTACCGTAATTCATCCTGGACAATTGAAGAGTCGCCGCTGTCACTGCTTGTTGTTTGTGCATTTTAATTTTTTAAGTGTAATGGTGCTAGAAAAGGCAGCTAGAGGGAGTGATTCTGTATAGGGGTACAGGAATGAACCTTCACAACATCCTAAAGACCCGCAAATGAAGGGAGAAAAATTATTGGGGTCACAGAAAGGAAACACAGCAACAATGACTTAACCATACAAATGTGGAGGCTATCAAGTAAAATATGGGCTTGAAAAAAAGTTACAAAATTTGACAATGATTTATTAATTGTGGTTTTTTTCTGAATTGTAATGGCTGCTCCATCTCCTGTGTAATCAAGGCCAGTGCTAAAAGTCAGATGCTATTAGTGCATACATCAGTCAACATCTTACATTTATATTACTAGTTTTTCAATCATATTCCTGCTGTGAATACTTTTATGTGCTGCCTTGCAAGCTTTTTTTCTCATTAATATAAAAATATTTTGTAACAGTGCACAGGAAATTTCAATTGGAGATTCTCCAGGTTAGTGTTTGTTTTGAGGATTTATGATGCATTTATTCAATCAAACCTCTGTCAACTGTTCCACCCCTTTGACCTTACACATTCTATTACAATGAGTTTTGCAGTTTTGCACACTTTAAAAAAAAAAAATGTCATTAACTGTTAGGGAATTTTACTTGAATACTCAGTACCTATGATGTTTTAAAAACAGACATGACATACGATATAGAGGAAACGAGTGTTGCAGTAAATTCTCAACACTGTGTATATGAAGATGTGTGCTTTTAAAAAGCAGAGCTTGTTCCAAGTGTATTGTTTGCTATTAAAAAAAACCCCAAAACCACAAACCACCCGACAAATTAGATGTCTAAACTGGCCGTGTCGTACTATTTGTTCATAGGGATATAGCCAGGAGTAGGGCTTGAGACTCACTTTCGGTATATAATTGACATGCCCAGACTGCAGATGACTTAAGAGTACAACTACTGTTGCATACAAATGTGAAGTAGCTGACAAAATTGCTCTCTCTAAAGTACGCCATCAATAGCTGTCTCCAAATTGACACTTTTTTTAGGATGTAATACACACACACATTTAACTTATTGGTGCTGACATTGAAGTTCATTAGCTGTGTTCTTGCATAGATGACAACTGTGTGTGGAATCTGTGAGGGCCCTGTACAACAGCATTAATGGTAAGAATTTGAATGAGAGAAGGCAGGACATCCAGTAATTACTATTGGTAAACAAAAGGTGTAAAGTGTTTTTGTTCGGTATCTGTTGGTCAGTTTTGCTCATCAGATTCATGATTCTAACTTCTAACAAAGCTGATAAATATTTTCTGACTTGTAGGTTTAATTAGACTTTAATAGCTTAATGGATCAAGGTTGTTGGTTCCAGTGCTCGTTATTCCCGCTGTTACTGATGGGCAGGAGGTGGTTACCTTGGGATGTGACGTTTAACTCTTACCCTTCAAATTGTGTTTCATCTTGTCTTTTTTTTTTTAACAGTTGAAAGTTGTGTTGGCTAATAAACAAAAAATGTTCATGCTTTAAAAGTATTTGGATATTGACACTGCTGCGTGTCCCACTTCGGCTAATAAAAAATTGGATTGGTGCGCTTCTGGTATGTAACACTGAGGGCCAGATTGGAAATCATGATGCAGTGGGCTTTTGCACTGTTACTTTTCCTTTGGAATGTGAAGGTTGGAATGAGGGTTTTGATTTTTTGAATGTTTCGATGTCTTTGAGAAGCCTTGCTTACATTTTATGGTGTAGTCATTGGAAATGGAAAAATGGCATTATATATATATATTATATATATAAATATATATTATACATACTCTCCTATACTTTATTTCAGTTACCACCCCCATAGAAGTTGACAAGAATTACTATGACTGAAAGGTTTTTGAGTCCTTATTAAAACTTTATTTATGACAGTATTCATCATTAGCTTGAACTGCACTCTGTAGGTAATCTTTCCTTGAGTTTCTGGACTGTATGCTTCAACCTTTTTGGATGTGCAACAGCTTACATGTCTGAAACTACTTGAAGGCATCACTTTGGTAAGAGCTTACTGTTAGGCCCTGAAGCCTGCCCTAGTCATTGGTAGCCCCACTCAAAATATTTGCCACACTATTAAAGGACAATTGTATAAATAGCATCTGGATTCGTTCCTGTGGCACACATTGTAAACTGGAGTTTACATGCAGCATCAAACGTTTCAGCTTTCAAAAAATAAAAAGGAAAAAAAAATATTAAAAAAAATAGGATGCTAGTGTGCAAGTTCCATGTTTAGTCATAGCAAATGTGTGCAATATGTTAACGATGCCTGTGGTTGCCACGAAGTGCCTCGTTTACCTTTTAAATACTGTTAGAAAGTGTCATGCATGCAGATGGATGGGGTGGAACTGTGCACTAAAAGGGGCTCCAACTGCAGTGTTTGGCAGAGCTGCCTTTCTCTGCCGGTTCAAATTTTCAGTCGGTTTTCATATAGCATATATATATAGATACTAAAAGGAAAAAAAAAAAATAAATCAGTCTGTTAAGCAGCCTTACTCTGATTCAGCCTCTTCAAATACTATTGTGCTGTGCAACAGTGGCTCTGTGTGTAATGCTATGCACTGAGAATACACAAAAACCAAGTATGACATGTACAGGATAATGCCTCATACAAATCAGATGTCCGTTTGTTATTATTGTGTTTAACAACCCTTTATCTCTTAGTGTTAAAACTCCACTTAAAACTGATTAAAGTCTCATTCTTGTCACTGTGTGGGTGTTTTATTGAAGTATTTTCAGTATGGAAATGGTCAGCTAAAATACTTTGCTTGTAAGCCATGGAATTTTGAGCGTCATCATTAGAGCAAAGGATGCTCCTTGTGCGTCAAGGGATTTTAAGGGAAATGCAGCTTAAAACCGTTTTATGTTCAGAAGCTTTAAACAAGTGTAGGCATTGGAAGAACAGATTGTGTGCAAGGAGATCAAAGCCTTTACTGTGGTGCTGTCACGGTGAGATGCAGGACTGCTTTCCTGGGGTACTAAAACATTTTTAGTCTCCAAGTAAGAGCACTCTTTCCGAAATGTGCATTACCTTATTTTTAACGGTGACTCATGCATCTCCAGCAAAATGAGATGCAAGCTAAGCCTGAGAAGTCTTTTCATAAAGTAGCTTTAAATTGGCAATGGATGTGGTTTTGGGTTCCCCCACCCACCTCCCCAGACCCCCAAAAAGACCACTACGCGCGCCTGGCCGCTGCGGAACGTCAGGGGTGCGTCGTCGCTCGGGTCCCGGCATGTTCTAACTTCATTGTAAAATAGCTGTTG
>WUAM01000287.1:25284394-25302255 GCA_024336885.1 Actenoides hombroni
GCATGTATCGTGTGCATAGTTTGGGGGTCCTTCTATTCTTGTGGCTCATCTAGTTTCAAAATAAATTTTAAACCAGTACTTAAAACACTGTTGTTGTGTTCTTTTGTGTTGCGGTTGCCCTTTGAGCCTCTAGGAAGGAGAGACAGATATCCCAGGGGATAACCTCTATGTTTCTAGGGTACTCCCCTTGAAACCTGGGGATGCTGAATCAGGTTACCTCAGGTAACTTGTTTTTTCTGCTTCTTTCTTGATGGTGTTAACATCAACCCTGTATCACATCTGGCTGAGCGTTGCCAAGAAACGTGCCTGTCAAGTAGAGGCTTGGTGCCATGGCCTGTTCTGCCTTTTGGTGGCAAGAGTAGTGGAAAGTAGTTTTAGTGCTTTCTGGGGTGGAGTGTTTGCCAGCTGTGCCTGGCACTTTTGGGTGAATGACACAGTTAAGGGCTTTACACCATTTTAATAAAAAAAAAAAAAAAAGCAGGTGGGTACTGCCCAGTCTATTAATACAAGCTGCTTTTTTTGGGTAAGCTTGTCTTTCTTCCAGAAAATGAAAGTAGAGTGGGACGGTGTAGAAAAGGAAGCTTTATGGAAAGTAGTCTGGACAGTGTTCAGTATGTTGAGTAGCTTCTATAAATATATATATATACACAAAGGGATTCTGAAGACAGATGAAAAGTGTCACGATGTAGATAGTATTGTATTTGACTTCTAGTTGTGCTGTTGACTAAAGTTCCATGCTCCAGTCCTTAGCAGCTGAAAGGCACTTCTTTAAGAAAGGTTTGTTTTTTTCCATTTACAGCTACGCATAGGAGTGCCCTGGTGACTAAGTTGATGCTTGCTCTTGCCAGGATGGTGCTGGGTGCCTGTACAGGGGCTGCTCCCCTGTGGCCCATCTCTGCACCCTGGGGTTTCTCTGCCCTCTTCTGATCACCCCTCCTGCTGAAACCTTCAGTGCAGGTGCCCAGAGGAGCTTTTGCTACCTCTGACATCAACAGCAAACACCAGCTCGGTTTACATGGGTCTCTTTTTTGATAGCCATGGAGTGATTGTTAAAAATTAGTTGCTTTTTTTTTTTTTTAAACTGCAGCCAGAGTTACAAATTAACTCTCTTTTAAGAAGGAATTATGTTGGTATCAGACTTTTAAAACACTTTTGGGTTTTTTGGCAGTTGGTTGTCATTTTGGTTATGAAATGAGTGATGACATCTGCTAGTGACAATGTTTCTATATTAGTCTAACCAAAGGTGACACGCTGTTGTGATCCCCAGCCCGGTGCCACGAGGAGGTGATGGTGGCTGTGTGCTGGGTACAGCAGGTGCTGGGAGCTGCAGCCAGGTGCAGTCAGACCCCTGCAAGGGCTTCCAAAAAAAGAAGCACAAGAAACCAGCCCTGCAGGCTGAGACTATTGATAAAAAGGTAGGGCAGGTCAAATAACAAGCTGGCTTGATTTTTGGAATGTGTCTTCCTCAAGATCATAATATGAACAGCTTCCTACCTCTGCTTCTTCTCAACCTTTACTCTTTGGTATCTTCTCAAACCCTTCTCTTTCCATGTTTGTCCTTCATGGTAGTTCTGGTCCTTTTTTTCATAGAGTTGAAAGCATCTGTCCTAGGCAGATGAGACAATACATTTAGTTTGAATAAAAAAAATTCTTGGTTTTGCCTTTTTTGGTATCTCTTGCCTGTGCTTTAAGCCTTTCTAGTTGGGCTTTCTTCTGGTGTTTCATTATTGTTCTGTGTGTTTCTTCTCATTTTCATCTTCTCTTTCACAATTTTTAGCCACTGGTGTCTTTGCAATATAGGACAGGTAGTTCTTTTCTGCCTGTTTCTTATTTCATCTTGTTTGCTTGTTTACAAAGCTTTATTCTGAAGGCACAGCAAGGAGAAACACTTTTAGGTTGCTTATATTAAAAGAGTATCTTTGAAAAATGTCAGTGGTGAAGTTCAGCAAATGCTTTTGGCTCAGTGAGCTGCTGATGTTGTGTATGAACCTGAACGCATTTATTCAGCCTGATACGAGTGACGAGCACATGTACTTGAGTTGTGACTGAGCATCTTGCACCAAAAAAACCAAAAGTTAATTAACTGCTGGGCTCTGTTTTCCAGCAGCAAATGTTCCTGTATGGGTTGCACTGACTACAGCAAAGTAGAAGAGGGGTTTTGTGGTTTTTACTTTTTGAGGACTCTTGTGCTTGATGACTTGCCTTGTGTCCCCTAGCTATCTCCAGATGGTGAAAGCAAGCGGTACTTTGCTTTCATGGGCCATCCTTTTCCTGCTTCAGAGCCTTCTCGTGTAAGAGTTCTGAGCTGGTAAAAGACAATACTTTAGAGGCTGATGTTTGTACTTTAAATTGCCCTTTGTATAATTCAGGCTGTTTAAGGCTTTAAATTTTTTGTTGGCCTTTGACAAACTAATAATAGCATTGGGATTATTTGGGGGTTGAAAGGTGAAGGGACTGGAAATAGCTGGGAAATGCTGGATTAAGAAATTGAAGTGGGTTAGACAGATACCAGGGCTGCTCTGTCATCAATAATGTTTTTGGAGTAGAAGGAAAATGGCAGAAGAAAGTAGGAAAGATTCTGCAATGGAAATACATGCATGAATGAACGTTTCAAATGGAAATTAATGAGTTTAGAGGATAGGAAGGCAAAGTCTTTGATGTAAAGTGGGATTTAGTAATGGGAGAGAGAAACCTTGTGGGTGGAGGCATGGAACTTGTGAGAAACAGGGTGATGGTGCCTGCTTAGATTTGCTGAGGTTTTGCAAAGATGGTATAAAACAGCGGATGAGAGGCATCTGAAGGGCTGAGTTTAGGCGGGAAGTGAATTTGAGAGGTTGTCTTGGATCATTTGCTTTATAAGTGTTTGAAACTATGGAAACAGGATGGCTGACAGCTATAGACTGTAGGTAGGGCTGCAACCAGCTTAGCAAAATGTTGCCATTCATGGGTGGGGGATGGTGAAGAGCTCGAGTAAAGATCACGCAGCAGTGAAAGTAGACTGGTAGCATCCACTCGCAAGCGAAAAGGAGAATTATTTTTTTCCTTCTCTGAATATCAGCACTTGAGGAGGACATGGCTTTTTCAGAAGGCTTCTCAATATCCAGATACACAGTAAAATAGCTCTGGTCCATCATTTTTGACCATCTGAAAATTCACTGTTGCTCAGAGCTGACTTAAAGATGGGCTGCTAGGGCAAACCAATTTCTAGCTGAGACATGACAGAGAGGGCTGAGGACCTGATGGCATCCTGAATAAACCACACCCCCACTGTAGGAGGGAAGGACTGCAAGTAGATGGGAACCACTGTACTGAGAAACACAGTGTAATAATAAAAAGCAGAGAAAGGAGGTGTTTCTGACAGGTTAGGATTGTGTTAACCCCACAGGGCTGTCCATCTTCTTGGTTTTCAAATTAGCTCTTACATTGAAAGGAAGGAAAGGCTTTGCACAAGAACCAAAGCTCACAGCTCATGTATTTGTGCCCTTTTTTATGAACCTGGAAAGCTGCTGCTTGAAATGTCTCCAGGCTGATGCCCTCACCTCCTCCTGTTGAGCATAAAGGGATGACATACCTGTCACATATCTGGTGCCCTACAGATAGCTTTCCTTGAGTGGAAAGTATTTCACTGCTTGATTATTACTTGATGTGCTACTAGCTTTCTCTCACCATTGAGCTTCTGATGTCTTCTTCAAAGGCCTTCTTTTGAACCCTGTGCTCCTTGCTAGAGTTTCATCCTCTCACCAGTGGCACTCCAACATCTTCTCATGCCCTGGAGGCTCCTCTGCATCCCAGAATGATGGCCCTTTCCCAAGCCTGCAACAAGAGCTTAAGCTTGTTGCTTGAGTGCACTGAAAAGATACCTGAGTCAGTGATGCGTCTTGGGCCCTTGAAGTGGCTCTGTAGTTGCCTGATGTAGTCTTGCTCCTGAGTATGACACACCCTGTACTGGCTTTGTCATGGAGATTTTGCTTCCAGCATTGCTGCTTCTGCTTCACTTCTGCAGCTGGTGCTGGAGGCACCAAGTTTTGGGACTGGGAGATAAGGTGTTGTGAATTGTTCCTCTGAGGCTGTTTGCTGGTTGCCAGCTTCTTGACTCATCTTCCTTTGAAGGTGAAAGGATGGCACCCAAGGGTGAAGTCCACATGTCCTTTTCTGGTTGGATCTGTCTGCAGCACTCCCTCACTTCCCCTGAGGGTTGAAGCAAAGAAGAGAGATGATGCAAGGAACAAGCTTCACCACCTTCATCTCTGCAGCTCCATCTGTGAAACAGATATTTCAGGAGAATTAAGATCTGGAGGTCTTATTGTAGGGGAATAAGGTAAGAGCTGTCAAACTTTTTGTGTTCATGTAGGATAAAACCCTTCTTGTTTGACAAAAATTTTAGCTTTGGTAGAGCATCTCTTGACTGATACCTGGAAGGTGATTTGATGCTGGTGATGGAAGTATGAATTACTTTGTCAGCCTGTTGTTAATGTTGCCCCATGGTGCCCAGTTGCCACGTTAACCAAGCAGAGAGGAGCAGATCCTTACTGCTTTGCTGCAAAGGACTGAAATAGGGGATGTCAGCCACTGTCAACAAGATCTCTGCAGTTAATTTGCCTAGCTCTTCTGCTGTTTCTGTGGATGTTGGCAAGATTGCAACACAGAGAGAAGTGAGGACGTGTGCGTTTGTTTCATTGCTGAGGGTCCCAACCTGTGATCATAAGCTTAGCTGGGGTTGCTTGTTCAGGTTTTCCACTTGGCAAAGATTTCCCCCTCCCTTCTCACCCTTGTCCTTCTCCCTTGTTCTCATATTAAAAAAAAAAAAAAAAAAAAAAAATGGAGTAGGAAGTTTTGATTACTTTGGTTCAGAGGAGTTCAAGAGCATGATTTCACGTACTGCTGAGAAGATAGGACTTACTAGTTAAGGATTTGACATGTTTGGCAACCCCGGGAGATGGATGGGCAGCTGCAGTGTTGTGCATGTGCACTTGTGGTGACTGTTTGATTTGGTGCTCACAGCCAGGTCTTGCCAAGGAGATGGGAAGATGCGGCAGAAGGAGGTTGATGTTCCCTGGAGCTGCTTTTGTTGGCCAAAGAGGGGCTGTATAAAGCAGATCTATTAAGCATAGAGCAGTTTGGGACCCTGTGCCAGTAACTGCATCTTCATCTAGATGCGGCATCATAAGCTGGCTAAGAAGTATTTCCAAAGATCAAATTACCTGTTACTGTGAATATGTTCAGTATGTGATTTTGATGTATTAGTGGTTGCAACCTGGTGTCCTTTGATACTTGTCTACCTTTTGAAGAGTGCCACCTTCTAATGAAGTTCATGACCTTTTTGAATGAAACACTGAGCACAGTTCATTTGACGTGTATGTAGTTTTTTTTATAAATCATCCTGCTTTCTGCAGCAGTTGTGCAGGAGCTGGTTTGATCTTGCACGGTTTCAGACCCTGAACGGTAGTCAACAGGTCAGCTCTTTCTCCAGTGCTTTCAGTTTGATCCTTTGTTTTCACTTGATAGCTGCAGCTTGGCCTGATTTCTTCCCATAACACTGCCAGTAAGATGAATGATGGCAGAAGTGTGCCCACTGCTACTTGGTGCTTTCTCTTGACAAAACCATCACTGCTTGGCTCATTTGCACATCTCCCTGTTAGGCTGGAGCAATTTATTTCAAATCATGCATATTCATGTCCAGCAAACCTTGTCAAGTGATGTCCCATTCTTCTCTCACTTCTTCCACAGGAAGCACTTTCTTAATGAAGCATTAAGAGACCTTAAGGACCAGATGCAACTCAACAATGGAAATAATTGCACAATAGCACATTTGATTAGTGTTGATTAGGGTTTGATTAGCACATTTTATTTGATTGTCTTCTGATTTTTCCAAAAAGTCAAAATCCTTCAGACAAAGCAAGCTTGGCTTAACTGCAGGGAGGATGGGAAAGCAGGAGAAGAGGGAGAGGCAAGGCGAGATGTCTGGACAAAGAGGTCTAAGGGAGACAAAGGATGCTGAATGTCCATATAAATGAGTATCTGAAGGAAAACTTGAAATGCAAGAAAGTGAACGATCCATTACCAACTACTTTGGATGGTTAGTTTTGGGTGTTTGGGTTTTTTATATTTTTTAGTTCAGCTTCTTGCTGCAAAGCCTTAAAATGTTAAGTGTTGAATGTACATCTATGTAACCATGCAACCATTTGGGTTTCTGCTTATTGAAATGGGTGTCCTGCCTCTGTGGCTGGAGGTGACTGTTCAGGGATGAGTAAGAACAGGGTATGCACATGTGAGACCAGCCCATAACCAAAAACAGTTGGTGGCTAGGGACTTCCTGAGCCTGAAGTGGTTCATCTGTTTAGCAGCCTTCAATGTATTCATCCTCAAAGCATAGGTACAGTTTTCCCTCAAACAGATGTATCAACTCTTTGCATCTATCGCATCTTTGGGCAAGAGGTTTCACAGGTCCTGTGACCTTTTGGGTGAAGTGAGGAAACATCTCCCTAACGTCAGTTAATCACTTCTAGTCCTTGTGTTGGAAGATAGAGTGGAAGGCCAGTCCTTCCTCCTTTCTGTGTCACTTGCCATTTTGTAGATCTCTTGACAGATGTCTCTAGGCTGAAGGCTTGTAGTCTGAACTTCGCACAATACTTCCAGAAGACAGACATCTCTGAAATTTTATGCCATGGCAAAAGCATCTTTTTAGGAGCAATTAGCACAGTGACTATTTCACCTTGCCTCTTCATGAGCAGCTGTGACTACTGGACCTCTGCAGAGTTTGCATTTCCCAAGAGAGCATGCATTTTTGCGTCATCCTCTTTGTGCCTTGCGGGGGAGGTAGTTAGCAGCAGAGATGACAGTTTGGTGGGGAGATGGGCACGGATGGTTTTCCCTGGGGGGGTTTATGTGGCAGAAGTCCTGTGTGTGCAGTTGCGATAGGCCCATGGGACCGTTGCATGTGCCCTGGCTGCCTATCACCGCAAGCAATGCAGTATTATTGCTAAAATACTTTTTCCTGTCTGGTCTGCATACTGAATTTAAAATCCTAAGTCAAAGTCAGCAGTTTCTATCTCAAGCACACGTTTCCTGTTTTGTTTTTTTTTAAATTGAAGCCCATTAAGTAGTTTACTTGGGAAATGGTTCCATGTGACAAGCTGGCTTAGCACTGCTTATGCCTAATAATGCTTTTATATCTCAGGTGAGAGTCGGTCCTCACCTGTGTTTTCCCTTTTTGCTGCATCTGGGAGATGACCCAGGTTTTTAATTCCCAGTAAGATGTTGCTTGCTTGGGGACATCAGGCACTGCTGACCTCCTGCCACACTGTGTAGGTGGCTGGGAAAGGGTTAACCCCCCTGCAAGGGCGTTTCCTCAGTGCACCCTTCAATAAGGGTGGTGGTTGGACTCTGCTGTCAGGGCTCAGTCAGAGCTCAGTGGGGATTTTTACAGCCTGTTGGCTGTTGTGTGTCTGTACAGGTGCCCTGTGCCCTTGCAGACGTGGTGTGCATGAGCATCACCTGGCTACAGCCTCTGGACACTTTGGTTGTGCCAGGGCTGCGGCTTGGTTGATTGTTCTATTTTCTGCCAAAATGACTTCTTAATCTCATCTGTGGTTGTTCACCACGAGCTGATGTGGTCCCTGCTCTGATTTCTGCTGCTCTGCACAGTGCATCAGACCCACTGTGCTCGGCGTGGGTTGCAGGGCTGCTGCAGGACAGATGCCACCTCAGAAAGTCTGTTTTCCTTTAGCCTTTCTCCCTCCTTCGCTGCAGAAATAAAAGTAGAGCTGCTTTGTGCAAAGTATGTCCTAGCTGCTGCTCTTGCTTTCCTCATGTCGATACTTACCTCTTTAGGGGTGGAAAAAACAACCGTAATCCCATGATCTGACCTCCTCAGGCTCCCTCAGATGAAGCCATATCCTCAGCTTGAGTTTATAGCATCTTTTAAGACTTCCCCCCCGTGCAACATATGCTGATATCAGACCATTTCAGCCTGGAGGCGGCAGGCACCTGACTTTCATCTAAGGGCTTTTATCACAGGAGCCTCTACCAAAGCTTATGTTTTCCCAGCACCTGTGGACCTCAACCAGTATAAACTGCATGCTGATAGCTAGTGAATTATAAAGCTATTGTAAGTGCTAACAGCCTGGCTCTCTCCTGCATGGACATGGGTGTTCTGCACAGGGTTTGTCCTTCTTGACGTGGCAGTAAAGGCCAGATAACAAAACCACTTCCAACTCCCACTGCTGCAAGGTGCTGATCTCCTGTCGCAGGGTGTCTGTTCCCAAGGGGTCATCTCAACTTTCTCATCTTCCTTACATCTTTTCCTTCTTTTCTGATGTAGCTGGATTCCTGGTAATGCATAATTATTATTATTTTGGGTTAGATTCTAAATAAACGGCCTGAACTGATTTTTAATTTTTTTTCCAGGTGTCTTTGTCAGCGCGTCCCTGACTCTCACCAGAAGAGCAGGGTGCGGCAAAGTCTAAAACCCATCAGCTGTGTGCTGGACTTGTGTGCATTTGGGCTTTGCCAATTGCTGCACAGGAACCTTTTGACTTTTTGGATTAAAAGTGAAATAACCTAATTCTTGTGTGCCCCACAGATAGAAAAACCTTTCTCGTATCTCCGTCAGGGGTTGGGTATGGGTCAAAACAGCAGGAGATAGTTACCAGCTTATCTAGGTAGTATCTTCCTCCTCTCTGCTGTTGGAGTTGCTTGTAGAGCTGAGATGCTGATGGTTTTTCACACCCATGAAAAATTAGAGGATTAAAGATCTCCAGCCTTTTTCTATATGGGGACAATCAAAGAAAACGTGTTGTTTTCAGGTTTTGGCATCCTCTCGTGGTTGCTACAGATGGAGCATCCTGTGTGCAGTGGCGTGAGGGTGCTGGTGCCTTGTGTTCAACTCTTGTGTTGGGTGTGAAATCTGTTAGTTACTGAAACCTGATGTTTCTCCTCCATAGCCTGATGCAGTCCTCTGACTGCAGAGTTCTTCCTCTACTCCTGCCTGCCTCTCCTTGTGACATACTGGTGCTGGCCCCACTTTCTTGCACAGCAAACCATCCATTTGAGTGGACATTTTCTCATGAAAAAGCATTGCCTAGTCAGTGTTTTTTTTATTTATTTTTTTTTCCAACAAACAGCCCATTATGGGCTGGGGAGATTTCATACCTGTTCAATTTAATGCAGTGAGCTTCCAGGCTGTGCTCTCAAATCTTCCCACAAGTCTATTTAATAGAATAGGAACTTTTTTGCTCCCCCACCCATGTAAATGGATTGAGAGGGTGTTTTTACCTCCAAAAGACCTGGGCAGAAGGCAGCTAACACTGTTTTGATTCCAAATTCTGTTCATGTGAGAAGGGACCGGGATGTGCATATAGTCAGAGCAACATCTCTGTGCCCAAAGAGCTGGAAGCTGATACAGCCAGAGATTAATCAGGAATTAAATTTAGCAGAGCGGCCAGAAGGAAGCTGATGCTGCTTGAAATCACAGGGGCTTATCCGTGCTTGACCAACATCGAGGTCTCGCATTAAAGGGCACTGGTTTGCCATAGATGCTTGCTCTCTGGGATCAAAACTGGGCATCAGGGACCTCTCTCTAATATGCCCTGCCTGGCTAGGGTTAGAGGGTTGTGTTCATTTACCTACTCAGCTGTCAAGAAAGCTTCAGCTTTCTCAAAGACTTGTTATTTGTGCCATTTGTTCATGATGCTCTGTCGAAGGAGCTCGGTGTTTTAGATGTGGATGCAAATTATTTGGTTGTCAGCATGCTATGTGCTGCCAGCTCAGGTTTTCTGACCCGTATTTGATTAACGAAGTCCCCAGTAGAATTTCTGAGCATCCAAGTCTGCTTCAGAGTGATCAGGGGATTTAAGCATAGCTGAAGGTTGATGAAAGCCAGGATTCTCCCTTCCTTTCACTCTCAGAAAAGAGCCTGAAGGCTCCCAGAATACTCCAGATGTCTTTGAAATGGAGCTCCCTCTTTGCCTTGGTGTAACAAAACAGACGTTGCTAAACGGACGCAGTTAAACTGAGATCATCTTCCCACTGAAATTCAGATTTGGTCATTTGTGACTAGTCAGAATAGAATATATTCAGTTGGAAGGGGCCTGCCATGAGCAAGTTAGGTATTGGTCTCCCTGAAAATTTCCCTGAATTTCTCCTCTGTACAAACTTCTCTTCAGTTGAACATGGTTTCACAATTACATATAATTTTAATCGCTGTAATATATATAATCACTACATGTGATGTAACTTTTATGCCTAAGTCATGTGAAATACTGTGCATTTTCTAATAGGAAATAAGAAACTTAGACCTTGCTAAAAATACCAGTGTTGATTATTGCGCATAGTGATGGCAGGATAAGGCTTGTGCTCAAAACAGCATCAGATTTTATTTGGGAGACATTTCCTCTTTAAAAAAAAAAAAAAAAGTTGTAACAAAGTCCCTCTGGAGAGCAGAGCAGCAACACTTTCTCATGGAGCAAGATGCGGAAAGAGGCTCGTCGCTTCTGATTTTACTCTGCATAGCAGGTGGAAGAGGGATACCAAACGCTTTCCCGCATCAGAGGACATCGGAGCAGCTTTGGGATGTCTCAGACCATGCTGGTGTCTGTTAAACATCTTCTGACCAACGCTATTTGTCTGAATTCCCAGGAATGCCTCTTGTTCTTCAGAGCGGAAAAATGTTCTATTTTTGGCTGTGACAACTTTTTTTTTTTTCCTGGGGAAAAACAGTTTTAAACAAAGCATGGCAAGAGTTCTGCGTGTGTGTAGGTCTTGTGTGTAATGGGGATGGAGCGAGGCTTCGCAAATAAGCTTCGGGCAGATACATGAGGAAGCGATTAATGCTCTACTTGGGATTTTAGTCTAAGAAAATGCGACGTTAAGTGGATGATTGTGGAGACCCTGGCATGCTGGAGTGGAAGCAGATGCAGATATGTGGGAAAATGTCTCTTTGACCAGAAAAAGATCAAAACAAATGGGTAATTAAAACACAGAAGCATATGTCTGAAGACTGAAAAAAATAGGTATGTGGTGGATCAAAACCCAGCATCGTTCAGGAGCTTGAGAAAGCCCTTGATGAGCAGTGGGCCAGCAATGGGGCTAAGTTAAAAGAAAAAAAGCCATTTTTAGGTGGCAGCTCAAGGCTGAAGGTGGCTCTAGCCATCAGTTGCTATTTGTGGTGGTGGTGTTCACCAGTGGTGAGGCTCCTTGTGCTCTCCCACCCAGCCTGTGGGGTTTCACCAAGAGAGAAGATCCACTGAGGTGGCAAAGGGGTGTTGCATGCTTCCAAAATGGTCAACAGTTTGTTGTTATTGCAGATTATTGATGAAATGTTGATTGTGCCTCCATGTATAATGTTCTCTGGGTGAAGAAGTGTTTCCTTGTATTCAGCCTGAACCTGTAGATAGTGATCTTCGGCTGCAGCCTCTTGTATCACCTGTTGCTTTGAGAAAGGGTTTGGCCTCACCCATCACCTCCATCCCTGCCCATGCTGCAAATGAGAGCCACTTGGAGATGCCCACAGTGTCCCAATGACCCAAGACCCAACAAGCCCGTTTACATTGCAAACCCCAAATTTCACAGTTGCTTTCGCAGCTTTAACCTATGCAGAGAAACGGAGTTAGACACCAAAGGTAATGTTATTAAGGAAGTATCAGACTGGCTTGTCTGATTCCAGGTGGTGGATTAGAGAAGGATTTGATTGATTTGACTTTTTGCTGGTTTCTTCTCCTGCGATAGGTGATGCCATGTGTTAAAAGTGTTTTATGGATGTAGCCTTTTTTACCTCCCTTTTAAACAAAAACAGCAACTGAGGAGTCTCAAATGTGTTTGGAGTCAGAGATGAATGAGCCCCCAAACTGCTTTCCTGTAGAAACTGCCCTGCAAAAATTCTGGTTTGAGATCTCTCCAAAATACTTTGAAGTAGTACTAAAGCAGGAAGTTAATTAGAGTTGCTTTGATATCTTACAGCATGTTTTAACAGCTGCTTCAGAGGCAGCTCAAACAGTAAGAGCCAGCATGGTTTAGTGCATGCTCCTGAGCTTTTGTGTTGCCCCTACCAAAATGCCTGTGCGTGCCACAGCCGATTGTTTTCTTTCCTGACAGCTCAAACTCACTTGCATGGGGACTTGGGAAAATAAAATGGCCAAACCTCATTGGACTGCTGGTTCTTGTAAGTTTTTTCTTAATGTAATAATGATAAAATCCCTTGATGCTGTTGTGCTGCAGCCAAAATCTAAAATTTCCCTGTTTCTCACTTCTGTTTTCAGTTGTCTTTCTCCCAAGTTCCCCAGCCTGCTAACATTTTTCATGGCTTGTTTGCATTTAGATGACTTCTCTGGATATTTTAAAATTAAATCATTGCAGTGAAGAAGTTCAAGCTGCTTCTTCTTGGTGAAGAGCCTCTATAGAGCCTAACAGCAGAGGTTTTGACCCTGTTGGTCCCACCCTCTTGGAGGAAAACCCTTGTGCTTGCTGGCAAACGTGAGCTGAAATCTTTTACTGTGGTGATTAATGGCTGGATTTGGGCTATGTGCTCTGTCATGGAAAAAAAACTAACTTCTAAAGTTTTCCCTTGCTGCAGCTGTAACTTGATTTTCCTTATTTCTTGTCTTTCAACTGCTCTTTAAGCTGATCTTGTGACTTGATTTTTGTTATGTTTGTTATAATTTTGATTAATGCTTTGGAGCTGCACACTACACATCGAGTCCTACTCTTATAGTCTTATATTCCTTCAAGTGGTCAAACCATGAATATTATTTGATGTGCATATGCAAGGCCTTTGTATGTCCGCTCTGTTTTGCTGCTTCCCCTCCCATGGTTTTAAGGTGAAATAGAGATGCAGTGTTAAGGCTGGAGATGCAGCCGTGGGTGAAAAGTCCCATGTCAGCCCTTCTGCCCTACAAGGCAGCTTCTCACTATGACGTGCATCCTTCTGGGCAGCGTGACAGTCTTTGTCATAAGTATAATGGAAAGGGCTGCACCTCTTCCTAGAACAGCGATTGCTCAGAGGTAGCGTTTTACGCTGGTACTGGAGTTCAGACTTGTTGAGCAGTTCCAGTGCAAAAGAAGCTTCAGCACTGGCCGTATTCTGACCATGTTGGATTATCTGAAACCAGGTAAACATCTGAGTGTAAAATTAAAAAAACAAAAAAATAAAATTGATGATTGGAGAGGGTAAAATAAATAAAACTAAGAAAAAGGGCAGGGGGGAGAGTGTTCCAGCTTGCATACCTGCAATCCACTTCTTTTAGCTTAATGCATGTGCACCTAAAATAGGGGTGAAACACATATATTGGTCACACAATAGGACTGAAAGCAAAGACTAGCTTGGTGGGGAGGAGAGAGATATCCGGACTTTTCCATTACTCTTTGCTCCTCCTCTTTTGGCTTTGTGTGAGTTTTTAGGAACATGCCTGGCCAGGGCTGAGTGGTAAACACAGGAGCAGGTCAGCAGAGGCTGTGAATCCTCTGTACCTCTGTACTCGGCATTGATGAGGCTGCACCTCAAGTACTGTGTTCAGTTTTGGGCACCTCAATACAAGAAAGAGATTGAGGTGCTAGAGCAGGTCTGGAGAACAAGTCTTATGAGGAGCAGCTGAGGGAACTGGGGCTATTTAGAAAAGGAGGCTGGGGGAAGACCTTGCTCTCTACAACTACCTGAAAGGATGTGGTAGGGAGGTAGGTGCTGGTCTCTTTTCACAAGTGACTAGTGACAAAACAAAGAGGGAATGGCCTCAAGCTGCACCAGCAGAGATTTAAACTGGACATTAGGAAAAATGTCTTCACTGAAAGGGTTGTCAGGCACTGGAACATGCTACCCAGGGAGGTGGTTGAGTCACCATCCCTGGATGTGTTTAGATGTGGTACTTGGGGATACGGCTCAGGGGTGGACTTGGTAGAGTAAGGTTAATGGTTGGACTCAATCATCTTAAAGTTCTTCTCCAACCTAGATGATTCTATGATTCTATAATCCATGGGGCTCTGCTGAAGTTAGTTCAATTAACAGCCACAGGAGGTTCTGGTTTTGCAGAATTAGTGATGCACGGAACTAAAGCTAGCATTCATCCCTGGGGAGGATGAGCAGCCTTGGTGTGTCCCAAGGAGGAGCTGGAGACCAAGTCCCACCAAAGCCTCGTTGCACCTCCGGAGTGTCTCTGCTTTCTCCACTTGAATCAGCATTGCTTTTGCTAACCATTGGCCCTGGACCTGCCTGCCTTCTGCAATGGCTTGAGCAACATCTGCTTTGCCCATTAGTGGCTATCCTCTCCTGGCCTCCAGCCCATGCCTTTGCTGCCATCAATTAGCAGCTATTTCCTTCCCCAACCTGACAGTGCACACTGAATGGGATTGTCGTCTTGAAGCACTGGGGGTCAGGGAGTAGTGGGGGGTTGTGCGTGCACAGGTGTGTAGATAGCATAGACTTGTTGTCCTGTTAGGCATCTTGGGAACTCTTCTGCTCACTCTGAAGCTGGGATTTCTTTTCGTCTGCTTTGCCTTTGAATATAAC
This sequence comes from Actenoides hombroni, assembly GCA_024336885.1. Lineage (NCBI taxonomy): Eukaryota > Metazoa > Chordata > Aves > Coraciiformes > Alcedinidae > Actenoides > Actenoides hombroni. The sequence goes on from WUAM01000287.1 coordinate 25,298,889, forward strand.
TTGTTTAATGTTCCTCAATCTCTGACTCCTAAATCCAGTTCCCTCCTTACTTTCCCTGATTTTGGTTCAGCAGCTATGGCACTAGGAGTTGCGTAGCAGTGACTTTTCCTTTCCTGGAGCTGTCTCATCTCTGTGCAGAGCCCCTTTGTGGAAGATCTCCCCGTCAGGTTGCTGGATGCAGACCACAGTTACTCCTGAAACCAGAAATACTGATTTAAAAACTAATTTAAAGCACACTGAAGGCTGAGAGCTGGGGCTAGTGTTTGGAAATGAAGTGCTCATGAGCCGTCTATTTGGTTAGATGCAGTGACCAAATGGATGACTAGGCAGGGGTTTGAGGAGCAATGAGATATCTTTTTATGCCGTCTGATAGAGCAGCTACTCCTGGAACAAATGCTGCTTTTTTGCTGTGAAAAATCTACGCTGTTCTTGCAAGAGTCAGTGGAGCCTGCTACAGATGACTCCAGCTGGATGGGCTCCAGCCAATGCATTACAGGGTACAGGGGGTAGGAAAGAGCAAGATAATGAAACACCTTGTAGCTGATCACCTGGTAAAAGTCGCCACTGCTGCTTCTGCAGTCTATGAACTTGCTCTTTATTACTGTTCTGTTTGCTGTGCTATTTGTATTTTGCAGGTATCTCCCCTGTTTTCTCCTGCCGTGGAAAGCTAATGTCTGTTACAGTTTGTGAAACACTTACTTGTCTTTCTGTAAAGAAAAGGAAGTAGTTAAAGTGTAACTGTGAAGTTTTTACATAAATGATCTCTTTCACCTTTAAGAATAATTTTTCACCCAGTGTCCCAGATCTGTGACCCTTTAAATCTCTAGAAAACCAGTTGTATTCAAATGTTTTTGTTTTAATTAACAAGGAGCCCTGGCGCAGTCCCTGCAGTGTCCAGAGTGTTGCAGGTCCATGGACATTGCCCATGGGCACCCCTAGCTGAGGTTTACCCTTTTCTGCTACTCAGGGCTGTCAACTCCCATCTCTCCCTAAAGCCAAGATTCTGTAAGTCGTAGCTGCTTTTTTTGTCACCTGCAGCTGAGCCCTGCGCCAGACTGATGGGGTGGAAAGGATGCAGCAGCTACATCAGTGTCTTGTAGTTCCCTGTCCTTGAGCGCCAACAATACCAATGTGCTGCTACATTGTCCATCGCTACAAGATCAAGGTGTAGGTGAGGATATGCTGTCTCATGGGGAAGACAGAGCCCATCAAAGCAAGGGAACTGCTCCTGTGGGAAGCAGGACCCATACGAGATGTGGGAGAGCCTGGGTTTGTGGGATATTGGCTGCTCTCCTGTTGAACAGACACATTCCGTTGGTTTAATGCAGGATGTGGCCATGTTAGACTATCCAAAAGAAGGGACTAAGAGGAAGCCATGTGTCTGTGTAGCACAGCATCATATTGTGGAGGCAAACTGAAGCACCTGCCAACATGAAGGAATAATCTCATGAAGTGTCTAGTGGAGGGGAGAGGATGGGGCTTAGGATCAGAGAGGAATTTAGGTCAGAAGAGCCATATGGGGGGCTCTAGTCTGAACTTTACCCAATGTCGTGCCAGCTGTGACCCTACTTTGTACTAGTGCTGCTGGTCTCTGCTTGCAAATGGCATTGCTGAAATCAGGTGGGACAGCTGATTTCAGACCACTGATTTCAAAGACTTGCTCTAGAAAGGCATTTAACTTCCAGGATCCTTCCTTTGCAAATGGTGTCCATCACCAAGCCATTGAAAATGTGGAGAAGGAGGGGAAAAATTTTTTTGAATGCCTGCTGGTCAATGTCCTTCCAGGATTTAAAAAACAAAACAAAACCAAAACCAAACCAAAACAAACAAACAAAAAACCCAACCAAAAAAACCCAACCAGGAATAATAGTGTTTGGCTCATGCTAGAGAACAAACCCTGACTGCCTAATTTGCCATCTGCAGTAGATGGAAAGGAAAGAGCATGTTTACCAGGGCAGGCCAGAGAGTGATGCAGGCTGTCGGAATTATAAAATACTCTTCAATTTGCTAAATGTTATAGGTGGTAATTCCACCTCGGAAAGTCTCCCAGTGCAAATTAAATCTATTAAACATCGGCTCAACACAAAATGAAACTGAGCATCAGTGTAGGAATTAGCTGCTGTTTGGTCCCAATTTATAGGGACTTCCTCATGCATCTTTCACCAGATGGTCCACCCTGTTAAGGAAGGCTGTGCTGATGAAAAAGCCAGGCTGGCCTAGAGAGGAAGTCAAGAAAGCTTGACTTCCATTCAAAGTGTAGACCAAACCAAGCCTTGAAACAGTCTGCAAGAGATGGAAATAGCAAACAGAGAGCCATGGATATCAATGAGATGTTAGGAGTTGTTCAAAACTGGCAAGGAAGTAAAAGAGAGGAAATTTTGGGTCAGTGGGATTAAGAGAAGACAAATGTCACAGTCTCATCTTTCTGCTGCCTGTGTAACCATCAGAAGACCTGACCCTTCAGGTAGGTAGATTTGGTTCATGGTGGATGAGTTAAATGATTGGGGTTAGACCTTAAATGATAAATTACTTTGGGATAAACTCATCAGGAAAGTGTTAGAGGTTCTTAAAATAAATAAAAAAATAATTCTCCTTGAGACCCCATTCTAGTGGGAGAGAGGCATGATGGGAGAACACTAATGCCCTCCCCTGTCACTGTTTGAATCAAAAACAGCCATAGTACCACCTCTGGGCAAGTAGCTCCTGACAGCTTTGAAGAAGCCTGAGGGGCTCTGAGAGCTAGCAAAACCCACTATTGGTGGGCAGTCTTGGGAAATCACCGCATCCAGCCTTTTCTGCTCACGACTGGCAAGTTTTAAACATTGCATTTCATGCATGTGAGATATGTTTGGCTCCCGTGAAGGTGTTGTATCTGTCCTGCAGGGCAGCCTGAATCGTTGATGTCTCGATGTGTACATGGAACATGTGAACAGGATTAAAACTGGCTGGTGAGCCTGGACCTCCTTTTAATTGCAAATAGGGTGATTCCCACACTGAGGGTCTAGCCAGCGTTGATTCTTGGCCATGTGCTATTTTTTTATTAAAAAAAAAAAAAAGAAAAGAAAAGAAAATATCCATGGCATTAGTGTTACTCTTCTGTGCTGCTCTGCAGGCAGAAAGCCCTGTTAGAGTGGTTTTCATGTTTTCATGAACTTCTGTGCTGATGAGCTTTTTCCAGCGCTGGCCCTGGTCCCACGGCACAAGTGCCGTTTGGTTACAGCTCTGGAGTTCGCCAAGCTGCGTCTAGCCCTGTGTTGCACAACAGCTGTGGGTCCTTGGCTGCTGCTGGGACTCCCCAGCCCAATTCATGACTTGTTTCTGGATCCTCACATCCACTGGTTTTGCTGCTTCTTCACCTTTTTTGCTA
>WUAM01000287.1:25332591-25376620 GCA_024336885.1 Actenoides hombroni
CTCCCTCGACCGGCTGGCCACACTCTTCTTTATGCACCCCAGGATACCATTGGTCTTCCTGGCCAACAAGGGCACATTGCTGTCCCATGGATAACTTATTGTCCACCAGGACTCCAAGGTCCTTCTCTGTGGAGCTGCTTTCCAGTCAGGTCAACCCCTCACCTGTACTGGTGCAGGGGGTTATTATTCCCCAGGTGCAGGACTCTACACTTACCCTTGTTGAAGTTCATTAGGTTCCCCTTTGCCCAGCTCTCCAGTCTGTCCAGATCTGGCTGGATGGCAGCAGAGCCATCCATTTACAGCACATCCATTTACAAAGACAACAGTCCCAGTAAGAGCATCAGTCGAAACAGCAGCACCAATTTCTTAATTAACTGGTGTATCATAAAGCAAAAGGCAGTTATCACTTGGAAGCATAATAACATATTCCTGCAGGGTAGAATTCAGCCTTGGAGTATACAGCATCACTGTTTTCAGATAGTTTTATGTTTCCAAGACAGTCAGATGAGCGTTCAGTTAAAACTGCTTCAGGAAATCCTCCATGCTAACCCAGAGCATATGCTGAAGGACTGTTTCATGTCTTCCAGTCTAATGGGCTCAGCGTTGACTTTTTAATCATGGCTGGCAGTGAAACTTGACTATGTACCATAGTGAAGTTTATTTTGTGCCTAAAGATGGCATATTTTTCTGACCATGAAAATGACCACTTCGGCACTACCCATGATTCTGTAGCAAAATGTTGGGGTTTTTTTGGTGAACCATAGTTATGTTCTGCTGAAAGAAAGAGAATTCAGAGTGACTCAGATATTACTGTAAAGCCAATGGAGGATCTTGCATTTATTTGGAGCTGCAGCAATTCATTATAAAAGTATTACACACATTAATTTCTCCAAGGAGCAGTTTGTATTTCTTAACTAAGAAGGACCTGATGTGAAACATCTCTGCAAGGAAAAGGAGACATAGTTCCCCTCATCAATCATTAAACAGATTAAAATAGTTATAACTGATTTGCAGCATTTGATGTAGAGCAATCAAGTCCACAAACAGAGGAGGCCTGCAGGCCCTTTATTTGCAATGCTTTGTTCCATGCTGGCAAAGCACAACAGTCATAAACCCAACTCCAGCATCAATGGCTGCCTTATGCTGCCCAAGTGATAAAAATCACTTAGAGCTTATCAGTCAATATGGACCTCAATTTATTCAAGGGTAATTTATTCTAGCTGCTAACATACCTGACTGGAAATCAGAAATCTTTAGCTTGTTTCTGCCTGCATTTTGGCTTGCCCACTTGAAACGATTTTGCTTGCACGCTGTTGCAAAGTTAATTTTATATCTGTCTGAGGAACTTTGAGAAATCTTTGTGGGAAAACTTCAATAAGCTGGATATATTTGTCCAAGATGGTCAATTATCTTTTCTTGTGCCAAGACTATTACTCTGTATTAACTTTGAACATGACCTTTGGTTTATGGTCTAGTCACCACATTGAAACAAGACAGATTGTGAACTGACCTTCAAAATGAGCTAGCACTAAGCGATGGTTCTGCTCAAGCCAGTTATCAAGACACACCAGGATACATCAGAGTGGGGTAGTTGTGGGTCAGCCAGAAAGGACTGGTAAAGCCAAATGAATCCTGGAACCACCAGTCTTCTTCATCTAAATTGAAAGGCACCTTACCAGAAAGGATCTCACAGCAGCAAAGAATCTTGATGTACTCTAGGCTTAGGACAGAGCATGATCTCCAAGGAGACAGAGCTTTAGAGACCCAAAACCTGAAAAAAATGTGGTATCGATCCCTCATGTGAGATCTTATTATGGAGGTGTGGAAGAATTCCAGTAATGGAAAAAAAAAATCAGTCCATCAGTTATTACTCCAAAAGGGCTCAAAACCACACAGGGTTCAAATTTAATTACATTGAAACAAATGGACAACACTTCCACTAAGAAGATGAAGCCATGTTGCAGTAGAAGATGGTTATATATTGATACAAAATGAAGTACTGCTGTTTCCTCCTCTGCTGTTTCCCAGGGAAACCATCATGTAAAATTTCTAACTGAAAACAGTTGAGGAATGGACTAATTTACACTCCAATTGAATATGTTGGGCTGGAAAGCTTTTGCAAAATCTAACAAGGATTGCTAACTATAAAAAATGCCAACTTTTGCATTGTTAGTGTATGAAGTTATTTTTCATAAATTCATATAAATCCATTTTGTTTTGGCATTCTGAATATATACATTTTTTAAAAAACATTAGCAAAGGCACATTACTGCCTATAGTCACTGTCAAAGCTACATTCATTTGTGAATTGTTACTCCAAAATTCAGGAATCTTAAAATATTGTCCAAAAATTATATGATTTTAAGTTTGTAATGAAAAGACCAATTGTAGAGCTGCTATAAAGAAAATAAAATAGATAGCTTTGAATAACTATGACCTCATCTTCAGATCACAAACACCTAGGCATTTTTAAACCCAAGAACAGCTGGCTTCTAGAACAGATTCACTCTCTTTCCTAGCTAAAATCATAAGTCTCAAATACAGAGTGAGCTCAAAACAGACCAGGACAAATGAATACGGGTGCCACTGGTGCACAGACAACTTCTCTGAGAGGCAGCACAATTTCTACCAGGGAGACCCCCAACGGGGCCACGGGGCCCAAAACAAAAGCAGAGCAATCCTGGGAGGAGAATTTAGCCTCAGCAAGTTGGAAAGGACATGGATTTGCTCTCTCCATTTCACACGGTTTTTTCCCCAGAAGTGCTCTGGTGCGAACTAAATCTGCAGTTTGTGCAGCAGTGGGAAAAGATGGAAGTAATTTAGTAGAAGAAATCCCAAGAACACTCCTTTCAGATATGAATCCCAGACAGATCTATTTCACTTGTTCCTTGCAAGTGCAAAATGCAAACTCCTGTCTAATCACTGCAAACATTAAAAATGCAGCAAAATCAACTATTTCATGAGATAAAAAGCATTGAGCACAAATACAAACCCTTGGATTCATGAAAACGGCCTGGCCACCATGAGAAGTACCAGGCATACCAGCATCACACAGACACAGGATTACAAACAGTCTGTTAAAATCTCTCCTCACAGCTTCACAGCACATCAGGTCTCCTTAGCAGTGGCAAAACAATAGCTCCTCACACCTTGGCTTTTACTGTGCTCTTCTCAGACATTCCTTTTTCCTACATAAGCTTTCAGACAGCTTCTAGAGAGAACCACCAAAAGGCTAAATCATAAAAAGATTTTAAAATAGGGATGTGTAACTTTCTTCTTATTCAGGGGGTCTGACAAGATCTCAGATATATGTGGACACTTTTACCTACACAAGTGATCTGGCACTGTTCAAACTACAGGACTCAGCACAGAGATGCAGTGTTTCTCCAGACCCGCTTTGGAGGTCCAAAACTAGAGTCACAGCTTCCGTTATGGGGTGACATTACGATTCTCAGAGCAAGACAGCAAAAGCCTCTTAAGTCGATTGCATGTGTCAAAACATAACGTAATAAGAGTTGGATGAGTGGAAGCAGCCAGGCTTTCCTCAATCTTCATGCCACACACTTCAAACAATTTTTGGAATAGCTATTTTCCACCAAAAGTTGTTCAGTCAACATGGTGGGTCACACCAATAACATCCCCTCAACACTGATCTATATCCTATTACTGCCCAAGCTGCATCTCCTGCCTTTATTGACAGTTTTTAGGAGGTTAGCTGGAGAGGTGAACACCCAAAGGCAGTCACTAGCAATCTGCTATTTATCAAGCAAGCGCAAAGCATCTCCACAGACATGCTAGAACAGCTGCCTCTGCGCAGGACAGAGAAGTTTTAGAAGGCAAAGCCGGGGCAGTGAGACACTGTCAAGCGTATTATTCCCCTCTGCGGTGTCATTCTGTTTTCTAGGCAACTGCAAAGAACAATCAAGAGAGCAGAGCTTTTCCCTGGTAGTTTATAAATAAATAATTAGGCAAGGAATGACAAGGCATAACAAGCATGGATAAGAGAAGAAACACATGTTTTGTGAACAGGAGACTCTCCAACAGCCAGTTATCATCACCAAGTTCAACATAAACAAATTTTGCTGCTTTTTCCTGGTGTTTTCATCTCCAGGTAATCTTCTATTACATGGTCATTTGAGAGAGGGCTGCGATTACCGAGACTAAGTCTTTGTCTTCCTGTGATGGTGTTCACGGGAGCCTTAGGACTGTTTAATTTCCATATGGCTCCTGGAACAATCTATTCACGCATCACTGAGGGGACTGTAGTTGTGCAGTCATCTGCTCCCAGATCAGGCTCAATGTGAAATGGACAAGGCCACAAGTACTGCTCATAAAGAAACACGGAACTGAGGCAAGAAGGATGGATGAACGTGAGTGCTATTAGTAAAGACTCTGTGTCCCATCTCCAGGTTCTGGCCACCTTTTTGCCTTCTTTTGTCCACTCTTCCTTCCCACTTATTACTTTTGTGAGTAGAGAGACGTTTTCAGGAGGGATCTGAATAAAGTAGAGTAGTTCACCACAAGCTTGCAGAAAGGTGTCCGTGCTCAGAAGGTAGTTCCTGGGAGGTCAGGAAGGACGGATATGGGGGAAAGACTGGAGGAGGAGTGGAGTACACACTGGCACAAGGCATAAGAAATGACATGAATAAGAGGAACACGATGAGATAAAAATGAAGGGCAAGTATGAAAAATTTTATGTCAGTGTTTTGTCTAGAGCACAGCTTAGCTGAGTTAATAACATGTAAAAATAGAGATGGAATAGATGGGACAGGAAATGTTTGGATCCCAGTTAAAAAATCTGGCTGAAAAGAAAGAATGAAAATTTACAAATGTTAGTTCACATATTGTGACCATTTGGAGGGCACATTACAACCTGTACTGCCAAATAAAAAATCCTGCCTTTTGCCACCTGCCACTGCACGGCTTGTGTTCAAACAGCTGAACATCCCAAACGGCACAGCCACATCCAGTCCGTTGGCTGGGACCACTCTCTGGGCTATGCTAACTCCAGAGACCAAGACTAACATTTTAATAGTACAGATGATTGTGAGGCCTGGCGCTGTTTAACTTCCCACATGACCCAGATATGACAAAAGAAGGAAACACTGGAGATAAAAATGATTTGATCATTTGCTTTGATTGTGAAGACAGTGGTGGTAACACAAAACATCACAGACAAGGATGCAATAGAAAGAGCTTGCGCCGAGAGATCATAAACTCTGAACTGGGAATGGCAAATTTGAAAAAACAGTAAATACGTATGAACACTAACAGCCCCTAGAAAGACCTTGCCTAACTGTTCTTCAGCCTCCTTCCTTCGCTAAACTTTGAACATCAGGGGCCAAGATGTAGCTGAGGTCACCTATTCTGATATCATCACAAACAGATGATGTCTTGAAAATTCCTATAACTGTTAGATATTTGTTTTCCTCAGAGTGAGAAAACACTGCACAGGCTTTTAGGAACAGTAGATTGGTGATCTTGCTAGCTTTATATCAAGTGTTCTTCATACTCCACTGTTTCAATGACATCAGAAAGTAACAGACAAAAATGTGTGGATTCCACAAATTCTGCATTTTCTGCACTTTTTGCTGTTTCCCTCAAGATCCAGGCTTTGATATGAAAAGAAAAAAAATAGAAAAATCCTTATGTTTATACGTATTTACATTACAAAGACCCTTCAGAATAAAAAGCACTGTCTTTTCTTCTTTCTTTTTTTTTTTTTAACTTAGGTAGCTGCCTGGAGTGAAGAATAAAAAGGAATGGCATTCCTCCCCTCTACTCAAATCAGTGATGTTTTCATTTCAAAGATTAGTAGAGACTTGATTTATAACAGACATCATGCTAAAACTTAGATTAATCTTTGTTACAGAAAAAGAATCACTTTTTACCAGGGAAGAGAAAAATAAGGACCAATCAATATAGTTGTCTCAGAACAAGTCTAATCAAACTACTTAATTTGCAATTCAGGAATATATACCCATTAACAACAGTAATTAAGAGTACATTCCTGCATCTAGCATAAACCACCTTCATTTCTTTATTTCCTAGGGACCAACTGGAAAAAATCCTGAATTGGGCTTAAGAAAAACCCTTTACAAACACTAACTACAGGTTATAAACTTAATTGCACACAGATGGATTCACTTGGTCTGTACATTTGGGACAGTATTAACCACTCTTGATCATGTATTAAAAAGAAAGAGCTAATCATTATCACGATAAAAATCACAGGGGGGAAGGATGTATTTTTCCCTTAAAAAGCTTGGTTATAAATAAGGGATTTTAAAAAACAAGAAGCAGGAATATGCAGTTTCCTGACTGTGGTTATGCACAGGTTAAACCTCTGCCATGGTTTCAGCCTGCAGTTTAAGAAGCATCCCTAACCCCGGGTGTTGATGGAATTAAGATGTCTGCCTTCATTTATCCTCCCAAACATCTTCAACTTCACTTGCACAGTCGTAAGCAAGTACACACATTTGAAAACAAACAGTCAGGTTTTATAAGAGAGCGCAGCTGAAACTGCAGCAAAAAAATGGGGTCTGTATTCACATACAGGTGGTTTGAGCCTGCTCCCTGACAGGAATCCAAGATCCTGTCATGCTAACAGCTCAGGAAGAGCTCTGACTAGCTATTTCCCACCTTTGAATTAAAGGGCAGATTTGCACAGTTCAGGCAAGCAGCAGGCAACTCTGCAGTCCCATGCTCGATAAGTTGAGTGGAATAAAAGACCATCAGGGAACACACGTTCCTTCTGACAAGGAATGGGTTTTTGAGAGCTGTTTGTACCAAATGCCCCCAAAGCTCTCTCAGCACCATGCTGTTCCAGTTAGCCTGGGAAACACTTCTTGCAAGAAGCCGACCTATGCAATACGATTTTGCTCAGCTTGTGTTTCCACAAAGCACCGAGTTCTGGTTCTGAATACAGTTTGGATACATCTTATGCACCTTATGCATTATTATAAAGGCATCAATTCTACCTTTTGCAAGCGATAATAGAGCCGCACCAATGTGAACACCTCCTTGAGAACAAAAACACCCTCACAAAAACCAAATGTAAAATCCCACCAAAATCAATTGCACATGAAACTACGATGTTGTTTATTTCTGAGTATGTTGCAGTGACATTTGCTATTATCAAGCTCTAATTGTTGATTTATCTGTAATAATTGATTTATCTGTAATCTTTCTCCTTACTCCAGAAGTGAGGCACTGCTACGTGCCCCAATGAATTTTCAAGCCTTTTTCCATAAACTGACCCACCACACTTCAAAGGTCGGATCTGAGAGCTATTTAGGGTCTTACAGAATCACAGAATCATGCTGGTTGAAAGAGACCATTAAGATCATCAAGTTCTACCATTCACCCAACACTTCCAGGTCACCACCATAACATGTCCCTCAGCACCACATCTCCGCAGTTTTGAAACCCCTCCAGGGACAGGGACTCCGCCACTGCCTTGGGCAGCCTGGGCCAGGCCTTGACAACTATATCAGATAACCACTTCAGCAGATATTTGACACTGAAATATCCACAAACGAGAAGGAAAGAAGACAATGTAAAGTCACTCCGTTCTATAACTATGTGTGGCACAGTCTCACCATTTTGTCACATTTGCTTCAGAAGAAACTTCAGTAAGAGGGAAAACAGTACAAAAAGGGGAGAAGAAGAGTGAGTCTTTCTCCCTTTTCAAACTTAGAAACGCAAGAAAAGGGAGAGGATAAGGAGACTCAATCAATGCATATCCACGCTGCCCAAACACAACATTTTGGCACCAAGCCAGCACAATTTTTAAATTTGCAGTCAGCTAATGTTCAGCCTCTTTTGGGAAAACAGTTTGCGGCTCAGAACAGTCAAGCTTCTTCCCCTTTTCCTCCACCAGACTTTCTCCTTAGAGACTTGAACCCCAGTACCTCTTATCCCAGTCATGGAGACAACCCTGTTGAGCAACTAGAAGGTGAGAAGTGATATAGAAATAATGCTCCAACAAAACATACCTATTTCCTTAGCACCTGCAATCTCTATTGACAATATAAAATGTTCGGGACATTAAATTTCCCATGCATGGCTAACTTTTGCCTTTTTAAAATTTGCATGCAAAATGCTTGGCTCCTGATAAAAACAAAACAGGTACTCTGCTGCACCTCTTTCCACACACACTGACCACAGATAGTTTTAAAGAACTTATGATTGATTACTGGATTGAATACCACCACACACACACACACACACCCCAAAAAAAAAGCTAAGGCTGTGAGCACAGCCCTCAGTAACATTCAAAGCTGAGTGTTCTGATTCACTTCTGTTTAGAAGGAAATGCAGATGAAGATTAATGAAGAAATTGGATAACAGCACAAGCAGTTTGGTAGGAAGTTCTGTAACATGAGTCTGTTATTTTCTGGATTCTAAAGGCATCTTCTGGAGGACATTCGATTACTGTCCAAAGCCCTGTACTTTTATTTTTACCAAATGATGCAATTGGAATCATATACCACAGACACCTTTTCACTTCTACAACACAACAAAGCAAAACTAATGTATATTGATCTGGCCACACAGCTCTAATAAAATAGAACTCCTTATACAGTGTGATTTCTCTTCTGATTGTGTTACTCTACGTTATTACTTGTATATCACAGATATAATATTTTACTCATTCAGTGACAGTAACAGTAACTTTACTGATATGGAGCAGTGTGCTCATGTTGTTTATATGGGACTGAGATCCAGGAGTTTCATATGGAAGACATTTTCACCCATTTCACTGAAACCACTAAATGCCAGCTGAAATGTACATCTCTTTTCTAAATAGGCTTCCTATTATTAGGTCAAGAAACTGATTTTTCCAAGAACTTTATTCTATTTACCCATTAAAACACTTTTCCTTGAAAACTGAAAGATGTCCAAAAATGCATGTACACAGCCACCTTCTCAGTGATACATTAAAGAGCTCACACAACCACTAACTGTAATATGGATGCAAAACACCAGGAAACAAAATGATCCAAAAGGGCCTATGTTGATACTACAGCTAAAGCCAAAATATCCCTCAGTGCACAGTATAAAGAGTGGTAAAGAAACACCTAGCAGCATAGAAAAAACATCCAGACAGAGATGATGGGAATGGCAGTTTATCCTCAGCTTCCAGGAAGCTTTCTGAAGGGACATTCCATGGAAAGTGCTTTGGGGGTTTGAGGTGGGGCGGCACAGGGATGGGAACAGAGTGGGAAGGCTTCAAGGGCTCCAGGATGAGACAGAACACCTCAGACTGTGCCAAGGGAAGAGCCTCCAGCCCTGCCAGGTGGCCCGGGGTAGCACATAGGAGAGAAGACAATGAGAAGAGATCGGGAAGCTCAAGCCCATCTGCAGTCCTCGCAGCTCTCATCACCTCAGTATGTTTGTTCCTACAGTGGCATAGGGGAGACCAGGAGCTGTAAGGTGATGTCTTGTTCCTTCGTCCCCACACCTTTCCTTGCCCCACCATGGCCCTAGAGCCTACAGCGCCGTCGTCACCTCCTCCTCTCCCCCACCTGAGTGCTCACAGAGCTGCTCCTCACACTTCTTTTCTTACGTTTCCAGATTTTTTCTTGCTTCGTACATCCATTTCCCTGGAGGCATCACCCTCGGGGCTGAGGGGCCCTGCTGTGCTCAGGGGCTGCAGGAACCCAGCGAGCCCATCCCAGGGCAGCCCCAACCCCCTCACACAGAGCCCTCTGTCCCAGCTGCTGCCCACTCAATCTCTCCATATTTTCACCCAGCGAGCACACCACACGTAGAGGAAGACCACCCCAAAGTCCCTCACACAGGCCTCCTCCACTGCTGTGCAGCCCTGAACCCCACACACCTCACTTGGGTAACCACACTCATCACCTCTCCCATAGTCAAATATTAGTGAAAGTCAGATGACTGCTGGAAATAAGGCAGAGCGAGAGAACTAATTACACATAGTGCTGTTCACTGAGTCCTTAAGAGCCACACTTAGAGCTGCACCTACAGCTTCAGTTAATAAAAACAGAAGACCAGGATGTCCTCCAAACTTTGACAGGGACTTAGGGTCACCATGCAGGTCTTGGCTCCTTTGCAATGACTGGGTTGTGGTAAGGCACATGTTCTCTGCATCTGTTTGTTCTCTGTCAGGTATTTCACCACATGATAGAATGAATCACCTTTCAATTTGAGATCTCCCTTTTTAATTGACCTCTAAAATTGCATTATTCTGCATTTATGTTATCATCGACAATAAATCTGGGTGTTTTTCCTTCCCTGTTAAAAGTCAAAGCTGCTCACCTAGAAATAGCTACTGCCCTTTAGCCCAATAGCTTTTATGCATATATTTTTCATATTATCATCTCATGCTTTTAGCCTCAGTAATGGTATTCCAGACCTCAGGTTCACTTTGAGGACACCGTAGATGTTCCTGTGCTGAACTGCACATACGGGGTTGTCACAGGAGTGAAGAAGAGAAGAAAGAGTATTTCATCACTCAAAGCACAAGATTTTACAACTCAATTAATTCTCCGAGCTCCATGACATACTATGTAATCACCACAGAAACCCCACAATTGTCTGTTAGATCAGTGAACCAAAACACATTCTTAGTAATGACAGATACCCACATCTTACTCTTTCAGTTTGATGTTGCTAAAAATACATTTTAAATATCAATGGTCCTTCTGCTTGTCCAGAAGGTGATGATATTCTCTGGGCTACTGCGAGTCTGGTGAAAATCGGCCATGGTTCATTCCTCGGTCAATATCCATTGGTAATAGGAATAGTCTTGTACCAGCATATCTCATTTTAGTAAGAATGAAAGCTCCACCAGAGACAGAGCTCAAGGCAGTTTTTATACTGCATATCTGTCCTCACTTGGGTATAGGGTCTTATCTCCAGGAAGCTGGGCCAGTAGTGAATTACCTGTCCCTTGTCCCAGGTGTTGACAATGCTTACGTAAGCAGGAATAGGAAATTCAGGAGATGTGAGCATTAATCACCCAAAAGGCCTATCAAAGTTTCAGCACACAGGATGACACTGTGCTTCCCCAGATTTCCTTTGCCTTTCAACAAAGGACTGCTTTTCCTTTCAGGTCACTATTACAACTGGTTTGTGTAGCTGCTATAGCAATTGCCACAAACGACAGGCTGGCCCCAGGAAAGGGGAAGAGACACTGCAGGGTTAAGTAAAAGGAGCTTTGGAGAAAACAGGGACTGTGGTAGGGATTTCCCAGTGACTTCCACAAAGATCAGTCTCTGTACTGGGCACCTGTCTTCTTGTGCTCACTTAAGTACACACACTACATGCAACTTGTGAAGTTTTAGCTGTTAATTTTCTAAAGTCCTTTAAGATCCTGATGTTTAATCATCACAGTTGTGATTGTTGATATTGAGCTATGATATCCTTTAAAATAAAAACATCTACCAGTGCATGGTAAGAAAATGAAGTGTTGCTACTCTGAATGAAAGAGCGATATGACTAATAACAGTGTCAGGAATCTGATGCTCTCTGAAACTAATGCTGTATATTGAAACAGCCCTTCTGTACTGATACCTTTCAGAAAGGACTATAATAGCATCCTTTCAGCTAGAGCTTTCCATCTCTCCAGATATTTCATTGCACTCCTAACTTCAATATCATCTTCCTTTAAATAGCCAGGCTCTGCATTATAATATGTCCTGTACTTTCGTAGGGCCTAAAAACACCAGTGCAGCTTTTTGTCTTCTGCAAACTTTAAATATCTATATATCTATATCTATATATATGTATATTTTGATGTAGAAATTTCTTTTGGTCTGAAACCTATTACACCAATTACCAGTAAAGGGGACTTTCTCTGCTCCTGTCAAATTAGAAGTGGAAATAACAGTTGATAGGTGAGTGGGGTGGTTTTTTGGTTGGTTTGTTTGTTTGGGGTGTTTTGTTGGGTTTTTTTTAAAATCAAACTGTGTTTGAGCTCATTAACTTCATGAGTTTTCACAGGCTGATTAAAACAGGCTCAACTCTAATCCATGTGCCAGGTAGCTGTCACTTTTTTCTAAGACTAAAAGAAGAACAACAGAACAGAATCCTGACACATACCCTGTATAGGTTAATACCTTTTGACTGCATACCAGTGGCTTGAACCGAGTAAAGATTCTCAAAGAAACCAGAAAAATGCTTTGCCCAACCACATGGTGTATTACAAGAGGCAATATGCAGGCAGCAAGTCCGTGACTATACCAGTCCGAACTACAGCCTTGATGCCTTGTAGTGTCTCATGCATTCTCCTATCAATTACCATGTTACATATATTCCATACCATATTATGCTGCTTTCACTATTAACTACTTTCTCTACAGACTGAGCACTTGCAAAAGCACGGGCTGGACTAGCACTACTACCAACAGTTTATGCTCTCTATCGTTTAACAGGCTTTATATTACATCCAGCTCGCTCTACCCAATAGCACAGGTATCCTGCACAGACTGTCACTAGCCCTCAGAAAAATTATGGCCCCTCTGCTCCTCCCTCTGGCAGCCTGTTTGAATGCCCCACATACCTCAGCGACACACTGTGATCAACTGCCATATTTTTCCAGCCTCTCTTGGCATCCCTACAGAAGACATCCCTGCAATTGCCAGGGAACGCATTACTAAGCACTTTTTCCACACAACACAACTACGTTTTGGAATGAGGAGTTCCTGCATAAAGAAGCATGTTTAGAGCTCACATCTGGCACCTGCACCCATGGCTGGTTTATACAACTGCTCGATGACCCCCATGGGGTCCCAGCACTGCATTGCCACTAGCTGACTGCCCAGGTGCATCCTGTTCCCCAAGGAAATAATTTTCTTCAAAATACTTATGACTTATTGGCTAAAAGCCCTTGTGCTATCCCTACAATCCAGTAGCCCACCAGGCTGACCAGTTTCTTGTCCTGGGCAGCTGGCCCAGTCCGCACAGGCAGCCTGCACAAGCAGTCCAAAGTCTGCCCTTCAAGCACACTGAAAGCAAGTGAGAAATAACTTGGTAGATCTGGGAGAGAGAGAGGGAATTGTGGAGCAGACAGCAGAATGCAATCTGGGCTTAAACCACATACCAGATCTCTGCTGCTTCCCTGTTCTTGTATATAAAATCCTTGTTCATGCAGCTGAGCCAACTTGGGCAGATTTGCCTCCTCTCCCAGACAGTGTCCAGAACATGCTTAAAATAAGGCTAGGAACTGACATACAGATTTCTGCATGAGGGCCTCCACCGAAGGCACTTGGCTATTTTTTATTGTTGCACAAGTCAGCCTCTCAGCATGTGCACAGCAACTCCACTCGTAAAGAGCCAGCGTGCTATGTTCAAGTAACGCCATGAGAGCGAGGAAAGAAGTCACAGCTCATCAGAAGTCGTTTTACCACACACTAATTGCATTTGCAAAGATGATGATCTCCAAAGCGCAGCCCCCCCAGCTGCCATGGGAGGTGGCTGGCAGCACAGAACCAGAGCTATGCCAGGAGGGTGCCTCCCTACCACGGAGGCAATTAATAGGGGTACAGAAGAGCTAAGAGGGGGGTGGGTTTTTCTCTTCCACACAAGCAGTATTCTGGTACTTGCAAGCTTGCATATAGCACAGGCTGATGTTTGCCTTCAAGACAAAAGATTTCTGCTGTTAAACACACCACATCACATCTTTGTTAGTAGCATGAGGGGGAAACAGCTCCAGCAGAGGGAATATCTCTGTCGTCATGAAAGAAAACACTCTCATTAGAAATAAATCTTTTTCCTCAACTTTTTCTGGTGCTTTTTCCCTTTTGACTGTGCTGGTGAGCCTGAATATTTCCAATAACCTAGCAAACTAAGTAATTCTGTAATAAACTCATCAATAATTTGGCAGTAAATACAAAACAACTCTGTTTCAAAGGGCCAGCTCAAATCTCAGCAGGTTCAGCAACTCTTACAGGATCCACAAACACTAAATACAAGCTAGAAGCATGCACTTGAGTGGTTGGTTTGTTTTTGTTTTGATTTGTTTTTCACTCCCCTATTGCATTTATTTCCTTTTTTTTTATTATTTGATAGATTTTTTTTAGCTTCTCTCAGACATTCTTACTTCATCTTTTGTGATATGCATCTCAAGCAAAGAATGAGGGGATGGTGTTTAATGCAATCTGATATAGCAGAAAAAGCCAAAACAAGGCAAAGGACAAATCCATATATTAAAATTTCTTCTCCTCTATTTGCTCTCATACCTTCACCACCCAATAATAATAAAATAATGCTAGATATTAACAATTCCTACAGTGCTAGACTTCAGCCAGCATTTAACAAGAGAGTCCTCTATTAACATGAATGGAAATAAGTAAGGTTTTGTCACGTCCCAATCCACATTACAGCAGAAATAATCAGCTGTTGCCACAGAGGCTTTCTAAAGGAAGAAAAAAATACAGTCAAATGAACAAAAATTGGTAAGATAAAAGAACCACTGTATAAATCATATTCTTCTTCTTAATGTTATGCATTTTTTATTTTCCAGAAATCAAACTGGCATTCTTTGTGTGCATTCAGAAATCACAGTCCTATCCTGAAATGTTTAATTTACATGCAAATTAGATTCAGGGACCTACTAGTTGCAGATATTCCTATTCAGTCATAAACTGGCCTTTAAGCTTAAGTAAAAGGATAATATTATGGCAACAAGATTATTACTGGCTCTGTAAAAGTTCAACTCTGAAAAGCCATGCAGATTTGATTCAGTGAACAGAAATCATAACACAGGAAAAAAGAAGAAGAAAAAAAAAAGAGGTATTATAAAAATGAAAAATCTGGATCTCCAGAGCAGCAAATGTGAAATTGCTTAGTTTTAGAGTAAATATAATGAAATTAAGATTTTTTTGAACTACACTTTCTAACGTGCAAATCATCTAGCCTGTGTATCGCCTTTATTTTTCCAGAGAAAATGCTGACAGTTTATTCTACTCAGCCCACAATCTCTTATTTTAGCCCAATAGATTTCCATGATGTGCTACTTAAAACGCTTTCACAGTGGTGACAGATAAGGAGGAAGCAGTTTAGCAACAGAAAGTGCTATTGTCCAAAGCCTGATGAAGTGAAGGGATGAACTCCATAATGCATTTAACCACAGCTCTGTCAGGTACAAGCTTTGAAAACTCTTCTGAGATTTATTTCAATGCAAGTTTCTCCAAAGCACTAGACTATTCAGGAGCTGCATCCTGTGTGAGCAGAGGCATAGTATTTAGTCTTGATCATCACTGCTACAAAGAAAAATGTTATTTGATGGGAAATTGCACATCCTAAAAGCAAAACAAAGCAGAAATAAACTTTTTCTAAGTGTTTCACATTGGGGTAGACAGGTAGGAGATACTGAGAAATAAAAGTAGTATTTTCTCTTTACCTGCCTCTGGCTGAAGAGGCCTAAATGTAACAGCTCTAAAGACATCTTAAATGCAGTATATTAAAAAGGTGCATGTTTTCACATCTGAGCTCTTTCCGTGGAAAAAGAGGGCATTGCTCATCTTGCAAAACCAAGCCTTTTCATCTGCGATAGAGAAAAATCTTGTGACTAGCCCCTATTTCACAGAGAAGAAGATCACTTCCTGTAACTCTCTCCTTACAATTTCACTATATGCATAGAAATAAAACCTCATAGCATCATTAGGTTGTCCACGAGTGTGAGCACAACAGCAACACAAACCTGCAGAGCTCCCACAATGGCTTCTTAGTAATGCAAGAATACATTAAGAAACTGTTTGGGAAGCGCGTGAAAATGCCATGGCAAATGTCATTAAGAGACTTTTGGTCTGTGATGAGAAAACAATTTGAATGCTGCTTGTGTAGAGATTCTTATTACAAGGTTTTTCACATTGGAAAATTAGTTCAGCAAAATGATTTCCACGCGTGGCTGCAGGATTTTCACACCCGTGCAGTTACTAAGCACAGGCCTAATTTCTACCCTCCTGTGACTTGTGCAGCTTTCACTGAAGTGCGAGATGCTGCAAAGGTGATCTCAACCAAGTGGATGCAATTAGACCCTTGTTTCAGCGTCAGCCTGGAACTGAACTGTTATCTTCGCTATTCTACTCCATAATTTTATTCTATTTTTCATCATCTTACCTTTTTTTAATTGGATGACCAAAAATTCACTCTATGCTTCAAACACAAAGTAATTCCTGTGGTGTTAACACGGTATCTCAGAGACAGCAGTTTCCCCTGCTTGACCCAAACCAGTATCTTATCAAAAGACTTCTGCTGATGCTTATGCAGTAGACTGAGGATTTAAATGTGACACCTAGTTTGATTTCCTTGACAAAGGCAGGATTTGACTTTTAAGCTTTCTAGGCATCCCCATGCCTGCAAATATTACAAATGTCAATTTAGAACATCAACTTAAGAAGCCAGGGATTGAGGTTGAATGGCTGTCAATATTTTATGTTAGTGTTAGAGAAACATATGCAGTATGTAGTCTTCCACATTAAAAACTGCTGATGTTGTTTATGTCAGGAACTGCAACGCCAGGGTTGAACTTTCATCCTGTTCCTTCCTGTATACACAGTAAATTACGATCATACACTTTTTCCCCTTCCCTCAAATAATACACTGTAACAGAATAACAACATTCCCCTCGCAAACCGTGCTAAGTGGCATCTGGCAGTGTTACTGATTTGCACACACCAGGACTCACAGACACCACAGACGTGAAAGCTTGCAACACAGAGCACAACTGCACTCTGTAGCTCGAACGGACTACACCACAACTGTACTGAGAGTCACCTCTGGCTCCCTTGCAGGCACTTGGTATAACCAGGCCCAGCCCACGAAGATGCTGAGGAACAGGAACGAGCAAGAAGGTAGGAAGTGCTTGAGACAGCTCAGGTAGGATGTCCTCTGCATAGGACAGAAAGTAAATTTACTACTTGTAAAATAATGTAGGGCCCTGCTTTAAAATCTGTCTTGAGGGCAGCATGATCATGGCATTTCATTTTATCCAAAAGGTGAAGCTTTCTGATTAAAATTAACTATTCCCATTAAAAATGTTCATAATGCAGAAAGGAGAAGTTACAGCTCACATTTCAGGTGCCTCAAATGGTGGTAACACACAGCCTCAGTTATAGAGGCAGGCTGGTGCTTCCTGGGTATGTATAAACATTTTTTCCTCTCCATTTCTCTTCATCCCTCAAGGAAATGGGGATTTTCTTCACTAAAATGTTCCCATACAGGTATCTTTGTATAAATATCAGCTCTTCTTGTCAGTATTTAATTTCCTGAAAAATTTCATAGCTCGCTGCTCTGACCCTCTCCTACTCTTTCCTTTTCCTATATATATATATATATATTTTATTTTTTTTTAATTTGAAGAGAACTACTGCATTACCAGTGATTTATTAGGATTTTTTCTATGGCTAATTGTGACTGATTTCAATAACCTGTTTTTCAAGCTCTCACAAACTATTGATTAGCACACACATTCTTTAAAACCGTTGCTTTAGATTCACACACTACATTAACTCATTAATGATTCCTACAAAAGATGGATAATAATATGATAAATCATTCCAACTGCTGCAAAATATGCACTTGTAGCTCTTAACCTTG
Organism: Actenoides hombroni; assembly: GCA_024336885.1. Taxonomy (NCBI): domain Eukaryota; kingdom Metazoa; phylum Chordata; class Aves; order Coraciiformes; family Alcedinidae; genus Actenoides; species Actenoides hombroni. The sequence continues at coordinate 25,350,163 of WUAM01000287.1, forward strand.
TTTTACCTGAGCTTGTGCAGAGGACCAAGTAAATACAGTTCACTGTGCTAATTAACCTATTGTGTTGTCTACAGACAAGGTAATAAACAGCTTAATCAGGCAAAAAGGTCCTGAAAGGCTCGCACATCCACTTTGATACTGTGAACGTTTCATAACGTTGCTATTTACACCGTCTATGCCTGCAAAGCAAGAAAGGAAAAGGAATAATAGCATCTGTGCATGTGCTCTACATATATGAATATATATGTATATATATGAATATATGTAGAGCATCAAAATGTTTTATGCACTCCTGAAAACAATTCTTCCTATCTATTGCATTTTCTTGAATGGGATGTGATGATGGGAGAGACTGAATTTATGCTGCTTCCCCACCTTGAGAGGGTTGAGTTTAGTTGAAACAAGTGTCATTCCCCAGGTATAACTTTGATTGCCTTTGCTAGGCCTGTTGCTACATTATGAATTTTGTTGCAAAGTGAGTCTGACAGTAATAAACAAATCTTTTGAAACCAGCTCCTAGGTATAAAAAAAATATTGGTTATTAAAATAAGAATAAGAGTATTATTGCCTTTTTTTTTTAATGTTTGAATGAAAAAACTTTCATACTCCTTTTCTAGATTTAATCAGAATACCCCTGGATCTTGCAAATGTTTCAGCAGCTTCATAAGCTCTAAGCTTATGGAATTACAAATATGCGCTTGACAGATGGATGAATCCAGGCCCACACATTTTACTTAGGTGTCCTTTTACATCAGGTGCTGTCTCACAGCAAAGCAAAGCAACACGGTCACCAGAAAATCAGCTTTTGGTCTAACATGAAAAGAAATAGCTTTCTGCAGCTTACTACAGAGTACTCCTACTGAACTGAGGGGGGGAAGAACAAGAAGCACAGAACAAGACACAGCAGCTTTCTTTACCGAGTTTTACTCCATGCCATCTGAAGTTGTTTTTCTTTCAATGAAGAAGATGAGTGATTACAACAGATGTGATAAGATATGAAAGTCTCAGAAGTTTTTAAGTCCCTACAAGCTTTTGAACACTGCTAACAGGATAAAAACATGCCTCTCAGTCTGCCGCCTTTTAGTAAGTGGAAAATTAAGTGTTCACTTAGAGGAAGGCTGCAGACTAAGTACAGTAATTCATGCTGTGACGAAGTGGTATACAGAAGCTGCCCTCAAACCTTGCCACACCACTTCCCTCCTCTTCTGCAGAAGTCAACTGGAGACATGGGAGGGAGCTCAGGATACAACAAGGACACTGGAGATACTCAAGCAAAAGAATTATAGCGGTAGATAAGAGATGCAAACCCTTAGGAATTTAGGTCTCGTTTCTTCCACTGTACACACAAGGACTTGCTTATCTCTGTTTAACTGCAAAAATGCTAACTCAAAGTTGGGACTCCCAAGAAGATAGACAGTTTTTTATTTTTACTTCGCTTTAAGTAAATGTTGATAGTATCATTCACATCGTAAACATAATTACCAAGACTGGATCATAAAAAAAACAAATAAAGTTTGAACTTGGAAAACCACTTGCTTGCAGTTACCAGAGGTACAGCTCTACCTCCAGGGAGCTGAGACTACCTCCAAGTGAGCTATCCCTGCTGAGGCTCTCTTTCGGGAATTACCTTTCAGGAATGGAGCAGTTACCTACCATTTATACAGATACAAAGCAGATAAAACATTACACAACAGCAGAAACCACTTTGGCTTAAGCTGCAAATGAAAGTTATTATCACTTAACAGCTGTTTAGTAGCCTACATTAAATGAACTTATAGCTCCAGCTCCATGGGGACAGGAGGAAAAGCTCTGAAAAGCTTCAAAGCACCAAACCACAGCTGCAGCTCTGCTAATTCAGTGTGAGTTTTTTGTGTGGTCATGCCCAAAGTTCACTTTAAAGTTTCCTTTCTGAGGTACCATCTGGATTTGAGGGCAGCTAGAGCTGAACCAACACAGCCGCCAGCAAAACGCAAGAGGCACTGTCTACCTTTACAGAATGCTACAGCTACACAGAGAAGACACTGCCTTGACGTCTGTCCTTAAACATGTGGCTCTGCCCCACCCAAGAGCTGCTTATAGTTCTCCCAATCCAACAGCTATGGCAACTATTCAAGTACTATGTGTAAATTCACTCTAGATCACAGTTCTGATTGCTCCCAGGCATAGGTAAAGCTAAAGTGGAAGTGTAAATGTAGTGCCAAGCCTTTCCCCTTTGGAAACTCCAGGCATAGGCATTCCCTATCTCTGGGAAAGACATGCTCCACCTCCCAACTACAAATAACACCCTGTACTGGAGACCCCTGAGCCTCAACTTCCTCTTCTCACCGTTTTGAATTCATAAGGGTCATATTCACCTATTCCAAGCGGATGTGCCCTTTGCTACCAACTGGTACAGGTTTTTATCAAGCAGTATGCTCAGCTTGTGTATACCTGTTCTGAATGCTTATAAGGTCACATCTTGGCTGTCATCTCATCTGCCTGAATTACCAGCCTCAAGATTTAATAGAGGAAGATAAAGGACAGCAGATTTGCAATACAGATCCTTCAGAACACAAGGCTGATGTTTTCCTTCAGTTCATCCAAAATTCCGCTGCACTGGGGACTTCTTTATTTGAATCTAAAAAGTCTATTTGTATGAAACCAAATGAACTTCAAATAAGCACAAGGAAATAAAATACCATATGGCATATTCAGATTCATGGGGTTTCTACTCCGCTTAATAAATCTTCCTTTACTTATATTTTTGATAAAAGTATTGTATTTTACAAGGGATTTTAATTATGTGTCTCAAAAGGAAGTTAATATATCAGATTTTACTGTATACAGATTAAATGAGGACTTCTGAAAATTCTCTAACTTATCTTCTCAGCTAAATAAATTTTCTAACTTTGCACTTGGGGTAATTGTAATGGAGTTTCTGATCCCTAGGTAGATAGATGTAATAGTCCTATAAATCCCAGATTTTCAACATCTTCAAAGACTATAAAATGTTTATGAGAGAATATGGTTTTAGAGACATCTGGTGGTTATATAATCCTAAGGAGAAAAATCAACAGTGAAAGTATTAAACGGAAATTCGACTTTTTCAACAAAAGTATCCTGTCAGAAGAGAAAGGGATTAGATTATCCACTGTCTCCCTGCACACAGAAGTAGATAATTTGCCACAGGAGGCGGCCTTGTTTATGGCAACTTGGCAGCTTTAGTAACATTAGAAGAAAAGAAGAAAAAGATGTTTCAAGATAAATTAATGTATGGTTCTTTCAATAGTATTTAAACTCATCATGTTTAGTCAGAGTATGGCAGGGGCAAGAGACTGGCAATACTCAATATTTTAAATCCTCCAGCTAGACAACTAGCATTATCATTATCTCTGCCTGCATCTTTTTAGCTTGTCTTTCATTCTAACTCCTAGTGTGCTTTTCATTGTTGTTGTTGTTTAAAAGTTCACCAACTCTCCAATATAGAAACATAGAATGGTTTGAGTCAGCAGATACCTTAATGATCATCTAGTTCCAACCCCCATGCCATGGGTAGGGATACCTCCCACCAGACCAGACTGCCCCAAACCCTGTCCAACCCAGCCTTGAACATACCCAGTGATTAACTTCTTACTAAAAATTCTTGCCTACAGCTAAAACAACTCAGAAACAAAACACGACCCTTGTTAGACTCAAAATACCAATATAGGTATTTTAAGAAGGACATTGAGGTGCTGGAGAGGGTACAGAGGTGGGCTACAAAGCTAGTAAAGGGTTTGGAGCATGTCTCTCATGAGGAAAGCCTGAAGGATCTGGGGCTGGTTAGCTTTGAGAAAAGGCGGCTGAGGGGAGATCTTATTGCCCTCTACAACTACTACCTGAAGTTGTAGCGAGGCAAGAGTTGGTCTGTTCTCCCTGGTGACAAGTGACAGACAAGAGGAAATGGCCTGAAGTTGAACCAGGGGAGGTTCAGGCTGGATATTAGGAAGCATTTCTTTCCAGAAAGGGTTGTCAGGCATTGGAATGGCCTGCCCAGGGAGGTGGTGGAGTCACCATCCCTGGAGGTGTTCAAGAGGCGGTTGGATGTTGTGCTTAGGGACACGGTTTAGTGTTTTTTGATAGGGCTGGGAGTAAGGTTGGACTTGATGATCTTGAAGGTCTCTTCCAGCAGAAACTATTCTGTAAATCTATGATTCTATACTGAGTTATATCCACAGGCTCAGTTATGCTTATCTGACCTTTACTTTCTATTGACAACAGCAAAGTAAATAATATCTGTAGCGACTCAACACTGATTTCATCCAGGAATAAACAAGAGCATGAGATGCACACAGTGAACTATACATTATTAAACCAGAGACCTAAATCCATATAAACTGGCAGCTGAACTAAAATTATTGACACCCATGGACCAATAATTCTCCCCTGAAAAATGCTGCTCTTTGCTCATCTTGCAGGCAGAAATGGGTTTAATTAGCATGGATCTGCCCAGTAGCACAGACTTCAGCTAAAGTGATCTTGAGATGGGTATTGCATCTTTCCTCCTGACTGTTGTTTAGGTCAGTTTTTCAATCAAGCCCTGGAGCCAGCAGCTCCTTTTAGGAGTGTAAATGGGCAGTGAAGTTTCTGGGAAGTCTTTGAAGGTACCCTGTAGGTACTTTTGTAGTTGAGTATCTTAATCTGAAAACTTGGCCAGCTCCCAGCCTCTCTTTATGTTTTGGAGGCTGTTGCGTACAATCTTTAAAGGCGAGATAACACTGGTAGATGCACTAAAGACACATCCTAGCTAGTGACCAGAGGGCTTCTCTAACATTGCAAAGTAGAAGTTGTAAGGCAAGCTTTCCAAATAGCTTCATTCTGTAAGACCCTTGTTGGGTTTTGCTGCCTCTTATGCTATTTCAATTTCATGACAACTCAGCAGGGATCTAGGATTGGGTCCTTGGCCTCTCATCTGAACTGTCTTTATCTGTTGTGCTTTTATTTCCGCAACCCACCAAACCCTCCCACCAAACTCAGCTCAGAGCGTTGTGTCATAGTAGCTGAAAAATTATTGTAATGTAGGTCTGTGCAACAAGCCAAGTCTTTGAAAAGGATGTACATCTTCCCAGATCAAAGTGAGTCTATGAATGCCTTGTTAGGAGGGGCAAATCAGAGCATGCTCATACCTGTAAAGTATTCCTCCAAACTAGAAGGTTCACTCTTGACCTAACCAAGTAAATATTTTAAATTTAAATCTTAAAAATAAAATAGACAACACCAAAGTCTGGATTCTTGAGAGAATTACATCTGCGACATCTGCTTACTACATCTTCAAAAACTTACCTCAACTGCACATGTACATAAGTTTGCAAGATGACAGCCCAAATTCCTGGTGTCTGCAAAAGAGTGGCAACTATTTCTGCAAGACAAAGACAGTGCCCTCTTTAAAGCAGGCTTTCAGCTCATATGAGAAATCTCTGGAGGTTGTACTGAAGAAACCCCAGCTCTAAGTTCAGATCCTTCATCCGGTAAGTGCCAAGCACTTGTTAAAACACCAGATCGTGCAAAAAGCCCTGTTTTTAATACAATGACTGCTGTTAGCAAAGAACAATATGCACATCTCAGTTCAAAGTTCTTAAACTTGAACCAGGGATGGCTAAGTAGGTAATTCAATGCCTGATATAGTCGAAGGGTTACGGTAGCCGCACGCGCTGCGCTGACCTTTCAGTAGTTGTGAACTGGCTGGCTTTCCCTTCCCTCCCCCACAGGCTGGGACAGCTGTAAACATACCCGTAATAATGACACAATTGTAATATCCTATTTATTTTCCATTAAGAACCAGCCTGGAGCAGGCTTAGGTGGCCTGAGGGGCTGGGCAAGCAAAGCTTGTCTGTGCCCTGCTGCCACGACCCGGCCATTGCTCGCCCTTGGACCCATGAGAGCACCAGGGACCGTTGCACGCAGAGAAATGCCTCTGGTGCTCTTGCTGTGCCCTTCTGAGTGGTCTGGTCCCAGCATTTCTAGGATCCCTTCTGCAAGATGAAAATAGCAACCCTATTCCCTGTCCACCCCTCACCAGCTCTTCCCATCCCTGATTTTCCCCTGGGTGCAGAAGCAAAGGGTGGGGAAGAGGGCAGGAAGTCGCTGACGTGTGTGGTTGGATTTCAGTTTGAACGCCATCCAGAAAGGAGCACCAAATATTAGTAAACAGATCAGGAAACATTTCCGTGTTTGGTGATAACTCTGCTTTTCCATGGCAGCACTCTCCAGTGGTTTTTCCACTAGAGAAAAAGACCCACTCAGTTGCTTTGCTTAAATTGGAGCCACTCAGATTCTGGATCCCCTTCAGATCCTGGCCTTCAAACTCAGGCCTCTCCCCTTTGGGGCACATGCTACACAGCTCCTGACTTTGGGCATGGAGCCGAGTCCTGCAGAGTAGAAAGTGCACTTTCTCATGCATGCCCAGGAGCTTACAGGACCCTGCTGCCATGTCCAGCATCTCTGAAGTGATCCAGGCTGAAAAGAATCAAGATGTTTGGCCTACTTCACTTCTCAAAAGAAGAACATTATGCAGCAGTTCCCTCACCATGTGTTAATGAGGGATTTATTGCATACCATTGGGCTCTTCAGGGCGATGAAAAAATGCCTATCAAGTCCTGGTGGTTCAAGCTGCAGACACATTAGAGAAAAGACTGTGACTTCCACTCATCAAGGTCAGTTTTAGGTCCATGGGTCAGAAGTAAGTGGTCATGGACCAATTTTGGAAAAAACACCTTGTTTTGTGCACAACACCTCCCACCACAGGTGTAGATGGATGTTGATGTGGATGGAGGTGCCACCAGCATCAGGAAGAGGAATTGAGAGGACGAGGGTCTAAAATAAGGCTTGTGAGGATTTGAGAAAAGGCTTTTTGATGAAACAATCTCTATGTTGGACAAAATGCCTGCCTGATCTGCAGCCAACAGCAAACCTAAAAGCAAAGGAGGAAAAAGAAAGAAGAATTGTCTATTTTCATATTAAACTTAATGAGATGGTGTGAGAAACTGTATAATCTAGTAGTCCTGCTTGACTTGAAACATCAAGGCCTTTGACACTGTCCCACACAATATCCTTCTCTCTAAATTGGAGAGATAGACATTTGACGGGTGGATTGTTCGGTGGATAAGGAATTGGTTGGATGGTGGCATCCAGAGGGTAATGGTCAATGGCTCAATGTCCAGATGCAGATGGGTGACGAGTGATATCACATTTTCTTTTGAAGCTTCATATAGTAGAAGCGTACTGGGCTATGAGCTGGGCTGCTGCAGGTGAGATGAATCATCCCAAACAAACACATCTCCCTGATGAAGGTAAAGGTGTGCACATAAGATCCTCATTGAAAATCCATCAGAGGACACACCAGTGTTAGCTATTTTGATGGCTGTCAATCATCCCTCTATTGAGACCACACTGACCAACTGGCCATGATGCTATTATTAATAGCAATTACTCCACTTCTATTGTTACTACTAGTAGCAATGATAATAGCGCACAGCATTTAGCAATAGCACCTTTGTAGTGTGAGAGGCCTCTGGTCTGGAGCAGGGAGTTCAGTTTCATCCACCAATGGACAACATGAAGAGTATAATGCACCCAGCATCCAAAAGGAAAGCCTCAGTTCTGCACACCCCTGCAACACAGACATCTGGAAAAAAGTCTTTTAAGCTGACAAATGAAGTATCAGTACGTTGAAGGATTTTTGCCATATAGTCTTCTGTCCATGCCTATATGCACCGTCCACATGAATTGCTGTGGGGGACAGTGTTAATTGCTTTACTGAAATCAAGATAAACCACATCCACTGCTATCCATCCATCATTTCTCTGGAAGGAGGGAAGGGACCTACTGAACATATGTAGAAGCCAAAAAAAATGCCATGCCAATTAGTGTGAGGAAAAGATGCACTGCCTGTGCCATGCATGCCCTCCTACAGCACTGGGCACCCACAATGTGCTTTGCCACCAGGTGTTCAAGACCAGTTGTGGTTTTAAATGATTCCATCAATGCTGCCTATAATAATTAACAAACAACGTGTCCGTTCAGGATCTAGGGTCTCCAGTGAGACTCCAGCACACAACTCACCTTCTGCTTCTGCCGTTTCAGTCTCCTTCCTACATCCTTGTCCTGCCTTTTCTGGTTTATTAAGATAAGGATCTTTGGACACAGTGAAACTACAACCTCCCTCCCCACCTCCCCCCAACATGCCCAAACACAGGTCCTTTCTACTGCTTAGGAGACTGACTCCCATGCCATAGGATGCCCTTTTGAGAGTGGGACTGCCCCTGTAGCCACTCTGCCCACCTTCCTGGTGTCAATGTCTTTTCCTTGTTCTTTAACCATCAATGACAGGAAGAAATGCATCATCCGAAGTCTCAGCTGTGCCCAAGGGGTGACACAACTCCCGTGGTTTTATTTCAGCAGCCCACACAGCCATTTGTCAATGTGACTGCTACTGAGCAGGGATTAGACAAACTGCTGTAATAAAAGAAATTAAAGGCAAGAGGCCCTGTCCTCCATCACTCTTGGGTCTGGGCTGGCCAGCCCACATGCAGCTATGGGATTGTGTGGGTTTGCATGGGCCCTACTGCCTGCCTGGCCAGCACCCAGTGGGCCAGGACCAGTGCCATGGGCGAGGGTGCTCTGAGCAGCCCTCCAAAATGAAGCCCGAGGGCAGGGGAGCTAAAACAGTGGGTGCAATTAGTGGTCCAGCACCTCAGCACTGTGTAGGAGTGGGTTAATTTTTATGATAGTCACATCCCTACTGAGCATGTTGGGGAGATTGTTTTCATTGCACTGCTCCCTGCAAGGCATTTCATCTTGCGATCCTGGGCCTAAGAGTGAGATTAGGAACAACTCACATGCAGTGTGATTAGACCCCAAATTTCGCTTCTGCAGCTCTCTGCAACATAAAGAAATGCCTACAGGCTTTCCTAGCCCCGTGTGTCCTCACTCTTCTGTCAGCACTTGTAGACATTGCTGTAGGGAGGTGACAACACCCTCCCCGCCCCATCCTGGGCATCCTTCGTACCCAGCAGTGTGGAGAGTTACGGAAGCGTGCAGGTCTAGTGTTCCAAGGGAAGCCAGCAGGACCAGCTTTGCCATAAATCATCTATAATCAGCCCAGAGCGCCTGTTTCGGCTCGGAAACACCAATCGAAAGCATCCCGAGGAAATTCCTCATGCAGCCTCCCAGCACAGCTGGGAGGTTAATGCACAGATTTAAGGGGCTTTGCTGGTAATGGGTTGCAGATTAGTTGCATGCTCACCTTCTGCAGGGCTCATCTTCAGCTCTCATTCACCCAGGGAAAGTGCTAAGCATGCCAGTGTGTTTGAATAAGGTTTGTAAATAGTTTCTACCCATCTACTCTGCTTGTCGGGCTTACATGCAGCCAACAAAACTATGCTGAGGCATAGATGGAGCCTGAATCTTTTGCTAGCAATAGCCAACTGGGAATAAGAGTTACTTCTTTATAGCAGATGTGTAGCTCAAAGTTCACCATAAGTGCATTCACATAGAGAGCACAGCGTGTACTGTTCAGCCCTTCAAAAGACTATGGAACAACTAATTTCATTATTCAAAGAATAAAGTAAGCAAGTGAGAGAGAGCGCCAAAATTAACCCTCTGGTTGCTCCCTGGACCAAGCAGGGATTCCTTTAACGCCCTTGAGTTAAATGCCTGTGCTCACAGATGCAGGCAAAAAATCTGCCAAACAGTGTCCTCCTGTTTCTGTTTTTCTCACTAGTTTAGCAGTTGAATATCATATTCCTTTCCAAATGAGTAGTTCAACCAAGGCCAGGTGGAGCTCCCCCACATGAAGTCCTCTGTGTGTACATTGCATCAGTGAATACGGCTTGGGATTTTCATCTGGTTATGACCTCCAGGGAAAATCAAAAGCAACAAATCATGTGTATTTTGTTTGGTTTGGGTTTTTTAACCCTCCATACAGAAATAGATCATTCTCTTACTGACTAAATTAAAAAATAATACTTGCAGGCAAGAAGGGAAAAAGGAGAAGACAAATCCCATAAGAAAACTTCACCTAGATATTTTCAGGTATATTTGAGCAAAGTGCATTCCTACAATTGCCAGCAAGACCACTTTATCTAGTGGATCTTTGCCTATGCTATTTATTTGTTCAGAGGAAGACACGAATGCAATCCCTCACTGCAACATTGATTCTACCATGGTGTAGTTCCCTCTAATTCAGCACAGCCAGATTCTGCCACAAAACTGAACCTGGTCCTTGGAATTTGTAATAATTGCAATAAACCCCCTGTGTCTCTGCTTTTCCTGCAGCCATGCTCCAGCAAGTGACTGGGAGGAAGAAGTTCAGCTCCTGGTGTTTTCCTGGGTCATGCATCAACCTTCATAGGCTTTGCAGGATGAGGACCATCTGTTTTCACCTTGCTCTCATTTCATGGTTATGCAGTGCCAGCAACAAAGGCAAATCATGTCCCCTCCTGTATCAGACCATGCGCTGCTTGGCCACATGGCTGGTGCATGAATTATTCCTGAAATTCTCCCTGCCTGACCAAGATCCTCTCTCCGGAGGTAAGCTGCTCGCTCAGCTTAAGTCCTACCTGTGACTTTAGCACTCATGGAAAAACTCAGGAGCATTTCACACCTAAACAAATCTCCATCGCAGATCAGAAGTTTAATAATGGGGGTTTGTCAAACACCAGTTGTAGCTTTTATCCCACAGGTCTGCAAGGTTGCACATGTGTGGAAGGGTTTGTTGGAAATCTGCTGCCTGGTCCAGATTTCTCAATGAACAGGACAAGGGGGTACATCATCTGCTAGAGCTTTCTTTTATTCTCACAAATATGCTCCATGCAGTGATCCACCATGGAGAGAGTTAACCCACGCTTCTATCAAATATCTTCTCTGGGTGAAATCAACTCAGGTGGCCAAGAAACTGTAAGCAGGGCAGTCCCAGGAATGCTTCACTTGCACAGGGACAGGTTGTTTCCTTGGGACTGGCCAGGGTATCCTGTGCTGCAGTGATGCCAGTGTCTCTGGGGCTCTTACTGTGCCCCTCTGCATAGAATCCAGCCCTGGAGTCTCTGGGACCCCTTTGGACAGGGGGACGTGCCACTGGATCCCCCTTCACCTCCTTGTCTCCAGCTAAGTAAGCCCAGCTCCCTCAGCCTCTCTTTGCATGCCCTAACCACCACTCACCATCACCAGGGCCCTGGAAGTCTCCACCATACACCACCTTTAAACTCACTTTATCCTTGCTTATCATTCCCATCCTGGAACAACCTCAAACAGAACAAGCTTCTAGACCCTTGCCTTTTCAATTCACCACGGAAGACATTGGTCCAGCTGCTTGTTTGTGTTCACGGTTCACCGCTGCACTTTCCAACTGCTTCTGCAAGTTGCTGGGATGCAACATCCCTGTTTTGGAGGCAGAGCCTGTCTGGCAAGGCACCCTTGGTGAGCAGATGGAAAGCAACCCATCCGTGTTTCTATCTAGCTAGAAGATTGCAGCCTTTGCCTACCCAGCAGCACTGAAATTGTAGCAGACTGACCTCTAATATCCTCATCAGAGAGGTCTGAGGCCTTGTGCCGTGGACTCTTGATCTCCAAGGTGGTATTGCAACAGTACCGGAAGGATGTTGGAGGAAGCTGACACATCAGAAATGTGCACGGAGCAGCATGTCATTTCCATGGCCCCTTTCCGAACTCTGCGATGCTCCCATCACACAGCGATGCCAGCCAGCTCTCCCCGGGTGTGATGCAAGGTAAGTGCTGCTGCTGGGTCCATGAACACCTTCTGCATGATCCTTCTTGCCACCAAGAGAAGATGAAGTTTCTTCTCTGCTGCTTTCTTCACCGTGGCCTTAAACCATGGCTTTCTTTGGGATGTTTCCACCCACTGAATGTCCTGCACATTTTGAAACTTACTGCCTTTCACAATATCTGGGAAGCTTGCCTGATCCTTTTTCTTTCATGAGCAGGACATGAAAAGTCCATGGATCTCTTCCTCAAGCCCTTGCACCAGGAAGAGTCTTTCCATGAGAGGAGATCACCCCATGAGCTCTGAGCCTGCCCAGACCATCAAGGGCTGTCCTCCAGGGCACATTGGGTGTGCCAGTTGTGACCAGTGGAGGGAAGAGGATCCCAGAGTTCTGCAGATGTGGAATTGTGTCCTCTCATGTGTGCTCTTCTTTCTCTATGGGGAGCTGCCTTGCTCCCCTGTCCCTGGAAGGGAGCATCCCCAGTCCTAGCATGTCTCTGGGTAGTGTGGAGGGAGAATGTGGGGACAGTTCCTCAAGGTGCTGTCACCTATGCCAGGAAGGACCTGGGATGCTGGTTGTGTTGGTGTGGCTCTGTCAGGACAGTGTCAGGATGGTCTGCCTCAAATTGGGGTGATGGATACTCAAGAAGGGAGACAGTGAACAGCACCTGTGTCCATTGCCATAGTAGGGACACATGGGAAACACAGCACATAGTCCTCAAGGGTGGGAGTTGACCCATAATCATGCCTTGTAGCCTCCTCGTGAGCATCTGCCACGCAAAGAGGGTCAGCTCCCTCTCGCAGAGCTGCAAAGGAACAGATGGGTCCCTTTCATTTGCTGTTTCACTTCCCGTTTCCAGCACACGGTTCTGGCAGTGCAACTATGACAAGCTCTTTTATCTGGCAAAACAGCCAGAAACTATCTCCAGCCAAGTTTGGGGTGGAAAACCCAGTTTTTTCCCTAACCCAGAGCTGTTGTGTCCTGCTCGGAAATCCTTTGCCAAGTCCTTTGTATCGAGGGCCAGGGGACTGGCTTAAACACTGGACTGTGATATGTTCCCAAGCTGGTCTCTAAAACTGCCTTTTGAATAAAAGAAGAACGGGATTTTCACCACACAGGGAAGTGTGGTAAGGGAGGCAGCAAATCCCAAATGACTAGGGTGTAGGGTGTCAATAGGCTGGGTTTTGAACCAGAATTGCTCCAGCATCTCCCTGTGAAGAGCAATAATCATGCACAGCCAATGGCTATTGCTATGACACATTTGCAAGCCGCCTGAGAACAAAAATATCTGTACTAGAGCGTCTCCGAGGCTTCATCTTTCCCATGATGGGGAAGGGCCATGTGCATGCTCACTGCATGGCAGCTGTGAACAGAATGCTGGCTGTGTTTCACTAAGCTTTGAGGTGCTGAGCTGGGATTTTCTGTGCACTAAAAAGGTGGTGAAGGGAAGAGACTGAGCCCCTCCTCCCCTTGCCAGCTTGCCCCCTTTCCCTCTGGTCTCTGAGCAAGGAAAGCAGCTGCTGGGACAGAGGCTGACCTATATTCCAGTGTGGACTGGTACTTTACTGACCACCACTTTTTTTTCTTCCCCCAGTCTGAGCTGAAAAAGGCAGAGGATGGACAAATCTGTGCACCGTGTGAGCATCACTTCCATGACATGAAACAAGACCTTGGTTCCTGCAGCAGGATGTGCTTCTCTTTAAAGATCTTGACATGAGTGATCATCCTGGAGGAGAGATCTGAACGGATGATAGTGCTGAGAAAGGAAGGATGTTTCAGCACCGGCACAGGTGAAGGAGGAGGTGCCACTCGGCTTGACAGGAACCCTGTGCTGAAAAGATAATTTCAAGCTGAGCTGTGGTTTACCGCAGCATCCTCGTGACCGGCTGAGTGGTGGGGCAGCAGGGGTGGCAGGGAACAGGCTTGTTTTCCCACAGCTGGGGCCCACGCAGGTGTGTCAGGGCTTGGCTGGGCCAAAGCCGTGGCATTCTGCTCACTCATGTGGCCCCGTCTTGTGTTAAGTCCTCCTGCATTAAAACCCCTTCCCCAGAAGGTCAGGGTCAGGGGAGAAGGGTGACAGCTGTGCACAGTGTGGTGCACAAGGAGATGGGTTTTATTTTTCCCCTGCTAAGATGATGTCTTAAGCACCTGGTTGTAGAGATTCAGCTGTTCAGCTGTTATGGGATGAGAACTGGAGAACAACAAGAATCACGAGGCTTTTCAAGGATCTTGGCAGGTTTCAGCACCACAACCTCCAAGAGGACAGCAATCTGATTTTCACCCTCTTTACTCAATGCTAAATCTCTTCACTTGCAATTCAGCAATAGCTCTTCTGGGGTGATTTCTCACCTGTTTCCATTCATTTACTTCCAGAGGAGAAACTTTGCTCTGCTCTTCCCAAAAAGAAAGTCAGTCATTCTCACCCCTCCTTGGCAAAGGCTGTTTTGCTGCTATGTGGGGCTGCTGCTCCTGTAGCAGCTACAAATGCCAGCCATGCTTTGCAGAGCCGTAGTGGTGTCATCACCAGCTGATCTTGAATGTGCCACCTGAATGTGAGAATTAAGCAAAAAATCCTAAGGAGGCTAATAGCTAGGCAGTGCGGTGAGACAGGCAGAGCAGCAGCAGAAGGCTCTGAGATTTCAGGGCTTCAGCTCTGCCATGCAAAGCGGCTTATGGACGGCATATCTGAGCTAGAGCCTGGATTAGAAGCAAAAACGGCTCTGGCCCCAGGGAAATCTCTGTGCTGTGGCTCAAGGCACTCTCTGGGCAGCTCAGAGAACGCCCTCATCCCTCCCAAGAGCACTTGGGCTCTTGATCCCAGCATCAGGCTCCTAACGGTACATCATCAGCCCTTTGGAGTCTGTTACATGGAATTTTGCAGCATGGAGGCCAAGCAAACGTTGCATTTGCCCAGGCACTCACAAAGCCCTTTGGGGCCAGGGCTCAGTCTGCAGCTGAGGTCAGGAGCGATGGCCCAGACACAACTGCACAATTTGGGCGGCACAGGGTCAGGTTCCTCTTCTTTGAATTATTTCAAAGAGGAACTCGTCTGTCAGTATTTCACACCATGTCATTGTACTGCCCGGCGATGTCTGCTTTTAAGCTGGTGCTGGAGCTGCACAATGTTGTCCCTCCATCAAGAAGTGCAGTCGCAGTGGAGAATAGGGGTGCCCCAGCTTGCCCAGACACAGCACTGAGCAACTGCTTTAGCTCCCGTGTTGGTCCTGCTGGGAGTAGGGTTGGGCCAAAGACCTCCACGCTTTCCTTCTCAGTCACACATGCCTTCTACAAGTGCCAAAAATGACCATGCTGGAACACTCCAAGGGCAGCAAGATCTCTAGCAAATCCTGACCTCTGGGTGACCAGGTCTTCCTCCAGTTGCTTTGGCTGCAGGGATGTTTCAGAGTTCATGTATGTTCATCTGGACAACACCTTCCATCTGCAGGTCTCTCAAAAATAAAAAATTATCCTAACTAAAATAAGCTCTTATTTTTTATATGCTTGCACAAAAATATGGCCCAGATCCTTGGAGACATGCAGCTTGTGAATCAGTGTGAGTCGAGGAACTGGGTGTCTGTGTCCTCTTCCCAGCTCTTTTCAGGGTCCTAACAAGACATCCTCTCTGCAGCCTGGCACTGGCACAGATGTAGCCCTGGTGTCGATGAAGGGGTTGGGAAGGAGTTGCCCTTCCACAGCAAGCATGACATGGAGACATGTCCACTGGACATGACAGAGTTCTAGCCTCCAGCTGAGAAGATGCATAAGAGCTTGGGCTACTGTATGTGGCCACAAATTCTCCCCCTGGACCTCACATGAAGCCTAGAGCTGAACATTTGCCAAGGCACCGCAGCTCGTGTGATGAGCATCTGCTCCCAACATCTTCCTTGCCTTGGGAAGGGAGAGGTCTCTGAAGACCCTGGGGCACAAGACAAGATGATCCATCCTAGTTGAGGCTGCAGATGTAAAACTGGGAGTAATGAGAGCTCTTTAAGCACATCATTAACAGCACTTTCTGGAGTCGGGCTTTGTGGCTCCAATGAGCCACCATCAGAGTCCTGTGGCTTTTTATCACACTTGGTTTCTAAATTGGCTTTTATCAACTTCACAGCACTTTTACTCCATCTCAGGGATCTGCAAGCAGGGTCAGATGCCAGAAGTGGGTAGAGACACAGCAGGGTCAGATTCTTGCCCACAGAGCCTTAACACCATGCCAGAGGGATGCCTCTCAGAAGGGAAGGGTGTGCCACCTCTGCCAGGGCCTCCTCCAAAATTCATCATGACATGCAATATGATGGGTTCACCTTTGTATCCCTGACACGGTGGCAACAGCACAAGTACTGTGCCACACCTCCCACCTGATGGGTGGAAAAGTACCAAACATCTCCTTGCCCATGTCCAAGATTTCAGTCAGTACTGCCTCCAAAAACACCCCTGCAAGAACAGCGTGTGGATGGACATGGTGCTCAGTTCAGGCACCTCCTAAAAGGAAGAAAGGGCTGCAAAGATCACCAAGGGAAGTCTGTGAGGGGAAGGGGTGGCAAAGTATGGGGTCTGATGGCTCGGTACAGCATCCTTTGCTTTCTCAAATACATTTGATTGAGGACCATGTGACAGTTATGGTGCGAAAACTGCTTTGTGTGGTGTTAATGAGGCAGATTTTGGGTGGGTCACACCTGGCTGAACTGTGTCCTGTTCTGGGCTCCCCAGTTCAAGAGAGACAGAAATATGAGAGAGAGTCCAATGGAGGGACAGGAACATCTCTCTTACGAGGAAAGGCTGAGAGGCCTGGGGCTGTTTAGCCTGGAGAACACTGAGAGGGGATCTGATCAATATTTCTAAATAGCTAAGGGGTGGGTGTTGAGAAAATGGGGCCAGTCTCTTTTCAGTGATGCCTACTGATAGGACAGGGGGCAATTGGAACCCAGGAAGTTCCATCTGAACATGAGGAAAAACTTCTTTACTGTGAGGCTGACGGCACCTGGTACAGACTGCCCAGCGAGGCTGTGGAGTCTCCTTCTCTAGAGTTTCAAAACCCACCTAGACCCTTTCCTGTGTGGCCTGCCCTGGGTGATCCTGCTCTGGCAGGGGGGTTGGTCTTGCTGATCTCCAGGGGTCCCTTACAAATCCTGCCTTCTGTGATTCTGACCCACAGGTCTCACAACACTTCTGTTAGCTGGAGATGTCAAGGTGTAATTTTGTCTACCAAGCACTCCTGTCAACATCTAGTCTGCTATTTGGCCAACAACACAAAATCTTTCCTGGTGAAACACACAGCTGACGCCAGCTGTTGATGGGACAGTAACTACCAAGAAAGGGTTGCTGTTAGAGACCTTAAGGTAAATGCTCAGAGATCATCCAAATGCATCTCATGCAGCTGAATATATTGTAGAAGCAGTGACTGCACTAGATGCCATGGGCCAGCCCTGCAAAGTGATGTTCACTGAGTCAAAGTTAGCACAACTATGAGTTAAAAGACTTTGAGCACTTATGGCCCTGTCTTTCCTTGTGATGAGGAAGACAGTAACATCGCTGTCTAAGAGATGAAACACTTTAATTCAACTTTTGGCATTATCTGTGGCTCATGACATATAGGAGATCTGAAGCAGCCATCACCCTTGTCTGGGAACAAGGAGATAGTGGTTGTAATTGATGTATCTGCCTGTTAATCGAAAATTACATCCATGCAGGGAAAAGCCCAGGAAATCAGTGAGACAAGTCTCTTCTGCTGACATCCTTGTGGATACAGTGGCCTCTTTGAAATATTGTCACTCCTTACCTGCCTCGCATGGGAAAGTTAATACTGTTGTCTCCCTGCTGACATCTAGAAAATGAGATATCACCACAGACACCCTTAAGTGCCCGCTGTCTGGAGAGTGGCCAGAGGAATATGTCTGTGAACTTTTCCACTTCTCCTTAAAAAAACAAGTCATTTTTGTTTAAATCATCTTCATCTTGGAGGAAGCTATAGGAAAGATGCATTTTCATAGGCTGTCATGATATGAGGAAGGATGGGAGTAATTTGAGACTCACTGTGATTCACACTCCAAAACCTCTGAATCAAAAATCTAATGATTTGAAAAATATCAGAATCTGTGATTTGCTTTATTATCAGGTATTTTCAGGTCTCATAATGACAGGATGGGGTCAGAGACATCTCCACTTACCTATCACTTGTGGTATTGAAGGCTGCTGCTGATTTAAGGCCCCTGTGAGTGTCTCATGAGTCTTTGAAGAACACCTGTTTGCGAGGCAGCACAAGGAACGACAGTGTGTTGTCAAAGATGCCTCATTTGCGGTTTTCTGCATGTCACACACTTGCAGGATTTGGATTTTTAGTGGTTTGCCTTGCTTCCATTCAAAATTGAAGGAAGGGGAAAGAACTACAGATTCTAGTGTGTTTTAATGAAAAATCCATCTTTGAAGAAAGAAGCAGAAAACAGAGTGATGATCAGGAAAACAGCACAAGCAAAGAGTCTGAGAAGATCCCCTAAAGTTACAGCCTGCTCCTTCGCCCCTGCAGGAAAAGAACCCACGTGCTTCCCTGCACACTAGGGCAGAGCTTGCATGAAGGCAGACTAGTGGGATGGGTTCTCAGAAACCACCCCATGGGTACAGCAAAGGTTGACCTGCCTGCCATGGTGGCATCTTCCAGGGGAACCGATAACTCAGCAGAAAACCTTCTGGTGCAGTTCATCACGTTATTCCCTCTGGTACTGACTCCTGCAGGATGGCTAGGCCTGGATGGAAGCTGAGGAGCACATATAAGAAGTGGGGCTTGGATGCTCTCGTGTGCCATCCTCCACAGGCTACAGCTCCTTGATTAAGTTTTTCCAACACTGCAACATAAAACCTTATTTCAGCTGGGACTTTGGTGGCTTCTGAGCTTGTGCTAAATGAAGCCAATGCTAAATGCCTCACCAGACTAGATTTATTCCATAACCATGTGGCTCTTCACGAGTACCTTGATCCGTGGAATACAGGAGATCACACGCTTTTGTAAAAGATTTATGCATGTGCATGACCACCAATCTTCCCCTTTTCTGCACAACACACAGTGATTGAAACTTAACATTTTGGAGCTGGTTGGTTCAGACATAACAACAACATCTAGTTTTAAACTCAAGGACCTCAAGGAAAGAAGAAAAAAGAAAACAACAACACTAATACTGCATGGTACAAAATATCCTTCAAAGGTGTTTTTAGAACTAACTTAGACTTTAAAGTTCTTAGTGTCATTTAAAATACTGCATTGGAAACAGTCAAACGCAGCAGTAAATTACAGTGTTCAGTTGCTGTGAATACAGGATGTCAGATTTTTGTGAAATGCCAGGGTATAAGAAAAAAAGGACAAACTGGACTTTTCTAATGGTTAAAATTCTGTCTGCTGAAAATAGCAGTTTGTCATTTTTAGTGCTGTAGTAGAGAGAGGTACTAAACTTGTGACACGTGATTTAAGAGGAAGGGCAAGCTAAGATCAGATTTAGAACAAATAAATGATTTCTGGGTTAATTTCTGAGTAATTTCAAAACTGACTCTACAGAAACACAGTTTAGAAGCTTAGAAATACTTGAAACCATGACCAGTAGTACTTTCAAGACAACTATACTTGCTGTTTATTTTTCCAGTACTTCAAATCACATTCCTTGTTCATTCACTCATGTGTGCATTTATATCCTTCCCTGGACCTACCGCTTTATATCTACACCTGTACCAAAATAAGGTACAGAGCTCTCTAGAACTCACCTCACTTTCAGACTGGCTGTTTACTTTAAATGAATTTTTAAGGTGGTGGTGATGTAACCCTAAGCCTGAAATGTCAGCACAGTTTTCTTATTAACACACTGCCATGGACCCTGCTTAGGTAAATACTTTTCCCTCCTTCCTCTTGGCACTTCCTAGGCAAAGCAGCTAAACCACTTTCCCTATTGGCTGCTCCTACCCCAATTTCTCCACCACCTGGAAGGAGGAAAGGGCTGCTCCTTTTTCAGGGGACCATGGACCAACAGAGAGTCGTGATGCAACACGATGCATTTTCTAACCTGGCAAATACTAGGCTTGACCTTCATGATCCCTCAGTATAAACTGTGAACATGCCAGACATGGGATGGAATCCCTTGTTGGTCAGTTTGGGGTCACCTGCCCCAGCTGTTCCTCCCTGCAGGTGCTACTTCTTACTTTACAGCACGCCAATGTGGTGCCCAAGATTTAGCAGTGATCTTGGGCTGCACCCCAACCCTTGGTAGTGATTCTAAACACAGAGCGTTATCACTGCTGGAAGCAGAGACTGTCTGCAAAAATCTGCCGTTAACTTCAGACAGTGCAGTTACTTATAAGAGGCTGAGCTGAAAATAAAATCACTGAACAGAATTAGTTCTGTTCTAGCTCAAACCAGCACACACCTTCTCTCCATTCTTTCTTCCTTGAGTACAGCTGGGCTGATTCTGCTTAGACTGCACCCAGCACAGGTACCATGTTTCAGTGGCACATCATTGCCAGTACCGTCATCAAGCTCTTAAATGAGCTCTTCCAGCAGTCTGCAACCAGGGCTCCAGAAAACTAAGACAGATGGTCAGTAGACAACTCCTCTCCCTCACTTAAAAGTTGTCCATGTCTGGAGACATGATGAGATCTTGAGTCAACATAGTAAGATCTTGCATGGGCAGTCCAATCTGAGAAGTACAGCAAGGTATGCCCCATCACTGATTACCCATAGTCAACACAATAACCATGACCGGGCCTGACCTGCACCAGAAGAAATGGCCACATGTACGTATTAAAGCTCTGGGATCAACTGTGCACGTTCCTTCTGTCACTTCCAGAGTTTCAAATGCTCAAAGACTAAACTGCAGCTCTGTGAGTTTTTGTGCTGCTTCATGTGAGGTTCCTCTCCTTGACATAATTTTCATGGGCTGTAAAAGCATTAGGAGACCTGGCAAGACTGGTGGAACTCAAGTGCCTCGTACTACAGCCACAAGAAGCTTTACCTCAGCAAAGTAACCACTCACAGCACAGATCCTGGTAAATTCAACTCAATTCCATCCCAGTAATTATTACAGCATAACAGTAGATCTTCCTTTATTTACTTTTGCAAGATAGAGGCCAGTAATGTTAACACTAAACTAGAATTCAATCCATCATAGTAAAATGAATCATAAATCTAGACAGAAGCCGACTCTGCGATTGCTATAAATGAGACTTCACAGCCTGTGCAAGACTCATAGCAGAATCTATGCAGCCATCAAAGTTGGAACGAGTAAATCCATCGCCTCCACAAATCAGGAGAGGTTGAGTATGAAGAATCATTTGTCCCAGACAATTTGGCACAGCTTTTGTGACCTGTAAAATGTAAGCAAATGGAAAAGGAAGTATTTTATTCATCTGAATTTTACAGCAGAAAGGTCCGATTCCTGAGAAACATGCCTCCATACAAAGCACCCTCCCACCCCAGATCATAGGTCTTAGCATTAATGGTGGAAGTACCACAGTAAAATATTTGTCTTCAGGAGCTAAATAACTAGATTATTTATTTTTATTATTATATTACTATATTATTATTTATTTTTATTATTATAAAGCTTTCCTGTATGTGGAAATTTGGAAACTTTACAGACCCATCCTGTCTTATTCTCAGTCCATCTTAGCAGAAATTAATTGCCTGGCCCTGGGTAGATGAGGCATGGAGATGTCAGACAAAAGGTACATGATGATCTCACATCAGCAAAGGTGGGCTTGCAAAAACCCCCAGATATGTAACTGTTCAATAAAGGAAAGGGAGCCTGCAAAATGGTTGGGCTGACCAGGTGTCCCTTCTGCATGGGAAGTGAGGTAGCCTTCAGAGTAACAACTATCCTGACGGCCATACTTCATGCTGTCATGCAGGTGTACGTACAGCCTCGGGACAACTCACCCTATCCCCAGCTCTGCTACACTGGCCTCATCTTTCATCTGTGTAGCACAACAATTTTTAGGCACTGCTAGAGATCCAATCAACGCTTTCTCTGTAAGCAGCATGGGACAAGTTCAGAATACTGTTGCTTTAATACTTAATGTCATTCTCAACGTAGGCAGGGTATTCACTTTAAATATCATTTCCCTGGCACTATACCCTCAATGAAACTTGCATCTGTGGAGTGGCAGCTCTTGAGCAGTTCTGTGCATCATTTCAAAAAATGAATGGACTTCACTTTGGCCAGTACCTATTAACCTGAAGCTACCCAGGACTCATGAGGAGAACAAGACCACTTTTCAATATTGTACTTTATGACAAAACCCAATGTGTGTCAAACAGTAGAGGAAAAGCACACGACATTTTGTGTTTTTACCACGGTTGGTTGTGTCACATGTTCTCATAGCCTGTTTCAAACTTACTTACAAAGGCTGAGTGTCCATGTTGTACTACATCTGCCATTTCCACATACGGATCAGCTTCAGAACACCCACATTTATGTTACTGGCTGCCTTTTGTGTTACTGGTGTGTTAGCATCCCTTTAAACAGGTAATTATCTTAAATTAATTTATAGCCAATTGTTACACTGAATAATGGAGAATGGGTCACAGCACAATCTTGCAATGTATGGTAAATCCAGCCAGAGATTGTCCTCAGATTAGTTTTAGGTCAGTATGTAATTTATTCCTAATTTTTTCTTACAGATTGAGGTCACTGAGCATAAACAATGAAGAAAGGTTTAGCAGAAAAATCCTTTTTGAGAGTCCTTCCTTCTTGACTACCCATTGGTTATTTGATTCTGGCTGCACCAAACAGCTTCTGGTTTGTCACACTGATCACAGGATCAATACTTTCACATTCCAGCCTGCTTCTTTTAGCCTGGGTGTCAAGACTGTGTGCTCAGTGTAGTAAAGGCCCTCAGTCTAGACATAGTGACTGCTAGTCTAGACATAGCCCCTGATTCAAGTTCTTCTGAAGGTGCTGTCCAACATAAATTCCAAATTACCCCTGGCTAGATGACACAGCCTGTTGGATCTCCATCCTCAAAGACTTCAAGACTCAGTTAGACAAAGCCACGGTCGAGAGGTCACCTAGAGCTGGCGATCTACTCTGAGCAACAGGTTGAAGTAGAGACATGAAGAGGTCCCTTCTGAAGTCCTCTTTGAAGAGGTCCAGTTTCTATGATTCTGTGTTTTCCCAGTATCCCTCATAAACATAAAGCGACTCTGTCAAAGGGACACAATGGGCTGGGAAGCTGTTGGCTCTGAATGCTAATAGTGTCTTATCATAATTAAAGCAAGGGATCCAGAATTGCAGCTGCGCTGCTAAGTAGTGTCAGTCAAAGTTTGGAAGTCCTAATCCCTCATCCGCCATGGATAATTGTAATGTCTGCATTTTAATCCCAGGATTGTGTTTGGCCATGTGAAGGACGTTACAGGCGGATTTAATTAACAAGCAGGATAAATCCCATCTAAAAGAGTCAGAGGAAAGATGCACCCATCTTATCAGTTCCCTTTGCTTCTGTGGCAACAGCTTATTGTAACTGAAAGCAAAGATAGCTTTCAGGGAAAGAGGGAGCTCTGTCCCAGATATTTAATTTAGGCAGTGATTATTTTGTAGGGTGGCAATAGAGATCTCTTCATCGAGATAACAGATCTGACCTACGCTGACTTCTTTGCAATCTAAGACATACTGACATTCATCCACCGAATTAACGACTGGTGGTAATTCCTCCTGTGACACTGCCATAAAGCCCCAGCAGCTGCTGGAGTCAGTGGTTTTGGATAGCATCCTTGTTTGGTAGGATGCAATGGAGACTTTTTTATTTATTTACTTAGTAGTAAGAAATTAACTGCTGTTCTTGTCTTTTCCTTGATCCATGTTTTCGTGGTGAAATAAAATAGAATGGGCCATATATAATGCATATGCATATATGTCACCTTTGACACAATGCTAGAAGTGTGAGTAGTGCAAGGAAAAGGCACATTAAGCCCTTTCCTTGCACACATAAAAAAAGTAGTTGAATAAAAAATATGATATGATAGAGATTTGTAATAGCATTAGTATCAAGGGTGTGTTAATTCTGTTTAAAAATACTTCTTACTTTGTTTTGTGAGTCCTTTCCAGAGCTGGCCAACCAAGTGTTGGTCTGCTGGAGTTAGATCCAATTCTTCTCCTCCCTAACACCTGCAGCTCTCCTGCTTGCATCCAGTTTGAAGAAGAAAGGTAACAGATAATGCAGAAGAAAAGACCAGAAGTCACAACCAGAAAAGGATGCTTTAACAGTGACAACGGTGCAGAGATACTGCTAAGAGCAAAAAAACCGCTGAACTACTAAAGAAGAACACAGAAAACATACCATGATTTTTGTATGAGTCATCTGAAACATTAAAATCTATGTTAAGGTCATTCTTACACAACTGAGAACAAATACTATGTGCATGGGGAACCGATTTGCACAATACCAATACCTAATTTGCAGAAAAATAAACTTTGTGCTAATGAGACCAGGTTCCTAAACTGGATGCAGATCAAGGGGTATGAGCAGACTACAAAACAGCCATCTACAGTAACTTTTCCAGGCTTTATAGAAGCAAAAATTTTTAGGGGATTGCTTTAAGTAAATATTTTGCATCAACTTCCACATTCAATTTCGCCAATGTAATTTAACTTAAGAGGATTTGGGTAAACATGTAGATACACTCCAATACTTTAGGAAATTGCCAACAATTTCCTTGGATTTTTAAAAGCAGTCTGTAAAATATACACATTTTGCTATTATTACCCTTAGGTAGTTTACTTTAAAATATTTTTCGAATAACATGCTGTTAAATTGAACTTGGCCAAAACAAATAATAACAATTAGTGTGTCTGAATACAGGGACTTCTGCTACTCTGTGGTAGGGTGGGAATTTTGCTAATACCATCACATACTTTTGGATCCAGAAGAGACAGATTGAATCATATTTTTAAATACCAGTGAAAATCCCATCGAAGTATGTGGGATTTACTTCCTTCCTGTGCACTGCTCCTGTCCCTACTTACCAGGAGTGCTGCATAACTTACTGCTGAGCCAGGTCCACTGTGTAAAAGATGATTAGAAATGATAAGGCTGCCTTTGGACAGCCTTGGATGCTGCTTATGGCTATATGGAGGAATGTATTATAGATATCAAGAAACTATCTTCTTTCCTCTTGCTCCCCGAGGATGAAAAACCCTGGGCCGTATGATGTCCTGTTTCTTGCAGCACACCACTACAGCACCGCCCCAGCAGCATCCTCCCAGCTGACTGATCCCACCAGAGAGTACCTGAGAGTATCTCCATTTCTGACACTTGACGCTGGCTGGTTTAGGTAGGGATGGTACAATCCTCTCCAGGTGACTGAGAATTAACTGCTGCACATCTGCAGGGTCTGAATCCAGGTGCTCGCTTCCAAACGTCACAGTTGTGTGAACTACAACAGAGGACCCAATTTCAGGAGACTCTGAAATAAAGAAAGATGCTTTTGAAAGACTGCTCATTAATACTTGCCTTCCTCACATGCTGACAATTGTGCCTCTAGCCTAGGAGTCAGTAAGAATGAAAATATCTGCAGCACCACCCTGTTCTTCCAGCTGGGAAAAAACCAAGGAGTAACAACACAAGTTGTTCACAAGAAACACAGTGAAGAAATACAGACTTTTTTGCATAAATTGTGATGGTTTTCCCACTGCAATAACCCTAGCTCCACATATGTCTCCTCGAGGAAGGAACCTCAAGGCTTTCCCACACCCTGTAGGGAGCAGCTCGAAGGAGCAATGAACATACTGGAAGCAAACTCTTCCTCTTTTTTCCATCCAGACATTTCAGCAGGCTCTACAAGGAGGGCAACCACCTGGTGATTGTGGCAAGCTGGCAAAAGAGAATAACAAGAAGAAACACATAGAACTGCTTTGTAGGAATTTTTCCAGCTAGGCCTACAAGTAAGAATTAGTGTCCCCACAGCTGCAGGGCACTCAGAGTCATGCTGCTGCAGCCACCCACCTGCAAGGTCTTGCTTGGGTGGTGGTTGTGGAGGTGAGGCTGTCCAAAGGGCTACATTGCAGCTGGGACTTGTGTTATCACTGGCAACGGTAAAGGGGAAACACTTTACCAAAGGCTGAAGCTCACCCCGCCATGTGGTAAGATTAAGGTATGGGATGATACACTTTTTTTTTTTAAGAAAAATATATGAGGAGGGGAAGCTCAGCCTGCTGTGAGTCACCACAGCTGATCTGCTTACCCACCTGTATCAGAATAATCTATATTCTGAAGTGCCTGTGCATTTGAAATGCATGTGCCCCTACAGGGGACAAGCACTGCAACACAGAAATATGGAAGACTTGAACATGAAATCATCCCAACATAAAAATTACCTTTAAGGCAAAGGATAAAGAAGAGCATTTGCTGCATTACTATGAACACACCTGCTCCCCCTATAATTGGTTGCATACTGGTCGAGCAATTACATTTGCATAGTTGAAAGGCTATAATAAAACCAATACTTTACATTTGTGGAGGGGGGAAAAGAAGGCAGGGCAGCTTAGCTTAGCTTGAGAAATCAGTATTCCCTTTTGGCCTTCACAAGCAAACTCATAATTTGCTGCTCTAGCACCTTCTAGGAAATTGATGTGTCATTGTCTACACGCACATTTTGGTGACAGGACAACTCCTGTCCTCAGGTAAATATGCGCAAGTGAGCAAAACTAAATACAAAAAATAAAAAATAGCTGAAAACCACTATGAAAATAAGT
>WUAM01000287.1:25377267-25410623 GCA_024336885.1 Actenoides hombroni
GATATAATTTTTATAAAAATAATTAAAAAAAATAAAAACAAAACTAAGAACTGCCCCTTAAAAATCAACCAGGCTGCAGTGCCAGAGGAAGAACTGAAGGCAGCTCAAGTGTGCAGGCTGAGGCTGGTTGTAGGTTCTCTACAGCAAGGATCTTCTGACCCACAAGCATGGTGGCTTGTCACCTTACAGACTTGGTCTGGACAGTGAACAAGCAGCAGTCAAAGAATTTGCCAAGAATAGGGCATTTGCAGGCTCAGTGATTTCCCTGTGCCAAGGTATGATAAGGACCCAGCAGATCCTTGTGTGTTGTTCCTTCTGCGGCTGTTCTGCTTCGAATGAGCAGGATGCATTTGTTGGAGCAAAGGCACGACCTGGGTTCTGCTATATTTCAGCTAAGACGTCAAATTCATCATGTTGGTCGTCAAATTAAGTGATTCCCTCTCACTCCATTAACCAGAAATCACCTCTTCTGGAAGCAGAAAGCCCTTACTGGCTAAACTCTTGTTTAAATTAGTACATTCCTAGAAAAATATTTTAGTTTCAGCAAATGTTTTAGTTTCAGCAAATGAGCATTTTATGACCAAGGAAACCACAAAGAAATAGGCAGTTGAACACTTTCTGACCAGTTCTGGTTGTTACACACCAAGCTTGCTAGAAATCTTTCTCTCTGCTGTGTTGGTGAAGAGATCTCCTGCTCCTCCAGCTGGAGATGTCCTTTGAGAAGATGACAAATTCTACCTTTCCAAAGGCAACCAAAATGTCTTTCTCTGGTAAGATTTCTGGTTTGGGACAATCACTTCAGACTATGCTACTGAGGCACAGCAGTACCATGTCCTAGCACTCACAGCAAGCATGAAAGCAACGGCTTTAACTTCAGTTGGAAGGATCCCTTCACTGAGTCTCTTTTATCGGGCAGGCCAGCTCAGTCAACTCTTGCTCTCCAGAACTGGGAAAATGTGGCAAAAAGAGCGGGAAGATTCTTTCTGGTTGTGATCTGGAATGCACCGTGACAGGCCAGGTCTGAAGGTACCAAGCCATGGTGTGGCCTTTTAAACTTCTCCTTTTCCAAGTAAGGCACTTCTAAGAGCAGAAGATCATTCACTTCAATCCCTGGGTTAGGCTCACAGGCTATTTCCAGCAAGCACTAGAGCAATTTTCCTGGTGATTTCCTGAAGTGTTCATAAACTTTTGTTTCCTATTTTAATCTCAGGTGTTGAGTTTGCTGCCTTGCATCTCAGGCTTGAAAGTAAACCTTAACCATCGGGGATGGACAGGTACAAGATATCCACCTGACATGAATCTGGGATGAAGACAAGGAAGATCTGGGGACTAAGACTGTAAAGCGGAACAAGGACCACCCTTGTCTAGAAGCAGAGGGTCAGCCAAAGGGGCCATCTTCTTTCCTGAGCTCTGATGAACTCATTGCCTGAGTTTAACATCCAGCCTCAGACTCATCTTTCTGAGATTCCTCCTGCCAATCCCAAGCCTGGTCTCACAGGCTAGCACAGGATGTATCTCTGTTCACATCAGCTTTTCCAACCGTCTGGAAATATGTCAGAAGCACTACTCAGTCTCTCCTTCCCATTTTGGGGGGGAAAACAGGTATTCTGATGTCTCTACATAGAGACTGTCAGGGATAGACGACCAAGTGGGGAAGCCTGTTAGGTACCTTGAGATTTATTATAGTGTACATGGTATTTTGGCAAATTCTTTCACATAAACTTGGCAAGAAGGGTTATTAAAAGACGTCTTAAGCATTTTAATAAAATAAATATTCATTGCTTGCTGTGACTTGTTATAGCCAATGATTCTTGGACAGGGCCGCCTTCTTTCAAATCTCTCATCTCTTCCATAGCATGTACAAAACAAGTTTCAGGAGAACAGGCAGTTCGTTGAGTTTTTAATTCCTTCTTTGAGCTACTGATAGCTTGGACAGCTTCCAGAGGCCACTGAGTCACAGCCTTCCAGTACTGAAATATGCAGCCTACAAGGATCAAGTTTAGCCTCAAGCTCTTTTATTTCTTCTGCAAAAATAAAGGCTAAGAGAGGAGTTTAAAATAGATTTTTCCCTGAACGCAGTGGGGGTATCTCAGCCTTGATGCACTGAGTATGAATGGACACTCAGCTGTCACAGGAGTAAAACCGTCATTTTCCTCACAACGTGTTTAGATCAGGCTGCAACAGCTAGTCAAAAACAAGGGCTTCTCATGAGATTTTAATTTCCTTTATTTGTGGCAAGGATGCGAGCCATCCACGGCCGTGCTAGCAGATGACGAAGTAGCGTGGGAGATGTGGCAAGCTCGGGAACGCTCGGCGAAGCGAGGGTGAATGGAAGCAGCATAAAAGCTTTCATCTGCTCCCAGTTCTACCCCCACTCCCATCCCAGCTGCACGGCAATTAATCCGATCAGTCGATGCGGTGGAAGGCATAAGACACTTGGTAGATCAGAGCTAGAATGAGACGGTGGAGTTGGCTGTAGCTTATACCAATTTAATGAGCAATGCTCTGCCAGCGTTGGCAGCATCCTTGGTGTCCACAGTTGCTGAGGGACCCCACTGAAAACCTATCAGCAGCGAGCTTGCTCCTGGTTCTCCTTCCTATATCCAGCCTATGCTGCACCACCGCAGCAGTGACGGCGTGCCTGCCCCTGTCCCCACCAGTCTGCCCCTGGTAACTTGCACCAGGAGGAAAGCGGCTTTTTGCACAGACCCTGCTAAGGCCACGACCAGGGAGGGAAGTGCCAGCACCATCTCGTGCGGCAACAGCAACTTGGCGGATGTGGTTTGTGCCCAAGACTCGGACTCGTCTCTTCCCTGTGGCACAGGGAAGATGCAATAATCTATCTACAGGTTTCCTTCACTTCTGTGTAAATTTCCCTCATGTTATTGTTGATTTCTTTTGTTCTGCTGCATCACACAGAACTGACAAATGTGAGGCTAAACACAGAGCCAGGCTCTGATGTGGGTCCCAGATTTAACACAGCCACCCTTCTTGGAATGTCCTGGCCACCACCACATCTTGGCCACCACCACTATCTACATACAGTAATTCTCAGCAGCCTGCAAGGCTGAGCAGAGAAGAAGGGATTGAACAAATCCCAGGTTTTTAGTCTCAAAGTATGAAGTTCTACCAGTCCTCTACAAACAAGTCTAGTCAACAAAGACCTTATGGGAGATGCTGAAGCACTTCAGGCCAAAGTCCGGCTGCACTGTCAGTCTGATCAGCAGTGTCTTCCCCTCTTAGCAAGTCTGAAATTAGGGCAAGTCTGAAATCAGGGAAAATGGATGAATTGAAAAGACAGGAGATTAAATAAATGCGGAGTTAAGTGGGGAATTGAAAAGTGAGGATCTATCTGCATCTTCCACACCCTAAAGGGAAGGTGACAGAGAGGACAGAGCCAGACTTTTCTTAAAAGTTCAAAGCAACAGGACAAGAGCCAATGGGCACAACTGCAACCAGAGAAAATCCCAATTGGGCATGAGGATACACCCCCCTCTCATGTGAGCAGGGCATCCCTAGGACAGAGCCATGCGTGGTGGAGGGGTCTCCATCCTCGAGGACTGCCCCCGCTCACCTGGACACCTCCTGTAGCTGTGACATTTGCTCTGCTGGGAGCCAGAGACCTCTACTCCATTTCTTCCAGCTGGAGCCTGGAAGGTTTGTATAAGCCCATGAAAACTAATGAGGAAGACCCAACACTGCATAGTGTGAAGTACAAGCTGTCACAGGCAGAGGACACAACCAGCTATCTGAAAGGAGTGTCAAGGACTGAAAGCATGAAAGCAATTGGAGCTCACCGTACACTGTACTTCAGACAGTTATAACTAAGAATTAAACACTAGCCAAGTCTCCCAATGTGGAATTCTCAGAAGAAACTGGATCTTGACCTAAAACCTGAGAAGAGAGGAAAGGTGTTTGGATTGTGAGCAGGAGGAGGCCATCAGCTTCTTAACATTTTGGGACTGTCTCAACACTCATCATTAATTCCCAGCTGGAGGAATCACACAGGCTGTATAAAGAAAGTGAAGGACAGACTGCTGACAGTGGGAACTGATGCAGAATTAAGACTGTTAGGAGTATTATCTTTCAGGAAAAAGATGGGGCTAACAAAAGATAGCTTGGAGAAGAGCAGAGAGAACAGAGCACAGGGCCATTTCCCCAGTCCACTGGTTTGTGGGTCAGAGCTTGTGGCATCAGAAAGGTGGCTCCTAGCTTTGAATAAAACGTGTAGTGCAGAATGGTAAGATGGAAGAGCATGGTGTCCCGGGTGAAGCTACTCAGCAAAGCTGCTCAGGCTAGAACTGTAGCTGTTACTATTATGATGGGATAAAAGATTTGTGGGCTAAGTCCTTCACACGTTCTGTACTGCAGGACAGTGAGAATATGGACAACCTGTGGTGCCGAGTCCTCCCATGGGAACTTTCTTCTGCCCTGGCAAATTCTCAGATGATATTAAGGGTGTAAAGGCATCTCCTGTATTATTTTCAAAAATTCAGCACTTAATTAGCCTTACAGACAGTTTCTGATTAGTTTTCTAAAAGGCAGGTAGGGCAGGCAGGGGATTACAAAGCAATTGGCCATGTAATGACGTGAAAACCTAAATAACTGTTTAACTCTTCCATCTTCCTAAACATTCTTATTTCGGTACTGAGAAGATAAAGGCATCTACGTTTTAAAATTGAAAAGGCTACTCAAGAGTCACTATGATCCTGAAAACCTGTAAGATGAAACTTCCCTTTAAATTATATAACCTCGCAAACCTGAAGCGAAAGGGAACCGCTTCCATTTTTATGTGTCATCTATCTTTAGTCCTCCAGAATGCAAAGAGATGCAAAGACTGCGCTATTACAGAAATGAGGCTTGAAATAATTTATACTAAAGAATTCCCACTGTCCCCCCAACCAGTTATAAATATTGATGAGGTGTTTAAGGCAGCCAATCACACAAATATTTAATATTCATAGGTACCGCACAGGGAATTCAACATACACTTCTGGTAGGCTCTTCCTTATGTAACGTTCAAACGCATTACCTCCGCGGATGGAGATGTGATTTAATGAACAGCAGCTGAGATCCTCAGCTGATGTAAAAAGCCTTCCTCCTTGGGGGCTCATCATGCTCCAGGTTACATCAGTAACGGCAGTGTCAGAGAAACAGCTTTATTATTGATTCTTCCACACAAATTGGGAAGAAAACAGATGCCATCTCCAGTTATCGGTAAGGAACTAGGCTGTGTCATGATCAAGCCAACTAACAGCAGCACGCTGTGCTGCACAGAAGAGCTGCCAAGGACTCCCCACGTGCTGGTGCCTTTCCCATCAGGCTCAGTCGTGCAAGGGTCAGGCTCGCTCTACCTCCTCCCCATCACAGTGAGGGGAGACTGTATTCCTCTCTAGCAGAGTAAACAAAGACAGAACTCTGAGAAGTCATGCTGTTCTGCTTCACTCACCTGGACTGCCAAAAAGAAGGCATGGTCAGCTGGCTTGTTGAGAAGTCTGGGGGAAATGCTAATGAGAGTCATGTTGAACGTAAACTTACAATTTAAAGAATATCATTATAATCATAGAATTGTTTTGATTGGAAAAGACCTTTAAGATCATCAAGTCCAACTGTTAACCCAGCACTGCCAGATCACCACCAAACCATGTCCCTCAGTACCACATCTACAAGGCTTTTCAATCCCTCCAGGGATGGGGACTCCACCACTGCCCTGGGCAGCCTGGGCCAGGCCTTGACAACCCTTTTGAGGAAGAAATTTTTCCTCAGGTCCAATCTAAACCTCCCCTGCCACAACCTGAGGCTACTTCCTTTCATCCTGTCACTTGTTTCTTGGGAGAAAAGGCCACCCCCACCTGGCTCCAACCGCCTTTCAGGGAGTTGTAGACAGCAACAAGGTCTCCCCTGAGCTTCCCTATTACCTGTTACACTATAAATGTTTGAAGAACCAGCAACCCTTGAGTAGTCTGCATAAAGGAATTAAGGAGAAAACAAAGAGGGGAGAAGCTGCTGTATCTCCTAGCGAGAAGAGACGTCATGAATTTGCAAGTGCCGTAAAATAAGCTCACCACAAGCCAGCGAGGCACAGTGTTCTGGCTGCAGCAGTCCCTACGTGTAAATAAATTTCCCAGTCACGCTCCCTTGACCATGTTGTCTTGAAGTAACGTATGTGCGTGTGTCTCTCCATTATCAGCAGGACTGTGCGTGGCTTTGAAGAAAAGGGAATCACTTGGTGACCACTTCTGATTTTTATACTTCTGTACGTCAGCATTACTGCACAGGACGCAGGCATTGCTGTCCAACCCTCTGTGCTCAGCTCAAGTGCTTGCAGCCAGAAACACTGCTCCAGCCAACATGTACTGCCCTCTCCCTAGTACTACTTTTCCTGGAACAAAATGCAAGTTCACCAGGAAAGACGGTGCCGTCAAGGTGGCTGGTTGACTCTATATGCCAGTAGGAGGGCCCTACCAGTAAGAAATCATCTTCAGTTACTGGCCCCCAGCTTGTTCCAGCCCTATGAAGGCATATGATTTGTTCTTGGAAAAATTTTCTCATACAAACGGCTCTCTCCCACAACAGGAGGGAGATTTCAGTGAGAAAGGTACACGTCAACACTGACATTCTGGTAGTTTCTATGTATAACAATACACCCCAAATAATATGCTTTCTATTTGGTTATATTGCATTTGGAGACAGCAAAGACACTGTCCTTAGCTATTTGATAATACCATTATAATACCCCATTTGTTGTTCTCAGTGCTGGCACTCCGAGACCACATATGCAAGCAGGTGAGGAAAGGATGGGTGAATTTCTACCCTGAGCTGTTGTCTTCTTCTGCACAGCTAGAATCAGGCAGCTGGGATGGACAGTATCAGTAGATGCTATTAACTATCAAGCACTTACTGTTAAACTAAATGGTGGTGATATAATCTAAGATGCAAGAAGATCTCCAGCTGCACATTGTTAGTAACAAGGAGACAATGCCAGATGAAAAAAAAAAAAATTACTCTGTATTTGGCTTTCCTTACTCTTTTACATATTCACTATTGGTCCCTGCTGGAGGAAGCCTATCAGGGTGGATGCATCTTTGTTTTGGCCAGCTCAGCCATTCTTTTTTGCTTTATTTTGCCTCTTCAGAACAACAGCCTAAATTCTTAGAAGAAGTAACAAAACTGGGCTCCCGCAGTGGTGAGTTGATTCATCTCTCCAACTCCACTGCTCCCAGCATAAACGGCTGTTTCTGGAGGCACTTCCAAGAGCCACTGTTACCCAGTTGGATTTGGTGCAAAGAAGGGCCTGTTTGGAAAAGTGGACTTGAACTGTGCTATCACCACAACAAGAAGAAATGCAAGGACCTGTGTTTGACCCAGGACAATGCCATGCATCAGTCTGGCTGAGCAACAGGCCTTTTTGAAGAAAGATCCTGCTTGTTATGGTAGATCTGCCATTGAATATAAGCCAGCAGTGCAAAGGTGGCAAAACACATCACATCAGGACCTTGAGCAACATGAACTAAGTTTGCAACTGGATCTAACTTCAGATGTTGTGTGGGCATAGGACTAGATGACTTCCAGTGGTCCCTTCCAACCTGAAAGACCATGACTCTAATTGGCAGAGGCAGATAATGGAACAGGAGGCAACGTCCACAGGCTGAGCTTTGGGAAATTCAGAGTGCAGATGAAGAAACGCTTCTTCCCCCAGTGGAAGTGCAGCCCTGGGACAGGTAACCAGTGATGTGGGGGATCTCCATCCTGAATTGTATTATTTTTTTTTTAAACCTCAGCTAGACAAGGCATGGCTGCTCCAACCTTGTGCTAGCACAGCCTGCTGTAAGTGGGAGTTGGAGCAGAGATCTTCAGAGGTCCTGACCATCAGCACCACTGGTATACTGTGATAGTCACTCTCTCAGGATAGCGTATTACATTAAATCACATGTTTACGGTGTAAGAGAGGTGCAGATACTAACATCACTGATGTCTGCATGTTGCAGGCAGGTAGCAACAGATCCCGACAGAAGAAGAACAACAAAAAATTGACGTCTCCCAGGTCTAAATCTGAACATGCATTAGTGCAGTGAAATTAGTAATACTAAATAGTTACACATTAGGCAGCAGCCGATTATCAAAATCCTTCCTTATTCTGCGGCAGCGAGTCTCAGTGCTTTGTAGGTCACTGCAGAGGTGGGCAGGTTTCTACCCCCGCTTCATGGATGTGGTTAAACCCGGTCACAGGCACAACGTGAGCGAGTAACAGAAGCGGGAAGCATTTTCAGCTCCTAACGAATGTGATTAAACTCAAACGCTAGCTGTTTTTCTTGAGCTATTCTATGCCAACACGATCTTGGTATATGAAATACAGTTAATAAATAAAACATATACTTACTCAACTGCCATCTTCCAGAAACAGATGAGAAGTGTCTGCCCTGTGGGATATTCTCCAAGCTTTACCGAGCAGCCGTACTCTGTGCAGCCACTTCAAGGATTTTCCATGATTACAAAAGCACCCTGACTAACTCTGAATTAGACTGAACAGCCTCAATTATATAACTCGTTACTACTTCCAAGCATGTTCAGTGGAAAGAACAGGAGTTGTAAAGTAATGGATGATGGGAGATAAATTGGCATGCATATGAATCAATGTTTAAACAAAGGAACGCCAGCTCTTTCTTGGAATAGCAACATTTTGATGTCTCAAATCCCCTGACACTGGTTTCAGAAATGCAGTAACATAAACCATTTGCTGGGTGGTGATTTTTTGAGGACCTTCCCACTTTCATTGTGTATTTTATTACAGGCCAAATGTGACATTAAATGCTATCCACTGCGGCTTGGAGTTAAATACTTGCTCTGTTCAGAATAGCAACACTCAATTAAACAGCATTTTTTCACGATCTACACCCTCTATTGTCACTGTGTTTAAGGGAAATAATGGGAGCACTGACCTATATTGCGTTTCTTATTATCAATGGAGATGAAGCGTATGCAGGGATTATCAGTGATGTACTGTGCAGCCCAGGGGACATCAATCTGCGTACCGGCTTCATAAAAAAGTCCCAGAGCGTAGCGGGAGGAGTAGCTCGCAGATTCCAGTTGCTGCTTTTGACTTTCATTAATTACTGTGGAAAAAAAAAAGGAAAAAAGAACAATCAGACAATCCCTCTTCTCTCAGAACATTAAATATGTGAATGCTGTGGTTAAGCTGATTATGTCTTCCTGAAAATGACCACACTGCTAAAACTAAGAATTTAATATGAAGACTAGTGCTTTGTAATACTTTTTTCTGGGACGCTTCTTCATGAACTTTTAATGGCACATTATGTGGAGTACATCCTTCACACACAGCCCTCTCCATCTGTTGGTGGTTTATCTCCCTGTTCTCTCCTAGTTACCTCTGACTTGAAACTTCGATGACCAGTGACTTCTTTTCAAATCTTTTCTCAAAGGGTGAATAAATGGGAATAAGAGGTTCGGGTTGCCTCTAGCACACCAAGTAAATCATTTTAAGACTCTGCAAAAACTCAAATGACTTCACCTATCAACAAAATGAACACAGGGACTCTTGAATCTCTGGGGAAAATAGCCCTGCAACTTCTGTGTCACATTTCAAATAGATGAAGAAAGCTCTGCACTTCGGCACACAACGGGTCAGTAAAGTTCAGCTCCTTCAGCTGAAGGTATTTCAAAGCGGTTTAGAATATTTCAGAGCAAACATGAATCCATTCCTCCCTACAATTAACTCTTCTATCTTTTAATAACAGTAAGAGCTGCTTTTTGCCTCAATTTTATAATCTTCCTAAAAAGCTGCACAAAGTAGCATTAGCCCCACTGTGCATTCAAATACTGTTTTATTTCATGCCAAAGAGAAATACAATGGTTTGATTAATTGTGGAGTTAGGTACCATGTATTATTTCTTCCTCCTACTGAAGGGACGGCCAACAGTTCTGTGAGCTGGAGCGGGACATGTGAAGACAAAATCACAGCAGTCTCCCTCCTGTATGTGAAACTGTACACGCTGCTGGGCTTGTCTGGAGACTGGATATCGAGAAGCAAAAGAATGAGAATCAAGGGGCTTCATTTTATGCAAAATTTAGCCAGCACGATGAACATCTTGGATGAACAAAGGAGCAGCTGACGGATGTTTGCACCACGGCACTTCCCACGGGCATCAGGCCAGGTGTTGAGTGGTATCTTCAGAAGGACTGCAGCATAAGTCCTGCCCCTAGACAGACCAGCCCCACACATGGGGCAGACTGGAGGGGGCAGCAATTTGCACAAGTCTCTGCAGGTCGGAGGCATCTGCAGGCACGTACACACCAAGGTGGCCAGGAGTCACAGCGATGAAGGCCAAACACCCCAGCATGAGAGCATCGATCAGGTCAAGGGAAGATATTATTCCTCTCAAGTAAGACCACATCTGGACACGCTGTGCAGTTCGTTGTACCCCCCAGTAAAAGGGAGCCAACAAAAAATTGTTTATTTCCTGCTGTGCCAAGGCAAGAATCTAGGAACCAGGGATATAGATCAAAGCTCCACGCGTGGTGCCGTGATGCAGGCAATCCTGAGTCACACAGGGCTGGCCAGGGGCTCGGGTCCAGCAGCACTGGTAAAGCATTTTCCAGCAGGATGCACGTTTGAAAGCGCATTCAGCTGTGCTGAGAAGTCCTTGCCACAACTGCCACTAAATCTGTAAAGCTTACATACCACTGATTGGCATCAAGGTCCACTCCTACCACCGTTACTGCCATAATTCCTTCTCAACCAGCATCAAGGCTGCCAGTGTTCAGAGTCAACTTATATGCAGAGGACAACGAGCAGGGAAGAGTGTCATTTCTGAGCAAATCCTGGTGGAGAGGAGGGCTGGTGTCATCCCAGCTCTTACTAGCTTGTGGGTGACCTTTTCAGCCATGTAAATCTACAGATGCAGAGTCCAAACTCTTTGTCATAACTGGTCCATTCTGGCAACTTTTCCATTCAGCCTCCCAAAATGGGCAGGGATGCAACTGACGTCCCTATTCAGTGTCCTCTGAGAGGCTCAGGAAGTAAGCCATGAAGCCTATTATATCTCAAAAGCCTTGGTGAACCATCAGAGAAGGTTCACCAAGAGTATCAAGTCCACTCTTAGCAGACAGGTGCCTTGTACAGGAGGATGCATGGTCCACAGTCACAACCTCTCACATGAAAACCCACCAGGTTTTAACTCATAGATATCTGCCCCATCCCCTTGTTTCTCTAGTTGCGTATTTTTTCCATGATTTCTCTCCACTCTATTCTTCTACATGTCACAGAGAGGACTGATTTCAGAGGCTGCTTTTTGCTTCCTCCCCTGAAACAGTGACCTCACATACACAACGCTCTCCTAACTGAGGTTCCTGGATGGTCTCTCCCACCCCACCATGACCTACACACCTTACCTAATCACCAGCACACCACAGAATCATAGAATATGATTTGAGTTTGAGCTGGAAGGGACCTTAAAGATCACCTAGTTCCAACCCCCCTGCCATGGGCAGGGACACCTCCCACTAGAGCAGGTTGCTCAGAGCCTGATCCAGCCTGGGCTTGGACACTTCACGGACGAGGTGCCCACAACTTCTCTAGGCAACCTCTGCTCTGTGGGGATGCACCCAAGATGGAGAAGAACTGCCCAGGCTGCGGGTGCTGAGCAGCCTAAGCCCATACCCTGCCTCTGCTCCGCAGCACACATGGGCTGCCACAGGGGGAGGGACTGTCGTGTTTACATGTGCTCAGGCAAACGGTTTATTACACGGAGCGCTTCAGCAGGTACAACCTTCTCATGCTAAGTGTTGCCAAAGCCGAGCCGGGCAGTTGACTGTGAAGTACCTTGTTTAAGACTTAACTTCGCTTTATGGACCTGTCTTCACAAGCTATAAAGTTTCAGAAGGTGTTAGGGGTCATTTGGGATGGATGCTGAACACAAGTATAGCAATCAAAGTTAAGCTACAATTTTATCAGCTCTTAAATATACATGTACACACAGAGCTTGGCCAGGGGTTGCTGGGGAAAATGAGTGGAAGAAGGCAACAAGCCCAAACTGAGCAACTTCTGTCCCAGGAGAGGGGAGAAGAGGGAGGGCAGGCAGCTTTGCGGGTGTGGGCACCAGCCAGAAGTGACAGAGCTGTAACTTCAGAGATCAAAGGGCTATAAACAGCTGGGGCGGTTTGTTCACAGAGGCGAGGGAAGGAACAGCTTCAGGAAGAAGTCACTTTTCAAAGCCTTGGGGAGATGAACTAACGCATGGGCTAAGGACACCCAGTCATACTGCCCAGCACCTGGAGGCCTTTCGGGGAGGGTGGCAGGCTGCTCACTGGCAAGAAGTGAACCCCAGAAACCACATGGAATTTCTCCAGAAGGAGTCGTGCCCTGTCCCTGGGTAAGCTAGAGCTGGAAGGGAACGCGCAGGGTGGAAACAGAGCGGCAGCAATGCCACATGAGCCACCTCACACACCAGTGCGTTGGACTCACGGCCAGGCTTGGGCTTGAGGCAGGTGCAGTGGGTTGCTGGGGGCCACGTCTGGGCGAGTTAGAGCATCCTCGGGAATGGGGATCCCTCCCTGCTGGGAACCCCCCCCCCCAGGGATACTCTGCTCACACAGGGAAGGGATGTTTCCTTGGGGCTGGCCGGGGTTTCCCGTGCTGCAGCTGTGCCAGTGCCACTGGCCTCTTTCTGACCATATCATAAACTAGAAATGACCAACACCCATTGACCCAAACAGTCAGGTTTACATCTCAAAATTTAGAAGTGTTATTAATTCAATTCCTGATGTACGTTTGCTAACCAATTTGCCTAATTACTGCTTAGTTTTTTTTAAATAATGTCTGTGGTTCACTAGATTCTCAACCTCTGCAAATTTACAATACCGAGGAAGTTTTACAGCTTGAGAAGACAGGCAATATAGTGATGTCAGCTTTGAAACGCAGCAACAAAAAAGCTGCACTGTATGCAAAAACAATGCTACAAGTTGCAAGACCAAGGTTTTTCCCCTGCTCCATCCATTACGCGTTTTCAGCAAGGCCAACAAGTTGATCTAAGGACATGAAGAGAGCCTTCATTTTAAATTTCCATACTTTTATTGGTTTAAATGAAAACCAGACTGTTTTTTTAATGTTGTGTATGAAACCACAAAATAACTATTAATTTTTCTTCTTCCAACAAAAACGGTTAAGATGATTTTAATAACATTTTGGAAAAAAAAAAGCCCAGCTTTCAGACCACGAATTGTCCAGCTTACAAGAATCAGCCATAGCGATATTTTTAAAGCAATGCATAAAGGCATGAAAATCTTATATTTTCCACTGAAAAACTCAGCTACAGCTGCACTGCAAATGCCACTGAAGTAAATGTCCTCTGGAGATTTCATCACATCAAAGCAAGGGGCATTATACTTTATTTGCTGTTTCTCTAGACACTGACAGCAAAGTGGATTACTTATCTGTAACACTCAATAAATATAGAAAGGGCCTTTTATCTGCTGTTCCAGTATTTTAACGTCACCTCACTGCCTCACTCATGTTGTGGGAAGGAGAGGACCCAGAGATCCCATTAGGGCCAGCAAGAGAGAGCCAAGGCTTCAGCTGGCAGGCTGGAAGCATGGGCATCACGCCATTCAGGAGTCCAGGACTGAGCCTAGCCTGAAGTTGCAGAAGCCAGGGAAGCAAAAATAAACCCAGCTTCTCCAATGGCCAAGAACTGATCAGGACAATCAAGGTTTAATCCTGGAAATTTAGTCATTTGCCAGCAAGTTGCCGTGCAACTTTATCTGCAGAAAGGCACAGCAGGAGCTAGGGAGGACCCAGATCATTTACCACCAGCCCATGGCAGTTGTCCGAGGCTCCGGCAAGGACTGGACTTGCAACTGCAATTTTGAGTAAACAGAGGTGGGGAAGAGACACGATGGGTCAGTAAAGGATTCAGGTCAGTCTGGTAACTAAAGCAGAGAAATTACCCATAACTTCACACAAAGTCCCGTCTACCTGTCGCTGTAGGACACAGCTGCTGGGGACAAGGAGAAAGCAGGTTCAGAACTGCAGGAAAAAGCAGATGCTACAATGTGAGATGCATTTAAAATAATACTTGTTTTGGAAAGTTTTGCTATTCCTAATTCAGTACTTCTGAAAGTTTATGGATACTTATCTCCCTGTCAAGCCACCACACGACTTCAGAGCTCTGCTGGGATGCTTCTATCCAGCTCTTGCATGCACTTAAGAATGTGTGGACAAACTTGGGTAAACAAACTGAGATCCTGGTTTGAAATACTTCCAGGAATGAGAGGGAAAACACTCTTAATTTTGTTTCACCATCCAGGCTTACTGGGCGGCACCAAGGACTTTGCACCCTGACAACCAGCAGCTCCGAAGACGAGAACAAACAGACTGGTAATAGCTTGTGTTTTACCGCACAGAGCTATCGCCCGATACATTCAAAATCACTTACGAGGTATGGCCAAGGTAGTTGTAAATCTAGAGACATCTAGACATTACCAGACACCAAAGCACTATGAAAAAAAACCACTATAGCAGTACTTTTAAGGAATGATAATGCTATTAAAGCAGCAGGTGATAGATGCTGGACTTGTAGCTTTTTTTCTTTTAGGAAAAGCGCGTTCTTTTAGGGTTATCTCCTTTTACTGGAAACTCCTTATTCTTCTAATAATCAGACAGCTTTGGTGGGAACAGTCTGACTCCAGCTTTGTGACTTTGCCAGAGCATCCTTCCTACTCAGTGCGACTCCTGCTCCTTGTGGGTCTGCTTTCAGCACTCTCTTAAGCCATTCCTAGCAAGCAGTCTGGCACAGGTCTGACAGGACCAGTAGTTTCTGTTAAGCACAACAGTCCTCCTGGGACTGTAAGAAATCAGGAAAAAATTATATGCTCTGATAGATACTTTAATTTGTATCCAGTATCAAGGGATGAAACCACCCTCTGTATCCAAGCAGAAGGACTACAGGAGAGGAAAGGTGCTTCTACAGTTACCCTCTACTCCTCCCTGCTTGAGCTTTAGCAAGTAAAAACTTGAGCTGAAGCTCTGCCAGTGACCATGCCTGATGCAGTGTCTCAGTACCGGCTCCCACTTTGATATATTTGCAAAGAAAACCCTCCCTTTCTTGAAAGGCTCTGCATCAAGGTAGGACCACAAGATGCC
Organism: Actenoides hombroni; assembly: GCA_024336885.1. Taxonomy (NCBI): domain Eukaryota; kingdom Metazoa; phylum Chordata; class Aves; order Coraciiformes; family Alcedinidae; genus Actenoides; species Actenoides hombroni. The sequence goes on from WUAM01000287.1 coordinate 25,392,425, forward strand.
CTGTATCCCATGAGGAAACCAGCTTTCTGTCATCGCTGCCCAGCTGCCCCACAGTTTTCAGGACCTCATCCTCCTCTTCTGGAAACAAAATCAGTCTTGCCCAGCTCATAGTCCCCACCCGCCCTGGGATGGCACAAAGAGAAATAAAATGTTCTGCCTGTTTCCTCTTGTTCTCTCTCCCACCTTCCAGAAAATTCTGTCAAGACATATGGAGTTCAGAACATCTGACAAATTTACAAAGGATCTTGGTAGATATTGCTTATTGTCCAGCAGATGGATAAGGTGGTTGACAAACCACCCTGTAATCCCCTAGTACTCAACTTGGCCTTTGACTAGGAAGGCTTCTCTCCACCTTCTTCACTTTTTCCACATTTTCTTTCTCTGGACATACACTCCTCTCACAGTTATGCCCTCAACAACCCTGCCACAGACTCTATCCCCCCAAGGGTTTTGTTATTTCTTTAGACTGCTTTGCTTAAGAATTTATTTGCAGCATCTTAGTGATACACTGACAGCAAATGTCCATGCATCAATCAGATGTTGTCAGTGACACAGTATTTGTAAGTGGCTAGTAATCAGCACTATTTTAAAAGTTAAAAAGGAAACTCTGCGGTCAAACGGCAACGAAGATATTCTTAGCCTAGGTATCAAGTTCAGAGATTTTAGTGCTCACCCAGCTTGGCTAAGTACCTGGAGATACAGTTTATTGTCACAGCTGACAGAGTGCTGCCATAGCTCTGCTCGGGAGATGAATTATTCAGGACAGCACAAGATCATAACCTTTATCCAATGAAGCCTCCTTGGACGGCAACCTCTTCTTCCTCAGCAGGCTTGCTGAGACCTTGCCTATTGTTCTCCAAAGCAAGAAGCTACTGCCCTGAGCTCTCTAGTTGGGTGGTGACAAAGGACAGACTTTTCAGGCAATCCCCCTCCGCGCAGTCCTCAACCCTGACACTGTGCCATGACACTGGCTCTCTGCCATCATGCTGACCGTTTCAAGATGCAGCCTGTTCCTGCTTCTGCCTTTGCGTAGGAGGAGCAGAGGTTATGAGAAAGGCTCCGTTTTGAAGTTCAGCTTCCTCATGAAACAGCTCGAGATTTTTTTTTTCAAAAGGCAGTATAACAGTTAAATGCAGCCATGCCTGTATCTGCATTGGAATGCTCACTAATTATAGTAACGTGTTGCAATATATTTTTCAGTTTCTTATTATGCTCAGCTTTCGTTTGAACGATCCCATTTGGATCCAGTGCAATGCTCACTCCTGCGTGTATGCAACATCCGTAACAATTTAAACAATTATTTCAAACCACTGCAGTCCTGCCTGACTCGGCATAAAGCTGCTCTATCTAAGGTTTGTGACACATGAAGGAAAGGTGTATTTAGAGACGTAGACAATTAAGTGGAAAAGATAGATGCTGGGGGAAAAATAAAAAAAACAAAACCAAAACACAGTACAAGTGATTTTTTTTTTACGAAGTTTAAGATTTTGAGAACTAAACTTCAACACCTGTCCACCAGCTGCTCTTGACTAGATGATGAGCAATTCACTCACTATTAAACTAGAACCTCCATCAATTTTCACACGAAACATTTGCATATATCTCCTACAGAGCTCGAGTTAACTTTTGCTATTAACAGAGAAACGAAGCTGCACCACATCTGGGGCTAGGGACAAAGCTGGCATGACAGCAGAGTCCCACCAGCTCCAGCCTCCTGGGGGAAGGGCAGGTGAGCAAAGAGGATGGATGAGGAACCAGGGGAGCTGCTCCATGGAATCTTTGCCAAGCACTGGACCATGCCACTGCCGCCACGCTAACGTTCACTTGCAGCATGCAAAGGGCCGCACTGCTCTGAGAGCTGATGAGTTCCAGTGTGTGCACCCTGGCACCACACCAAAGGCCAAGCTCAGTGTCTGCCTTCTCCCACCCAAACTGGCATGGATCTTGTATGTCTGTTGTAGGAGACTGCTATAGCAGCATGCTGCAAAACTGTGTTGTCTCCCTATAACTTGATATCTTTTACACCTCCTTACATGCTCAGGTCATACTTTTTACCAAAAAAATCCCAAATCCAAAGCAATCATCTTTTCTGTTACTTTATTTTAAATTCCAACTTTTCAATGTAACAAAGTTGTATCCTCCTTCCACAATTCCATATTTTATTCTCTACCTGTACACTGTATTATACACTGCTGAGGAGCTCTGTACAGTTCTCTTCAGCCTGTACCGCTCAGTGTCCAATTTGTTGGTAGATTTAATGCGCAAGTTGACATTAGATGCCCATTTTTTAAATTTGTATTAACAGAGAAAACAACTTTTCAGACATGTTATTTGGATGTCTGGGTTCTGAACGCAGAATTCTTAACCAGAAAATCTAGTAATTTCCTCCATGATGCCATTGGAGGCAATGCAGCCCCTGAAGATGTGTACAATGGCAGCTCACAACATTTTAGTCTCATGAACCTGCAGCACATGTGACGCCCACACACGACACACCTCAGAAATGCCGCTCACTATGGTTTGTTTATCAATGGTTTTGATTCAAAATTAAAGACATCTTAGTTTAAAATATGAACCTCTGCTAAGCTTCCACCTGGAAAAAACAGGATATGACATTTATAAGCAAGTAAAACTAAAGGATTTTTCACAGTTCAAACTCTTCCTACAGTTACATCACCACCCACCTAAGGAAAGAAAGGCAGTCTTGTAATGGTTCAAAATGCTCAAATTTTAGCTGGGAAATTTCCTCCAGTTTCGCCTGGAAGGGAGCAGAGCTAAATACCTCTGTGGAGCTGCCAGAACAGACTGACTCCTTCCAGCAAGGAACACAGATACCCAGGATTTTCCAGGAGACTTTGGCCATGCTCGGAAATTAAGAGTCGCTTGCAAAGAATCCCAAGAAATTAGTCAATAAAGTCCAAATAAAATAAAGTCCAAAATACACTCCAGTTTCTATTTTGTAATCATTTATAGGTAATGACATAGAATATATATGGGATATGCCATCATATAACTCTCATTAGCACAACTGTAAATGTAGTTTCCATACTATAGGCAGAGCAACATTTATTATGTGTTATTCTTGCAAAGCCTGCTAGTCCCTGGGACTGGCACTGAAATCAACAGAAGCTGAAGAAATGTTTGAGAAAATCTGATTTTATTCCGATACCTCTGTATCTTTGAGCTAGCAGACTTGGAGAAGTTTAGCTAAAAACTAAATAAAGCTCATTGTCACATTTCCTCTGGATTAATCTGCAAATTAATCCAGATTCATCTTCCTGCTGTGCCATGTCATTACAGAGGACCTAGGAGAGCTTCCTTCCTACATCGAGTTACAAAGTACTACGCGCAGTTCTGTTACTCTCTGGTGCCAAAATGTAAAAGCTTATTACTTATATAATCTTCATCATAAAACATTTAGCAAATAATTTACGAACCTACTGTACATAGCACTGAGCTGAATAATAAAGTTGAGAGGATTTATTTTCTTTAAGCGTGACACTAGTTGCCAAAATAGCATTAAAAGCTTCTCAAGGCAACGAAAAAAGATGTTGGTTTACTGCTCTGTGTTTTGCTTTGGACAGATTAAACACGTAAATAAATTGAATTCTATCTGCCTGATATTTCTGTCTTCTAGGCTGCAGCTCCCCACCAACCAAGGTGGAAGACCCCAATGGCATGCAAAGCTGAGGTGTCACAACTGGAGGCTCATCCACAAGCTCTCAGTACAGACTGACTCCTTGCAACGCTGCCCTAATACTGAACTCAAGTCAACACCTGTAACACACCATCAGACAGTGGTAACGCACACCTACAGAATCAAAATGCAGTTTTACCATAATGGACGACAGAGTTATTTCATTTTAAGTAAGTACTAGAGAAAATGCTTTCAGGCATTAAAAATTGAGGAAGGACTCAGCTGGCCACTGGAAATCTCCACTTAAGACCAAAAAATTAACATATTTTCCTCCCTTTTTAAAGTAGTCTGTGCATATCTACCTCATTACCAGGATGACGCAAAAGGAAAGAATCAAAAAGATGCAAGAACTGTATTCAACTTTTACAAGGAACCCCTTGGGATGACTTTTAAGAGATTTTTTCCCTCCCCATTCAGGCCAAACTTGTTACTAAGTTTCAGTATTACCTCTGTTTGGACCTCTCCTCTTTTCGTGTTCTGAATCAGTCCAAACAGCTTTACTGGGCTTTCCAGTTCTTGTGCTGGAAGAAAAGTTTATACTTCCAGAGACTGCTAATACAGTGCAGCTGTCTCTCTCCCAGGCTGAAGAATGCCAGCCTATTTAGTCATCCCCTACCGAGAAGTCACTCCATGCTTCTGGCCATTCATCCCTGTGGGCATCTCTGAAGCTTTTTGAATGATGAAAACACAACCGCATGCAATACTGAAGTTGCAGGCACACCAAGGATGTATCTATCAGCATCATGATATCCTCTTCTTCTGTTCTCTATTTATTTAATCCCAAATTTAACACTTAGTTTTCTTTCACAGTCCTAGGGAGAAACAAGAATATATTTTCATCAGATCTCAAGCTGTCACTGAGGTTGGTCAGATTAAGTCTCTTCATCAGACACATGAATTAGGATTTTTTCAATCACTTTACATATTTATGCTTCCAATCACAAAATAAAAGGGGGACAGAAGAAATCACTGCCTTTTCTGAAGGGAAATAGAACATGTTATAGGGACTGGCACCTGTAATCACTTTGAACAGTATCTGAATACAGCTGGTGGATCATGGCGAGAGACGGCGGTATTGGAAACATCATGCTGACACAAGTTGGAATGGAAATGAGTAGAAGAATACATATAGAAGATGCTCCCATCAACTTGCATCTTACTTGACTGGGCAACTACATAACCACACAATCAAGGAAAAAAAACAACACTAGAGAAAGAAAAGTCTCTCCCTACCCATCCCTTCTGCTAAGACTTACCTGGCTTCCTGTCATAAAGAAGACCTAAGGTCAGCTCTGAGCACATCCCAGCCCACCGCCAGCACTTCTGGCGGCTGTTGTTTTGCTACTGCAAGTTTAGGAATCCCTGGCATGGTCACACATTTTCCAGGTAAGGAATACACAGATAGGAGGAGCTGGCCTGACAAAATCTGAACAGGAGCCTGAGTAGCCAGTTCTGATCTACCTTCTTGCTTTTGACACTGACCTGCAACATGGCCTTGGGCAAGTCACATAACCTTCCTATATGCAGATTTTCTAGTGCTAAACCAGAAGTAATTATAATGATTTTTCTGATAATGTTGAGGGAATTAATCAAATTCCTACCTAAACAGTAGATGTAGTAGAACTGAAGTAGAAGATGCAGCTGAGAAGTGGTCTGCTGCCATCCCCTCCTCCTGTCGAAGGACAGCTATAGTTTCCACATGTTTTTTACTGGTAAGGAAAGATTGTGTTAAATACTGGAGGATCTGTCTGCTGCTTTAACTACTTCAGAAAAATGGTTACTGGAGAACTAAATGACCTTACGTATCTGTAGGGAATTTTTGGGCATCTAGTCTACTGTTAATTCTCAATATTAAGTTTTGTTTATTCAATTCCTCATAAAGAAACTCACTTTAATATTATTAATGACCATGAATTTCTATCTGCCACATAATTTAGCTTAAATGTTTGCAAGCTGCTTCTCTTCAGTTCATTAGTTTGGCCAGAAGTTGTCTACATTTTATCATCCTCAGTTGGGTCATCTAACAGCTCTGCTAATTTCTGCTCTCTTCTATTGCAATAAACCAAGACCCATTGACAAGGACTTCAGTGCATATTGATACATCTCTTGGAAAGGAGAGTGTTAGACCAAGTGAGAATGGTGTCCTCCCAAAATCACTCTCCTGATGCATGATTCAGCACATCTCCAATCACATTGACCTTGCATGGTCACTTCATGGCAGAAATGTGAACTGCACTGTAGTTACTGATTTTTTTCAATACCTTGAAGTAAGTTGGACACCTGACTTCTGTAGAAGATGTAAGCCGTGATGGCACAGTCAAACATGTACATGGGTATGAAGATCATTTAGTATGTTGGGTTTTTTTAAATCTGAGAAAAATGATTCCATTATGGAGGGGATAGCAATCAGCTGCCTAATCTATTCTCCTTTCATCATACCAAAGAAGCAAACAAAATGCACCATAGGACAAAACCCAGAGAGAAAAGGGATTCTGAAGTCAGTCTTAGCATGACACATCCTGAAACCACTCCGGAGAAGCAGAGTTGCTGCAAGGAGATTATTTTCTCAATTTGATAAAGTTCTGGCCTCTCCCTTGGATGGGTGAGCTAAAAACCCAAGAAATAACTTACTGTTCATGCCACCATATGCTGAACAAAGCATCCACTATTAAAAGTGCCCCCTAAATAAAAGGCAAAAGGATCACGATCAGAAAGCTACCAGTGAGAAGTGGATGAAGGACACTGGTATAGAGATATGTCAGTATCGAGGTGCTACAAAATTCATGACAAATCACACACAAATATGTGCAGAAAAAAAGGACTAAATTATATTTGGAGAAAGCGTGTGATTTTCTACTGTTGGGAGAAATCTTCTCATCACAAGCTTACACACTGAATACATTTAAATGTAATTTAAACTCCCAATGAGGCTTTCAAGTCGATGTTTTCAAAGGCACACAAATTATTTCAGAGGAGGGGCTTGTATTCCACTAAGACAAGACTGAGAGAACTGTTCTCAGTTTGTAAATACATTTACTTACAAGACAAGCAGCAGGAAGATGTGATGGATTTAATGAGAAAAAAAGGAAGACAGAAGGTAGAAAGAGAGAGATATTCAGAGAGATGACACAAGGCAAAGACACTTGTTCCTCACCTCATTACCAGGGAAAACAAATACTTGACAACTGCAGTCCACCAGAAAAGGGCATGTGTAAAGCAAATGCCCATACCAGGGCCTATGCCACCTAGCATTAGTGGCTTTCTGGTGGTCAGCCTTCTGCTCCCTGTTGCAGAGGATGTTCATGAAGCCTTTAATTCATCCCAAATACTTTTAAAAAGCAGCCAGCAAATATACTTGCCTGACTTATTATTTTCAGAGGTTGTGGGGAAGGAAGTAATGCCATAAACTTTATTCTTTCAAGAGGAAAATAAAACTTTTCTAAAGAGCAAATTTATTATAAGACGCAATACCTAATGGGAAAGTTTATATTTAGAAGCTGTCTGCACTGTGATAATTAGTTCAACAGAATTTGGGACATGCAGTTTCAGGAATACATATCCTGAGATAAAGCTACATAATATCGGAGCATCACAGGGCTGACAATCTTTATAATCATGTCACAAGCATTTACAGATCAAAATTTGGATAGAATTTTAAGTTAATGTTCACAATATTGAGTACAAAATGTAAAAAATCCCACCTCACACATACAAAAAACCCAAACAAAAACCTCAATTATTTTTTTTATTTGAGCAATATCTAAGCAGCCTTATAAGTTTCAGAGAGTGAATGCTGTATTTTGAATAGATCTTCTTGGGTCCACTAGAAATGAAGCAGATAATAAAGCAAAACCATTTGCTGGGGAAGAAGAGTCTATTGGACAATAGGAAATACCAGGACTTCACAGCTACCTGTCTGGACAGATGTTTCCCACAGGAAGAAATTCTCATCCACCAACTTTCAGAATTTATATGACTCTTACTATCCCTAAATATGCCCCTGATAAATCATTCTCTTTTAATCTCACACCAAGTTATGTTCGCTTTAATATCAACCACCAGAACCGTGAAATAGAACAATAATCCTCCTCAAATAAGAAAAAGACCCAGGGTATCAAATGTCACTTGGAATTACACATGCCGTACTGACACTGTCCTTATGTAGAGTACATAGGAGATTTGCCTTTTTTTTTTTTTTTCTTTTTAAATCAAATAGGTTGTGGCTATATTTCTTTCTGGTTTTTGTCTTGCTTTTATTTTTTTCCCCTGCAGCTGAATTAGTTATAGACTTTATGGAGCTTTCCTCCTAGAAGTTCTAATAAAGCAAAGACTGAAAAGCTGAAATAAACAGTTTTATCCTTTCACTATTTTTAGAAGAGTACTTGAATTCTTATGTGCATATTTCAGTAACTAAAAGGGCAGGGGAGAGGAGAAAACATCATTTCCGACATACTCCAGCACAGCAAGCGGAAGAATCTGATGCAAGGCATAGAAACGGACAGAAAGGAGAGAAAAGGGAAGAAACCAGGAGTCAAAAAAATGCAAGGAGATAGGCAGAAGGGCAGACGAGAATCAAGGCACAAGGCAGTATGTACAGAAGAAAGACAATGTGAAATACAAGGCAATATAGCAGGAGGAAAATACAATGGAAAAGGTGGTAGAGGTAACAGATTTACAAACAAAAAAAGTTTCAGGAAAACCACTTTTCCAGGAGAGTAAAGGATAAATCATGAGAAATGTGAACTAAACAAGGAAAACACAGAGCTGAAGTTAAGAAAGAGGCAGACCAGAATGTAGGCTCACAACTGAGACTGACACTTTTGTGCATTTCCATGGCAGATGTTCTGTCTCCCTAAATTTAGAAGAGACAATGGGATGGATCCTTTTATTGAATTGGCAGGGTACTTTATTTTTGATTATGTGGTTAAAGAATTAGTCGCCTTGGCTGCTGCTAAACGTCTGAAAGTCTCGACCATATTCTGGTACCTTCAGTATGGGTAATGTGGGGTTTGGAGATACTGTTTACGCTAAAAGAATTTTTCTGTTTTCTCCTTCCACCATCCAGTGTTCTGCAGCACATGCCAGTTTGATGGTCTGTGCACTTTCTCCGGGTCCAACCCTTAGCCACGTAAGTAGGCAGGCTCTTTAGTTCCTGATGTTTTCACTCTAAAATTTAGACAAATACTTCATTTTAAAATAAGGGACACAAAAGATGCACTGGTGGAATAAATCTGGTTTGTTGGGCGCTGATGAGATTGTTACTCACAGAAGCCCATCCAAATGGAGACATTTAAGTGAAGTTCACAGATGTCACTCGTTCCGTATGAAAAAAAGACAATTGGATTTTATTTTGCTTCTGCAGTTAACTTAGTCTACAAAAACCCACACAATCTTTAGTTTTCAGATGTCTCACATAACTCAGGCAAGTTCAGCTGACCACAGTGGACTTGACATTTAAAGGAGGGCTGCCTGCAACTACAGAAAACTAGACATCAAGCTGTCCGTGGACCACAGCAGCGCACACTGCTCCTGCTAACACCAGCATGTCAGTCAAGGATTGTTCTGCTTGGTATGTTCTGCGTGGTATGTTCTGCAGACAGCTTCCGTGTGCATTGCTCCACATTATAGAGCTCAAATGGGAAATAAGTTTGTGGGGCTCTATACTGGATGCCTCCTACCAACCACAGGTTAGTTAAGCAGCTGTTGTCTTCTTTACAGTTCAAGGCTAAAACCGATCACTGTCTTAACAAGTTAAATGTCTCTTACTTACCAATGGACCTGCAGTCTGCAGTTACCAACACTTTACTGAAGCTAAGTTACCAGTTTACATTTAAAAAAAAATATTTTTAGATTTTTGAACAATTACTCTAACTTAGAATTTAGTTACCAAATATGAATTAAAATTTCCACCCATCCATCCCTCCCAGGGGAATACCTTAGGCTCTAGGAAACACTGTCAGAACTTAAAAACTCTTTAAAACAGTTCCACTGTAACTACTGAAAAGAATAATCTAGGGAGCTGCTCTTCTTCTCCCAGATACGCCATGTGAGTTGTGATTTACTCTTCTAAACTGTAGAACCATGTCAGAACAGACCTGTCATAAAGTACCTTAAAAAATTATTATCTTCTGTAATCGAATGCACAGCACCACTACCAGTCCCAAACAAGTTGTGAGTTCATTCTGCATTTTCAGAAAACAAATCGAAAGACTAAGACAATAAACAAACAAATCTGAATAATCATTCGGACCCACCAGTAGATGCAATGGTAAAACATGCTAAAAATACAATGAATGCAGAAAGGTTGATTTGTACTATTGTTCAAATACAGAACAAAAGGAAGAGGACTTGTATCGCAGAAGGATGGATGACAAAGCATCTTCAAAAGAAGAAATACAGTACCGAGAAGGCTGTTACTATGTACAAAGACTTGACTAACAACAAATAATAGATAGTTTCTCCTCAAAAGTACTAAAACAGCTGGCTGATCTCCCTGTGGCCTCTTTGATGTAGATTTTTAACATATTCTGGGATTCTAGGGAAATCATGGAGATGTGGAAGGGATTGAATATTGTAGCAAAAGGACAAACAGAAGTGATGTGGGTAGGGGATGAAAGCTGATGTCGGTCCCCAAGCATAGTGAGCAAAAGCTGATGGGGAGCTCACTTAAAACAAATGACAGTTAATGGCAACAGGACTCCAAAATAGGTCTTCCTGAGAAAATCCAGTCTCTCTTCAGAGAGACTACCCATTTGGCTGATTAAAATAAGTACATCCAGGCAGTACGTGAATCGTTGTAAGGTATACAACATCCCTGTATGGCATAATGCTTAAAAGAGAGCATCATACTATAATGATAATGCACATGCTAAAAGGGGTGAGGAACTGGTGGGCTGGCAGGTCTTGAGAAGCAGCTGTCAGTGAGTATTTCTAGCAGGTCTCTGCAGAGACTGGTGAGAAGCTTAAAAGTACACAAACAATTTAATTGCTGAAAAATTAATGGCAATGAAATTTGCTAATGGCATAGAGCCTGTCTGAGCGGGCATTCGAGCATGAGCTGTAACACCATGCAGGAATCATAGAATGTTAGGGATTGGAAGGGACCTCTAGAGATCATTGAGTGCAACACCCCTGCCAGAGCAGCATCACCCAGGGCGCACCACACAGGAACACATCCAGGTGAGTTTTGAGAGTCTCCAGAGAAGAAAAGACTCCACAACCTCTCTGGGCAGCCTGTTCCAGTGCTCTGTCACCCTCACAGTAAAGAATTTTCTCCTCATGTTGAGGTGGAACCTTCTGTGCTCAAGTTTACACCCCTTATTTCTTGTCTTATTACTGGGCACTACAGAAAAAAAGATTGGCTCCTTCCATTTGACATCCACCCCTCAGATATTTATAGACATTATTAAGATCTCCTCTCAGTCTTCTCCTCTCAAGACTGAACTACCCAAATTCTTTCAGTATTTCTTCATAGGGGAGATGCTCAAGTCCCTTAATCATCCTCGCAGCTCTCCACTGGACTCTCTCCAGTACAACCTTGTCTCTCAAACTGGGGAGCCCAAAACTGGACACAGTATTCCAGGTGTGGTCTAACTAGGGCAGAGCAGAGGGGGAGGAGAACCTCCCTAGACCTGCTGGACACAGTTTTCTTAATGCAACCCAGGATGCCATCAGCCTTCCTGGCCACAAGGGCACATTGCTGTCCCATGGATAGCTTACTATCCACTAGGACTCCAAGGTCTTTCTCTGTGGTGCTGCTTTGCAGCAAGACGACCCCTAACCTGTACTGGTGCCTAGTGTTACTCCTCCCCAGATGCAGGACTCTACACTTGTTCTTATAAAACTACACAAGGTTCCCCTTCGCCCAGCTCTCGAGCCTGTCCAGATCTCGTTGGATAGCAGCACAGTCTTCTGGTGTGTCAGCCACCACTCCCAGTTTCATATCATCAGTGAACTTGCTGAGGGTACACTCTATCCCCTTGTCCAGGTTGTTGATGAAGGTACTGAACAAAACTGAACTCAGTACTGATCCCTGGGGAACACCACTGGCCACAGGCCTCCAGCTTGACTCTGTACCGCTGATCACAACCCTCTGAACTCTGTTGTTGAGACAGTTTTCAATACACCTCACAGACCAATTGTCTATGCCACATTTCTTGAGTTTTTCTATGAGGATGTTATGGGAAAGAAGCTCAACTAGCAAGTAGGAAGAGAGCTTAAATTTGTATACAACATTTATCAGATGCATACTGAAATGCTTTTTCCAGTTCTGATCTTAAAAATGATCTGAAAGAAAAAGAAGTCTGAGAGGTGGGATAATTAAAAAGCTCAGTTTTCTAGACAGAGAATTCCCATCACTAGGAGGGATAGAGCTGGCCCCAGAAAAACACTCTAAGACCCAACAAAAAAAAAAAAAAAACCAAACAAAAAACCAAAAGCTTTTGAAAGCTCAGTTGATTAACAAACAGTTGCTTCATTTTTGATGGCTTCTGCAAACCCAGAATGAATTTTTCTCTACTGAAGTGCCAGGGCAAAACCTAAGTATGCTTTATTGTCATCTAGGTTACTGGGCTTCATACAGAAGGTATCTGGATGAAAGCTGATGGCCTGTGACATACCAGCAATTAGACAATGATCGAAAGATCAGCTCAATCCCTCCAAACGTGAAGCAATTTCTGAGACCTGTGCAAACTACACCCTCTGATATCAATCCACAGATTTCAATCAGTTTGAAACAATTTCATGCATACTTACCTAGGCATAAGCTACTCCTCATCAAAGCAGGGAATGAATTGTGAGAGGGCAAGCGTTCAAAGTTTGGCTTTCCTGCCAAAGGCTGGGCTGATTTATGCACTGGGAGCATGGAGACTGTGCTCCTGTAAGGAAGGGGAACTCAAGTGAGGAGCACAGTAGAATTTGCTGCACTGGACTTTTCAATTGCTCCTTTAGACAGGAGCTCTGAAGGAATGGGTGATGCTCCCTCTCTCCCTCACCCTACTGCACCAGCCTGTATGACTCATGTAAGTCAAGATCAAAACATGACTTCCTCACATACAACAAGTGACCTCGTATCTAAGATACTCTATTATATGCCTCTCTGATTCTGGTTCTTCAAAACTGTATGCAGTCTGACAGAGGACACAGTACTCAATTACTGACTAGATACAAGGCCATACAGATAAAATAGCTGCTATTATTTAACAAAACAGCTGTCAAGAACAGATATCAAACAGCCTCTCATTTCAAGAGAGTAACTGTCTGACACTAGTGAATAATTCGCAAGGAATGGATAGGCCAAGGGAACTTCCCATTTTGGCAGTGGAGTCTAGTTAGAAAGAAATCTTAAGTTTTATACTAACTTCATAAAAAGTGGGGAGCGGAGAAAGTACCTTTAACTGAAAGAAAAAAAAAAAGAAAAAAACAACCACCAAACAACAAATCAAAACACTCAAGTGTATCCCAGTTTGCCTGCTTGGTAAGAAAATGTGCTACGAACAAACCTCAGGCTATGAAAAGAGGAGATGAGCAGCAATTGGCCTCAACCTGCAGTGGCACTGCCATTCCACCACAGCCCTCTGCCATTACCACAGCCGCACACCCCAGACAGGCCACTTCTTTCCTCCTCCCCAGGACCGACTCACACAGCCCTTCTGCCTCACCACTCACAGCTCGAACGAGTTGGAGCCCACAAGCACTCAGGCATTGGAGCTGGGGAAGCAGGGTGCGGGATGCCCCCCCCCAGCAGCACCCAAAGCGCTGGTGGCACTGCCATCTGCTGCGAGAGCGACGAACGCCAGCCGGAACGCACAGCCGCACAAACCACCTCCGGTTCTCTCTGGCACCAATGCGCACACAGAGAGGCGTGACAGGCATCCATCCCTCTTTGCTGTGTGAAACGTTATGCTGATAGATAAGCACCATCAAACTTTAGCATCTCCAGCTCCCAGGTCAGGCTTTGGCAGTCAGCGTAGGGCTCTGCCTGTTTGCCTTCCGAGTTACCGATTTCTTTTTCATATTGAAAACTCTGCTAACTTAGTTATACAAACACAAAATTCATTTTTCAGATATGGTCAAGGCAGCTTAGAATTTAAGGTGACTAACTCTGGAGTTAAAAACCAAACCAAAACCAACCCCACCATAAAACTAATACCACCGTAACCACATGAAATATACTATCATGATAGCTGTGAAAACACTATTCCTCTTTCTGAATAGATGTATGATATAATCAAAGCTCTCTGCCAAAAACTGCCAGAGGAAAAAACTCATGCAGCCCACTGCCTCCATAACAAAGTCATGACAGGAAAAAAACAAACCAACACTACCCAAAAATAAAGAATAATAGAATTATGTTGGCAGATTTAAAAATCTTTTCAGTGCAATTCTACTCCACGGGAAAAAAAAATAGTTCTTGATCAAGTACTACAAATTTGGGATCAAATATTTTGATTCACCACAAAAATTTCATCAATGCCAATGGGAAGTCTATCTGGGCTGAAGCATTTAGTGAAAAAACATGTACATTGCAAAGTTACAGTGGCAATAAACACCACTTCATTGGAAAAGACAATACTGGTCATTTCCTGGGCAATGTTTAACTCTGCCCTTTTATCATGTGTTGCATCATTGTTAATTCATATCTAGTGAGGAACAAAGATTCTCAAGGTCGTCAATTAACACACTTAAAACTGAATAAAACTGCCACTACATCTTCAAGTGGTTTACTCTCAATCACTAGCATTGGAAACAATTTGTTTTTGACAAATCCCTTCACTCTGTGGAACTTGGACTTGTCACAAAGGCAACAGAAACCCATCAAGTGAGTGGTCCAGGCTTCACAGAGTATTATGTCTCTTCCCTGGATCAATTCATGTATGTTTAAATATAATTCAGGATAAGCAGCTAAATGCTATCACATTAATAGCAAATAACAGCAGTGATTTTCAACTTAAACAGACAACCCAAACTAGGAAACTTCTTTAGGAGGAGTAAAAACTCCAGGAAACCCTTGCTATATTTCATAGCATTCTGCTGAAAACCCACTGGCACAGGTTCTCATCCTGCAAGAATCCCTGAACAACCAGTTACTGAAGGGAAAATCAATTACAGCTCAGTCCCTCTGCAGGAAACTGATCTGCTATTTTCTCACTTCACTAACCAGAAGCCAGAAAAAAACCAACCAAAAAACAACCCCCAACCCTCCAAACAACACAACAAAACAAAGAAAACCTGTCCAGTTATCCGGAAGAAATTCTTTGCAGAAATTATATCCTGGACCTTAACAGATGGCCTGCTCTGCTAGTTCATACATAATGCACATGCCTCATTAAAACACGTTATTCTACGTTTCCTACTTAGACCTTTGCCTAGAAACGAATCCCAGCAAGTGTACCCTAAACATGTGTAAAAGTTGTGATTTACCACCCTGCTCATTTGCTTGGCATTAACATACGCCCCTTCAGACACTTGTTCTGCTGTGATTTACAGGAAAGGTATTAAAGTGCAGGAACTCCTCCTACTGGCACATAAGGTCCCAGTCCTAAATGGGGATTTTTATACCATTGCACAAACAATAAAAAAAATACTTCAGCATTCAAATTACATTAGAGAATGATCATAATGTGTATCTCCTGGTTAAAAATACCCTAATCGACATAGTCAATACCAGTCACCTAAGTATGTATTGTTTATAAGACTGAAAACTCTTCTTCTTATAAATAAAGATTTTGTCCATACAATTGCAGAAGGATGTCTTTGCAGCCATACTTAAAAAAAAATAGCTTTTTAAGTTAAGAAAACATTTAAAGGTTGAAGCCTTCCTTGTCCAAGTCTCAGCCTGCAGCAGATTTTGTAGTTGAGTAATAAACCCTTTTAAAATATGGTTTATTATGGAAATACTGTCAGAGCCTTAATTAAAGTAGGCGCCACAACAGCAGAGCTGCTTACACAACAAATGGATTCTGCAAAGAACATTAGGCACTCACTGACCTCTGTATTAAGTGCTTTTATTTCAGCCCACCGTTTTCAAATGGCACTGTCAATAAAGCCATCTGAAAGAGATCACTCGTATATCCCGCTGCTATCCCACCCACGGAGCGCTTGACAGACACGAGAGAGACAGAAGAGTAGCTCATGTCACCAGCAGCAGTTTGAAACCACAAAGGTGCACACGTCCCCAAAGCAGACTGAGGAACTGCTGCTGTCTGGGAAATGAAAAGGGACCTTGAAATCAGACTTTCAGGTCTGAGATTTAATTCAACTTTGGCTCAAATCTGCTGTGTAGATCACAAAGAATTACGCTCCCACATCAACAAAACTTCTGTCTTACTACATTTTTGAAAAGAGGGAAATCTTGACCTCACTGAAGTCACGGGAAATTCTGCAACAGCTTCAGAGCCCAAGTTTTACCTGAAGTCAATCAGAGAATCACCTGCTTATTAGAAAAATCAAGGCTTTTAGAAAAATGATGCTTTATGACAGAAATTAATGATATGCTGATGAAACAGATCAAGAAGGATAAAGTGTGATAAATGCTAAAATAACCTTAGTATGCTTCTAGCAAAGAAATTCAGAGTCCACACATAAAGTGCATTCAGCGTGCCTATCCCAGGCCGGAATGTTCCCAGAGCACAGTGCCTCCTATCTCACTGCAGCCTTCATTTCAGCATGTGCACCATGTGTCTAGGTTTAATCCCACAGTTCCTTATCCTGAGGCAAACAGGATTCTTTCCCAGTCAATTATGTTAATTGCAAAAGAACTTGTCTGTCCCTAGGGAAGCTGTGGGAAGATTGCTGCATCACCACACCAGGGATTCTGGCCACATCCTCAAAGCCGCTGAGAAGCTGCCCGGTGAGGACTGCAAGAAAGGGGCTTTTGCCTCTAGGTTTAAGTAAGCCTGTCAGCTGTGCAAGCAGACTGCTCTGAGGAGGATGCTGGCTGAAGAGATGGTGTCCCTGCATACTGACAGCAAGTTTTTTTGTGAGGTTTTTTCAGGGTTCAATGTGGGCACAGTCTCCCCTCAGTTTCTGCAGATGTCACCTGGGAATTAGCAAACGTCCCTGCTGCCAACTTCCCTTTGCATATGGTCTGCCCCCACAAAAATGTTAGGAGCATGCAGGACATCAGATATTTTGTGACAAGAAAACCAGTCATATGAAGTACACCCTGACATTCAGGCTTATTCAGTGAAAGAAACACAGTGCTAGCACATAAAAGGATTCCTGTTTAGGAATATATGAAGACATAGGATTGAAAACCAAGTCTGCTAATGAAAAGCTCGTGGACTGCGCTCTATCCAGCCCACACAGAGAAGGCCAAGGAATAACTTAATCCCATTGGGATCACATAAGTATGGGAAACAAACATTTGATAGAGGACTTTCCATTTTGGCAGAGGCAAGTCTACTAAGATCCAATGGCAAGCTAAATCTAGACTCATTTCAAGGCATGACATAAAGGGAGAAATAAATGAATCAAAGGAAAGGGGAATGGAAGACCTCTTGCTCTTCACAAAATCAGGGGGCGGGGGGATAAAAATCACAAGCCAGAGCAAACCCCACTAAAACATACTAAGCATTGTTTGGATCATCCATCACTGGAAGTGTTTATGCCAAGATTAGATGTTTCTCTCTAGAGCAGCACCAATTAAAACAGTCTTACGGCCTGCAGAGGACTGTTTTATCTGGTCATAGTGGTCCCTCTGGGCTTTCTAATCCGTAATCTAATTTTCAATCAGGGAACAGCATTGAGATGTACTCTCCTTGGTTCCATCCTTGGAAGTGTCATGCAGTGCAGGATGTGATAAATAAAAGCACATAGCGCTTATTTTTAAAACTGGCTGGGACAAGATAGGGAGGAAAGACTGTTTGTGGATGGTTTAAATGAACATACTATATTTAATTCATGGCATTCATCAGATGACACAGCAAGAGGCACATAACGAGGATCAAACAATTAAGATTTACTGAGAAAATGCAGTAATTCTACTTGTTTGGAATGAGTAAAAATGGCTTACTCCTCAGCCAGCAGCTATTTTTTTTTTTTTCCCCCATTCATTGGTTTCCCCTCAAAGCCTGAGAGTGAAACGTATTTATTCGTGTTGGGCTTAGTGACATCATATTTAAGAACATAACCAGTCTCTCTGTGCCGCTTGCAAATCCTGGTGTGTAAAATGGGGGCAGAACTGAAAAATAAACATGTCTGAGCATGGTCTCTACACTCAGTATTTAACTGGATCCAGCTTGCTTCTGATAGCTTTTAATTCATTGTGGATTTGCCAGAGTGGAAATGGCCAAGCAGCTGCTCTACCTGCCTGACACTGCTGTGCTGCTCATGATTTCAAGACACTTCACGCTCAGTGGAACAGGAGCCAGATTTGCCAAAAGCTTGGGTAGTTTTTTTTAATAATAAATAATAATAATAATAATAATAATAAAAAATCTATCTGACCCAAGAACGCTTTTTCTCAGGAGGGCTCTAGTCCCTCCCCCATTCTCCATGGGA
>WUAM01000287.1:25410723-25449281 GCA_024336885.1 Actenoides hombroni
TTATCACCTAACAGCTATTAAAATCCTCATGGAAATGGAATTGGTGAAATAAGGACTCGCTTTCCCAATGCGTGAAACAGCCAAGAACGCTTTTTCTCAGGAGTGCTCTAGTCCCTCCCCCATTCTCCATGGGATCAGCAGACAAAAGATGCTCTTATCTTGCATGTTTCTTTGAAAAGAATTTCTGTAATTAGAAATTTAACCAATACAAAAGTTGGTTCATTGGAAAACTGCAGAAATGGTGAAAGTCATTTGTAGAAACAGACAAAACTAACCCCATGTTTATCCAATGGGGCTCCGGAAAATAAATATTAAAGAACATTTTAACAGTACATTTCACAGCCTAAATAAAAACTATGGGGGGAGAGTGGGGGGGGTGGGGGTGTGGAAAAGAAATCTAATTTCAAATCTTGGGCAACTTATTTTTTTTGAGTATAAATGAAAACACTCAGTACTGCTCTGAAGTCAGCAGTCTCCCACTTTTTATATGATAAGTAGATCTCTGTTTATTAAATATCAAGTGGCCAATTTTCATTCCATAAAAGTTTTATGTATAATTACTTTAAGTTTTTCTGGAAGGCAGCACTGCAGTGTTCTTGACAGACAGTCATTCTTTTATACGCTCATGTCTGTACTTCATGAGTGGGAGCTCCTTTAACATGAAAGAACTATACACACATAAAGAGCATATTCACAGCCAAACAATAACTAGCTCAATGAGGTCAGATTGTGATATTACAGCAAAGACTTGTCTAGCATGTGTGCATGTTATTTAAAAGTTCAAAAAGTCACATACATTTTTAACAAACCAAAAACACACATTATGAGTTTATTACTGTTGAGTCGTCTTCAGAGCAACAGCATAGCAGACTGGAATAATAATCCAAGTTTATGATGTCCCATGCCTTTTTCCGCACAACAGATTTAAACCCCATGCAGCTCTGTAACCAGACAGCAATTCCCACCCTTTACTCGCTCAGTTCGGGATTCCCATAAACTACAAACTGCCTCCATCATAACGAAGAGAAGCTAAAAACAAAAATTATGTAAATCACTCCCCAAAACAAGTATCTGTGTCTCAGAAAAGGAAAATTAAAATAATTACTGTAGTTTAAATTTTACATAATTATGTTCTCTCGCTTCAGCTAGCATGAGAGGCAGTCTGACTGCTTTGTGGTTAAGTCACAATGCATTTAGCAGATTTCCATGGTCCCTGAATTAGAGTTAAGGCTCATGAGCTCTGTTCATGTTAAATTAGAAACTCCATAGTTTTGAAAAAATTACTAACTCCTCAAAACAGAGAAGTGCAAATGTAGCTGTTTAACCACCCTAAAACCCTGTTGAAAATAAATCCCATTCGTTAAGTAAGGAAAGGAAGTAAAAATGTCAGCATCACCCCTACCACATTTCCTCCAGCGTGCAGAACGTGGGGAGCATGTCAACATGAAAATCGTGCAGTGTCGTCAGCCCACAGAGAGAACTGTGGTTATTTGCACCTTTGAAACCTGGGACATGGATCAGTCAAGGAGGGCTTGGCCCTGTGCACAATGCAGGGGTGGTCCTTCTGTCCTCAGCTTCCTGGAAGCCTGACCAGAGAAGGAATTTTTTTGTTGTCAGATTGTAGTTTTGGTGAAAAGCCATGGAGAAAGATTCCACCTTCAGGCTATGCTACTAAGCTGAAAAACCTCCAGGGAAAACTCAGCTGGCCACCGGGTCAGGGCTCATTTGTCCCTCTGTCTCAGACTTCATGTTTCTGAGACAGTTGAGAAAAAACTCAACAGCAGAGTCTTGCTGGTGGCCTCATCCTTCCTTGCGCAGCTGCGCCTTGTGTAGCCCCCAGAAGCTGACCCACTAAAGCCCTTCCTATAGGTAGGTGGCTGAATTTTTCAGTGGAGAAGGAAGCCTAATAAAACTCTTTCCCCTACATTTGTGAAGGAAAAGAACTACTGAAACACAGTATGTCACTTCATCCAGGCATGCAAGACAGAGGCAAACGAGGAAAAACAGAAGCTAATTTTGGTTTCCCATGGTGCATACCTTTGTGCCATCTCTGGGAGCACACTCACAGTTCTGACTTTGGCACATATCCAGCTACAGCAGTACCTTCTCTGGATGATTAGAATCAGTGAGATGGAAAAGGTCAAAAAAAAAATCCTCAGTACTAACTCCACAACGGGGGGAACATGCTCCTAATTGAAGTAAGCACCTCTAATGAACAAGGTTACAGACAGTTCACAGATTTTTAAACTGATATAGTTACCAGCTTCCAAATCAAAGTTATTAAATCCCCCAAACAAACAAAATAACCGCTGAATTTTATAAAACCATTAACAGAAATACCCAGTGATGCCTCTAAGATACACAGTTATATGTGGCAGCAGAGGAACCTCTTAAAACTCTTGTGTTGCATCCTTCGCCTCACCAGTTGAAGTTACAGGGATTGCAATTTCCAAGGGACCCAATCTGTACCTGAACCTAAATGTGCTTTCTCTGCCTGCTTCATTGTTTAAATTTTAGCTGGTGACACCCCTTGAAGCAAGAGAAAGTCAGCCATGAAACTAGCATGTCTACTTATTCTGGCAAGTCCCTGCCATCACCAGCCTCACATGAAGATGTCTGACAATGTCTTGGTCCCCTCCAACAGCCATTTCAGCCAGAGAGGCCTGCAAAGGTCTGTCTGAACAAAACCCCAGCCTCCAGCAGCTTCAGGATGTTTGCCAGACAGAGAAGCTGTCTGTCAAGTCGAGCTGCCAGCCTCACTGTCATCTGCAGGCCACAACTCCAGTGCTCACTTAAAACATGGTGGATGTACACGTTTCCCTCTTAATTGGGCTGAATGGTCCAAGCAATCAAGTATTTTCACATGCCCCCTCGTTTTCGCACTATACAGAATACCTGATCAAAGTTTTATTTCAACAGCTCTCCAATCCCAAGCAGGTTACACCTTCTGCTACTTGTTATGAAATACAAAAGCTATCTAAAAACATTTAAAGTACTATAAATTACATTAAAAATTTCATTTTAAGGTTTTTATAAAAACTTTCACTTGTCTTAAATTTGAGAAAAGAGTGAATCTTGCCCCCAATCTATAAATTCTATATTCACACAGAGGGTGTCAGTGGGGGGAAAACTCTCAAATATTTCATGCATTCCTAATAACCAGTAACACAAATAAGAAAGCTTATAGAATTCCTTTCAAGGGGAGGAATATAAGAGACAGTTTCCCAACTGTGAACAAGACTACAAAAGCACAAAACCTGAAAACTAGGAAAGTGATTCAGGCTACATGAAACACCATGGGATTCCTTAAACAGTTCTTTGCATCCAAATGATGGTACTATCATCAACTAGAAATTAAGTGTAAGGCCTGCCCTCACAGATAACATTGCTGCACCTCAGCTCTGGCACCATCAGACAACCAGCTGGCAACATTTCAGCTGAAAGATCATGAACATTACAGACAATTTTCAAGTTAATATCAAGTTGTGTACACATGATGGAGGGAACAGTAAAGCAGTTCAAAGTTCTCCATACCTGCCCAAACAGGCCTGCATTTAAAGGCTGCATGAATAAATCCGATGTTGATCTATGCACCGTGGTTAGCTGTTTCTAAAACAAAACCTCCATCCTGATGTGAGCTGATCACTGTATTGTTTATCCAGTCGTACTGGATTCACTCCAAAATTTCAGCAGTCTGCTCAAAATTACCGAAGGTTGAAGCTTGCTATAATCATATCTGGTTTAGCCTACAGCTATGTCTTGCCAACTAGATTAAAAGAATGAAAACAAAGCCCCAGTGAAAACTAAAGCCACAGGTAGACCTCACCTTCAAAATACTGAGCTGAATTCTCCCCTCTCATCATTCTTGTGCTGCCCAGCAAAAGTCACTAGAATTGCCTATTCTAATAAGGGTGGATCATAAGGCAGGACTTAATTTCAAATGGTCTACAAATGATAAGCAATAGCCAATCAGTATCTATCTGACCTGCTGAGCAGAAAAACTAAAAATACTGTAGCCAAAACAGCTCATGTTTTTCAAGGATTAAAGATATTCCAAGTCCCAGTTGAAAAAAAGCAGCATTAGTTCCCACATCAAAACATGAAATAAAAGAAAAAATGTAAAAAAAAAAATCAATCACTTCTAGCTTGCTCCATGTTTTGGGATTGGTAGAACTCAATTTATCACAGAGCATATGGGATTTCCCCTTGCTACTCCCCATTAATTATGAAAAACAACACAATGTAAATTAAAAGGAAACTTTACAGAAAATATTCTAGTTTATTGGGCAGTCAAGAGTCCTGATCTGCTTTAATTTTGCTGCCACAAACCTGACTTTCTCCTTGTTATCTTCTAGCTTAATAGGAAAGAAAAAAGCAGAAAAGATACTATGGATCATG
The DNA here is from genome assembly GCA_024336885.1 of Actenoides hombroni. Taxonomy (NCBI): domain Eukaryota; kingdom Metazoa; phylum Chordata; class Aves; order Coraciiformes; family Alcedinidae; genus Actenoides; species Actenoides hombroni. The sequence continues at coordinate 25,415,122 of WUAM01000287.1, forward strand.
ATTAGTGAGGAATCACTTTATGGACAGTCTTCCTGTGACAAAATATTGAAGTTCCAGATCTTTCCTTCCAAAAGGGTGAAACTATGATAACATGCAATTATCAAACATAACATGCATACCTAGCTAGCCTGGGGAAATACACCAAAAAACAGTGAACCTTTTTAAAGATTACTGTACAAAGAGCGTTATGTGTATCTGTGTAGGTGTGTGTGTATATATATATATACACACATACATATATATGCACACACACATCTGTATGTACATACAAGGTGTATATATACACCTACACAGACATACATTTTTAAACCTGTACAAACCTAAAGCATCCCTGAAGCTCGTGCAAATCAGCCAGGCTTAACCACTTTCTCCAAGTCTTTGCACGTACAGTCATGAGGGCTTAGGTGCTGTTAGAGGAGTCTGCTAACTACAGGAGTCAAATAATTTCAGGCAAAAGCCAATGGATGAGTTCATAGACTCACAGAACAGTTTGAATAGGAAGGGACATCAAAGATCATTTAGTTCCAAACCCATGCCATCGGCAGGGACAGCTCCCACTAGACCAGGTTGCTCAGAGCCTGATCCAGCCTGGTCTTGGACACTACCAGGGATGAGGCGTCCACAACTTCTCTGGGCAACCCCTTCCAATGTCTCACCACTCTCGTAGTAAAGAATATCTTCCTAATGTCTAACCTAAATCTACACTGCTCTAGCTTAAAACCATTGCCCCTCAACCTATCACTACATGCCCTTGTAAAAAGTCCCTCCCCAGCTTTCCTGTAGGCCCCCTTCAGGTACTGGAAGGCTGCAGTAAGGTCTCCCCAAAGCCTCCCCTTCTCCAGGCTGAATAGATCCAAATCCCTCAGCCTGTCCCTGTAGGAGAGGTGCTCCAGCCCTCTGATCATCTTTGTGACCCTCCTCTGGAACCTCTCCAATAGATCCTTGTGTTGGGGGCTCCAGAGCTGGACGCAGTGCTCCAGGTGGGGTCTCACAAGAGCAGGACAGTTCTCATCTGAGGTTCTCTCTGAAATGGACAGCGTGTTCCATATTGCAAGCATCACTCCTAACACTGCATTATTGTTGTTTCCAACAGACTAAAGAGCAAACCTTAGTGGGCATCTTTCAATCTAGATTGTGGAACTGCACAACTCTTACCAAGCCTAAAGGAATGTCTGAAAATGTTGAGAGACACCAGAGGTGTCCTCTCCCACGCTCACGAATAAAAACTGCTTGAGCATTTCTCTGTTCCTGTGCCGCATGTGAACTCTCACATCAACCATCTGATTTGGACATTAAACCCCAACATGCTATTGCCTGGACAGAAGAACATGCCAGAAAAAAACCCTAAATCCCAGAAATTTGTTTTTTGCTCTAGCTTCAAGAACATGTAATCCCCTAGCATGCATGTGCATTTGAAGAACATGCAATGCTCTCTTCATCGTCTTAAAAATACTTAGGGCAAGCTACAAATCATCTAGCGAATGCCTTTAAATCTTGCACAAAACTTCTTATCTTAATACAATTGATGACTCACGATTTGTAGCCTCAGTAAGTGAAACTGCTGACATCTAAAGCATTGCCAACGGTGAGCTGGCATGATAATTATGCCCACTGTCAGCCAGCCAGCTGCCTCCCAAAAATAGAATCAAAAACATAAGGTCTAATTAGAAGTGTATGAATTACTAGGATTCCTATATATAAAAGAAAAAAAAAAAGCTATTGATAAGAACTCAGCAGAAGGTTTCCATTCCACTAGAAGCATTCTAGTAAAATTGTCCAATGTTAGGACAAGAGGCAATGGGAGTAAACTGGGACACAAGAGGTTTAGAGTAAACATAAGGAAAAACTTTTCCACAGTGAGAGTGACAGACACTGGAACAGGCTGCCCAGGGGGGTTGTGGAGTCTCCTTCTCTGGAGGCGTTCAAGACCTGCCTGGACACGTTCCTGTGTGACTTGATCTATGTGATCCTGCTCTGGCAGGGGGGTTGGACTCTATGATCTTTCTTGGTCCCTTGCAACCCCTAACATTCTGTGATTCTGTGAAAATATTCTCTCTACAGTACTGAGAGTTTTAATACCACAATTTAATGACTGTCCCATAAAAATCTTCCTACTGGCAGTTTTGTCCCTTTTTTTTTTTGAGTGGAAGACTTACAACTAATTCTTCAGTTATCATGAGATGTTGTTGCAGGTGCACTGCAACTAAAGCACATCTCACAAAGGATCACAACCATCAGACATCTGTAAAGAGAAGACAGGTGCTACACACCGCATTGAGAGTTTTGGAAGTACTATCCAGTGTAAGCCTCTACTGGTAATGAACAATTAATCAGTGTGCATTACACATAACCATTATGAAAACATGCTTACCACATCCATGCAGTACTGGTTGACTTCCTACCTTATTAGAAAGCATCCTGAGAAAATGCAGAATCGTATGTGAAATCAGAGTCCATAAGTAGATGCATCTTGAAGGTCAACAGAAGTCCAAACTAACACCTTCAGCAAGGACCTCATCTTGCATCTATGCTTTGAAGTCTTCTGCATTAAAGATACTGAATTTAATTGCCAGAGTTTTCTTACATTCCCAGGGCTCCTGTTTCCAAAAGTCCAAATCCCTTTTGCTATTGCCTTTTTCACTTGGCCAATAATGAACATGGGCTCACCATGACTGGGTGTCAGCTGTCACTTTCACTGCTTTTTGTAGCATCTTAGGATGCTCCAGGATGAGCCCCAGGCTGGGATACATCATCAAGGAGAACAGCTTCAACTTTGTGCTCAACAGATGTTTCTGTCTAAGCAGGACAAAGGCCTTCTATCTTACAGCTGTGATCCCTCTCTTTGTGGTCTCCCCATCCTATGTCCACATTCCCACACTGCTGATGCTATCACACTCCATAACCCCTACTTCCATCATGCTTATTTCTCTGAACTTCTCCCACTTTCCTGCCAATTCTCCCCTCATGCTTCCCATGAAGCAGAAGTAGGAGAGAGTGAAAGGACTTTCAGACATCACCCAGAAGCAAGGCATGACACCAGGGATAAGAGAGGCACAAAGTGGATGCAGAACAAAATCTGGCTTCATACAGGAGAATTAATGCTTCACTCTGCCACATGGGCACAACTTCTTTCTCTGCTACTCAGTCTCAGTGAGCCATTTGATTTAATGGTTCCTTCAAGAGCACTGTTCCTTACAGCATAAAATATCACCACCTTTGAAAACATTCTCATGAAGTGCTAAATCTTAGTCAAGCCACAGAGAGCAGTATTTGCACCACCCTGAAATGAACATTTTTATATACCAAAATGAAGCATTTTTGGTACCAACTGTTCCCACAGAAAGGGAACACTCACTCTGATTTCCCCAGACAGAAAAAAAGCAAGGAAAGACATTTTTAGATCGTACAAAAATACAAAGAACTGACACAACCAACAAGGAAGTGTGGCTGGCGTGCAGTACTATTAATCTATCTTGACTGAACAATACATATTTTATTTTTTTTATTTCACTCTTCCGTCTCAGCTTTTTCTTTGCTGTTGAGGACAGATAAGTGCTCCCGGCAGTATCTTGGAACAGGAATTTCACTAAACAGAAGATATTGTAATAGCAAAAAAAATAACAATTAAAAAAAAAAATCTTAGTCCCTCAGATTTTGCAGAATTTTAGTTCTAGCCTATTTGACCAAAAGATCTTGCTTCCAGGTTCATGGTGGAAAACCAACTATTTACAGAACAGTAACAAACATTTCCTATGCAGAAAGTGGCAACCCAGTCAAACAAGGTATTTTAAAATTCTGATTAAATCCCGTAAGCGTCTGCCAATAACATAGTATTGAAGGCAAATAATAACAGAGACAAAGAATATTGCTTCTGCAAGTCACGGGGTACATGCAATTGGAAGCATGGATGGTTGAGTGAGGTGCATAAAGAGTCCTAGCACAAAGACAAAAGCACCATGGTCAAGTTGAAAGACTGGTGCTGGAGATTGTTTAATAACTCGAAATAGAAAGCAGTTTTGCTACGAGCTAGCATTTAGGAGAAGCACATTCAGCACAGAGACAGAAACAGGAATCGTAATCTTGACAGTAAGAAACAAGCGTTAGCAACAGAAGTTGATTAGAGCCTTGTAGTCATGGAATTATTTGTCTTCCTCTGGTGGTGAGATGGAAGCTACCAGAGGTGACAAAAAGCTTTACTGAAAGTAAGGTGAAGCGGGTTCAAAAAACCAAACTCCTGTGACTGAAAATACCAAGGCCAGGGTAAATGAAAACAGTGTCATCTCTCTGTAGCTTAATGAGAACTTAAGTGCAGAAGATGCATCTTCTCATTACTCTCCTTTGCAATGGACAACTCGGAGTACATGGGAACCCCTTCTCTTGGTATTAAGGCACTGGTGGTCAAGATGAAGATGGGCAAAACAAGCATCACACCACAGTGGCAAGACCTGTCAAGTGTCACACTGTGCTTCCAACATTGCCAGAAGTGGACAGAAGTGAAAGTGAAAATCCTACATCATTTTGTAAACATAAGAAATCATGGTTTTCTCAGCACCAACTGCATCAAAATAACCCTGGAGAGGAGCATGCTCTAACAATCACAACCACCCAGCAGTAGACTACTCCTAGACAACATGTAGATGGCTCAGTTTTGCAGGGCTCTACTTTAGATCTGACCAGAGTAGAGCCCAAGAAAGCCAGAATGGGAAGCCTCAGTCAACCATAGCTCTCCATAAAGTCAAGAAGATGGACATGCCACTGGAGATGTTTTAAATGCTCTTCCCTGGGATAAGGCTGCATGGGAAATCTTGCAAGGACTGAGGACAGAGGCTGAGATTATGAAGTGGATGGGGAGTTCTTCCCTCACTGATGTAAAAAACTAAAAAGCCAATCAGCAGCAGCTGACACGTGGAGTTTTCATATGGAGAAAGACAGAAGGACCTTGCTCATTTAATAAATATTCAGAATTACAGCATATACATTTTCTTCCTTAAGGGATTTTTCAAAATCAGTTCAGAGTTGTGTCATCTTTCATACTGTTTTTCTCAGGGCTACTAAATTAGCTTTTTTATTTACTCTGAAGTGTCTTTTTAGGGAAGATTTAAAACTGTGCCAAGAAATAAAAGTGCTAAATCTTCTTAGACATGAAGGTATCTTAAATAACTGTGTCACTGTGCTTTTGATCATTTAAGGGTATAAGTTTGGCACATGCTGCTGAGAGAAGTCATACTCTCTATTAGTTCAGCAGATATAGCAAAGAAAAAACAGACATACTTTCAGGCTTGATAACCTTGCCTGCCTTTATCAAGTCTGAAATAGAAGCTGTAATTGGCAAACTAAGTACTAATTGAGAGCAATTGCTGACTGTAACTTGATTATGTTAATCAAGTAACAGATTGGAAAAAAAACCACAAAGAAAAAGATGGTTGATAGTAATTATCTTTCTCTTCTGCAAGACTAACATATGCAGCATCTTCCTCTTTGCTAACATCCTTTTACTACACTGGCATTTGCTGCCTCTTCTTTCAAACTGACTGAAATACAGTTGTGCCTCCACAGGCAGGATGCTACACAGGCAACATTAGGTTTTGGGTTAATTTTGCTCATGTTCTGCCTGTAACACACACTACCAAATCCTTCAAAGCAACCTGGGCATTTCAGACACACTTGCCACAGCAAGAGGTGTATGAATCTTGTAAACAGAACCTAGAGCCTCAATCACATCTAAACCTGAAGGGGACAACACAGCCTCTGGACTATAATTTAGCCACTTGCTCCCTAAGAAAAAAATCAACATCTTTTTATTTGTCTTCACCTTCAGCTGGATTTATTTATTCCCTTATTATTTTCAGTAGCTCTGCAAAACTCATTTCCTTCGGTTTTTTGGCTCTGTTGGATAAAGAGGCACTTGCATCCTTCAGTACTCAATATGGCTGAAGAATGCAACAGAGGCCAAATCTAGTCATGATAAAAGAGTCAATGGGACTTCTGCTATCAACTTTGAGCAGGATGAGTTCAACAAACGGTCAGATCCAGTATCCTCTTTCTTTGCTAGTGAATAATTTGTGATAGTATTATTTTAGAGCAAATTTATTTTTTCTATATGATTTTCCAGGATTGACTTACCCCTGTTTTATTGTGGTTCTGAGAAGCCATGCATTACTGCACATTCATGTAAATACCCAGCACATACTGGTAAATCCTTCTGGTTTGGTTTTTTTCAGATGCTCAAATTTTCCATCTATTTTAATAACCAGCATTTCTTCTGCTGACTGCTTCTCACTTCTTCCTTATGCTCCTGAATTCAGGGATTCCACATTTTAATTCCCCTTTTTCTTTCTGTTGGGACTTTTTCTGTGTGGACAGTTCCTGAATTATTTTCTTTTCTTCCAAGATAATTACCTAAACCCAGGAATTCATAGTTACTACCAACTTGATCTCAAACATTTCCCCCTACAATTAAGGCAACTCAATTTAAAGTTAATTTTTGAGTAAAACTAATACATATACCTAAATTGCATCAAAACATTTAGCAAACCGTGCAGCACACTTTGTTAGTGAAGGACATGCAATGAAGTATGAAGAAGGGATAAAAACATAAGGAAGAGGCTTCAGATACCTTCCCATAGGAACATACCTCTGGACACCAATAAAGAATTGAGAATACTGATTCAAGGAGCTTCAGTCAGCTTAGCCCAGCAGTATTGTGGCAAGCTAGTAATAATTCTTATTGAAACCCATTAATAACATTAATGGGGAAAACAAACAAACAAAACCAAACGCTTAAATTATAGATTCTCCTAAATCTAAACAAATAAAAGCATAAAACTGCAAGCAGTGATTGTAACAAAAGGTGAGGCGCCAGAAGTTTCAAAGAGAAACTGATAAAGCCTTCATGACCCCATTAAAATCTCCCCTGGGAATCATTTGCAATCTGCTCTACTTCATGCGGACACTGGATTAAGCATCTGAGTGTAAAACTTAATCTAGGGTTTTATTTCACTATGGGTTTCCTTCCCTTCCCTCCCCCCATTTCAAGCGATTCTTCAGGCACACTTTCTTCACACTACCAGCAGCCCCACTACTCTGTAAGGGGGAAGGATTTAACTGATCACAGCACCACACACATTTCAAATAAGCCTGTGATCCTGTTGCTAGCATCAGTCAGCACTATGCTCTCTAAACCCAAAGTCTGGACTCTGCAGCTTTTAACAGATGGCAGGTCCTCCTATCCCACTGTTACTTGGTGCAAAAGCAATAGGACACACACAGGGCCCTTCTTTTTACCCTTCTCTCATTTCCACCTCTTTTCACAATACCATATTTACACACTTTTCTAATCTACCGCCATTTTCACTTTAATGCTAGGCAATATCAGAATTAATTTTTAGCAGTAAAGCAAAAGATTCAAATGGTATTTGCTCATGATGGTTCCATGCATATTATAACATCTATGTTATACAGCCTTTTTTGTGGATCATACCCTGTTATTACCATAACAACCCACTGGCTGTAAATCTGCATCCCTCAAATAGGTTTCAATGAGATGTCAGCTGCACTTCAAAGCAATCAAACAGTGAATTAGGCACCTCAAAAAAATAACAATTTATTATTACTCATCTCCCTGGGAGATGATAGGCTTTGAACTCATGAGAGGTGATTGTTATCTTCCACTTCCCTCTTTCATAAAGCAGCTTTACGTGAAGTAGACAAAACCCGCAGGCTGGTGACAGTCAATAGGATTGCTGCAACTGAAAGGGAGAACTGTAACAACACTGCTCAGAGAAAATATGTGCAAGAACGTGTGGGCTAAATCATATTGCAACTCTAGCATTAAAAAAAAGGGGGGGTGTGTGTGTGAAGCAAGTACAGGGGAGAAATTCAAAGTCAAAACTGGAACTAGAAATAAAGTGTACCCACTCTTCTGTAGCTGCCTATTGTTCTAAAGTGTGACTCAGCAGAACAAAGGCTTTTGTCTTCAGTTAGAAATAGAATCCATATTGCACAGGAAGTGGCAAAAATCTGCTGTCTGGAATGTGACCATAGTTCCATTTGCTTTCATGGGGATGTACCACAAAAAGTCCCAAACTTTATAGAGACAGTAAATCATGCCCCTGTTCCACATGAGCTGGTGACACCAGAATAAGACTCTAGTTTTCCTGTAAGAGTGGAGAAGTGGCCAATAGAAAACCAGAAATTTGTAGGGGAAAAAAAAAGATGAGTAAGATGGTCACATTTGATTTTTTTTACTTGCATTTAACGAATATACAAATTTCATATTTATAAATTAAAATAGAAAGAACAGTCTGAGAAGGAGAAGGGTACATGACAAAGTCTGTGTTACCACTACAATCCAACACTGTAACAGTCACCATAATAAAATGCCAGCAGATTTAAGCCTAACATCTATACTTGAAATCCTTCCAACACCTACCATTCTATGATTTGTACTTCCCTTTTTAGATCATGACTGTCACAAATGTAAATGTTAAAGAAAGCTGAAAGGGGAACATGAACATCAAACAGTTTGTAAATCATCAATTAAAACCAAAATAAAAATATCTTGTTTTAACAATACCAAGAGATGCCATCAGTTACTTGGATGTGATCAGACCAAGAGGCTGTAGTTTATTAGCATTTTTAAGTTAAACATCTTGTAGTAGAAGAAACAACTAAGCAATGTGTTCATTGAACGACAGATTTTTCTGTTCATGTACACACCACAATATCTGTGTTTGGACTAGTTTGCGTCACTCTTCCTTGCTTTCCAAGCATTCCCATATCATCCATCATCAGAGAGTTTTCTGATGGAAATACAGCATTATTCCACATACAGAAGTCACCTGCTGGCATGCAGAGCATTATGTAAACTCTCAGTGAAGAAGCATATGGTTTTTCTACTATACAGAAGTGAATTTTCGTTATCCTAGTGAAATAATGTTTATGCTCAGTTTGATAAAATAAAGCTCCACCTGCTTTCATGTGCTCTTTTTTGGCTTTTCTTACAAACATGAGCACCCATACCAGAAGTTTTTGCTTGCTTGCCGAGTGCAGGAGTGGAAGCGCTGCACACCAGCAAGCCCTGTCTATGAATGTCACAATTGCGAAACATGTTATAAATAAAACCATATGCTCTTAGAAGAAGTTTTCACCTCTCCTCTTTTGCTGCATGCTAGAGGAAGTGCTGGGGTAGACCTCAATGCAGGAGTGAGAGCCTGCAAATGCATGCACATTAAGGTTTGGAGAGAAACTAATAACAGAGTAATTTCATTAGTTGTTCTGCAGGGTGAATGCATAAGACACTTCATTTTGAGAAGAATTATATCATTTGGTTTCTCTAATTTTCTCACTTGAAACAGTTGTGAATTGGTGTTAACTGGTACCTGTGATAAACGTCTGATGTGTTAGTGTCTGCCTAATCCTTCAACAACTCTCAGAGCACATACCTCATGATGGTGGGGAGAGAAAAGAAAAAAAAAGCGCATCAAACCACTGTGCTAGTACAAATAACTGAATTAATGACAGATTTAATCTACAGCTGGTTAGAAAGTTCTGTACGCTGACCATTAAAGATACACTCTGTAGCTCTCTGAAAAGCTGTGGAAACAAGCCATTTTGTCCATTCATTGTAATATTTTGTAAATTATGTTTCTGGCATGCCATAATAATAGTTTCTTTTACTGAAACCACGTTGCTCTTTTTCCTTCCTTATTTTCTTTTAAAATACATGCTTTGGTGACAAAGGAAGACTGACACAGAACGTGGTGAACAAAGATAAACTACCTCATTTCTCTCTAGTAGCATGACTTCTTTTAGTGATCTAAAGCATACCAAAGGGGAAGTGCCACAACTCCTCTCAGTGTAATGCGAATCTATTTAAATTTCCAATTCTGAGTTATGCAATGATCTACCATCACAAAGTTTTCTTTCCTTGGCTAGTATTAGGTAACACACAGACATAAAATGCTGACCATGTGCTTCCACCATGGTATTCTACTTCTATCCTTTTGTATGTCGCCTGCTATGAAGGTTGCCCTTAATAAAACGAGTAACAAAAAAAGCAACACTTTCCTAATGCTGCAGTTTTATAATGACAGGATAATTAATATTGGAAAACCAAATCAGCAAGCCTAAAAAGTCAGGTTATTAAATGTGTGAGGAGGATAGCAGAAAACATCTGAGTCTGACAACAAACAGTCACAGCATTACACAGGGGAAAGCGCTTCTGTACATTAATACGTATTTACCAAATGCTGCTTATTTTACTAAACGTTATGCTACACCTCTGTGTTCTTTACCATCTATAACTGAGCTTGTTTGCAGAGCTAGAGAACAGAAAAGCACCAGACAGGCTTTCTTGTCTCAAAACTGAGTCCTAATTGAACCTTCCTATCCTATCCCAGTGCTTATCTGTGTGGTAAGCACTTAGCCTCCACTTGCACAGGTTGAGATACCGATAATGAGAAGTTCGCCTTTCCTCAAAGCTGAAAACAGCACTGGCATACAAACCACATTCACCCAGCAGATTTTGCACCTCCATAGTCTGCTAACATTTGTTGTTAGACTGCTCTTCAATTAACAATGGGGGATTTTGCTTGTTTTTTGAGCAACTTTCTTGCCTGGTATTCAGATGTACCTAAAATACAATCACTAACAGAAAAGAGCATGAAATGACTGAAAAAAAACCAAAACAAACAAACAAAAACCCCACCAAACATATATATATATATATACATACATACACACACACACACACACACTTGTAACACTTTACCCACAATCAGTACATTGTTTCATGTGGCTTCAACTGCATTGCATGTTCTGGATTTCTTATCTGTTTTACTACTTTTGTTTTATCACACATTCTTTCATTTTGCACCCTGTCTCTCATCTCAGACCTTCCAAAGGATTTAGACATGCAACCAAGTATGCACAGCACGTGTTCCCAAAGAGCAGATCAATTAAGCAAGCTGTACTTGATTGCAAATGGCCTCTCTGCTCTAATTCATCCAACTGTCATAAATTAGAGCGTGCACACCATGCGCACCAGTTTAGACATAGAATCAAGTATACAACTTAAAAACCTGGTTCCTCAGTCTCTTTTTTTCCTTTGTAGGAAGGTAAGCCACTGCTATAAAAATTAATGCTCAAAGTGTAACACTGTGGAGAAAAACCCCAATTTGTTCCTTGGAAGTTACTGACAGTTGAGCTGCAACCTACCAGAGGATGAAAAAAATATACCAGATGGAATAGAAAACAAAAATAATTTAAAAATTCCTTGCCATTAGTACAATGTACCAAATGCTGCATTCTAAAGGCAAACCCTCCCCTCTTGCCAAAGCAAACCGCTTCTTGGAAAATTGTTTGTGTCTTTTTCAACTATTCATGATGACTGTTGAATCTAACAGCTAAACCTGACAAAGACAGGAGAAGGAAGGGGGGAAAAAAAAAAGTTAAAAAAAAAAATCACAGCACAAATACTGATCTCAAAACGCTGCCTTGACTTATCTGCCTTGCAAATCTGACTAAAAAAGAAAATGCAGCTACTAACTGAAAACTGAACCTTAAACCTCACCCAGTATCTTGACATTTGACTTCGCAACAAAATCCAAGTACTGCTAGGGTGACACAAAGATAAAAAAAGTAGGGAGATAATATTTATGGCTGAAGACAACATGACAGAAAAGAAAAAACACCAAGTTAAAAGAAATCAAGTATGTACATTTCTCATTGGCTATAAACACACACATATCCGCAGCACAGTTTCACTGCCACAAGATTTATGAAAGCTTACAAAAATACAGAGCCAAAATTCATAAAACAAACTCCAGTTCAGGCCAGCAAGCCCCCCAAAAATCCCACTTAGATCAGTTCCAAAACCCCAGGCTACCACAACGTTTCTGAGCAAATTAGGAGACGTGAAAGCCAACTATTTTCCCTAACAAACCTCAAAATGAAGCTGTTCACAAGGAACTGTCAGACTCTTTCCCCATGAGATTACTATGGCACCTCCTAAGGGTTTAAAAAATAAAGGACTGATGTGTTACATTTACTTTCCAAGGCCAATGAGATGAGGTTCAACAAGGCCAAGTGCTGGGTCCTGCACTTGGGTCACAACAACCCCCTGCAACACTCCAGGTTTAGGGAAGAGTGGCTGGAAAGTGCCCATTGGGAAAGGACCTGGGGGTCTGGTCGACAGGCAGCTGAAAATGAGCCAGTGTGTGCCCAAGAAGGTCACCAGCATCCTGGTTTGTTTCAGCACTAGTGTGGACAGCAGGACTAGGGCAGGAATTGTTCTCCTGGAGTCAGAACTGGGGAGGCTGCACCTCAAATCCTGGGTTCAGTTTTGGGGGTCTCACTCCAAAAAGGGCCTTGAGGGGCTGGAGCGTGTCCAGAGAACGGCAACAAAACTGGGGAAGAGTCTAGAGCCCAAGTCTTGTGAGGAAAGGCTGAGGGACCTGGGCTTGTTGAGCCTGGAGAAAAAGAGGCTCAGAGGAGACCTCCTTGCTCTCAACAACTCCTTGGAAGGAGGATGGAGCCAGGTGGGGTTGGTTTCTTCTCCCAAGGAAGAAGCAACAAGACAAGAGGAAATGGCCTCAAGTTGCAACAGGGGAGGTTTAGGCTGAACACAAGAAACAAGTTCTTCCCCAAAAGTGTTGTCAAGCCCTGGCCCAGGCTGCCCAGTGCAGTGGTAGAGTCCCCATCAAAGATGGCAGTGCTGGGTCAACAGTGGGACTCAAAGGTCTCTTCCAACAAAAATTATTCTATGATTTCAAATATCTGATGATGTTTCTACTTCTTCCACAGTATCTGAGGAGGAAAATATAGCATTGTGACTGTTATCATCAGAGAGGAGAGAGCTAGAAAAACCACATATACTCCTAAAGAACAAAGGGGCAAAAACTTTGAGGAGTTGAAGTTTCGGTTGGTTTTTGTTTTTTTTGGCTTCCGAAAAAATACGACCTTACACAGTATTTTAAGCAATACACAAATTAAAACTAGACTGCCTTCCTGGAAGCATTTTGACAGCATCACAGATACACAATTTATTAGTCTATCTGCAGCTGAATGTGGCACAGGCTGTAATGAATAACAAGAAGGGTTTCTACAGGTATGGCAGCCAGAATAGGAAGGTCAAAGAAAGTACACTCCTCCAATGAATGCAACTGGCAAACTGGTAACAAGGGACAAGGAGAAGGCTGAGGGACTCAACAGCTTTTTTCTTCAGTCTTCACAGTCTTCCCACACCTCCCAAGTGGATGTACCACAAGACAGGGATCTGGGGTGCAAAGTCCCTCCCACTGCAAGAAAAGAGCAGATTCATGATCACCTGAGGAACCTGAACATACACAAGTCTAAGGGACCAGATGAGATGCACCTGAGTCCTGAAGGAATTGGCCGAGGTAGTTGCCAAGCCACTCTCTATTATGTTTGAAAAGTCCTGGCAGTCAGATGAAGTCCCTGGTGACTGGAAGAAGGGACATGTTACACCCATTTTTCAAAATGGTAGAAAGGAGGATCCTGGGAACTGCCAACCTGTCAGCCTCACCTCTGTGCCTGCAAATATCATGGAGCAGAGACTCCTAGAAGCTAAGGAGGCATATTAGCGGACAAGGGAAGAGCTACGGATGTCATGTCTCTGGACTTCTGTAAGACCTTTGACATGGTCCCCCATAACATCCTACTCTCCAAATTGGAGAGATATGGATTTGATTGGTGGACAAGGAATTGGTTGCATGGTTCCATCCAGAGGGTAGTGGTAAATGGCTCAATGTCTAGATGGAGATCTGTGACAAGTGGTGTCGCTCAGGGGTCTGTACTGCAACAAATGCTGTTTATTATCTTCATCAATGACAGTGGGATCAAGCGCACCCTCCATCCAGAGGGACCTGGACAAGCTTGAGAAGTGGGCCCACGTGAACCTCATGACGCTCAACAAGGCCAAGCGCAGGGTCCTTCACCCAGGTCAGGGAAATCCTCAGTATCAACACAGGCTGGGCAGAAGATGGATTGAGAGCAGGCCTGTGAAAAAGAATTTGGGGGTGTTGATGGATGAAAAGCTGGACACAAGCTGGCAACATGCATTTGCAGCCCAGAAGTGAATCACATCCTGGGCTGCATCCCCAGCAGGGTGGGCAGCAGGTTGAGGCGGGGGGCTTGGGGAAGGAAGAATTCTGCCCATCTGCTCCACTCTGGTGTGAACCCCCCTGCAGTGCTGGGTCCAGCTGTGGAGACCTCAGCACAGGAGAGACATGGACCTGTCAGAGCAGGAACAGAGAAGGCCCAAAAAATGATGTGAGGGCTGGAACCCCTCTGCTGTGAGGCCAGGCTTAGAGAGTTGGGCTTGTTCACCCTGGAGAAGAGAAGGCTTTGGGAAGACCTTCTTGTGGCCTTTCAGGACTTAAAGGGGGCCTAGAAGGAAGATGAGGACAGCAGGGCCTGTTGCGACAGGACAAGGGGTGATGGTTTTAAACTAAAAGAGGGAGATTCAGACTAGAGAGAAGGACGACACTTTTTATGATGAGGGTGGTGAGACACTGGCCCAGAATGCCTACAGAGGTGGTTGATGCCCCATCACTGGACACATTTCAGGTCAGGTTGGACGGGGCTCTGAGCAACCTGCTCTAGTTGCAGATGTCCTGATGACTGCAGGGGACTTGGACTATATGATCTTGAAGGTATCTTCCAACCCAAAACCATTCTATGATAATATATATTATGCTCAAAGACAACTTAGAAGCAGGCAAAAATAACCAACTTTTACATGAGCATTTCACTAATTTGCCAGTATTGCTCATCAAGGGGAAACACTTTCTTTGACCTTCCTTTTCTGGCTGACATATCTGTAGAAGCCATTGTTATTTCTTGAATCCCTTGCCTAGTTAAGCTCCACCCATGCCTTGGCCTTCCTGACCCCATCCCTCCACAACCAGACAGTGTCTGTATACTCTTCCCAGCATAAAAGTTACTGCTTCCACTGCCTGTGCAATTCCTTCATGCCCTTTAATTTGACCACCATGTCTCGACTCAGCCATGGCAGTCTCTTACCTTCCTGGCCTGATCTCTTACCCCTAGGGATCAAGAGCTCTTGCACTCTATGGAAAGTATCCTTACAAGCCATATAGAGGACAACCAGGGGATCAGGCCCAGTCAGCATGGATTTATGAAAGGCAGGTCCTACCTCACAAACCTGATCTCCTTCTGTAACAAGATGACCCAACTACTGGACAAGGGAAAGGCTGTGGATATTGTCCACCGAGACTTTCAAAAAGCATTTGACACTGTTTCCCATAGAATTCTCATGGAAAAACTGGCTGCTCATGGCCTGGATGAGCATATGATCTACTGGATCAAGCAGTGGCTGGACGGACGGGCCCAAAGAGTGGTGGTCAGTGGAGCTAAATCCAGATGGTGACTAGTCACAAGTGATGTTCCTCAGGGCTCAGTTTTGGGACCATTTCTGTTTAACATCTTTATTGATGATCTTGATAAGGACATAGTGTGTATCATCAGTAAGTTTGCAGATGGCACAGAGTTAGACAGGATTGTAGATCTGCATGAGGATAGGGAGGCTCTACAGAGAGACTGGGATAGATTGGATTGATGGGACAATGTTAATGGTATGAGCTTCAACAAGGCCAAATGCTGGGTCCTGTACTTGGGCCACAACAACCCCATGCGATGCTACAGCCTAGGGGAAGTGTGGCTGGAAAGCTGTCTGGCAGAAAAGGACCTGGGGGTTCTAATTGACAAGTGGCTGAATATGAGTCAGCAGTGTGCCCAGGTGGCCAAGAAAGCCAATGGCATCCTGTCTTGTATTAGAAAAAGTGTGACCAGCAGAAGTAGGGAGGTTACTGTCCCCCTGTACTCAGCACTAGTGAGGCCAAGCTTTGAGTATTGTGCCCAGTTTAGGGCACCTCAATACAAGAGAGATATCGAGGTGCTGGAGTGAGCGCAAAGGAGGGCAATGAAGCTGGTGAAGGGCCCGGAAAATAAATCTTATGAAAAGTGATTGAAGGAGCTGGGACTGTTTAGTTTGAGGAAGAGGAAGCTAAGGGGAGACCTCATCACTCTCTATAACTACCTGAAAGGACGTTGTAGAGAGGTTGGTGCTGGTCTCTTCTCACAAGGAACTAGTGAAAGAGCAAGAGGGAATGACCTCAAGCCGCAACATGGCCTCAAGCTGGTTTAGACTGGACATTAGGGAAATTTTTTTCACAGAAAGACTAGTCAGATTCTGGAATAGGCTGCCCAGGGAGATGGTTGTGTCACCATCCCTGGATGTGTTTAAGGGTCATTTAGATGTGGTGTTGGGGGACATAGTTTAGGGGTGAACTTTGTAGAGAAGGGTTAATGATTGGACTTGATGATCTCAAGGGTCTTTTCCAACCTGAATGATTCTACGATTCTATATGTTAGGCTATCAGCTTACTGATGCTATTTTGCCCCTCTTACTGTTTCTCCTGCTGTCTCAGCAGCTTTGTTTCCTCCTCAGTCCAACACAGATGATGTACACCTCTTGCCGAACCTTCCTTGGGGTGGGCTGCAGCAATCCACTCAATATTCCTGATGACTGGGTGGACCAAGCACTTATGCTGTCCCAGGTGGCTTTTATATGTAAACCCTTTTCCACATTCCTCCCTTCTGCACCAAGGCAGGTTCAGGGGCTCCCTTGAACCACGAAATGTGTCAGGTGCGACATGAATGTTGTTTTACATTTGTTCTTCCATAGCGGGCACAATGGAACAAGACCTTTTCCCTTCCATGCACTCTCTTTAGATGTTCAACCAGCCCTGAAATGTTTTCTACCAGAGTTCTGCAGCAAGGACAAGATGAACTTTTGTCCAGAAGTTTCACCACTGCCATTCCATCACGTGGTAGCCCTTCTCTAGAACCCATAATAGGCATCAATGGCAAGGAAAGGGATTGCACCAGGGAACTGGGGGATAGGAATTCCCCCTCTTCTTTAATCTCAGCCACCCCCAAGCTCAAGCTGATGTTGCTGCCCTGAAGAGAAAGAGAGGCAGGTCCCTTATATAACTCAGGTAGCATGGCCAATCTTTCATTCCAGGTGGAAAAATGGTACCCCTCAACATCCACATTCTTTGAGTTTACAAATTCCAAACCTCCAATATCAACACTCAATTCCACCAGATCACTGTGGTCTAAGGTGATTCTACAAACCAACTTGCCTTGCAAGTGCTTAGGACTTGTTTGGGTGCCAACCAACACAAAACATCTTTGCATCAGCCAACACATTTTGCCATTTCAAACATTGTCAAACAGCACCCTTCTCACAGGGCTGTGAGATTACACCCAACTATACACATCATGGTCACAGGCTAGGACATTAATTCCAACTTATTGCTGCATTTTGTTTCACCCTTTAAAAAAAATCATGGCATAGTCAGTGAAGCCATTCAATAAGGAGGAATTAACCATGTCTCTGATACCACCAGGGCAGAGGCCAACTCAGTTACCCATGTAGGGCATCCAGCAGGACCACATGGAGGTGTGACCTCTGCAGCAAAGGCCAGGCGATAACTATGATCCTGTCTTAAGACAGTCATAATTTCTTAAATAAAGACAGACATGGACCTGCTTAAGCAGGTCCAGGGGAGGGCAATGAAGATGAGGAGGAGGCTGGAGCACCTCTGCTGTGATGACAGGCTGAGAAAGTTCGGGTTGTTTAGCCTGGAGAAGGCTCAGTGGATACCTTCCAGTACTTAAAGCAGTTCCTACAGGAAAGATAGGGAGGGACCCTTTACCAGGGAGTGTACTGATAAGGAAAGATAGGGAGGGACTCTTTACCAGGGAGTGTTCTGATAAGGATGAGGGCTAACAGTTTTAAACAGAAAAAAGGTAGATTTAGATTAGAAAGATACTAGAAATAAATTTTTCCCTGTGAGGGGAGTGAGGCCCTGGAACAGGTTGTCCAGAGTAGCTGGGGATGCCCCCTCCCTGCAAGACTACAAGCCCAAGCTGGATGGGGCTTTGAGCAGCCTGCTCTAGTGGGAGATGTCCCTGCCCATGGCAGGGTGTTTGGAACTAGATGATCTTTATGGTCCCTTCCAACCCAAACAATTCTATGATTAATGAAGTTTTTTCTATATGAATTATTTTTATTATTAGACTTAGAATGGGAACTTAGATACACATATATGGTATACATCAAACTTCTCATAGTAAGGAAATATCTCCATTCATGTTTCCTCTGGTCAGGATGTGTGAATATCAATGTAGAATAGGTTTTAGAGACACTTTAAAAATCACAATCAACAGACATTGCACAAGTCACTGTGAAATCTTCAGTGTGTATCAGCACCAGCTGAGTATGAGGGACCTTCCCTATTAGAAAGGAGGACAGGACAGACTCATCTGGGCTTCTGTCAAATGCAGTTTTTCTTTTTTTTTGGAAGACTTTCTAAGATAACCTCATATAGAAGGAAAAGGGCAAAATGTACTTCTGCAAGAAGATGCACTACTTTGTAAATGTGTAAAATGACTTAGCAGATCCTTTCCCATCTCAGGAACTAGTTACACAGATTTGAACCCTGCCAGTGGACCTAAACCCATGGGATATATACATGGAGGTTCTACCTCCACAGGACACCTCCAGCCTATAAATGGAGGCCAGAAGAAACCTTGTTTGCCTCTTTTAGTTGCCTGTTTAAATCAGGTCTTAAAATTTTTTCACTGAGCCACCATTAATATTTTTATATGTGCCCCATGGAAAAGCTAGTCCATTCTGAGGTATAAAACACATGATCCCACATAGCTGTCAGCTGAGGTACTGTACTACCAGGAGTCACATGCTTGGTCTCTTCTTAGTACTTGCAGAAAGTATTCTGGAGAGACAGATTATTAAGAACCGGCTTAGACAGGCACTCTCACCTTAGCTATCCTCCTCTCTTAGAAACCTGGGCTGGAGGTAGATGTTGTTCTGTGTCTTACACTGTGATGCAAGCTACTATGTCATGTGCCCATACAATCTACATTCTCATCCCAGTAGATTCTCATGGCTTACCTCATTATCCCAACTTGAAATGGTACAAACAAATCAAGAGACATTGGAGAGGGTAGCTCCAGGCTGGAGGCCCAAGACACTGTGGTGAGGAGTGGGCAAGAAGGCAAGCACTTTGCCAGATTTGTGGAGGCCGAGCTCATGCGGTTAAGCACTGACAGTCATTACAAGGGAGCTGCCTTTCTGCTCATCCCCAAGTGGAAAGACCCTGGGGAAACTGTGGATGCTATGTGCCAGTGGCCAGCTGACTCACACTGACACCTGCCCCAGGCAGCTCTGACATGTGAAAGAAGTGTAGCCAGCTGTGGTGAGACCCCAGAGTGGCTGCTGGTGTAGGGCCCAGAGACATCATCTGGGATGGTGGTTGTTCCTATTACTTCACCATTTGGGCTATTGCTATGAGTCCACAGGCTCTATCAGCTTTCTTCTTGGCTTGAGGCTCCTTCAGGCTCCTGTCAGTTACAGGGAGCTCAGCCAGGCAGCAGCCCAGCAGGCCCACTGCTCAGGGCACCCATTGCCAGAGGGTGGCAGCATGGAGCCATCAAGGTGGACCCTCCTTCGGGTGGATGGCCTGCTACAGACCAGCAATTAGGCCTCACTTAAAAATGAGTGATTTTGATGCTTCTGAAACTTCCTGGCCCAAATATTATCACTGAATCACACCAGATGGGTTAAAAGCCAAGCAGGTGGGTCAGCCAGTCGCATGCATTCACCACTGGGACAGAACAAACACAGGTGGAAAGGGCCAAAGAAGGCCTGGAAAGAGCAGGGTTGAAATATCAATGTTGAAAGAAAAGACCCTCAGCTGGCAGAAACAGCCACTGGTGGTGTGTTTTTAGGAAATGGGGCATCCAATCAATTTGTCATGGTGGAATAGGATCAGACTTACAAGTAGCTCTGGAAAACTGGAGAATTTTCAGAAGGAAATTTAATGAAGAGATACCAAGTGCCTTGGGAGGATTAAAACAGAGAAATACATGCAGTTTCTCATCTTATCCAGTAAGAAAAGGAATCAGGGCACAAATTTATACACTTCCAGAATGTCAAGCAGTTACTAAAATGCAAAATACCTAATTATTGCATATTTCAGTATAAGTACTTTTTTTATGGTGCAGGATATCAGTGTTTTCTTTCCTCAGCAATGTGCTATCTTAGTGGTCTACAGTACTTTGAATAGAGCACATTCTCTAGACCTCTTCTGAAAAAGGAAAAATCTTTCTATAGAATAAGGGGGAGATGAACCGGTATGACAAACATAAAGCATATGACTTAAGAAAAGGTATGGAGAAAATTAATTTTTTTAAGTAAAGAGAGTAGGAAAGTAAAATGTGAGTGTGGGAGTGTGAAAATAATTATGTCAAATATAGTAGATTTTCATTAAGAGACATAGAGTGTTGTATCACCAGGACTATAGCTGTCTAATTTGAAGTAAAAAGGATTTGAGGAGATATTACAGAACTATTTGAATGAGAAAAACTGTATTGATAGAACAGAGTATCTATAATATTGCATGATCTTCTTGAGCCTATTCTTTTAAGTATTTGTTTTAGACAAACATCTCCCAAGGACTGTCTACCTACAGATGGTATCATATGTACTTGTATAGAGAAAGAGCAAGTGTATCAATAGCTTTCTTGCAACTGAAACTGTGATGATCATCATGTCTATTTTTATGTTTACATTTCATAGTCAGCTACCGATCCTGCTTGGAAAAGGTGCTATAATTTCTGAGAAGGTGTATATACCCCACTTCACCTCATAATACCCAATAAGCTTGTGTAGATGTGTTAATATCTGAAACAGGATTTTTATCTATTAAAAACCTCTTTTTCCAGTTGGAAAGATTCCCATTTTAGGGTGCTGTTTATTTGCTTCCCTGAACAACAAGGTTTGTTTAGGGAATACATACTAAGACACTGATTTATATAAGGACACTGATTTTTCAAATATGATAAATATTTCACCTTTAATTTAAAAAACACTGTAAACATCTATTTAAAATGAGAAATTTTCGTATTTTTATGGACCTTTATGAGACTGTTTTTCGGAATTCTTTAACTTGTAAAAAATTACCTCTCTAATGGTGCAATATGAGCTATAGCAGTACTGTAGCCTAAACAATATATACAGCTAGAACACGCAGAAAAAAAATTGCATTCTCAGGTTTTCTTTCATGCTGAACTTACAGTATTATTCACTTGAGGAAGCAATAAATTATGATAAATTACCAGGATCCAAATAGCATACCCAGGGGAGGGAAACCAAAGATTCCTTCCTCTTGGATATTTGCTGCCATAACTGCATAATGACAGTCTTTTGTATTGACACACTGATTATGCAGCTGGTCTGCCTGTCAGCTGACAAGTGCTAACTGATAAAGGGGAAAACACTGCAAAGTAGCCCAAAAGGACCCTCTTGGAGAAAAAGTTTAAAATAGGTACAGTGCATATGTTCCAATAGGGCTGCTGCCCCACTGCAGCATATCTCAGATATGTGCACTCCTGGACTAGAGGCACGTTGGTATCTCCTGGGCTAACTATGCCAGGTACAGAGTTTTCTGAAAGCTTTCTATTTTAAAGGAAGAAACTTCTTGTCAAAGAGTTTGAGGAAATAAAAGTAAACTCAATGGATGAATTCTCCATGAATTTAACAACAAATCTGATGTCCAGGAAAAGACCCTACAAAGAAGTCCTTTCTTTTTGCTATTTCTACATGCATTAATTCTTTCGATTTCAGAGTTTCAATGCATATAGGACTGCGGACAACATACATACATTGGAGCACTAGGGGTTGAGATACTGGCTTAGCAAATATATGAGGCAAACAGCAGTGCAGTCAAGGGATGGCTCTGCTCTGAGATCTTCCACCCTGCAAGATACTGGCCACCTGGAGGCACTTCACAGGGAGCAGCAGGTGCTTTGAGGGACCTGAAGGACTGATGTGGAAGGAAGGCAACATACTCCTGGGTTGTTCAGCCAAGCAGTGATGGAGTGGGGTTGGAACTGCATCTTGAGCTGCAATAGGTTTGGGATACATTTTCTCAGGCCACAGCCCTGATTGTAATGAGGTGTAAAGCACTGTGGCTGCTGGCTGTCTGGTGGCACATCACTGTCATTGTCCCCTGCTGGAGCCGTTCTGCTTTACACAACTGATTTGCCCTTCTTAGGAGCAGGGACTTGTATCCATCCCTTACAGACGGATGCAGAGAGCAACTGAGGAAAAGTTTAGAGTGACCACCAAGGAAATCTGTCTGCTAACATAAAGTAATGAACTATTGAAAAATTTCCCGAGGATGCAAAAGGAACTTTTCTACAACATAAAATGTTAGTTCAGAAAATGTCACTAAAAAATCTGTTATGTATCCTGTTGGTAACTTCTGGCATTCAGAAAATCTTATGGTAATGTAGTGAGCTGTCTTAACCTTGAGAAGTTTAATGCTTAAACACAACAGGTTTATACAAATTCCATACCTGTGTATTTCCATTTACAGCACTGAAATCTGCCCAGAAGCGGGATTTGTGCATCTGTCACAGATAAGTGTCAGCCTAGGAAGATACCACTTCATTGCTCTCTTTTTTAGGATACAGTTGTTGCCAGTGCTAATATTATGCACCTAATCCTGATTTTCCTTCCCTCCCATTCCCTTTGCCACTTGCTCTCTTTTTTCTTTGTCTTACCCAGAGTCAGCTTGCCCACCCCACTCCTCTGCTGTGTAATAGGAGCTTCTCAACTGCTTTGGTGGGTGATAGAAAGGACATCCTGAATGTCACCTCCTCAGATAGCTCTTGCACTGGTGTTTGCTGGAAACATGAGGAGTCTGAGTAACAGCACAGCTCTGAGACTCAGTAAAGAGCTGCTCACCCCCAAATAAAAGTTTGCTGCTCTACCAGTCTCTCCTCTGCTCTGTCAGCTGGGCTGTGCTACTCCTGTGTCTCACTTGCTGTCATTTTGCTGAAAAGCACAAAGAAAGGCGTTGTCCTTGTCAGGTAGGCCATGTAATCTTCGGTCATAGAAACCCTTAATGCAGATGAACCAGAACATCAATTTCTCTGTCTATACAATGAATCTGAGCTATACATAGACCAAACCCTATAGAAATTCAGCCTCTGAAAGGAGGGCCAGGATTAGGAAATAGGAAGGCTACCAGATTAGTGAATAGCTGCCTCCAAAGGTCAAGTCAGTGCTCACTGGTGGCCACAAAAGACAAGCAGAGTATCAGTAATTATCAGGATCAACTGAGAACACAACAGAAATTGTACCTGGCCTATGCAATTAAGAAGGGTACAGAGAAAGGTGACAAAACTGATGGGAGCACTGGAGAGACAAGGTGTCTGCACTGTGATCTTTCGCTTTGGGAAAGGAACAACCAGGTGGGAAGTAGTATGGAAAAAGAGAAATTGGATTTTCACCAAGCAGACAATGTACACTCATGCACAAAATAGCAGCTGGACCTTGGTCTAAACTGATATGGCTGTCTGCTTATCCTCACATTTATAAGACTATCTCTATGTGGTGCTATTTTCTGCTCTGGCTTTTTCCCAGCTGAGCAAGCCTTATACATACTTGTTGTTTTCAGCCGGGAGATGGACACGCAGCTGATGTTGCTTATCCTCTCAAATGGGCTGAGGTTAACTCTCATATAGTACTTGGAAAAGCAATTTATTTGGGAATAAGATTCTCTGAAGACCTGGGGAAAGGGAAGAAAGGGGGTACAACAAAACTCTACTGTTTAGGAAAAGCCTGCTGTAGTAAGCAGTTTTCAGAAGCAGGGGGTAATAATCACATAATGATCACAGCAAAATGGCTTTGCCTATGCTAGACCTCTGCAAGGCCATATTACCACCATCAGAAGGTATACTGGAGCAAAAGGTAGTGATAAATAGCTGTTCCCAGAAACTACAACTGCAGTTTTTCCACTCCCTATTCCACCTGCTGCAAGCCTGGATAGTCAGCAATCTTCCTACACATATCTGCTGAAGCACAGCCACTTCCACCTGGCTTTGGAGGAACAGGCTTATCCCAGCGCCTGGCATTGAAATTGCTAAACCCATTCCTCAAGTACTGTTTATCAGATAACAAGAAGAGATTCAAGGGAGAAGACAGCTTGAAACGAGGTCAGACTGCCTTTAATTTGGGAGCATCTGCTATAGCAGTTATCTGACGGAGACTTGGCAAACAAAAGAAGAGAAACTGGTGTTTGTTCTGAATGTGTTTGGTGTGCAATCAGTTTGTTTTGTACTACGTTCTTCCTCTGGAGATTTAAAGGGAATGTATGTTAATTCCTCTGGAAATAAGTAACAGATGCAGCAGAGCAGATGGACAAAAATATTTGAAATTTCTCAACATCAGGTCATATTTGGTTGTTATAAATGAGAAGAATTTAACTTCAGAAGCATGTCCAAGCAAACCTGCTTGTCACCAGACCTGTTACCTGCGTGACATAGTGTTTAGAGACAGTTGGTAACATGTCAAACATTCATGTGCATATAAACACTCAACAGATGTATATGAGTTCTATGTTATGGAATATTTAGAGTGGTTTATGGGGACCTGGAGGCCAGTCCACACAGCAAGCTGATTAGGAGGGCAGAGTAATCACCAGTAATTAACTACCACATGCAGGGTTGACTTCCTCTCTGATGTGTGCTCAGAGGAGCTGCACATCCATGTGGATGTTTCCAGTCCCTCCTGTGTCCCTGAGCACATCCAATTCCTGATCAGGGCACCAGAGACCCAGATCACCTGAGAAAGAATAGCTAAGTTACCTGTCCCCAGGAACAGGAGACACTGAGCCTGTTCTCCAGGCCATCAGCCCACAGGAGAAGGTTTCCTACTGCAGCGGCAGCTGAGCAGCTCTGAGGTCTTTTTTTCTTGTAGGTATGGTTGGACTCGGTGATCTAGGAGGTCCTTTCCAACCACAATTATTCTGTGATTCTGTGATTCTGTGATTCTGTGATTCTGTGATTCTGTGATTCTGTCTCTCCTTCCTCCCAGTGCTTACTAGCATGGGGTGCAAAGGGATCTCTGTTAAAGGGGTGTCTGCTGTATCTCATGAGCATCACAGGCTCCATACAGGGGGTCAGCTAACTTGCTGAGACTTGAGAAGGCCAAAAGCTTTTCAGGCTTCATATAGAAATAGTAGGAATGTGCTTGTGCTTTTGTCTCCCATTGTTGTTTGTGGCACAAAAAATGCACTCCTGTTTTCAGTACAATTTCCCATATGTGCCTTATTTTTTTTTCTCATGACATTACTCACCAACTTGAGATGGTCTGTGCTGTGGAAGGCTTCACTACACAGGTGGGACATCATGCGGAGGTGGGTATCTGGGGAGGTTGGGATAATGAGAAATGTCTCAAGTATGAGAGTCTACGTATGCCCTTGATCTCACCCACTACAACCATTCACAGAATCACACAGAACCACAGAATGTCTTGGGTTGGAATGGGCCTTTAAATATCATCTGGTCCAACCCCCCTGCCATTTGCAGGGATATAATGTAATCTTATTTCCTTCAATGTGATGTTATGTTCAGAAATAAAACAGTTGTGATATTAGCTGCTGTTCACTGTATCATACGCATATTTTCTGGCTGTCCTGCTTTGAGCTGGAACAGAACCAACTCTGTTCAGTGATTTCATTTTTCAGCTCAGTCTCTTCTAAGGAACTGCATTTTCTGAAGTTAATGGCAGATTTTTGCAGACAATCTCTGCTTCCAGCAGTGATAATGCTTCATGTTTAGAGTTACTACTAAGGATTGGTGTGCGGAAAGGCTCTTTCTTCTACTTGCTCCTGTGCAGACCAAGGTCACTGCTCGATCTTGTGCACCACATTGAGGTGCAGTAAGAGGTGGCACCTGTGGGGAGGCCAGAAGAGGTGACCCCAAACTGACTAACGAGGGATTCCATCCCATGTACATCATATTCAGTATAAAGCTGCCGGATCACAAGGGTCAAGGTTCTTCTTCAATGGCCAGTGTCCAAGCAGGACTCTGACTGTTCTGCCTTTGATCCCGAACCGTGTGTTCCTGAACCCAGTTCCAGAATCCAGCTCCTGAATTTGGTTCCCATCTGCTGCTGAGTCCAGTCTGGAACTTCCCTGGTGCCTGCCCACAAGGTCAGTGGTGATGGTAATGTAGTTGTCATCAGGGGTTTGGGTTTGATATTGATTTTGTATATATTGGTTTTGTATATATTCCATATTATTGTTATTTTCATTAACTATGAATATGCTTTGACAAGTTTCATGGAATTAACTGCCTCCAACAATGCAGTCAGATCAAAGATTCATGCCCAGTGGTCCACTCAAGAAATGCTGTTTTTCAAGGTGCTCCAGGAAAATTTCTGTTTCTTACTTAGCAGAAGGCATGAAGCTGCAGATACCTTCTCCGCTTAGCTTTGAACAATTGTCTACTTTGAAAGGATAGAGGGAACCTCTACATTAAAGCCACAGAAATGTTGTTGCAAAGGAAGAATTGGAGATCTTTGGTTCAGTCTCCTACTTCAAGCAGATCTATTGTTGATCTTGGTCAGATCAATCATGGCTTTGATTAGACAAGCTTTTCAGATATAGGATCCACAACCTCTCTGGGTAGCCTGTGCCATTTCTACATTACCTAATAGTCAATAATTCTCATAATGTCTAAATGGAGACTTTGAAACAACAATCTGTAGTCATTGTGCCTCATTACATTTTCTGCTACTCATGAAAAAAGCCTGGCACGATGTCTTTGTAACTGCCCCTTGTACATGAGCCCTTTTTTCCTCAGACTAAACATGTCCTCAAACTCTCTTCATAGAACAAGGTTTCTAGACCCTTTCTCATCTTGCTGTCCACCTGCTGGACATTCTTCCATTAGTTCACATTCTTTTTGAACTGGGGAGCCTAAAACTGGATGAACAATTTCAGATGAGGACTTGCCAGTGTCAAGCAAAAGGGATAATAGCTTCTTATAATCAGCCCTCCACACTTCTAATACCACATGGCATAGTTCATCCTGTTTGCAGGGAGAGCACTCGTATTCATATCCACCAAAGTACTTCCTCTTGGAGGGCAGTGTGTTCTAGTTAGAGGAACAGGGCGTCTGAGAGTAGTTCCCAGGGTGAAAAACTGAGGATCACCAGACTACAGTAAAAGATTCCTTTCCTTTCTGTGAAACCTCCTGTATACAGGTACATTCTCTTATTTTCAGCTTATGAGCTTGATGACCCTGAGCACATGTGAGAGAGAGGTTCTCACTAGCCAACATAGAGCTGTCTGTGAGCACTTCTGCTTTGTCTCTCTCAAGCCTGTCTGTTCTAAAAAATGCCTTCTCACTCCTTGCATCTCAGCTAACCACAGGGATCAGGAGAAAATACACATCTTACGGGCTGGCAGAAAGGGAGGCAGCTGACTGATCTCTGTCTCAAGAAGGATCTATTTTCAACATGTCCAAATCCTTTCTTCTTCCTGGGGAATGTGCGGCTTGACAACACTGCATTGCTATGCAGGACAGTCTGTGTCCAGAGAAGGCTTCCAGTCCATCTCTTATGTTTCAACTCCGCTGTGTTTTGCTTCTGGTTCCAGTGGAGTCCAGCCTTGCGGAGGTGGAAATAGGATTGACAGAAAATTAGTGGCTGGCAGGAAACACTGCATTCTTTTTGCACTTCTTTCAATAGATCCCTTCCCAGACAGATTTCTCCTTGACTGTGCCTGGATACCGGAGATAGAGGAGCATTTTCCCTGATGTAATTTACTGGGATCTACAGAGTTAAGCTACAGTGAAATCTGGATCATTTACTTCAGATAAGAGGCTGCTTGTTTACAAGAAGCTTTGTAAGAAGCCCCTGTGCTAGTATCATTTAACTGATACCTGAGTGTGATACATGAGCTTTATAAATTAAAACAAATCCAAAGCAGATGCTCAGTAGCTTAGAATCCTTTTCAGGAATGCTTATGCCAGCTGACCAAACACTTCACTTTTCTCTTCATGTGCTTTATGTCATACACTAAAACACTGAACACTGGGTTATTCTCCCACACTTTTTTTCACTTTCTCCTGCCTCTTTTTCCAGCCTCCACAAACTCAGTCTGATTGTCAGGTGTCTTTCCCTTATAGACTTTCACTGGGAGCTCATGTGCTCTCTGTATTCACAACACCTGCTGTTACAGCTGCCATTGCCTTAGCTTTTAATTTCCTTCAAAAAGGTATTTTAAAAACATCTATTGAAAACACTGAATGAGAAATTACTCTTTTTCGTGTTTTATTTAGCTAATGCAAAAGGAGAAAATAGGAAATGGATCCAGATTTACAGCTTTCAAGTGAAAGTAGTCGAAGTTTTAACATTTTATCTTCCCATTCTGTCTGTTTGTCTTGAAGTATTTCTAATGCTAGTTCTTTCAGAGGAGTTCCTAGAACAGCCTCAATTCAGTTCGAATGGCACTGGACTGTTTAATGATGAATTCAGTCAGGCCCCTTCACCTCTTCTGATCTAAGGCACCAGGGTTATTTTTGTATTACAGTGCAGCTGACAGAAAAGTGCAGACACATTGGTGTCATTTGTAAATGCCGTTTCATGGTGGAGGTAGTGTTCTTTACAGTATATGTTTTACCTGAACTCAGTATGTAAATTGTTCTTAGCACGAGGGCCACAATTCAATATGCAACATTCTGGAGAATTTTGCTAAATTTAAGCAATCCTTCAGACTACTGAGTGATTAGTACCAATAACCTTTCAGGGATTTTACTCCAAGATACCAGACAAAGGCCACACATCCATAGTCACATTATGCTAACTTTGGAGTTTATACTGGTACTGAGGTACTAATACTGAGCTATTAATGTAGACATAGGTCATTACTTCTGATGCACATGTAAATTCAAATTAGGGATCCACATTAACAATAGTTTCTTCTTATGTGAACTTCAGCCATCATATATATTCAAATAAATTCTGTGGATTTGCATATGCCCACAGAAACCTTTGATCAAAGTAGCACTGCCTCCAACACTTGATGCAGGGTTAGGTGGGCCAGTATGTCCTGCAGCCCCTCTACCCCCTGGCCAATCAGACATAATTCCCAGTCTTCCTTATAGGATGGAACCACAGTGTTCTGAGTTCTCTTGTGTAAATTCTGTGTCATTCCTCTGTATGCAAGGTTGATTTCCCTCCTAAGGATGTAACCATGGATATAACATGCCCGGACTGTCAGAGTCCATGATCTGCTCTCTTAGACCAAGAAGTATAAATTTGCAGAAAATTTCTTCCCTGTTGACGCTGGAGGCAAGGAACCTGCTCCTTCCCGTTTCGATGGAATAGCTCTATAACTGCCATTTCTTTTTATCAGGAAATGTGGTGATTCTCTCTGGTAACAGGAAAGCTGCTGGATTCACACCCTCTAGATAGTGATCCGAGTTCTTCTGCTGAACGGGGTCACAATTTCCTACCTTCAGGACTCCTATTTCTACATGGCTGCTATGGCCCTATATTAAGAACAGCTTCAGTCTGAGTGGGTCAGAACTGCTGTTAGAACTGGATCCTGCTGGCTGGTAGTCCTACCATTCAGATTCTCCTCCAAGGATCAAGCAGAGACTAGCTTCAGTGGACTGAATAGTCTGATATTTGAGATAGAGAAGACCAAGTCCGTGAAGTAGATAGCAAATGGTTGGTCTCTAAGCCAGCATATGTATTCTTGCCTCCATGGACATTATATTGAACCGACAGACATCTCACCCTGTTTGTATGAAAAGCATGGGATTTACTGGGGGAATGTTAAAGAACCTCTACAAGTCCTTCTCCAAAGAGGACTTGCTTTGTTTTAATGTCACAAAAGGTCTTTAGCTGGAAGTCCATACCATAATTTAGTTAACTCAGTTAACAATACTGGTAATCATGGCAGTAAAACTTGAAGTCTTTGTGATTCTGCAATTGCTAGGGCCCATTTATCATAAAGCATTGTCTACGTTAAGGACAGTGTGAAACTAGGTACTGGTCCCCTGGAGGGACTGCATTCATGGGTAAGGCCATCTTGGAGCAGGTTTACTTTTGAAGGGATTGCGGCCATGGGTAAGGCCACACTGGAACTGGTGTATCCATCTGAAGGCATTGTGGCCCACGGATAAGGCCGTGCTGGAACACTTTCATCTCAAAGAGACTGTAGCTGTGGGTAGGTCTATGCCACAGCAGGTATACCCCTGTGAAGACTGTGGCTCATAGCAGGTATGCCCCTAAGAGACTGTGTGGTCTGTGGGTAAGTCCAAGCCAAGCAGGGGCAAGGGGAGGAGTTCTTTGCAGTGTTAAACCACATCGTCTAGTCCAAAGGAATCAGAGGTGGAGATTGTAATAGAAATACCTTTAAATTGTTGTAACCTGGGATTTGAGTAGCATGTTATAACTTTATTTATATACACCTCATCAATATATATAAATATCTGAGGGGATGGTGCATAGAGGACTCAGGCTCTTTTCAGTGGTGCCCAATGACAGGACCAGAGGCAGTGGGCACAAAAGGAAACACATTTTCACTCTGAGCACTGGCACTGGTTTCCTGAAGCTGTTGTGAATTCTCCATCCTTGGAGAGATTCAAAAGTCATCTGGATAAAGGCCTGTCCTTCACTGCTATTCCCTGCTTCACAACCCTTTTCTGAGATTTGGGCCACTTTCTAAAGAAGATTTTAGGTTTTTAACACTGGCTTATGGGGATCTACTAAGTTCAATTGCCATAGAATTGCTGCGTGATTTTCTACACTTGGAGACACCTCAAACCACTGCAAATTACTGATCACTTCCCTTTCAAACTAGACATTCACTCAGCAGACTACATGCCCAGAGCTGCCTGGCCATGTGCCTCACTCCTGCCTGTTACACAGCTGCATCCACATCCTGGTCAACTGAAGAGTGCTACTGAGAAGACTGTCTGTGTGATTGACCACTGAAAAGTCAAAGAGTTTTAGTTCCCAAAGTCAGGTTATCTAGCTTAGCACACTCAGCTGGACTCTCCATATAGTCCCAGGCACATAGAACCATAGAATTACAGAATTATAGAATAGTTTGGGTTGGAAGAGACCTTAAAGATCATCTTGTTTCAATGCCTCCCACTAGACCAGGTTACTCAAGGGCCCATCCAACCTAGTCTTGAACACATCAGTGATGGAACATCCACAGCTTCCATGGGCAATCTGCTCCATTGTCTCACCACCCTCAGAGTAAAGAACATTTTCTAATTTCTAATCTAAATCTACCCTTTTCCAGTTTGAAGCCATTGCTCCTTGTTCTATCACTATAAGCCCTTATAAAAAGTCCCTCTCCAGCTTTCCTGTAGGCCCCTTTCAGGTACTGGAAGGCTGCTATAAGGTCTCCCCGGAGCCTTCTCTTCTCCAGACTGAACAACCCCAACTGTCTCATCCTGTCCTCATAGGAGAGGTGCTCCAGCCCTCTGATAATCTTCGTGTCCTCCTCTGGACCCACTCCAACAGGTCCATGTCCTTCTTGTGTTGGAGGCTCCAGAGCTGGACACAGTACTTCAGGTGAGGTCTCATGAGAGCAGAGTAGAGGGGCAGAACCCTCTCCCTCGACCTTCTGGCCAAGCTTCTTTTGATGCAGCCCAGCATATCATTGGCTTCTGGGTTGCACTCATGCATTGTGGGCTCATGGCGAGCTTTTCATCACCCAACACCCCTAAGTCTTTTTCCTCAGGACTGTCTCAATCCATACTCCACCCAGCCTGTAATTCTGCTTGACACTGCCTCGACCCAGGTGCAGGACCTTTCACTTGGCCTTGTTGGACTTCATGAGGTTGGTGTGGTGACCGTGTCACCTCTCAAGCCTGTCAAGGTCCCTCTGGACAGCATCCCTTCCCTCCAGTGTGTCAATTGCACCGTACAGCTTGGTGTCATTGGCAGGTTTGCTGAGGGTGACGTAATCCCACTGTCCACATAACCAACTAAGATGTTAAACAGCACTGTCCTCTGACACTGGTCTCTACTTGGACACTGAGCCATTGACTGCAATTCTTTGGGTATGACCACACAGTCAACTCCTTATCCAGTGAGTGGTCCATCACTCAAATCCATGTCTTTTCAATTTAGAGACCAAGATGTCTTGCAGGACAGTGTCAAACACTGCACACAAGTCCAGGTAAATGACATTAGTAGCTCTTCCTGTTTCCACCAGTTCTCTAACTCCATTGTAAAAGGCCATCACATCTTTCAGGCACGATTTGTCCTTGGTGAATCCATGTTGGTTGCCACCAATCACCTTCTCATTTTCCATGTGCCTTAGTAGATCTTCAGGAGTATCTGCTCTATGACCCTGAGGACACTTTGTTCCAGC
Organism: Actenoides hombroni; assembly: GCA_024336885.1. Taxonomy (NCBI): domain Eukaryota; kingdom Metazoa; phylum Chordata; class Aves; order Coraciiformes; family Alcedinidae; genus Actenoides; species Actenoides hombroni. Next base: position 25,447,452 of record WUAM01000287.1, read on the forward strand.
CTGACTGCACAACGTAAGACAGGCTTGCTACATACCAGGGAGAGTAGAACCCCACAGAAAAGCAACAGCAGCTATTTAATACTTAACCTCCTCCTGCCAGAGGATGCTGCCTTTACAGTGCAGATGTTACAGATTCCCTGGGAATGGGAGACCAGAGCTCCCTCCCCAGCCTGAGGGGGAAAAACTCCCAGCTCTCACACCCTGGGATGACCTCAGCCATCTCTTGCTCATCTTGCATGGTCTTCTAAACCTCTGTCTCTGAGCTGCCAAGACATTTCTGTCTCCTCCATGGACAGGACCAATAGCCACTAGTCTGCTGGACACCATGTGGCACCCCAACACCCTGGGAACTCAGCTGCGAGAGCTCCTCAAGGCAATGTCTGCTGTCCCCATGCTGCTCCTCAGAGAGGCAGGACTACAGATGCACCCCTGTGCTCACTGTTTCCCACTGGCTGCCTCTGGGCTCCTCCTTGGCAGGGTGCTAGGTGTTTCCATCAGCCTTACCATATCCTGCACACAGAGCCCAGCAGTGTGCTCTGGATTTGGCTTCCAACAAACTGGACTCTGCAGTGACACAGCCCTCCTTGGGATGGGCTTTACAAGGACAAAACATTTCTTGATGCTGGATATAACATCACATCCATGCACCATTTTTCTAACTTTGCCAAGGTATTATCCACTGAGCTTCTTTAATAACCAAAATGCCAATGACTAGAGGAAGAATGAGTTTAAATCTGACAGGATTTAAAGCTGACATGACAGTGACCTCCTCCTAAAACTAGATCAGCCTCTCTCCAGGCCTACCAGCACATCCCCCTTTCCGCCACCCCATCAGCATTGTGCAGATGTGTCTGCCACCCCCAGTGCTCTGGTAAAGGTATCACTCTGGTTTTTTGAACTGTACAAATGTGTAAGCGTGCAAGATATTTGTGATGAAATGGAAGTGCTGGATTGAGGGTGTATTTTGTGTAGAACATCTGGGACTTTCTGCTGAGATGATCTGTGTGCTCCTATGTTGAATTATTTGTTACAGGTATGGCTGACTAGAGGATTTTTCTATCAGTTGTGGGTAGGAAAAAAAGAAATGTTTGGGCCTTTCATAGATCAGAGTTATCTTTCTTAGGCTTATAGGCAGAAGAACACCTGAATAAGCTAAGAAGTTGAAGCAAAAGAAGGGAGCATCTCTTGCTAACTGGCACTGACCCAAAGATCAGAAGTCTCAGCAGGAGTAACCCCTCCCATAGGGAGGGTTTAGTGTAACCACTCCCATAGCTGGTGCACATGGTTACCACAATGTTTCTTGGAGAATCTCCCATTTATTTGCAATCTAAAGTGTGTACAGAGAGGCACACAGGCACATGCCTCTGGGTGTGTGTGTCTGCATTCTTCCTGATATCCCTGAAGCTGCCTCACATGTCTGTCAGATGCACCAGGTTAAAAACCCGGGTAGAACTCAGCCTCTTACTGTTTGACCATCCTGCTGTAACCATCATGAACTGGTGTACACCTACACTTCTGCTTTCGGGATTTTACCATCAAAACTGCAAAAAGCTTTTATTAATGATAATTTATCCTTTATCATCCTGATTAATCTATTGCACAGCTGGGATAGCACAGAAATACCAAGCAATCCACCCTGGGTCATACAGTGAGTTGGTGGGAAAGCCAGCAATAGAATCCATAAGTCCTGGATCCAAGTTCTCTAAGTGCCTTGACTAGCCCAGATTCCCTTCTTAACACCCTTGTCAGATTGTTTATAGGATATGTATTCATATAGTCAGTAAGACATCAAAATTTTCTAATTATATCTAGTCATGTCAAATGACAATT
>WUAM01000287.1:25449381-25463893 GCA_024336885.1 Actenoides hombroni
GACAAGCAGCTGAATATGAGCCAGCAGTGTGCCCAGGTGGCCAAGAAAGCCAATGGCATCCTGGCTTGTATTAGAAATAGTGAAAGCAGCAGAAGTAGGGAGGTGATTGTCCCCCTGTACTCAGCTCTGGTGAGGCAACGCCTTGAGTACCGTGTCCAGTTTTGGGCACCTCAATACAATAGAGATATTGAGGTGCTGGAGCGAGTGCAGAGGAAGGCAACGAAGCTGGTCAAGGGACTGAAGAATAAATCTTATGAAGAGTGATTGAAGGATCTGGGACTGTTTAGTTTGAGGAAGAGGAGGCTAAGGGGAGACCTCATCACTCTGTACAACTACCTGAAAGGACATTGTAGAGAGGTTGTTGCTGGTCTCTTCTCTAATCTCTTTAATAGGTAATTAGTGACAGAACAAGAGGGAATGGATTCGAGCTGCAACAGCGTAGGTTTAGACTGGACACTGGGGAAAAATTTTTCACAGAAAGAGTAGTCAGACACTGGAATAGGCTGCCCAGGGAGGTGGCTGAGTCATCACTCCTGGATGTGTTTAAGTGTTGTTTAGATGTGGTTTTGAGGGACATGGTTTGGGGGTGAACTCTGTGGAGTAGGTTTAATGGTTGGACTTGATGATCCAAAGGGTCTTTTCCAACCTAAATGATTCTGTGATTCTTAAAGATATGCCAGCTCTGTTCTGCTCCCTTGTCCCAGAGGGCAGTTTCCCAGGCAGTCTTATTTACCAACTCCTTGAACAGCTTAAAGTTTGCTTTCCTCAAATTCAGGGCCCTGACTTTATTCCTTGCCAGACTCCTACCCCTCAGGACTGGGAAATCCACTAGTGTGTGACCACTGTAGCCCAGGCTGCCTCCAAGTTTGACGTCATCAATTAGCTTACTTGCGTTGGTGACCACCAGGTTCCGTGTCACATCCTCTCTAGTAGGGTTGTCCATTACCTGGCTTAAGACATTACCCTCATTGTATTCCAGGAGTCTTGTGGATTGGCTACAAACACGGATGTTCATTTCGAGCCTACTTTTGCAACAAGCATGCCTTAATTCAGAATAGATGAAAGGGTTTTAATCAATGTTCCAGAATACACTTCCTGCTGTGCCAATGAGAAAAGGATATGCAAACAGCCAGCAAATCTATTTCTTTTAAGCTTTACAAAGTCATACACCCCTTTCTTGTTCTGCAGCCACAAACAGTCTGCAAGGCACTTACACCACTTGCTGTCTGCACATAGTTCATTTGATAAAACTTACTTTCCTAAATTTCTACAGGCAGCTACTCTGTTCTCACTGAAGTATAAATCCAATGAGAACAGATCAATAAATCCTTCTTTATCTAGAGGTATGCACTTATCCTCTCATACCTGTCTTTACAGTGCAGCACCAATGAATCACATTTCAGTCCTGCTGTATTTTTAAAGCATTTCTTTTGGAAATAGATTTGGAGGCTACTGGTGCAACAGGACCTGGACTCCAGAAAGTCTTATGTGCATGCCCCTTGATCTTTGAATTAATAAAGTGAAAGCCTATCTTTAATCCCTTTAAATAAGGCAATAAATTATTTACATTTATAATAATTTGTTGCAACTGAGTTAATTGCTACAACATACGGTGTTTCATCACCTAAATCAATATAGTCAACCAATCACATCTTCATTTCTCACCTAGCCTGTTCCATTTCCTGAATTAAATAGTCTTGGAGATTGTGAGACTCCCTGCTTACCCTGATGGACAGCAGAGGAACTACACAGTGTTTCCTCAAACATAACCACAAAGCCTGCCCTTATCACCCTAACAGCAAATCCTGATCAGTGAGATCCAAACACTACCAAACACCCACCTGACAACTGCTAATAAGCTACTAACTAGTGTTTTAAATCTTCTTTCCATCAAGTTTTACATACCTGAGGACATCTCATCTGGAGAGGCAGAACTCATCATTTCAAAGATTAACATTTCAGTACTCAACCAATAAAGTAATACGCAAAAGCAAAGCCTAAACCAACTTTGGCGCAAACAGGAGATGTTTGAAGTTTACTATATTCAATCGCCATATTTATATTACATAGTCCAGCCATTACAAATTACATTAATTTTAAAAAGTACCAAAAAAATTAAAAAAAAACCCCAAACCTGAAGCAGTGCTCAAAATTGATCTGCAAACCACATGTGAAAAATTTGTCAATCCCTACAAACATCACTAGCTGAAGAACTGATGGCAGATACTAAAACAGCTGCTAAAGAAAACAGAAACTCTGATAAATGAACTCAAGACCTAAAGACCTTCGAGAATTCTCAAATGTGACTTTTATTCTAAAGTCCAAACAATATTTACGGATTTCAAACAAGCTATTAAGGTACATGACAAATGTCAGACCTTACCTCTAGGCACACTATTTGACACAGCACTCATTCATGCAGACTGCACCTTCCACTCCCTGTCGTCTGATCCAGGCACAAGTCAGGCAAACACCCACGGTCATCTTCCAGCTCTCAGCAAACTCATGTGGGTCAGAACAGCAGACTGGCTCTTATGATTACAAGTCTTAGAACACAATTCATGCTGTCAAACACACCACCAATGTTAATCAACTCTTAAGGACAACTCCTGTTACAAAATACTGGAAATAACAGTAGACCTGAAGAAAGCGGTATTACTGGCACACTTCTGAATCAGTGGGTTATGAAGTCAGATTCTGTCTTGAAAGGAAGTGAGAACTACGCTAGTCACAAGAATAGAGTCACAGGAGACCCACACAGTGCTTTGAGTATCTCTGGCGAGGTGGATTTAGCAGGGAATTCAAATCCTAAGGGAAGAGCGAGGCAACCACCAGTAAACGCAGGCTTCTAAGGCAACGCAAGTAAATCCGAAACACCATACAGCTAAAATACTAACAGGATATGATAATATTCTGGACAGAAATTATCGAAGAAAAAGGCCACTGTTCTTAGTTTCTCTGACAACATAAGCCACTGCCAGTGCTGTCTGGTCTTTTCTGTTACTACATCCCCCAACCTAATCTCAGTTGCATTGACACAGCTGCCTGCTGGCAACGCAGGGAAGAGGATTAAGGAACTGACCCAGGTTTTAATCTGGTAAGGAACAGGCAGCAAGAGAGAGATGGCAGAGAAAACATGCCTGTATCCCAAGTTTCACAGTCAGGTTCAAGCCACCCAAGTGCAAATTTCTAAACAGACAGGGGTTTCACATATCTCTCAGGTTTGCTCAGCTCTAGAGCCCACACAGCCACAGACTAAAGCTGACCAACCTGCTGGCACAAACACAGCTTTTTGAGTTGTGGGATTTTTCCCCAAGTGTTGGTTTCCAGCCACATCAGTGAGCTGACCCATTTGACACCTTTAAGGACAACACTGTGCATCACAACGCTTCTGCAAAAGAAAAATCTCTACCATCTACCTCAGCTCAATTGATGGCACAGGATAAGAAACAGAGCTTAGTTTTTACAAGAAGTGTCTTAGGGTAAGTTATTCCTGAGGGGTTCTTAATACAAGAACATACCATACATTCTTGGAAGTTACAATGCCAAGTGTGAAAAGTTGACTTCAAGCTCAATGCAAACTTTTTGTTTGACTCAATGAAGCCAAAAATCTCATTAAATTTAAAATTAATATTTTCTTTTTTTTCTCCTGCTCTAATCCAGATGTGGACTGCACATATAACTTAAAAGATTGCAGACGTATCCATGGGAGGCAAAGATAACCTTTGCAAAGACCAGTCTCAATTACAGTAGTATGAGTGGCCAGCAACTATTTAAAAAAGAAAAAAACCACAAAACTAAAAAATCCACAAGAAGCCATCCAGTCTAGAGGCACTGCCTAAACTATGAAAATATATTAAAATGGACAGAGCATTAAAAAACATGTGTTCCAGTGAAGACTTCTGTCTGCCTATTTGATTGCAGCACTAATTAAAAAAAAAAAAATAATCCCAAAGCAAGCAATTAAATATTAAGACTGCTTGCAAATCTGCATCAGACTTTTCCAAAGGTGTTCAACCTTATAAAAGCAATAGTTTGAGTTGTAGATTTTACACCAAAACAAAGGCTATAGTCATCCAAGTCAGCCTATGGTCACCTTCACACATTGCTCTCCCAGCCATGCTGAGCAGGTGTGGTAACAGGAAAGGAGGGAGAACTTTTCTAAATACATTTCCCTGACTCCCCACTCCTCAAAAACACACAAAAACCCATTAAAAATAAAACACCTCACACGAGTAAAACTTCATACAAGAAAGGATTTTACTCAAAGGAAGAGGTGAGATGTACGTTATCAGTGTTTCCCAAAATCAACCATCAAAACAACAACAACAAAAAAAAATCAAGTCTCTTATAAATGCCTTAAATAGACCTACTAAAGAATAAGTCCTTAGGAGCACATCCAAGCTTCTTACAATACAGAAACCATCACCTCATTAAGCGCATGTCCCATGAGATACAAATAAAGAAGTTTCAGAATTGCTCAGTTTGGTCACATATTTTGGCAGGGAACTTTTTTTTCCCCCAACCCGGCTCATGGCAAAGAGCAGCTTTGGAAAGATTTCTGTCTAAACACAGTCCCTGGACAGTACCAAAGACTGTCAGCTATTGGGAAAAACTGAGAGGTATCTATGTTTATTGTTGAGATAAACATATTTTAGAGCATTTATTTGTTCTATTTCAAGTACATCCTGTGTTCAAATACCATCATCTTTACTACTTAGAAAAAAACTAACGCTAGCGTATGCACGTGGGCTCACCTTCAGCTGATCTGATATTCTTGGGGTCTCATATTTTATTTCAAAATACACTACTGGAATGACATAAAGAGACTAAACAAGCATTAAATAAAGTTCTGTGATCAAGTTTCCTGGTACTGACACATTCTGCCAACCTGCCTAGGCAGCGGGGACAGGAAGAGAAGCATGTCTAGGTTACAGTAATTACAGAGAGCCAGATCAGGTTGAACTAAACATGTCAGCACCTAAAAGCAGCGCTGCCTTACATGTCAGAAGTAACTTTTATAAAAAGTTGAGCAGTTTAGCTAAACCAGCACAATCTGCTGCCAGCTCAATGTGCAGGTGCTCTGAATCTCTCCTGGGACTACACAGGAAACCTAAGCTTAGAATTCAAACCACAGATTCATGAGCATTTCTTTGCTCATACAATTCAATTGCTTGTGCAGCCTCCGTGCTGCTCTCCTACCCTTGCTGAAAGTGGACAATGTGCCAGTAAGTCTGTGGGCCACATGGTGAGCTGAAGATCACGCCACTGATCCTGCTAAAAATAACTCCCCCGCCTTTTGGGAAGGGAAGGAGACGAGGAAGGGGGGCTGTATTATTGTAGTCCCTCAGACAGTTGTGGGGATACAGCTGACTTGTTGGAGGTAGGGTAGAACACATAATAGGGACTACTGGAAGAAAATGTTTCTGCAACCTTCCTTACCAGGCACTAAAGAGATGCTGTGACAGACGGAGACCCCCTCTTGCAGGTTTTCTGTTTAAGAGTTGTCATCCTGGTCTGGCCAAAGGATATAATGCGGGTTCCTCTGGAGTGGGAAGCAGCTGCCCTACTGCCTCCAAGTCTGAAGACAAAAAGCAGCATATTTACCTCTTCCAGCATTGTATCTTGCTTTTTTCCTTCTGTTCTACTCTGATATCTGTCAAATCAAAGTTTCAGCTTTCTACCAAAGGCAGGCAGTGTTGCCTGACAAGAATAAAATGCAAAGTAGCCCTTTACCTAACATGCATCCTATTTCATTCTCCTCTCCAGATCTTGCAGGCTCACACACATCAGGATTAGATCTTGCACTTCAGACAAAGAGGGTCACTGGAACCAGTGAGATAGCCTGTTAAGACTTCTGATAGGCTTTCGAAGTGTTCAACTAATAACTGCAAAACAAGCCCGTTACAAGCACTCTAGATATAAAGAAACAACTAAAAATAGGCTAAGTCAAATGCACCCATGGCCTACTTTGATTTTTTTTTCCCCTGATAGGCAATTCCAGTTCCAAGTAGCCCTTTTTTAAAAAGGGCCTCCTAAGAAGGGGGGGCTATACCTGACCTGCAGGAGGCAGAGAACAGGGAACAACTCCACCTGCTTTAAGGGCTAACATAGTAGTTTCAGTGGCAGCTGAACATGAGCAGCATGAGCTGCTGCTCCTCAGGGCCCCTGTCTGATCCTAGATGTGCAGTCCCACACGCTCTTCTCTGACTGCTTTCTCATGACTGTCAGATCACTCCATGAGCTAATGCAGTTACTTGACGAAGCAAAACCAAACCCATACTTCTGTATATATACATATACGTATATCCTTGCAGGACTGGTGAGTCAGCTCAATTCGCAGGAGGGTACAAAACACTGCAGAAAGAGGTAAGAGGTGGAGCTGAGAGCAGCGGTGGGAGGTAGGGACAGGATGCCACTCACTGAATCACAGGTGAAACAGCCAGAAGCAAAGCAGAGAACAGCTCATTGTGACTGTTAGGTTACAGCTAAGGAGAGCTGTATTTACTCTGCGTGGCTGCATCGTGCAAACAGCTCTCGCACAGGCACAGCAGAGGGTTTTGCTACAGAACAAGATGCCCCGTGTTTCTGCAGCAGCACCGATAACTCTGACGATAGCCTCTTGCACTGCTGGCAGAGCATATTGCCCAATTCTGCTAACACAGATCCTTCCACTGACACAACTTCAGTCAGGACTAGAATGCTTCCATGTCAAGTGAGTGATGGGCTTTTTAAAGGACCACATTAGTATCAACAGCTAGTCTCATACAAAACTAATAACCACTTGTATTTCCAGAAAGCACAAATATTTGCACGGTGTGACCTCAGCTCCCAAGGTCTGATAAGTAACTAACAAATCAGTGTACATGTTTACACTAGACATTTTAGATATGTTAGGTAATGAGAGCAAACTCAAAGCCTGGATAAGCCCTGCTAAGATTGCTTGGAACTGGAACCACAAATTTATCGTCATTCTATCCAAAAATAAACACATTCACTCAGCAAGAACTCGAGGCTCATGAAATGTTATCAGAGTCGTGCTTTCCTAATTCACATATAAAGCCACCCTACGTAAATACAGTCCTATTTTACTTGTATCTTCTCATCAGCTTGTATTATTTAAAACATGTGGGACATCCACACAGATGGAAAAAAAAATAGGTCAGGCTTGAAACAAAAGCCAAGCCATTCCACTTTATTAGTAGATTAAACATGCGGAACTGTAATTTTAAATTCCAAGTAAAGCAACTTAATGAAAACATTCTGAACACACAGATAAAAACTACTGCAAATTGTTGCAAAATGCCTTACTAAAAACAGAACCGATAAAGTTTGCCAATCTGATTTGAAAATGCACAGAAAAGGACTACATTGCTAAGTGATCATATGGAAGCTGGCATATAAATCTAGGATTTTTCTAACGACAGCAGCCAATTTAACAGTCCAGCACCTCTGAAATACTATTAGATGATGGATATTTGCAAAATCTAGTCCTTTCATTTGCAAAGATCCCGCTTTGAAACAAATTTATTCCGTTTTCCGACACTGAATTTACATTACAACTCTCAGAAACATCTACTCATTTTCCTTTCACCTTCTGCATAACCACAATGTTTACTACCAAGATATGTAAAGCCCAAATAGAAGTGCACTAAATTTAATTTAGTTATTCAAGTTGAATGTCCTAAACATCATTTGATTGCTGCCACCTATTGTTGTTCCAACCATGTTGCAAGGAGTGAACACTTCTGCCTTGCTGCCTCTACCCAATACCAGCACTGGGCTATTTTAAAAGCTTAGTAACTTTCTAACTCTTCACATACCACGTGTTATGCAAACAAAGGAGAGCAGGGGAAAAATGAAGACATTGCAAAAAGATTTATTAATAATTTTGTTTGGTAATTCTACTGCAACTTCAAGCAGACACAGGACGCACCATTTAGAAATGAAAACCAACCAAATCAATTCAGGGAAGAATAATTTCAGGTATCACTGTCAGAGAGCCCTAAGAAAGCCTGTTTCACAGACTGCCAATTCAGGAGCTTCACTAGTTCTGGAGATTTCATAGCTCCTGACTTCCAGCAGCACTATTACTACTTCTGTCTCTGCTATTGCTAAATACTCAACAGATACATCGATTCAGATGCAACAGCTGTAGAATGTATGAATAAAGGTTTAAAAAGAGGATGAATAGAGGTTAATAAATCTAAAAAGATTGGCCACAGACAAGTCACTTCTTTCCCTGCCCTCTTTCAGTTAAGAGCCGATAAATGCTGGCAAAATTCAAAGAATACAAACTGAATAAAAGAATACACAAACAAACAGAACAAAATACTTTATATATGTAAATGCAGACATATACATACATATACACACATGCATATTTTTAATGTCTATAAAAAACCCAACAACCAACACACTAACTTCTCCATTAATCTAAGTTTTGGCTTTACACTCATGAGAAGTAGTTCTTGAACAATCACATCTCGCACAGTCCACTTAAAATGACAATTCTAGGTTGTGAAAGGCCATTGAATTCTGCCTCCTAAATGTATACAGCTTCTCAACGATGTAACATTCAGGCTTATCTAAAAGGTTAAAGAGCAGAAACTAATAAATCAGCCTAGAAAAACCTTTAGTCTAGAGAGCTTTGAGTATCAAATTGGAAACTTTGTCAGTGAACATAAAATTTGGGAGAGTCATCATTTCAAAATGTTTATTTTATTTACATTGTATTCAGAGTAAGTTATTTTCCAAACTCTTGGCAGAGACAGAAGCCCTCCCCTCAAGCAGGCTGAGATACTGCCTGTGAGCAGTCTCCATTCTTAAAGCCAGAACACAAATGAAAGAACAAATAAGTCACCTCAGCGAAGGCCAAATTTTGGTCTGTTTCCAACTGATAAGCCTCATCTCATTTGCTTTCTGCAACAAAACACCTCACTACACATATAGAACCCTAAATTGCTGCAGACATCTCTGAAAACAGGGGCATCAGGGCCCAAATTGCTTTGTTGTTAAAGAAACATACTGTATGTTGACAGCGATCGTCTACAGGACCACTGCTTAAAAATACAAGGTTCAGACAGTTAAATATTCCAAAGCAAGGGGAAAGTACCAATGTGACAGAGTCAGTCTTGAGGCTCAAACAGGAAAAAGGTGAATTACCACTTCAAGCCAGACATTTGAATTCTCCAGCTCAGATTCTTTTAAACACAAATATCAAAGGTTAATTCCAATGCTTGCTAATGGATCAAAGCATCACCTACTCCACACTGCTCCACCTGTTACCTATACATTAATGCTAACAATTCCTCATCAAAATCCATTTAAAGCTCCATTTGGCTTTGAACTGGTAAGATCTGGCTCTGGTCACTTAAGTGGCCACAGCAGACCCTGGCACAGGTCCACAATTAGCAGGTCAATTTCTAGTATTCAGCAAAACTAACATTTAAAGGCATCTCAGACAGCAACCTCAGAGTGGAAAACTGGAGGAAAACGATTAAGGGTATGGAAGATCTTTAAATGAGCTAGCTCCAATCAAGAAGCTGTCAAAGCAGGGATGATACATTGAAGCAAGAGGGCTTGCAGTAAAGGCTAGTTACAATTAAAGCCACGGCTGTTGGGGAAATGGCCAAAACTCACTCCATTGACACCACTCATCACGATTCACAACAGTGACCAAGATTAGGATTACCACAAGGTACCAAACCACATCTTTCATTTAGCTTCAGCATCTGTTTTCTATATCATGAAGGCCTTCAAGATGAGGAATTAAAGGTGGCTGCACTCCTGAATCCTGTCCCCCTTCACTTTAAGCCCCTTGCCCACAGACTCCGAGTAGTTAGGCATGACGTTCGAGCTGAGCACACAGGCTGCTGTTGCTAGCATGGGAAAGCCCTCCCCTTCCTCCAGCTCTGCACATCCCTCATCTCAGCTGCACCCTGAGCGCAGCAGCAAAAGGATGCTGCCTCATCTGAGTGACATGGAGGGAAAAGTTTGCAACAGGGAGCAGGAACCTCCCCTTCCGGGGCAGATGGAATTGCTGGTTTGTACACCCAGAATGCACACGTATATTTTTCCATGAGAATCACAAAATTTTGCATCTGGATTTAGAAGACCAGAACATACAGATGACTGAACTGCTTTACAGCTAAGGAAGCAGTTTCAGCATTGAATCGCTCAACAAGTCAGACCAGCTTGCACAGCCAAGTGAAAGCAAACATATTCATTTGCACATCAGACTCAGTTTGGGGGCACAACAGGTAGCAGATCTGACTCTCATCATGGTACCCACTCTCTAGTGCTGACAGAGGAGACAAAAGCAAAACAGTGTCAGCATGGATTGGAGAAGATGACTGTTCCTTTCAGCAGCTGTCCACAGTAAACTACCTTAAGCTTAAAATGAAATTGCATCTTAAATCCTGAAAGGTAGATCCGGGAAACTCCCATTGTCTCAGCAAAACTCACGTCTTTGACATGCAATCAATGTAAGATCAAGATTTACTGATACACAGAGATGTACCCTGATCCTCTGTCAGTCAAAAAGGATCCAAAATGTACACTCTGTTAAGGATCTGAAACACCTTCCCTAAATACCCCTCACCTATTTTCCCCCCTCGCTTCTTAGCCTAAAGAAATAACAGTAACAGCTCCAATGCTAAGGAATGCCAGGGGAAATGAGAGAGCTTATAAAACAATAAATAGCAGAGAACTCCTGTTCTTGCAAAATATTTATCTCTTCAGGTGAAAGCTTAAAACATGAGGCTATAATTCAAAGTACTTTTCTTCACCATGATCAGACATCATTTTTCCCCTCTACTACCATAAGACGCTGTGCTGAAGTTCAATGTCCTGCTGCCATCTATCCTTCTCTCCATCTCTGCACCACATGCCCCCCATTCGCTCAAGACAGGTCCTGGTTACTGTGAACCAACTTCAGATAGACCCTGGCAGCTCACTCCAACCACTTCCATCCATTGCTCTGGTACCTTTTAACAGGCAGCTTTCAAACCACACTCACATATTTAAACACATTAAAATTTGAGATAGAGCAGAGCACGAGGAGCCAAGCATTCAATCCAACTCTCCATCTTTCAAGCACTGCTGTTTTTTCTACAGACCATAGAGCAGAAAGCCCACAAATTTTAAGTTGTCTACTTCAGGAGCTGGCAGCAGAGAGGCAACAAGCCCTGCCTGACCAGAACTGACTCAATCCACATGGATGCCCCGACGCTGCTGCCAGCATGCTGAGTTCAAAGAGAGGTTATTAGCCTGACGAAGAATGTCTTTGGTACAACACCACAGCTGAGGTGATAAGTCCACAGCCCAGCATACTTCAGATAGCTCTGCCAGGGTCAGCACAGGCCTGGCTGGGCTTCCTGGCTTCTGCTCAGCATCGGCCCTCAGAGCTCTGTAGAGCTGCATCAAGGTCTCTGCCCTGTAAATCCTCACAGTGACTGTTCCAGAAGGACCACATCTCACGGCACATACACTAAGTCTGGTCACAGGCTCGGCAGCACACCGGCTAATCAGCCCTCCCAGAAATATCACTGCGGGGAGCCCACTGCAGACAGCCACTGACTGAGCACAGAGCTCACATGGGGGAGCAGGATTCATCAGCCTTCAGAGCAAAGCAGGGCCTGGAAGACTCACACCCGAGATCAATGCACCTAAGTTATTAAACTTGTCCAGCCCTCAACTTACACTCGTTTCTCAGCACTGAGCTGCTCTTTTTGTGCCTTCATGGCACTGTTAATACACTCACCCCAATAAATTACCAAGGGATAATTGAAAATGACACATTTGGGGAATACAACCCCAAGGAGCAGCAAACAAGCTGAAGGGTCCGAGAGACCAAAGAGTTCTGATCTGGACTCCCCTGCAGTTCGTATGAGGCTCAGGGAAGTGCCCTAGCAATTTTCCACACAGTCTTACTCTCCAGGTCATCCTTACTGCAGACAAACCAAGGGCAGCACTGAAAATCAGCATGACATGTCAACAAAGAAACGGTGACAAAGAAAGCGCCACGTGGGGGGACCAACTGTGGCTCTTGTCCAATCCAATAATCATTTTCCAGTTTCAGAAAGTCCTGTTTTAGAAGCCAACAGAACATTAAAGATCAGATGAAAAACTGACTCACCTATTGAAGTATTTTTGCTACCAAGGTATTACCACTCCTATGCCACCCATACAGCCCTAAAATTACCCATCTCCTATCATTTCTCAGATTCACCCTATTCTGCTGGCAATTATCAGACAGCTCAGACTGTTCAGTGTTCCTTTGCTATACAAGATGCTCAACTGCTGTTTTAGGCTGTATACCTGTGATTTTGAGGTATGAACTTACTGTTTACAATGTCACCTTGTAGCTGAAGGATTTGTGGAACGGGCATTGTAAGAATAACTATATCAAACTGTTCCGGTGGTCCCATTTTCCTCGAGACTTCCCATTTCCCATCTTTGAGGGATATGTGAGTTACATGCTGTTCGTAGAAGACATCTGCACCTGCTCGGAAAAAGAAGTTAAATACATGTAGCAGTGAATTCCACAGAGAAAATGCAGAGTAGTTTCTCTTAACAACTTGCAAACAGCAAAGTACACAATCTTAGGGTGAAGTTTCACAAATTAGGCTGAATCAATTTAACAGCCAGCATACATTAGAAGAGGGGATCCTTATGTGCTAAAACTGGTATCCTTCTGACTTCCCTCTGACATGATTCAGCCCAGTAAACAGATGGAAAACTACCAGCTGCTCTCTTTTCCACGTTAGTGCACTGGCTTTAGTGAGCTGAAGCAATTCAGAGTGAAATCGGATAAGAGCAGGAAGGTGGCATGGGGCAAGCAATCAAAGCATACCTGCCAGAGACAAAAGAGTGTGTTGCCCCTCTTAGCATCTCTCATATATCAGGAGACAGAAATGCAGTTAATTATTTGTAAGATTAAAGTCCAAAAAAACCCATCTAATTAAAAACAATAACAATCACAAGAAAGGAGCAAAGCTCAACTGCTCATAAAGCTAACATTTTCCAAACCAGAGTTAAATCAGTCACCAAACCATACAAGTGGTTCTGCCACATTACACCTAATGCAGTAGTTACACAGCTTAAACTAGCAAGTGGTCCTCTCCTTCAGTCTTTTCTGAAGGACTCTCAATGCAGCAGGCACACATACTGCACAACTGCTGATTTCTAGGGGACACAGGGCATAGCTCACCACCACATTCCCAGTGGCCCGGTTCAACAGCACAGTTAAGTATGCACTCGGGAAAAAAACACCTGGACATTCAAGCTACAACTCAAATCACTTCCCAAGCACGGTCCCACTCCCACTAAATTATCTCTTTCCTAACTGTGTTAGCTGCAACTTTCAAATGCTAAAGCTAACCGTGTAAATATCAGCTTGGCCCCTGATCCCACAGGCGTTCTATTTGTTATACAAATAGAGCTTTTTTTTACATGCCAAGCAGTGCAGCTGAAATCAGTGAATTGCCTGCAGCGCTTGGTAATTTACAGAGCTCGCAGACATGTTTCTCCCCCTAAGCAACCTTAAGAACTTTAACATTCTCATTGGAGATTTAAATTTGAAAGACCATTCAAGACGATCAAAAACAATCATTAAAACCTTTCATTTCATACATCTAAAAAAACCCCAAATTACCTGACTGTTTTAAATAATACTTGACAACCGAGGAGATGCCCTGAGGTGCCACGTAATTGCAGGAGCCTTCTTTCACTACCATTCCTTCCACGGGTGCAGTCAGCAGTTTCAAGATGCCATGAGATACAAGTTCCTCGTAGAAGCTTAAAGGGAGCAAACGACATGGAGATGAGAACACACCACACAAAAAACGACAGCAGCCGTCATAATTTTTCTTTTGAATTTAGTTTTTAATGACCTTGCCCAGCCCGTATTTCAAGCCAGGCTACGCTCAAACAGGAGCCGTGGGTATGAAACAACAAACTACCCTCTGATTTACCAGGGACCGTCCTTTTGCAGAAGACCAAGGCCACCAACCGTGCCCGGAACAGCAGCTATCAGCAGCATCACCTCCAGGCTTTGGAACTAAGCGTGGCAGGAGCCTATCCAAGAGTTACTTAAAGTTCTGAGCAGTCAGCTGGTGGAGCGTGGGAACATTCCAGCAGCTGGATGCAGGTGCCTGAAACCCACCTGTCTCTTCGCTGATTACCACGCAAAATTATGTGTTTTTCCATCACAGACCCCTTCTCCAGCCGACAGCAAACGGTCCCTTGTGCCCGGCAAGCCCCGGCAGGCGCCACCAACGCCACCCTGCCCCGTTCCCCCAGCGGGTCGCCGCTGCTCTCCGCGGGCAGAGCCGTGCCGTGCCGTGCCGTGCCCAGGCGGGCAGGACCCCTCACGCTCCCACTTCACCGCCACGTACGGAGCCTCCGCAGCCGCTCCGCTCTCCAGGCGAGCGGAGGGAAGAAGGTGGGAGCGGGAGGCGGGGCCAGGGGGAGGAGGGAGGCGGAGCGGGCCGGCGGCGCGCGGGGCAGG
>WUAM01000287.1:25464744-25494682 GCA_024336885.1 Actenoides hombroni
CCCGCCCCGCCCCGCACGACCCGCCTCCCGGAAGCAACGCGCCCCGCCCCGCAGCAGAGGGGACACGCCTGCAGGCACGCAGGCGCCTGCGTGTCCATGTGCTCTGAGGTGTCTGCCTTCAGCCGCTCCCTCGCTGGAAAAAGCGTCAGGATAGGGGTTGTGTCAGTGCGGGAGGGGTTGTGTCGGAGCTTTGTTCAGCAGGAGCTCCTCTGCTCCGTGGGCAGTTTATAGTTTACCGTGTGCTCCGAGTGTGCCCTGCCATCCCCAGCACTCCAGCACAAGGGGATCCAGACTTCGGAACAGCTCCAGAGACGTCAATTTACCCGGTGACACTGTTGCTAGAGCTATAAAAGACTCTCTGCCTCCCAGAGGAGGTAACTGTGTGCATTTTCCCAGCATCCTTCCATCACGGAAAGGTATTCCTGGGCGGATCAGGATAATGGGAACACCTACCCGCCACACAGCAGTGTGCGGGCAGCAGAAAAAGCTCCCTATCACACATTAAAGCAAAGAGTCTTGCTCTGTGCGCAAGTCCTCTACCAACATCTTGGTCCCTGCAACTCCCTATGCAGATGACAACATCCTGGGATTAAACTAGTATGATGGTCTAAGAAAGGAGGGGTTGGTTTGCCCCATGATCCTGCAGACAAATGGCATTGCTAAATCCAATCTCCTCTACTGGCACTTGTCCTGTCCAGCTGCAGAACACAAGTGACCACAACTGCTGGCTGAATCCCCTGGTGCAATCACCGTTTTAAAGTGCTTTCAGCCTGTTGCCCCTCCAAACTGCATGTGGAAGGAAGGCAGGAAACACAGCAGGAAGGAAGAAATTACAGTGGCCACCTTCTGGTAGCTGCATTCAGGTGTCTGTGCCTGATGAGACCTACATTTGGCATCACTAATGGCATTGCTACTGAATCCTATGCCTTCTTCCTATTGCCCAGCTCCCATGATGACTCATGAGGAAGATTTGCAAGAGCTCATCTCAGCACAGAGTCCCAGCAGCAGTGCTGAGACCTCTGAAACATGTTCCCCTCCAGCACATCACCCATACCACAGCCTTCCTACAGCTAGAGCCTGCAATACCAGCCATGCTTTTACCCAAAATGCAACCTTCAGGTAACTCCAGAAACCTGCGCAAGGCAGAGACACCCTTTTCAGTAACCCACTGGTCCCACAAAGGGCCACTACAAGCCATCTGTCGCAGTAAGATGCTGACCACCAGGTCCAAAGGCTGCTGTTCCAGGAATAAGAAGTGGTGCCCAAGAAGGAGCAGATCATGTTGGCTTGACATCTAGAACAGATCAGTAGTTAAGTATTTGGGGGAGATGCTGGTGCGGCATAACTGGTAACTCCCACCTGCAGGGACCAGGTGCCCCTTGGCAGATTGGCCATCAGGAAAACCTTTGGGGAATCCTGGAGCTCTTTCCCATAGAGCAGATGTTGTTAACAAATAGCAAGTGATGCATCTGTCCTTCCTGAAGGAGCTTTTTCTTCCACTGCCCTGGTCCCTGTAGGCAGACACAGTGGAGAGCCCTTGTTTTCCTGGAAGGCAGAACAGACATAAGAAAATTCACCTTGGAGGGAAGATGGTAAGGGTAAGACAGACTCCAGGGGGGTGGAGGTCCACCTCAGTCTGGGGTGGCACTGCCAGCTTCCCCAGTACCCCAAATCCCAGGGTACCCAAACTCACTGGCCACCTCTAGGCATTGGAAAGCTGCCCCCACCTCGTGGGCACCTCTGGGCAGCTCAGCTCATGTTCACCGCGCAGCTGAGAATGTGCAGAGAGTTTAGACGTCTTGTGACACCTGTGTCTCTCCCTCCAGTCCCAAGTCCTTCACAGACCTCTGATGCTTCTCTCAAGAACCTCAAGGCTTCTGGCACACAACCACAGCAACTTGGCTCCTTGCCAATCAGCCAGGTCATGGCTTGCTCTTCCAGGAACGCAAGATCCCCGAATCAAAAGTACATTCAACATCCTTTTATTTAGGGACATGTTCACTAACACTGGCAGCCACCTGTGTGTCACGCAACAGATTGTGAGAAGGTGTCAGTGGATGGCATCATACACTATTTTCAGCTGTAAAAGGATGGAGGATGCCACAGGGTAGGCAAGCTGCAAAGCTGGGCTGACACCAGCTCATTCCCAGTGCACATGGGCTGAACTCAAGCCACTGTGCATCATCAGAGACATGGGGATGTGGCTGGGGTTTGAGGGAAGACTGCATCAGAGGACCATCAGCAGGAATCAACAGTTGCATGGCTCCCTCCAAAGGAGATGGCAGAAGAAATGAGCGGAGAAGAGACCAGCCTTGGGAATTACCTTGTCCACTGCTTTATGCAGTGGTTATGGGTTGGAAAGAGCTCTTGTATTTGGTTGTTGTTCAACGACCAAGACACCCCATAAAACCTGGATCTCACACTTCTCCCAGACCAAAGCTGCCTTTCCCCACCACTTCCAGCACCAGGGACAGCCTCCACCAGCAGATATGACATGAGATCCTTCTCCCTCAGCTTTTCCAACAACACAGCTTGGGCATCCAATACTAATCCAGCAACACCTCAAAGACTTACCCCCTCCTTCCCACCACTCCAGAGCCTGCAATGGCTGTGGGGATCCTCCCCAAAGCCCGCTCCACCTCAGCCCAGGAAGGAACAGCAATAAGCTTTATAACCAGATGAAAACGTGGAAGACTTATGGAAGTGCTTATTTTCCCTCCTCCTTGTCCTCCACAACAGCAGAGAGAAGAAATGGAGTGTCAACCAAGGCATGGTAGTGATGATGGCTGGCAGCAGCCCCTGAGTGTCTGTGGTTCAACTTCAACCTCCATCAGGGCTATCTTTGTATCTGCAGCAGTGTGTTGAGGGCCTGAAATAGCAGTGTGTCTTATCAGTGCATTGTAACAAAGGCAATGGAAGCAGCTCTCACCCAGCCCAAGCAGCACAAACACGGCCCGTGGCACACGGGTGCTGAAGGCTGGATCCGGCCAGGCTGCATTTTCCCATCCTCCCAGCAGAGAGGGCTCCATCCTCACAAAGCTCCTGCCCTGGGTGGCTGTGTCACAATCACCGAACGTTAGGGGTTGGAAGGGACTGCCTAAGATCCAACCCCTCTGCCAGAGCAAGACGGAACTAGAGCAGATCACTCAGAAATGCATCCAGACAGGTCTTGGAAGTCTCCAGAGAAGGAGACTCCACAACCTCACTGGGGAATCAGTTCCAGTGCTCTGTAACCTACAGTAAAGAACTTCTTCCTCATGTTGAGGTGGAACTTCCTGTACTGAAGCTTGAATCCATTGCCCCCCGTCCTATCACAAGGCACAACTGTGGGCTACTTTTTTTTAAATATACCAAAACGCTACACTTTCCATGGTGTTTGGGGCAGCAGATCATCTCCCTCACCAGTGCTTTCACAGCACCTTCTGGTGCGCAGGCTTTCCCTTTTCCTTCAGAGAGCACTGTCCCATGGACAACAATCAGTCTAAGTGCTTACATGACCAGACAGCAGCTAGCTGAAGAGCGGGAAGCATTGAGAAATTTAGGAAAGAGTACATGGGATTAAAGTGGCTTCGGGCAGGTGGTCTCCTCATAGGCAGAGCTACGGCACCAAGGGGAAGGGAGACTATGGAGACAAGAGGGCAGAGTCACTGGACATGGTCCCCCAAGGCTGTGCACTCACCCCAGAGTCTTCCCAGAAATGCTGATATATCCACAGGAAGCCCCTCCAGGAACAGGAAGCTTTGTAAATGTTGTTGTCAAATTGATGTAAATGGAGTAGAATATTTCAGCTGGAAGGGACCTGGAACAACCATCTAGTTCAACTGCCTGACCAGTTCAGGTCTGACCAGGTTAAAGCTGGTTGTTAAGGGCATTGTTCAAATACCTCTCAAACACTGACAGGCTTGGGGCATTGACCACCTCTCTAGGAGTCCAGTTTCAGTGTTTGACCACCCTTTTGGTAAAGAAATGCTTCCTAATGTCCATTCTGAACCTCCCCTTGTGCAGCTTTGCACCATTTCCATGCATCCTGTCCTTGGACCCAAGGGATAAGAACTCAGCACCTCCATCCCCACTTCTCCTTCTCAGGAAATCAACCAATGAGGTCCCCCCTCAGCCTCCGTTTCTCCAAACTAGAGAAGCCCAGAGTTCTCAGCCACTCCTCAGAGGACATTCCTTCCAACCCTTTCACCAGCTTTGTTACCCTCCCCTGGATGCATTCAGGGACCTTTGCATCCTTCTTAAATGGTGGGGCCCAACACTGCACACAGTGCTCTAGATGGGGCTGCAGAAAACAGTGGGACAATTCCCTCTCTTCAGTGGTTGATCATGCTATGCTTGATGCACCCCCAGGATGCAGGTTGCCCTCTTGGTGCCAGGGCACACTGCTGAATCCTCTTGAGCTGCTGCCACCCAGCAACCCCAGATCCTTTTCTGCAGGGCTGCTCTCCAGTCACTTTTCTCCCAGTTTATACTTTTGTCTGGCATTACTCTGCCCTGGGTGCAGAATCCAGCACTTCAACTTTTTAAATTTCATACCATTAGTCACAGCCCAATGCTCCAATCTATCTAGACCCTTCTGCAAGGCCTCTTGTCCCTCAAGAGAATCAAGAGCATCTTCCAGCTTGGTATCATCAGCAAACTTGCTAACGGTGCATTCAATTCCTGCATCCAGATCATTGATAACTATATTTAACAGAACTGTACTGAGTCCTGAGGAACACTGCTGGTGACCAGTCACCAGCCAGATGTAGTTCCATTCACTACAACCCTGTAGCGTAACCCTGCACAGCGTAACATTTGCCCTGTCAAAATCCAGGGTAGCAACTCTGCTGTCCTTTTTTTCTTATTACACTGACAATTTCAAACCCAGCTATTCCATGATCAGTGTGGCCAAGACAGCTGTCTACCATCACAACCTCCATGAGTCTTACTCTATTCATTAACAGCAAGGCTAGAAAGGCATCTTTACTACTTGACTCCCTGAGTACTCATGACAAGAAGTTAACTCCTACAAACTTCAAGAATTTCCCACACCTGTTCATCACAGCGTTATGATATTCTCAGCTGATGTCTGGGAAGTTGAAATCTCCCGTAAGGACAAAGGCTACTTATCCAGAAATTTCTCCTAATTGCCTATAAAATAACTCATCTCTGCCATCACCCCAGATGGGTGATCAGTAGTAGACACCCACTACAACATCTGCTTCATCTTCCACCCCCTTAATCCTTACCCAGAGGCCCTCAACCACATCATCATTCACCGTAAGGGCTGTACCATCAAGCCTCTCCCTTACATGTAGTGCAATACCTGCTGTGCCCCTTGCACCAACACAAGCCCCCTGCACCAGTGCCATCCCTGTGCACCAACACCAACCCCATGTGTCAGTTGCCAGCTCCACGCACCGAATCAAGCCCCAGAGCACAGGTGGATGGTGGTCCAGACCCTGCATGTCCTCCAGTCCACAGAGGTCCTGGGCAATGTCAGATGATGTTGCGACACATTAAGTAGAAATAACCAATTTGTTACAGCTCTTAACTCTTCTGTAGAGTCATAAAAATATTCCCAAGTAAGCGCGGGTAGGAAGGGTGTCTCCTTTCAGAGCAGACTCCAGCCCTCAGGTAAATTACATGTTTGCAGGAGGAGGATTAGAGGGAGTGGTGACCTGTGACGCTCCCAAACTTGTCAGGAAGAGGGAACAGTGCGATGCATGGTGAGTGAGAACAGGTGTGCTTGGGCAGCGGGTATCTCCTGCTTTGTGGACATCAGGAAGTAAGGCACCCTCACTTCGTCTGCTGCAGCACCTGAGCCACAACAGGTAATTCTTCCTGCTTCGATGCCTCTGTCTTTGCACAGGTTGCCAGGGCCCTCCCTCTCAGGGATGACAGCAGGGGAGAGCTGTAGGTAGTTGAAAAGCCCCACAGATGGCTTCCCCAGGAGTCCTGGATCAGAAGGAAAGTCATTTCTGCTCATTGGAGTGGCAGTGTGAGCTCTCAGGGGTCAGCACCATGCTGCTGGTGGCAGAGGTTTCACTGTGCTGCACCTCTTGGAGGTCACCAGGAGCTCTCAAAGTCTGATGATCTGAGTGGCCCTTCACAAAAGGAGTATTTTTGCAGGCTTGCTGTTGAGAGGAAAGGGCAATCCTGGGCAAGGCTCTTCCCTTGAATTTGCATGGTGTTCTCCAGACATTACAGCACAAAAACGCTTTCTGTTTCTCCTTGCTTTTCTGAAAGGTTCACTCTTTAAAGTAATGAGATCAGAGTCTCCTGGGGCCAGGCAGATGTGCAAAGGCTGTGTTGAGAGTGCCTGGCTGCCACCCTTGCTGTGTGCCTCTCACCTCTTCCTGTACATCACATGGACTTGCTCAGGAGCATCCTGGGAATGCTCTCTCAATCACCTCCCCCCAGGGAAGGAGAGCCCTGCTGCACAGCAGGAATGTCAGCAGCAACAGGTGATGAAACAAAGAGTCTTGGCCACAAATGGCAGCCCAGGTGGTTCAGGATGGAGGTGGGGAAACCTTCTCCCCCCATAGTGGGGATCAGCCATGGGAGGTGGAGTGTCGATGTCCTGGAAGAGGGAGCCAGGGCTCTGTTGGGCCAAGCCACAGCCACCCAGACCTCATACTGGCAATACTCCACTGGAAGCAGGAGGATAGACAAGGGGTGTCCCATGATCTCCTCCAGCAGAGAAGTGGAGCCTGTGTCATCCTCCATGTATCAGCTTCAGGGACAGCAGAGGGAGCAGGTGGCCTTCTCCCCCGCTGCAAAACCACCTCCAGCAGCATGAGGAGCCAGTTCCTCCAGCAAGAGAAAGGAGTTGATGAGGCTTACCCGTGAAACACCAGAAAATTGCTTCTCCTTTCTTTCCCCGGGAAGACACTTTGCAGGGAAGCAGTGAGGTGTATGTAAGATACTTGATGCTGGCATCTGGCCGGCTGCTGTCACTGCTTCTTGCCAGCCCAGTACAGGCACACACATTCAGTGGGGATTTGGCAGGGCTCCTTACTGTGGGCTCCACGCAATTTTACTATTTGAGCATGTCACGCGAGAGCTAAGGCAGTATTTCTGTTGCAAATTTGTTGCAAATCTTCAACAAGTCATATCATTTGATTTCATATTAAGAACAAAACTTCTGTGGCCCTGCAACCTAAGTAAGTCCCCCTTCTACCAAAACCTTGACAAGCAAAGCCAATGCAATAATTGGCCCCTCAAAGACCAGATTTCCCTGGGAGGGTATAGCTATATACATACACATGCATTTTTCTGAATACAGGGATCTAACAGAAAATGTATGATCAAAATCTGATGGAGTTTGAACTCTGGCATTGTCCAAGATAAGGAAAATGGGCTATTTCTAGAACCAATTAGAGGATTTCAAGTTCATAATTATTTCACTGGTTGAATGGTCAGCTTGATGAACTAACAGCAGGGTAGCGCATGCCAAGCAAAATGTGGGCAGTCCCTGGCTTCTGTGTCAGTTCCATCTCTCTCACACTCATCATGTTGACCATTTTTTGCAGAGCACCATGATGTGGCTGTTCATAACCATTGTTTATTTAATGACCATCAGTGAAAAGTCAGCTGCAAACCTCGAGGTGTCCATGGATGTTGTAAGTCCTGACTTCTCCCCCTTCTTTTCCCACCTGGACATGCAAGCTGTCTTAGTCTGGGCAGGACCCATGGTGTCTGTGTGTATATCTTCACCAGGGCTTGGTACCAGGGTTTTAATTGAGCTTTTTGTCTCACTGTGTTTACGCACATGGAGATTTATGGTTGACATTTAGGGGGGAGTTCAGTCCAGGTTAACAGGTTTGGTCAATGCAGCTGTGTCAGGCTTGGAACTTCACTGCTCCACTCTTTGCGAATGTTGATTGCAACATGAAAAGCAACAACGGGTCTTTTTTTACCAGACCTGCTCAGGGAGTTAGAGAAACTCACAGCTGCCAGAAATTTTATCTGAGGTCATGACATCACTGCAATGTTAGTGGAAGAGACATTGGGAGGTCCCTACTCCACCCTCCCACTGTCAGCAGGAGTTACCACCATCGGCTCAGGGTGGCTATTGTTGACTTCACCCAGCCAGTCTCCCTGACACCCTCCAGGACAGAGACCTCTACCTGCCTGGGGACCCATCCCACACTGTACTTCCCTTCCAACAGGGTGAAATTGTCCGCTACCATGGGTACCCCTACGAGGAGCATGAAGTGGTGACAGACGATGGCTATTACCTCACCATGCAAAGGATTCCTCATGGCAGAGACAACCCAGAAAGCATGAGCACCTTCCACAAAGCAGAGGCACAGGGCTCCAGCATGTTCTGCCCCCGTAAGTGCCATGAAAAGGTCTGCTTGGTCCAGGGACCCTGAAAACTTTGCTGGGATGAAGGAGGCAATGGTCAGGGCTGCCTCATCATGGGCTGGGTCCTCAAGGAGACAGCTTTCCCTGTAGGATTAGCCTCAGGAGCAGAAGAAATGCAGGTGCCCACCACATTGGCCTTCTTTTTCTGAGATCATCTGCTCCAAAGAGGGATGAAAAGATAAGGAAAATGAATGGGACAGAGAAATCTTTCCCCATGCTTTCCCGCAGCTCAAAGCCAGATAGTGAAGCAGCAAAAAAGCCATTTGTCAGAAAAAAAAAACCCAAACCACAAACCCATGTGTCCAATCCAATGCCATCTTACAGTTTCAACTGCTTTCTATTCTTCATTTGAACCACTGTTTCAAAGAGGAGGGGGTGATGCCCCATTCTTAGCAAGGTGTCCTCCTCCTGGGAAGCAGGAGGACTAGCATATAAACATGTCCAAATAAGTTTAAAAAGCCAGATTTTCATTCAGGACCCTTTGTCATTGTCTGTCCACGGTGGAAATGTGTTATGTTGAGGGTATAAAAACCAACAGGAAAGGGAAAAAACCAACAGGAAACAAACAGGAAAGGGGAAAAAAAAAAAAAAAAAGAAAAAAAAAAGACTTACTTTTATTTCAACTTTTTCATGCTACAACCTGTGGTTTTCCTACTGTATGACTTGGGATATCCTTGCAGTGGTCCTGATGTGGCTGTGAAGTTGTACCTGCTTTGAGTAGGGGATTGGAGCAAAGATCTTCAGAGGTCCTTTTCAAACTAAACCTTTCTATAAGCTCATTTCCACTTCCTTTGTATAACACTTCAGGCTTCCTGGTCCTTTGTAAAAAAGATCTTAAGTTTCTTCTGGGGGGCTAAGACTATCCCATATGGCTTAAAGTGGGCAAAGGTGGGTGGAGGAAATGGTCTTGACCCCTCCAGTACCTGTGCTCTTGCAATGGGGTACCATGGTGTTGCCATGCCATACAAGTTACTTAGACTCTGCTGGGTTTTCAGTGTCTCCTGGTCAAACCCAGAGTACCTGACTCAAAACAGACACCATAAGGAGGGTGGTCTTCATGGAAAGGGTAGAGTCAGTGTCCAGACAGACATGGGTCTTGATTTCTTTCTGTCTGTCATGATTTACCACCTCCATTCAGTTTGTAGTCCAGTCTTATTTTTCAGCTTCACTATTTCGATTTTATCAACCCTGGGATGACCAAAAACTCTACTTCAAAACCATATCTCCAAGGAGGCTGAAGGCATAGGTGGCCATCTTCCTGCACTGGAGTCGCTTCCCCAGGGAGCTGCTGACAAAGCAGTACCTGGATGTGAATGGTCAATTTTGCTAGCGGTCAGAGAAAGTGATCCCTCTCTTCTTTCTTCAGCTTCAAAGCCTGCAGTCCTCTTGCAGCATGGCCTAGCGTTGGAGGGAAGCAACTGGCTTACCAACATACCCAACAGTAGCCTGGGCTTCATCCTTGCTGATGCCGGCTATGACGTCTGGATCGGAAACAGCCGGGGCAACAGCTGGTCACGAAAGCACAAAGAGTTGGAGTTTCACCAGCAGGAATACTCAGCTTACAGGTATTTTCCGTGAAACTGAAGGGTGGGAAGGTATCTGGCACTCTCAACAGGGCCTTTAGGCTGGAGGAGCAGCAGGCTGACAGTCACACAGTCTGCCAGTGGGCATAAACAGACACCACCAAGATGCCATAGATGTGCCCACACCTGCCAGAGCCCTCACCCACTCCCAAAATAGTCATGGCACTATTTGCTGTGTCCTGCCTGTTTCTCTCAAGGTCAGCAACAGTCATTTCATCATGTGCCCATCTCCATTGCAGCTTTCACGAGATGGCCATGTATGACCTTCCGGCGACAATCAACTATATTCTGCAGAAAACAGGACAGGAGCAGTTATACTATGTGGCTTACTCTCAAGGCACCACCACAGGTACTGAGGAGGAGATCTGACCACTGTCAGACTTATGATAGCTATACATCCCTGATTTGGGAGCATTCTCCTGAGAGCCTGGACAGGGAGGGTAGCATCCAGGCACGTCCAAACAACAAAGGAAAAAAAAGCAGATAACCCCTCCCAGTCTGCTTTAACAGAATAGTTTTGAGCAGTGACAGTACAAAAATGGTTGGAATGATGACTTTGGTGCATCCCACTGCTACATTCCCAAGAAGGGCTTGCAGGAGTTGTAGCTGGGCTGGGCAGTCAAGCTGGGACTTGAAATGCATCAGAAGCAAAGAATCACACAGAATCGCTATGGTTGGAAAAGACCTTTAAGATCATCGACTCCAACCTTTATCTAACTCTACCAGTGCCACTACTACACCATATCCTTAAGCATCATATCTAGACAGCTTTTAATGGTGACTGAATGACTTCTCTGGGCAGCCTGTTCCAGTCTTTGATAACCCTTCGGTATAGAAGTTTTTCCTGACGTCTAAAGGCTACAGGTCAAGTCACCAATCTGCTAAAGCCACCTCCAAGGGCCCTTCTGTTGGGTACACACACCTAGGAGTCAACAACTCTTTCCGAAACAACAGGTCAGGCCTCTCCCCCCCCACAGGTTTCATCGCATTTTCATCCATTCCCGAGCTAGATCGCAAAATCAAGATGTTTTTCGCCTTGGCTCCTATCACCACAAACTCAAACATGAAGACACCTTTGGTAAGGGTGTTTGACCTTCCTGAGGGGCTGATTAAGGTACGTCCTTGCCACACGTTCATCTTGTGTGAGGTGGAGGAAGGGCAGAGGAAGGTCTTATTACCTGAGGCATGCAGTGCTTGTACATCACTTGCTCGCTGTGTGCCCTTTGCATTGAGCCAGTACATTTGTGCCTACACTTTGGAGCCCCCGTGGGGCATTATAGCATCCTCCTGCCCAGCTCCAATCAGAGAAAAGTTATTTCTAGGTATTGGGTTTGGGTCCATCCTCCTAGGAGAAACCTCTTCTAGGAAGATCAGTGCTCTTCCAGGGCCATGGCCACTTCTGAAAAGCCAAAATTACAAAGCACAGCAAAGCTGTGGCAAGGTATTCCTGCAACTTTCAGGGGTGAGCAGAAAGGTGGGGAGTGTCTGGAGGCAAAAGAGGAACATGAACCACACTGATCAATGCATTTGACTTTCACAGCTCATTTTAGGACGCACAGTGGTCTTTGATAAGGGTGAAATCTTGAAGCAAATTATTTCCGGTCTGTGCAGCTACCCCATCTTTAAAATCTTTTGCTCCTTGGTCCTTTACTTGCCTGGTGGTTTTACCAGCAACTTAAATGTGGTATGTACACTCCAGCTTATCTTTTAAGTGATACAGTTTTCTCACTGTTTGAGCCTGAGTTGTCAGCTAGGTGCCTTCACCTGACCTTTTGCATCTCTGCTTCACCAAAAAATCTGGCTACATGTGACAGCGTTTTGCAACCTGGCCATCATGTTGGCCGTTGCAATGATCTCGCATTGGCATCAGAGGGAAGCCCAGAGTGCACAAGAGGTCATGCATCCACCTGGCACATTGTCTCCCCAGCAAGGATGCTGCTGAAGTGGAGAGTGCAGAAATTCATTTGATGTTCTGGGGGTTTCTCTTTCACTAAGTGATTTATAATTTCACATGTGTTTTAATAACAAAATGGGATCTTACAGAACAAACTCCCCTTCAATCCACTGCTAGGACAGGTGGGTCCTCAAACTCAAACTCAAATAGAAGTCTACCATCCCTCAGAACATATTTATCCCCAGATCAGAGCCTTCTCCTGTGCTTCACTGCACTAAGCACACAGAGTCATTGTAAAATTCAGGGTGGGGGTTCCCAGCCTGACCCCGCTCCCACCAGGGCCAACACTACAGCTACAAAGATTGCTTGGGGACAACATCCATATGAGCTGGGTGGTCTCAGGGATGCTCACACAGGGAAGGGCTAATTCCTTGGGGTAAACCAAGATTTCAAAGTCCAGATCCTGACACAAATGGCTCATGTGAGTAAAATGGGTGACAGGTCCACATAGAGTACCAAGCAATACCAGCTTGATCATAGATGAGTCAGAGGTAGGCCACTGTTTCTCAAGGAAAGTGTTGGTGGGACTCCTAAATATTCCAAGGAGAAAATGCATTAGAAACAACATGTAGAGCTACTGTGATGAGTTCCACACTGTCTTTGCAAAAGGATCCTAAGCACAAGATAGGGAGTTTTATTTTGGTTTGGAAACCACATAGACTCATAACACAACCCAGCATCCCATGAGAATTGCTTGGCTTACTGAAGGGAGCTCTACAGCACCCTTCATGATGTTGTCTTGCAGTGTCTGTTCACACAGCATGTGGCTGAGCTGTGCCTTCACAGAGCTAAACTAAAGCAGTTTGTACAAAGGCAAGCTCCAGCTAGCTTGTGTGAGTGAAGATGTGTGGCTACTGACCAGGATCAGGTTTATTTTTTAATGGGATTTCCCTCCATGCAGCAAATAAGTGTCTCCAATGATTTCTTGCAGAGCCGCATAGACGTCTACCTGTCCCACTACCCTGATTCAACATCCCTAAAGAACATGTTACACTGGCGCCAGGTAATATTTCTGGCTGCAGAGTAAGATTGCATGCAACCAGGGCCTATGTTCTCTTCTCTCAGCTGCCAAGGACCTCTTCTCAGTGCTTGGTTATATTCCTCCATTGCTCTTCCTCCAGAGATATATTAGAGAGAAAGGGGAAAATTGACATGAAGCATTGGTGCAGATGCAGTTCTTTTGGCCATGACTTTCAACAAAAGATGACCAAGAGCCTTTGGAGCCAGGAGGAGATAAAAGCAAAAGCTGACAATAAACCAGCACAGATGCTGGAGCTGAGGGTCAGTAGAGACAACCAATCTCACAACAACTCATCATTGAAAACATGCACAAACTCCTTCTGTTGTACACATCGACCATGAGAGACAAAGGAAACACACAAAGGTCTGATTTATGTCTTGCTTGAGGCTAGCTCTTAGTGGTACACTAGATGCACTGTGTGTTTCTGGGGCCTTAGCCTCCGGACATATACATTCTGCAGCTCACCAGCCACCCAAGAGAGGAGGGATGAAAGATGTGAGCAATGGCAGGTGATCTTGCAGGCTGTGCTGAGGTCTTCCACGTGGTTGAGCTCTCCTCCCAAAAGGCAATATCACATGTGGCAGGAGGGAGCAGTGTGATTTCCCCCATCATCTCTTTTATCTTTCTTATGGTCCCCTATAATTCTTGGTTAATAAACACTACTCTCCTCCTTTTCCAGCTCTATCAAACAGGGGAATTCAAATATTATGATTATGGCAGTGACAACATGCTACATTACAACCAGGTAAGAAAAATCTATTCTCCTTTGCTAGTTTTAAAAGAGAAAAAAAAGAAAATGAGAATTAAAATGTTGCAGTAGCTGAGATTTAATTTTATGGGTGTTATGGAATTTACCTTATATGGTCAAACAAGTTTGTAATTTTCTTACAAAAAAAAGAGATCTGTGACGTCATTCAGTGATGAATTTTTGACTCACTGGTGGAAAGCACAGGAGGCCAAGGCATATTCAGGATCTCTGTGCCATCTCTTGTGACAGAGGAGAAATTCCAACCAGCAATCAAAAATACTTTGAACATGCCTGTGACCTCCCAGGCTTTCCTTCCTGAAGCCACACTGTTTGTCTTCCAGACCACACCTCCCTTCTATGAGCTGGAAAAGATGAAAGCCCCACTTGCTGCATGGTATGGTGGCAGGGACTGGATTTCAGCCCCCGAAGACGTAAACATCACACTACCTCGTATAACCAATGTGGTGTACAAAAAGTACATTCCAGAATTCGTCCACTTTGATTTCCTGTGGGGTATGCAAGTGTACGAACAAGTGTACAAAGAAATTCTTGAACTGATGGAGAAAAGCACCTAGGGATGGACTGGTGGCAGTAATTATTGGTTTCTCATTTGACTTCTGGGACTTCTTTAATTACAAAAAAAAAAAAAAAAAAAGGAGGGTGAAAAGGCTCATTACACTGCTACACTTTGTTTGGATTGATATTACTCTGGCAAGTGAGAAAAACAAGCAAATCAAACGATCAGGAGAGCACACTGGATTTAGGTCAAATAAGTTGAGGTCTTTGCAGAAATTAGGCATAGCCCTTGGTCCTGGAGTCTCCCAGGTGCCTCACTCACCTGCATTTCCAGTAACAAACAATTTCAGTGGAATTTGGCTCCTGGTCACTGTTGTGAGCTCTGGCCTCCCTATGCTTGGGTTCCTAGCTGCAAACACCTGGACAGTGTCTCAGTTCCCTCCTGGATGCTGGACATGAGAGTAGGTGTGCTCAGGTGGGACCATGTGGTGGGTCAAGTGATGAACCCTGCCAGTGTAGCTTTTTCCACTTCTG
This sequence comes from Actenoides hombroni, assembly GCA_024336885.1. Taxonomy (NCBI): domain Eukaryota; kingdom Metazoa; phylum Chordata; class Aves; order Coraciiformes; family Alcedinidae; genus Actenoides; species Actenoides hombroni. The sequence goes on from WUAM01000287.1 coordinate 25,479,456, forward strand.
GTGACTCCTCCAAGCCAAGAATCCCGACATCCTGACATTTGTTGCTTTACTTTACAGTCAGAAAGAGCTTTTTTGTCACCAGAAACTTTCTGCCTAGTGACAATGGAAAGAGCTCATGTTTTTTTTCCATGAGAACTGTCCATGTTGCTAACATAGGGAACACCTTTCTCAAATTCATGGTGGTTTGGATAACACCAGCCTTTCTCCTACACAGAAGGGTTTTCAGTAAGTTCTATGAGGAAACACCGTTTTGCACCATTTTAAGCAATATTCCCAAGGGTCAAACCCCGTGGAGAGGTCACTTTTTTCCAACTCTCAGGAAATGCTTTTGTTTTCCTTATACAGGAGAGAGAAGAGTGTGGTGGAAGCCAGTAATGAGTCTAACTCTGTTTTCAGCTTATGGATTGTACTTCTTAATAATATATTTTTTAGGGGAGGAATTGTGAATTTGCTTGTTTTTGTAACTATGTTCTTAAAATATGCCTAGGAGCAAGCAGGGTGAAGGATAAGAATCTCTTTCCACAAAGATGTACAAATAATAATAGTAATAATAATAGTAATAATAAAGTAAGATGAGGTCCACTGGACTCTGTGTGGTTGTACTGCCTTAAACCTCTGGAGGAGTAGGGGGGGTTTCAGCACAGGCATCATGCCATGTGTGAGAGAGGGAGAGATGCTTGTCCAACACTCCCCTGCTTCAGGATAACCTTCAGTGGCTTGTAATGCTGGCAGATGTCCCTTACCCACGATGCAAATGGCATCCCAGGTGGGCCACAGAGGGCAGGCTGGAGGGTGATGAGGGTTATCAAGCCCAGCATGGCTGTTCTCCAGAGGGAAATTTCAGGTCTTACCAGCACACTTTCATCCAAGCGTCTGGAGATGGTGAGTCAGGGCTGTTGGTGCACATCCTTGTAGAACAACTGCTGTGGGCTCTGAGTTATCATCAAAGGGGACCAGCTGCACAAGTGTGTCACTTTCCATCCCTACAGCTGGAGTTGACCACAGGAGAAAACAGAACAGGGTGATCTCAGTGTGTAAGAATTGGGCTATGAGTTAGATATGATCTATCTGGAACAACAGTGATTAGCTACCTTGCTTAGTATATTTGTAATTACATCATTTTTGCGTAATTAATTATTTACTGCAGAGCTCTGCCCTGGAGCATCATTCTTGCAGGACTGTACTGTGTTCATGCCATCAATGCAAATGCAAGAAGACATTTCTGTCTTCGCAAATAAACACCCAAAGCTTGACCAGATGTTTCCCCAACAGACTTCTGAAAAGCTTGCAAGAACTTATTTATATTTAGTTAAAAAGTACTAACTTTTTAATTCTGAAAAGTTTTAAGAATTGTGGGGGTTTGTGTCTTGTCTTTCTATTCAGGTTATAATGTTTCTGCCACTTCTGTAATTACCTCATACTTCTGTATTATCTGATGCAATGTTAGTATTGTATAATCTTCATTCATTGGCAGTCTCCCACGATGGAGCATTTTGGTGAAGTTTTCTCTAAATCAGGTTCTGGAAGCACTGTTCTCCCTGTGGCACTGGTACTTGCTTCCCGTCTCCTGTTAAAGGATCAGCAATGGTTGAAGTGGTGCCTTTTGGAAGCAAACAGAACCATAAATAATCAAGGTGCTTGTAGCATAAATATTGTGATGTTCTGGAATCTGGGAGTGCCTTGATCAATAAACAGATTGAGTTACATGGCAGGCTGTGGTGATTGTGCCAGGACTGGAGTCCTTGCATGCCTCAAGTCTGTTAGGCAAGTCAAAAGTCATAAGGTGGTTCCATGGTGACAGCACAGGTCCAAGGTCAGGCTGTGACATCAGCCCAGTTGTCTGGGTCCAGATCAACTCCATCTCTTGCCCTTTGACTTCACAAACAGCATGAGGCCCACCACACCAGTGAATATATTCATGTTGCAGAAGTGCTCTGTTTTCATTCTCTGTGCGTGAGCAAACCAACTTCAGTCATACACCTACATTTGTGGAGGGTGTGTCATTCAGATTTCTTTCAGCTGTGTTCATGCAAAGCCATTCTTGACCTGCTTGCACATAGCACACAATGCCAGAAGAGCTTAAAACCATGTCACATCATGTCACATCAAAATACAGTGCTTGCACTATGTTTGCTGACCTATAATTTTCTATCATCATCATGGTCAATGCAAAAAAAGGTAATACACACATGAACTGTGGAGCGTATCATCGGCTCCATGGACTGTGGAGCACAGGGTCAGCTCCAGGCTGTGTCCACACTGGAGAGGTGGTGAGCACACCTACTACAGCATCCTTCCCACTTGAGAACTATGCACAGGCACACACCTAAAGTGAAGTTGCACTTTTGTAAGTAACCCTAGGATTTCTTTGGTGTCTGCTTTAAGCAACGTACTGGCCTATGATGTTATTTAGAAACTGATTTGCACCAGGATTATCTAGGACAAGATCAAGTTACGTCAGATGGTGTACTGTCTTTTCATGTTTTTTTTGATCTGTAACAGCAAGTCTGACAACAATTTCCAGCAGTCGCTGGCATTGCTAAGCAGAATCAGAGTTTGATTCAGTTGAGGACGTGTCATTTTCTTATTTCAGGAACAATGACCAATTTCTCTGTTATTTCATACACTATTTCCAAATTTTCTTTTGTGATTACTGGATTCTTGGAAGACAGATCACTAACTGGTGTTTTGAGACTTGTATTTTTGTATATTGGTACTTCAGTCAGATGGGAATGGTGGAGGGCCATGGAAAGTTACTGTTAGACTAAATCATGATCACATGTAACTACCTCTGGCACTCTTCACAAGTCTGTGTTGGTCTCCATTCCTGACCCTGGACATGTGGGACATGTTACTTCTCCATGAAGGTTTCTCATAGCCCTGACCAAGGCATTGGCTAAGCTGAGCCCAATTAGCTTTTCTCCAATAAAAAAGCCCAAGAGCGCTACGATACTAATTAGAAAAATTATACTGTTTCTTTATTGAGAAAATTTGCTGAAGTTGGCCCAGGTCTGATCATGAACAAATCAAACACTTTTATCTTTAAAATACTTTTTAAAGCCAGTTGTGCAATGAAGAGAGTTCAGAGAAGAAGTACAAGAAATTCAGGGCTGTTCTGAGGTCTTCTGAACAAAGAAATGAGGGCAGAATTAGCTGAGACAAACCACCGGTGACTGCATCTCTGTTATTTTGCAATAGGCATTTAGAAACATTTATGCTTTTGTTGATTCAGTTTCACTACTTGGAATAAAGTGATTGCATGAACCAATCCAGCAAGCTGTTGTGAAAAGAACCGGTTGTTTCATCAAGCTTTCCCATGCAACTCTAGCTACAGTGAAGCTACTACATGTGTAATCAAAGATGCTGGAGAAATCCCAGCCTAGCTGAGCAGCTTTAAACTAGGAGAGGTGCAAGGAGACAGTCACTGCTTTCTGTATCAGGTTCTTTAATTGATCAATTTGTCCAAGACTACTGGACAGGAATCATGCTTACCTGGCAGGAATTACATAAAAGTTGATGTTCCCTTATTGCTAAAATCAGAATGATACTCATTTTCCCAGTTCAGGATGCCAAGACCAGATGAGAGTTAGTTAAGCATCTCCCTGCTTGTGACTGGCTTACTCTTGTGCTTGGCAAGAGGCAACAGATAGAAGGTAACAAGCAGCAACCTGGGCGTACAGTCCAGTGTCTTGTACATGCATGAAGGCATCAGGAGAAACACCAGAAAGGGAGTTAGAGGAATGGTCTGCATTGATAGCTGAGGACATGATTAACACCAACCAAACTGGTAAGCACTGAGGAATGTGCTGCTTGCATTGATATGCCACCAAGAAGGTGATTCATCAGCAGAACACCTGAACCTGGTAACAGAAGGACAGCAGTGGGGATACAGCACATTTAATGGGCTGTTTCTCTTCCTGTTATCCCAACAGCAGGATGGGTTACAGTCCTAAGATACCTCAAACAAGAAAATGAAAGACACCTAACAACAAGGTTTTCTAATATTTATGAAGCATGAAGTTAACAAGATGCAGAAGCAAAACATCATGCCATAGTAACTTTTAACTTCTAGAGGACCTTAGAGGCCAAGAAAGAATTGGCCTTTGGTCCTCGAGGAGAAGTCAGAAGGCATGTGGAGGATGCAGTAGCTGGCAACCCTTGCCTTTCATGTCACACTCAGGTGACCTTGGCCAGACCACCAGGATACACACATTTTGGCCCCTCTGAGACTGTGTGTATGAAAGTGCTGATTGGTACAGCCTACTTAGCTAGAAAATTAAATAAAATACCTTTCTATTTCTAAACAGTCTTGGTTTTCTTACACTAGTTCCCATAACAATACCATAAAAATACCCCATGGCTGTAGTTATACAGATTCATTTGAAAACGCCCGTGATAGCCTATTTAATATTTGGTCACGCGCCTTGCCATTTATTATGGGGTCCTGACACCGTGGGTTAATACAAGTGACTATTTAGCAATTCTGTTAAGTGTATAAACTCAGCAGTACCATGATGGTATTTCTCTTTCCACCTGAATTTGCACCTGTATGTTTTGAACGCCCAGTTCTGGTCTCCTAATTTCAAATAACTCAAAGGTCTTCACTTCTTCCTTTGACTAAGGCACACAAGTTTCTCAGTAAAAAGCTAGCTGTCCTTTGTGGGCAGTTTATTTCCTTCCTACCACAGTTATGATAGGTACATATGCTAAATCACACACTAGCCTCAGCATGGATACGCTGCTCCAATAGCTTTGTCCCATGATCCGAGGATGCTGGAGAAGACTCTGCTGCCTTTCCAACTTCTGTTAGTACCTACTACTAGTATTTAGTACCAGATAACTAGTCCTCAGTGGAAGCAGAAGATGGCAGCAGACCTGAGAGTGGATGAATTAGCTGGCCATACGAGTAAAAGGTGAAGTCTGTCTTGATCCTGTCAAAGGCAACCTGATGGTAGAGTAGAAAAACACAAGATGGGTAGGAGTTCCTCCATCTATAGGGTGTTTTTCAGCTCCTCTTGGCACACACACTGGAAGTGCCTTCTACAGAACCCATAAAGTCCATCTTGTAAAGTCCCTCTTAGAGAATCATAGAATGGTTTGAGTTGGAAGAGAGCTTAATGATCATCTAGTTCCAACCCCCCTGCCACCAAGGACAGGGACACCTTTCACTAGACCAGGTTGCTCAAAGCCCCATCCAACCTGGTCTTGAACACATCCAGTGATGGAGCATCCACAGCTTCCCTGGGCAACCTGTGCCTGTGTCTCACCACACTCAGAGTGAAGAATTTCTTCCTAATTTCTAATCTAAATCTCCCCTCTTTCAGTTTGGAGTCATTACCCATCATCCTATCTCTATAAGGCCTTGTAAAACATCCCTCCCCAGCTTGGGAGTAGGTCCCATTCAGATACTGGAAGGCTGCAGTAAGGTCTCACTAGAGGTTGCTCTTCTCCAGGCTGAACAACCCCAACTCTCTCAGCCTGGCCTCATAGCAGAGGGGTTCCAACCTTTGGATTATCTTTGTGGCCTCCTCTAGATCCACACCAACAGATCCATGTACTTCTTGTGTTGGGGGCCCCAGAGCTGGACCCAGCGCTGCTGGTGGGGTCTCACCAGAGCAGAGGGACAGAATCCCCTCCTTCGACCTGCTGCCTATGCTGCCTTTGATTTAGCCCAAGATAAGGTCTGGGTTTTCTGGGCTGCACTTGCACATTCATTAAAGGCTCATGTTGAGCTTTTCATCAACCAACACCCCCAAGTCTTTCTCCTCAGGACTGCTCTCAATCTATCCTCTGCCCAGCCTGTATCTGTGCTTGGGACTGTCCTGACCCAGGAGCAGGACCTTGCACTTGGCTTTGTTGAACTTCATGAGGTTCACACACGCCCATCTCTCGAGCCTGTCCAGGTCCCTCTGGATGGATACCTTCCTTCCAACGTGTCAACTGCACCACACAGCTTGGTGTTGTCCACAAACTTGCTGAGGGTGCACTTGATCCCACTGTCCGTGTCACCAACAAAGATGTCAAACAGCATCAGTCCCAGTACAGATCTCTGAGGAACGATGTAGTAGGATTTTTCCGCTCATGGGAATGGGAAGTCATTTTCAAAAACCCAAAGTAGACACGGTGACAGAAGTAAGATAATGAAGCAGTAAAGGCCCTTGCCACACCCACTGTCAGGAAGACAGCACCCACACACAAGAGTCCCTTTGTGTCAGTGGCTGCAGCACTGATAGAAAATTACAGTCTGGTGGATGGAGTAACACACGCGTGTTTTGGGCTGTGTTTCACAACTCACATGCTGCTCATAGACTGTGGCTGGTATGAACATAAGAAGTCAACCTAATCCATGACCAGGAAACATGTAATCAAGCAGAGCACCTGGTAGACAACTGAAGGTGTAAGGTGAAAGGTCACAAGCTGGAGGTGGAGAACGAACACGTTTACACTGTGCAATACCTGTCACTTCAGCCAAATGGAGGCATTGCACAAGCTCTCCTTCACTCTGACATCCATCAGCAAGACGCTAAGCTTGGTGTTTTTCTAGCAAATATTGCAGAGGTTTTGAAAATTGCCTTACTCTTAGGCGTAAGGGCTATGTGGAGGTTGCCCAGCCCACTGTCACTTCTGAAGAGTACTGTAATCACCAATGTTTCCCATCCAGGGAGTCTGTGAAGCCTGTCCTGTCCTTGGTGGGTGTATGGAGAGATCAGCATGCTCCTGAGGCATTGTGAAGCTGGTGGACCCCAAGTCTTCTTGTGGCCCCAGAAGCAGTTCTAAGAGGTATTCCCTGGGAGTTAGGAAATGACCCTTTATAAAGAAAACCTTTGGATTTTTTTTACCACAGCTATCATGAGTTTAAGCCAAAAACTCAATAGCCAAAATTCCTCAACACATGACTCCAGCTGCTTTTGAAACATAATCCTTTGTAAGCATGGAAGTCATGACCACATGGCCAGGGAGAGGAAGTTATCAAAGATATAACCAGCACACACATCGCTTGATTGGAGGACACGTGACATTGTCCAGCATGGTGTTAGCGTAGCAGGGCTCTGACACAACGTGCTCGTTTTAACACTGGTGATATTAGAGGCTCCACCATTCACACCACCAGCCTCATCGGACACGACAGTGGGCTCTGCCTGGTAATGTATTTTCCTCTATGTCATTCAAATCTGCATTGGAGCTATCCTGAGGGTGAAAAAGCAGCTTGCTTTTTTTTCTTGGTAACTTGCGTCTTGGTAATACCATAGAGAGGGTTATCGGGAATGTTTCAGAGGGCAGATATATCTCACAGTGTGGGAGACCCATTGAGAGGAGGAAGAAAGGAGGTAGAGAGTAACCAGACGACTGGTGAGAATATTTGCAACTCATGCTACTGGGCTGAAGTTAAGCTCTAACTTTTAAGAGCCTGGCAAAGGATTAGAAATCATATGTAATATTAACAGCATATATAAAGAATAGGTCTCTGCTCAGGACAGAAGTCTGTAGGGCAGTCAAAAAGGTTTCTGGCTTTTTCAGGATACACTTGTTTAAGCCTTCCTATGATGCTCTACCGGTTTCAGTTCATAGGATCCTTCAGTTAATAATGGCTTCTGTGTGCAAAAGCTAAGAAACAGAGAAACAGCAAAAGCATAGACATATAGCCCAGCCAATGTGTTCCTTCTGTAGCATAAGCTCTTACTCCAGATTAATTCCCTCTTGGTGACAATTACCCCAATGTATATTCTATGACTTCAGTTTGTGCATTATAAAGCTGTTGCTCTTCTTTTAACAAGTAAAGATATAAAAATGAGTCTTGCCTACTACCAGATCTAGTCTGTACAGAGGAGTAAGAAAAGCCTTGTGTGGACTGTAATGGAAGCTGGAACTGGGAATTCCCTCTGTTTCCTCAGCCCAGACCATTATATATGGTCTTCAGAAATATAAGGATCTTAACCCATCATAACCAAGTAGAAACAGACCTTCATAACAATGTGGGATAATAATAATAATAAATAACAATAATAATTTACACAGACACAAGATGTGGCTGTTTATTGCAATCCTGATTTTGATACAAGCACCTGCAAACTCAGAAGACGACATCGAGCAGAAAAACTCTATTAATCCCACAGCTTTCATGAATATTGTAAGTAAAGAGAACTTTTTAATTTCTACTCTGAAAGTTTGCAGACATTTAGCTGGGGAAGAGAGGGATGGAGAGAGGGCTTAGATCACGGCATATGCTGTTTTTATTGAGCAGTTGCCTCCACACCACCATTAGCAAGCCCTGCTCCTTGAAGGAGTCCCCTTCCTCCCAGCAGTATTAAGTGCAATTGTCAGCAGGTCAATTAGAGATGGGGGTAATCTTGGTCTGGATTTGATCAGACAGCTTCCTGGAGGGTAAAAAATTGTGCATTGCTCCTCTCCTTCAGCTGCAGTACATTGCTAAGGGCTGTGTCCAGCTGAGTTCTCAAACCTCTGAAGGTGGGTTTAGTTGGACTCAAGACATGGGCAATAAAATTGCTGAAATTAATCTCTTCCACCAGCCACGTGACAAGGCAAGCATACCATGATGTGTAGGCAGGATCATGGCTTTATTTCACCAGACTGAAACTGCCCAATCTCTGGAGTTTTCAGCATAAATAAACCTCAGGCAGAGCTTCAGGAGTCTTGCAACAAATCCTCCAGGGCTTGTCCTGTTGTCCTTCCAGTCAGCCCAGCTCAGCAGGTTCAATATGCCCCATCACTTTATCCGCCCCACGCATCAGCTCAGAGCCTGACATGATGTGTCCTGCCACTGGTGTCAGCTGTCAGTAAATCCTTTTGGTTTCAATCTTGGTTTTTGGAAACATTCCAAATGCATGTGCTGCTGCTGCTGCAGGGGAGCCCTGCTGCCACCAGCTCCCCTCCTGCTCACAGGCACGAGCCCATGGCTGAGTGTCTCCTTTTCCCTTGTCCATCTCACTGGGGCAAGTGTGGGTTCAGACAGAGCACCATCTTTCCCCAGGCCAAGCAATGTCCCAGCTGCTGCAGGGTTTTGGTTTTACAAAGGTAGCCCAGCAGATGAGGGATGCTCTCTTCAAGACAAATAAGCACCTCAGCTACAGAAAGCTTTCCACCTGTTTTTTCTTCCCCCAGAGCCAAATTATCTGCTATGGAGGGTACCCCAGTGAGGAATATGAAGTCCTGACTCTTGATGGCTACCATGTCAGACTGAACAGAATTCCTCATGGGAGAGAAAATCCTAGGAGCAAAGGTACATCTCTATTTCACAAGGAAATCGGCAAAAAAAGAAACCAGCAAACACTTAATGTAACAAACAGGTGAAGGGATGAACGTTACTCATCTAATTTTTTCACCATAAATTTGTGACTTTGGGGTATGAAACAAGCCTCTACATCTGAGCTTTCACATGGTTATTGTCAGTGGCCACAGTATTGAGCTTGTGGGGATGAGCACCTGGAGTCTGGAGGGACGTCCACAGCTCTTCAGCCTGAGACAATGAAGGCAACCACCACTAGACAACTATAGCAAGGATTTCTTTGTCAGGAGAAGTCATTAAAAAGGATGTTGTAAGTCCTCTGGCAGTGCAAGAAAGAGGCTTTTTTATCCTGAATTTGGAATGAGGACGTAGAGAAATTCTGTTTCACTGAAATACCCTGTTTCTTTCACATCCAGGGGCCAAACCAGTCGTGTTTCTCCAGCATGGGTTCTTTGGAGCCAGCAGCCACTGGGTGGAAAATCTAGCTACCAACAGCCTTGGCTTCATACTAGCAGACTCTGGCTATGACGTCTGGCTGGGAAACAGCCGGGGAACAAGCTGGTCCCAGAAACACCAGCACCTTTCAGCTGACCAGGTTGAATTCTGGGATTTCAGGTGGGCTGGAGTGGATTACAAAAGCATGGCAAACTTCTCTGCCAGTCATTAACCTCTAGGCAGAGGTGGGTGGCTCCAAGCAGGCAAGTCAGAGCACCTAATCCCCAGGTATGGCCTCCTCCAGACCTCCTGGTGATGTGCCCAGGAAGGATGGAGGTACTTGTGCAGACCTGCCCACTGCATGATAAGAGCATATGGTGCTGCTGTCAGCATGGGGTCACTCACACTTTGGAGTCACCAGCTATATCCTGGGGCCTCTGCAGGGTCCTCCCTGGGCAAGCCCCCCAGCAAGGTGTCCACAAGCGTCATTGCCACCTCCCCTTCTCACAGACGTTGTCCACAGAAACCTGGTCCCCAGAACAGCTTTTTAAGGTGCTACTGCCTCTCTAGAGCTGATCTTCAGAGAATTTCCCTATTTCCCGAATTTCCCAAGCTCATAAACACACTTCCAGGAAGAAAATACTAATATTATTAGGTCTGCATTTCACCATATCACACTAAAATGCCCATGGGCAGGAACTAGAGCTCCATTCCCTTCTGGGAAAGAGCATCTCTTGGAGCAGAGATGGTGCTGTAATCCCGACAAGAGACAACTCTGGGTCTGCAGAGCTGCTATGTATTGCACCTGAATGCACAGCTGGCCAGGCTCTGCATGGTTTTTTTACTGCTAGCCATGGTTATGGGAGGACTAATCCCTTCTAGGGAAGGATGAGGCCACAGCAGGAGTGATGCCTTCAGACCCTGTGCAGTTTCACCCAGCACAGTGCTCTCCTAGCTCATAAGAATTTTCTACTGGAAGATCAGCATCAGATGTTAAATCCTGCAGTATATAAGTAATGCAAGGCTGCAAAAAAATTCACAGCTGAGTTTGCTCTCCTGGTGTTACCTTATAATCAATGCACTACTCCTGTATTGCAGCTTTCATGAGATGGCGATGTACGACCTCCCAGCTATGATCAACTTCATTCTGCAGAAGACTGGGCAGAAGCAGATATATTACATTGGCCACTCCCAAGGCTGCGCAATTGGTGCGTTAGCAGAGGTTGCACATTATGTTGCTTGAACCACCTTGAAAACATTAATTTTGGTGTTTGTAAACAGAAAGTGAGGAGGTCCCATTTTTGTGGGCTGCTGAGAAGGCAGGCTAGGTAGAAAGTCCCTTACAATGACAAGTCCCACAGCAGCCATGCTTTTTGTACAAGACACCTAGGAGAACCAGTGTGCTGCTAGGGTAGTAAAAAAGATCCTGGTGACCTCAGTAAGCTCCTTGCCGCAACTATAATTCAACCTAGAAAACCAAGTTGCAGCGTTCCACATCAAAACCAAAGGTGTTTTGCATGCAGGTTACAGCTTCTGCTTTCCAATGAAATGCATGGTGCTTCTTTGATTCTATGATGCTGGAAGAGTATAGGAATGTTGTCTGGTTGTGTAGTGACAAGGTCAGAAAGGTCAAGGTGCAGCTGCAGCTGAATTTGGCAAGAGACACAAAGAGTAAGAAGGGCTTCTACAGGTATGTCAGCCAGAAAAGGAAGGTCAAAGAAAGTTTAACCCCTTTATGAACACTACTGCCAAACTTTTAACAAGACACTTGGGGGGATACTGGTGGATGAAAAGCTAGACATGAGCTGACAATGTCTGCTTGCAGTCCAGAAAGCTAACTGTATCCTGAGCTGCATCAAAAGAAGCGTGGCCAGTAGATTGATGAAGGTGATTCTCGCCCTCTAGTCCATGCTGGTAAGACCCCATTTGCAGTCCTGCATCCAGCTCATGAGGCCTTAGTACAGGACAGACATGGACCTCTTGGAGTGGGTCCAGAGGAGGGCCACAAAAATGACCAGAAAGCTGGAACACCTCTCCTGTGATGACAGACTGAGACAGTTGGGGTTGTTCAGCCTGGAGAAGAGAAGGCTTCAGGGAGATCTTATTGGGGCCTTTCAATACTCAAAGGGGGTCTATAAGAAAGATAGGGACAATCCTTTTAGCAGGGCCTGTTGAAACAGGACAAGGGGTAATGGTTTTAAACTAAAAGAGGGTAGATTAAGACTAGATACGAGGAAGGAATTTTTTATGCTGATGGTGATAAAGCACTTACACTGGTTGCCCAGAGAAGTTGTGGATTCAAGTTCAGGTTGGATGGGGCTCTAAGCAACCTGGTCTAGTTAAAGATATCCCTACTCACTCCCAGGGGAGTTGGTTTAGATGACTTTTAGAGCTCCCTTCCAACTCAAAACATTCTATGATTCTATGATTCTTTCACTAACTAGGCCATCAGGGGTGTGAGAAAACCTCTGCGATGATGATACCCCTTAGAAGTGGTTGATGGAAGATGGCAGCCCTGTTCCCTTGGTAAATGGGTCAGGACTTCCCATCAATGGGTCATGGAAGTGCCTCATCATCCACTTTTAATCACAGGAATAAAGGTGTTGTCTCCTTTTGGAAATCTCCAGCAGTAACGTTAAGCAGAAAGGTGGCAAGAGATCACAGATTTCTAATTAGAGATAATACTGGCTAAACAGATCTGGGAAGCTGGTCCAAGGAATCCTTGGATTAAGCACCTGAAGAAAGATTGACCAAGTCTTAGATTGTTTGGTTTTGGTTTTTGTTTTTTTCAGCATTCATTGCATTTTCATCCATGCCAGAACTGGCTCGGAAAATCAAAATGTTTTTTGCCCTGGCTCCAGTGGTGACAATGAAGTACACCAGAAGTCTTATCTTGAAAATGTCCTTCCTTATGGACAGGCAATTCAAGTTGTTGCAGGTAGGGGATTACCCCACGCTCTCTTCCCCAAACACATTAGTGGCATCGTGCCCAGATGCAGTCCCCAGGGCTATCCAACGCAGTAGAGAACAGTCAATTCCTGTTGATTTATAAGCACAGACACAATTCAGGAGCAGGTGCACTCCTGCAAGGTTGTTTTGTTGAGTGCATGTCTTCCTTCCATCAGTAGGATCTTCAGGCATCAAAACTGGTCTTTCCATGGGGACACTTACTGAATTCCGGGACAGACCATCTGGAAAAGAGCATCTTTGCTGTGTGGATGTTAATGACAGTGAAAAATCAATCCAACACTTGGAGGAAGTGTGGGGAAAGAGGAGAGTCACAAACACTGATTTCCCTGGTGTGCATTCAGTCAGCATTGACTCCTGCAATGAGCTGTACTTTCAGAGGCACAGGGGGGCAAAGGAAAGCAGATTTGACTCCTATGGACACTCTGTGCTGCACATCCCCTCACTGGACAGTTGGTGGGACATCAGCCAGTGGTGGGTTGGGGGAGGCAGTCCAAGAGCTAGGTTACAAGAAGGAAAATCAAGAAGTCAATCTTGCCCTTTGCTTCTGCAGCTTCTGCTCGGCAGAATGGATGCCTCTCTGTGGATAAAGAAGCTGTGGAGGTTTCTCCCTCATTTGTGCAGGTACCCGCTGCTGCACAAGCCCTGTGCCAACCTCCTCTTTCTGATGGCTGGCTACAACGAGAAGAACCTCAACATGGTGGGTATGCCACCCTGTGTGGAGGCAAGGGAGTTGGAGCCCTGGGATGCACTGCTCAGGAGCACCAAGCAGCAGCCATTGGCTCTGCCCACTCCCCTGCCTGCCCCCTCCCTGCCAAACATCCCACCCAGCCTGCTACAGCCGCTCACTCCCAGTGCTCATGGGCAAGCAGATGTTGCAAGGACAACATGTGTCCCTCTGCCAGATCCCTCTCTCACTACTTCTCCTCCCCGGATGGGAAAAGTTCTCAGGCTCTGCTGTGTGAGTGCTGGTGGCCAGGCGGCACTTGCTAGCATCTCTGAGTTAGGGCTGCCTGTCACAAAGATCAGCTCTACTCCCTACCAGCACCCTTGGGGTCTTCCTACCCACTCTACATCAGTCTGCTGAAGCAGCATCTGGATGACCATGGGTAGTCACTAAGGTCTTGAGGACAGCCTGTGAACCCAGATGAAGTAACCACAGAAGCTGAGGATACCACATCATTCACCACCATTCTCCTCCTGGAGCTGTCTCAGAGCACTTGATTTTTAATGAAAATTGTATTCCTGAGTCCGACCCAACTCTCCAGGCAGTGTGACTCAGCATTGGCTGTTTTGGGAAACGTATCAGCTGGCAGCTGCCATCCTTGCACCTCCCCGCTGGAAAGCAATGATAACTTGAATATGCTTCCTTGCAGACACGGCTGGATGTGTACACATCACACTTTCCAGATGGGACATCTGTCAAAAACATGATGCACTGGATGCAGGTAGGTTTCCTGAAAGGCAGATGCTTCCCCCCTGGGATGGTGCCTTTACTGAGAGTGTGGTGAGTCCAAGACAGACATGAGAGTTTGGGGATCTTGGACTTTAGCAGCTTGTGAGAAAGTAATGGCAAGAGCCCAGGAGTACAGAAGAGGCGCTGGATGCAAGATGAGCTGAGCTGGTCCCAGCACAGGCCACAGGACACTAGGGTGTGCACCCTGGTCTGTGCCAGGCAGGATAAAGGAAGGAATGGGGAGGCCACAGCTGATTCCTAGGACCAGTCTGAGTCCCACAGAGGTCCCCTAAAGCAGAGCAATCACAAGACACCATGGTGATGGTGGGTGGAAGCCAGGGCTTACAAAGAGAAGCTGGGGGATCTGGACTTGCTCAGATGGAGATGAGGAGGCAAAGGGAGATCCACCAGCACCTCCCCCTGCCCAAAGGAGTCCCAGAGACACCAGGGCCAGACTCTGTCAGCTTGAGTGTGCTGCAGCTGCGGCATTGGCCCTGCTGGAAACAGGGTCAGGCTGGACACCCCTACCCTGCTACCTTCTTGCAAGAGGTAAATTACAGGTAACGGAGAAGGTGAAAAAGTTCTTTTCAATCAATGCAACTATTGTGCAAATATCTGAGCTTTTGACCCTAGCACAGAAGGAACTCTTATAATAACTGGGCTCTGTACCCTGAGCCCGAAGCATCATGCAAAGGTAAGGATGACTAGGCTGTTGATGGAAAACTCACCAACGCAAAGTCCTCCAGCAGCATCCTGCGCACACAGCACACCTGGTGATGAGCAGGTTTTCAGAGGCACGAGCATTGCACTGGGACAGCCAAGGAGTCACATGCAACACCTTGGTTTTTCAACCCATAGCTGGGGACAGGCAAGGAGCTGGAGGTCAAAGCAACACCCTATTAAAGGTGGAAAGCCTGATTTTGCAGGGATGCCACCTTCTCCTGCAACATCCATGCGAGCACCCTCTTATGATGTGGTCCCTCGAGGAAGTCAGGAGATGTTGGACCCAAGCAGTGGCACTCACTGTCCTCCCACTGCAGATCTATCCTCTTGTCCCAGGTGATAAAATCGGGAGAATTCAAAGCCTTCGACTATGGCAGTGAAAACCCAGCTGTGTACCATCAG
>WUAM01000287.1:25505520-25518582 GCA_024336885.1 Actenoides hombroni
GACGGGGAACGTGCGTCGGTGCGCAGGCCCGCCTCCGGGCACTGGGGCCTGGCCTCACGCACGGGACGTGGGGCCCTTGCACCGTGCACGGGGCCTAGCACCGGATCTCTGCACCGGGCATCGGGAGCCGGGACGCTGCACCGTGCACGGGACCTGGCGCCGGATCTCTGCACCGGGCACGGGGCGTGGCGCCGGGCACCGAGTCCCTGCACCATGTATGGCCTTAGGCACTGCTTACCAGGAGACCAGCGCCGTGCACCGGTGCCCGGCACCATGTACGGTCTCCGGACCGTGCATGTGCCCGACACCGCTCACCGTGTGCCTAGACCGTGCAGCGGGGCCTAGCGCCGCGCACGGGCCCGGCGCAGGGTGGTCACTGGGCTGCGCCTGCTCGGATCGGGATCGCAAGGGGAACTGCCCGCGAGCCCCGGGCCGGAGCCGCCGGGGGTGACGTCCCGCTGGCTGCCGGTGACTGCAGGCACACAACCGCCACCATGAAGGTCGCCTTAAAATAGCTCGGTGCCGCTGGGCAGCCGGGCCGCAGCGGAGGGCGCAGGGGGCGGGCAGGGGAGGTGTCTCAGCCGGTGGCAGGCAGCTGGATGCCTAACAGGCGGTGTTGGGGGTGATGAACAGGGGCCCCGTTCCAGTACCTGTCGGTGCAGAAGACGGGGGCACGGCAGAGCGTGGGCCTCATCCAGCTGAACCGGCCACAGGCGCTCAACGCCCTCTGTGAGGGGCTGATGGAGGAGCTGCGGCGGGCACTGGAGGCCATGGAGAATGACCCGCAGGTGGGGGCCATTGTCATCACCGGCAGCCAAAAAGCCTTTGCAGGTAGGGCAGGGGTGCCTTTCCCCGCCCTAGATTTTGGGGGGGGGGGCGTTCGGTGTGCCACCCTGTTTCTCTTTGCAGCTGGTGCAGACATCAAGGAGATGCAGAATAAAACTTTCCAGGAGTGCTACAGCAGCGGTTTCCTTGCCGGCTGGGACAAGGTCTCCACCGTCCGCAAACCCATCATCGCTGCTGTCAATGGCTACGCCGTGAGTCCTCCGCATCTTTTCCTTCACCCCCCAGCTCGGCCTTGCCATCCCCTGACCCCCTTCTTCCTCCCCTGTCGCAGCTGGGCGGAGGGTGTGAACTGGCCATGATGTGTGACATCATCTATGCTGGGGAGAAGGCGCAATTCGGCCAACCTGAAATCCTGCTGGGGACCATCCCAGGTGAGTGGGAGGCACCTGCCAAGGGGAGCCCATCCCAGCCGGAGCAGGGACAGTGGGGACACCTAGGTGTCCCTCTCTGGACCTTTCCCTTCCCCAAATGGCTCCAGGCGCCGGAGGGTCTCAGAGGTTGACCAGAGCCGTGGGGAAGTCGCTGGCAATGGAGATGGTCCTCACTGGGGACCGGATTTCGGCGGCAGAGGCTAAGGAGGCAGGTAGGGTTGCAGGTCACCCACAGCACCGCAGGGATCTGGTGAGGAGCTGTCCCCCCATTGCACCACCTCCCACTGTCCTCCTAGGTCTGGTCAGCAAAGTCTTTCCAGTGGAGAAGCTGCTGGATGCAGCCATCGCCTGCGCTGAGAAGATTGCCAGCAATTCCAAGCTGGTGGCTGCCATGGCGAAGGAGTCAGTCAACGCTGGTAAGGGCTGGGGGGCAAACCAAGAACCTGGCTGCAGGACCAGGCTGGGATGGTCTCCCCAGCTTCTTCCTTGCTTTCAGCCTTTGAGACAACGCTGGCAGAGGGGACTAGGACAGAGAAGCGGCTTTTTTATGCCACCTTCGCCACTGTGAGTAGGGGATTCGTCCCCATTGTGGAGGTGGTAAGTGGGGCCATGCAGTGCCCCCCAATCTCACTTCTCCACTCCTCACAGGGTGACCGCAAGGAGGGAATGACGGCATTTGTGGAGAAGCGTAAGGCGAACTTCACTGACAGCTGAGCCCAGGGTGGTGCAGGTCCCTGCAGCTCCCTGCTGCCATCAGTCCCCTGCGTCACCCCACAGAGGGGCTCAGGACCCGTCAGCAACTGATACTTGCCTGGAGTGAGAGGACTGGCACTGGGAGCTGTGTTTGCCATTGCTATTAAAAAGTTTTCTTGGGGCTGCCAGGACATGGGACATCCTTGCTGTAGGGTCCCCCCTGAGCTGGGAAGCATTGGGGTTCACTGAGACCTGCCCCCCACTCCATCATGCTGCGTTCTGATGCTGGGCTGGCCAAGAGCAGCCTTGTGGAGCAATGGGTCTGTGTCTCCTGGGGAGAGGGCAGCCTGCAGCACCTTGGGCGCTGAATTTACCTGGCCTTGGCCTGCCCTGGGCTGAACTGAGGCTGGGGTGATGGGCTGAGTCCTCCATCCCGAGGTATCATCCTCCCCTAAGGTGAGCCCAAGGGGGCCCTACACTTAGCAATAGGTTTCTGGCAGCAGTGAGAATCCCACCAAGATGTGGAGTAGGGAATGGGTTTATTGGGGTGGGGCTCAGGGGTGGTTAGGGAGGGACGAGTTCTCTCAGGAAGCCCCGGGGGTGGCTTTCACTCCTCATTTCACAGGCCAGGCACATCTCCACTCAGCTGTGGTAGAGATGGTCGCGGTCCTCCTCCGGGCCGGTCTGTACCTTAAGGGACAGCATCTGGGGTGGCCCATGGGCATCGACCTCCCTGGCATCATCCTGGTAGTGACGGAGGTGGTCACGGTCCTCCTCCGGTCCCACTTGGACTTGGTGGGGGCCCTGTAGAGGCCAGTCATTGCTGGAGAAGACCTTTATACCTGGTTTCTCCTCTTCAGAGATCTGGCCCTCCTCTGGCAGCTCCACAGCTCGTATGTCCAGGATGCTGGAAGAGTGGAGCAAAATCAATGAGGCTTAAAGATCACAGTACATTAGGGTTCCTAAATATCCCTCTGCACCAGGGGAATCCCACCCCATCAGGGTGAAGGGACTCTGGCAAGCCCCTACCCCAGGAGGCTGCAATGAGCACCTCGGGGAGCAAAGGGCTAATTTAGCCACTTATCCCACAAATGGGCTGGACGGGTCCAGGACACAGGCACTACGGCACCTGCAGCTCCCCAGCAAAGGGAAAACAGCTGGGGCTTGATGTTCAGAGAGTTGGGTGATCTGAGGGGAAGACAGAGAAGGGAGCCCCTTGATTTATTTATTATTTTTGGGGTGTGGGCGGAAAGCAACAAGGTAAATTTATTCTGCCCCAAAATGCTTTACATTTTGGGCTGTTGCTTTGCTGGTTTTTACAAGCCAGATGCACGTGCCCAAAGGTGCATTTGCCTCTTACCTTTCCTTGGCCAAATCCTGCTCCACGGCCAGGGGTTCCTTCTGCCTGATGTTGCTCAGAGCCTGCGGTACAAGAAGGGAGCGCCAGGGGGGTGGCATAGATCATACATGAGTCTCCCTGTGCCCGCTCATCACACAGGGCAGCGGGAGAGTCAGGCAGAGGGTGGGGGCTCACCTGGGTGCTCCTGGGTGCAGGCAGGAGGAGGGCAGCGCCCAGCAGGACTGTGATGCTGCAGAGCCATGAAGCCGTGGGGCTGGAAGAGAGATGGCAGAGGAGCTGTGTTGGCAGTAGCTGTGTTGGCTGGTGCCTGCCTGCATCTACCTGTGCCTAGAGTGCCTGCCCGTATCCTGTGCCTGCACTCACAGCTCCTGCCTCTGCCCACAGCCCCTGCCTGCACCCACAGCTCCTTCCTGACCCCCAGAGCCCACCCCTGCCCACACGTCCTGCTCCCCGGTCCCCCCAAGTGCTGCCCGCTGGGGCTGCGCAGGGCATACCGCTCCATGGCTGCCTTCCACCTGCTGCCTGGCCCTTGCCCCACACTTTGCCCTGCACTTTGCCCACAGGCAGGAGTGGCTGTGCCTGAGGCCACCCATCCCAGGCAGCGCTGGGTGGTGCCAGGCTGTGCTGCTACTGCTGCTCAGGGGAAACAGGGTGTGGGATTAATCCCCCATGCACCCAAGCACCATAATCCTTGTGTACTGTGGCTCTTGCATCCCCCCCTACACCCAGGTGTGTGCGTCTCCCATGCACTGGGGCACAGGCTCCCCTAGGCACCAGGGCTTGTGCATCCCTGTGGCTGATGATAAAGCAAACAGACATGTTTCTGATCGCTGAACAAATGAACTGTGACTAACTGCACTCTCCAAGCCATGAGCAGCAGCAGGGACCATCTGAAAGCCTCCTCTGAGCTGACATTTCCGAGTTGCTGTGTTACATAAATAAGGTGTATTAGAGCACACGTGGGTCCTTGCATGCAGTGGATGTCAAAAGGGAGGAAGATGAAGCAGCTTTAGTTCATAGAGTGGTTTGGATTGGAAGGGACCTTCCAAGATCATCCAGTACAATCCCCCTGCTATGGGCATGGACATCTTCCATGAGATCAGGTGGAGATCAGGGGGTACCTTTTTGCTCACTACAGCTACCTAAAAGAAGGTTGTAGAGAGGTGGGTGTCAGTCTCTTCTCCCAAGGAACAAGTGATAAGACAAGAGGAAATGGCCTCGAGTTGCATCAGAGGAGGTTTAGGTTGGACATTAAGAAGAACTTTTTCATCAAAAGGGTTGTCAAGCCCTGCAACAGACTGCCCACAGCAGTAGTTGAATCCCCATCCCTGGCTGTGTTTAAAAGTCATGTATATGTGGTGCTTAGGGACATGGCTTAACAGGGGACATGTAGAATGGTTGGTTGGGCTCGATGATCTTGAGAGTCTTTTCTAACTTAGAAGATTCTGGGATTCTATTAAAAGCCCCACCCAACTTGACCTTGACCTGTAGAAAAGCACAAGCTTTTTTAACACATTGGAAGCTGAAGAGCCAAATTTGCCCTCTGAAATTAAAAAGGTGGTGGTGGCTGCAGCATGTCTGGGCTGAAGCCCTCTCCAAGGAGATACAATTGCCCCAAAGCCGGAGGGAGGGTTGGAGGAGGTGGTCCAGTCAAAACAGGCAGGGAATTGAAGATGTAAGCAACATCTGCTACCTGCTGGTACAGGCAGATGGCTCCCATGAGCTCAGCAGTGACACAATCAGATGATGTCAGCTTCAGTAAAACCAGCAAGAGGAGAGGAGCCTCATCCAGCACCACAGTGGCCCCCTGTCTTCTGCCGGCTCCCCTGCCAGCTCCAGGACTCCTCTGATGGCCCAGACTGCTCAAACCTCTCCCATGGCTTCCCAACAGCTCGGTGATGTTAGACCATATTCCCATATCTGGAAGTTCTGCTTGCACCTCAAAGCTCGGATAACCCTTGCAACCCCAAAAGGGGCCCTACAGGGCAGGCAGGTCTGCATCCTCTTGCTGGCAGATGATCTCTGCAGGGAGGGTTGTGCTGCTGATCCCACACCCCAAAAGCCCTGTCAGCTTCTGTGAGGATGGGGAGATGTCTCAGCAAGATGTCTTGCTCTTACTGTGGCATTGAGCACTCCCTCAAGTCAGCTGCAACCCTCCCCCTTTCTTCTTCCCCATGTCCAGCATGATGGGGTCCATCTCCATCACATGGGCACCTTCATCTCTCCTACAATAGGAGGAAAACGGGTAATTTTGGGACCTTCAGTACCAAAACTCTTTGCCAGTGCAATTTTTTTTTTCCCTAGGAGATAAGCTTTGGCAAAGTGTGAGTTCCCCCTGACCCTGTGGTGATGGGTTACATCCCACTTCATGTAGGGACCCTGTTTGCGCACCAGGCTGGGTGCAGCAAGCTCCTGGCAGCAGCTCTGCCATCCAGATGCTGGAGGACCTGTGCAGTGCTTTGCTTACAGACATGAACAAGGGAGAAGCTGAAGACATGCTCAGGGATGTGCCCAGCATGTCATAAAAATTTCCAGTCCTGTAGTCCCGAAAAAAGGATCCTGTCCACAGGGTGCAAAGCCAATCGACACACAGAGTCGAGGTGTTTCCTTTATTTTGGTTCTGCAGAAACGGGTGCTGAGTGAGAAATCACAAACCCAGCCCCTGTGAGCCCAAACAGCAGCAGTTTATATACAGTACAAATAACAGAGAAACTAGATACTGATTGGTTAGGGGATTTTACATCACATGTATTCTTGTACGCATGCTCCATCTGTTACCTAATTCATTACACTAAGGTGGTTCTACATGTACATTTCTCCTCCTAGAGGTGTTTTCTAGTATTAAAATCATGACATACATCAGGGACACCTCGATGTTTTGATCTTTGTCCAAATCCTTCTCTGGTTTACGTAACAAAGCCAGAATGAGGCATTATCCACAAAGGTTGACAGAATTTGTCTGTCTCTAGATGCTGCTCTTCATTGTGTTTCATTTCTTGTTATTTTAACCTCTGAGGTCACCCCTTCATTTAGTCTTAAGGCCCTTCCATTCTTGTTACCCTGGTTTCAGGCCAGTTCATTACGTGCTTATTCAGCCTAAATGGTTTTAACTCAAGCCTCCTGACATCACACGAGGGGTGGGTGCAGGCTTGTGCATGTGCACAGTGCAGCTCCATGACACAGCCAGCTGCTTCTATTTCCCTTTCCCCACCTGGCCTGCCTGCCTGCCTGCCTGCCTTCTTTCCTTCCTAGGCCACACAAGCTGTCTGGCTGAGTTTTAAACAGAACAAGGAAGGGAAATCTCCTACATCTCTGTAAACACCATTCCCTGCTCCTATTTGCAGGGATTTCTCAAAGCCCTTTTTAACTTTTGTTCCTGCTGGAGAGGGAGGGGAAAAAAAAAACAACTCTAGACCCTAAGCTTTTTGGACAAATGCTGTCCAAGCAACCTGATTTTTTTCCCTTTATTGACAATTTTTCAAGCACCACGGTCCAACAGGAATCCAAGACCTGGTGGAAGCACACTGAGCCCAACTCTGTGTTTCTCATCTCTCTTCTGGCAGGATGAGATTAAAAAGGAAGGGAAAGATGAGAAGGAAAATAACCTCCATTTGAACCTAATTTGGGGTGTATGTATCGCAAGGGAGGTTCATTCTTCACATCTGACACTGCCTGGGCTTAAAACCAGCATTTCAATTCTCTATGAAGCAATCTTGTAAAAATGCCTTTTATTTATTGACCCAGTTGGAAGCCACTTTATTTTAACTGCCTATGGAGGTGAGCTGCAAGGCACCAGAATGCATTCCCTGACCTGGATAAACCTTTTGCCTGGGTTTCAGTGCAAGCACTGGGGAGCAGAGCAGACTTTGGTGAGATGGAGAAGGTCAGAATTAAGGACCAATGTTTTTTTTTCTGGTTTCTTTTTTTCTTTTTGTAAGCAGTTTCAGCTTCCACACAGTCAGCAGATTGTATCTTGGAATTTCTTGAATCTATTTTATTCCCCAAAAGGGAAAAAAAAAAATAAAAAAAAAATCCTGCATAGTCTCAGCTCCAGCAACTGATCTGGCAAGCTCTGTGTCACAGAGCTCTGCTGCAGTCAGAGACTTTCTGCAAGCAACCGCTATGGAGTTCAGCTGTGCTGTCCCGAGGCCTGTCCTCACTGGGAGCTTTTAAAAAACACAGTGACAAAATGAAAGAATGAAATTAGGAGAATTAAATTAATTGTTGTAATCCACACTGCTCTTCCTCTGGATTTTGATTCTCCCCTCTGCAAGCAGGGCTGGCAGGGAAGTGTGACACCCTGCCTTCAGGCCTGCTGGGGAGGCTGCGGAGATGCAGGGCTTCCTGCAGGAAAAGGGGGGAACACAGCATATTTTGCTGTTCTCCCCACTGCATTTTTGGCATTGATTCCTTCCAAGTTTTTCACAAAGCCTGCCCAATCCCTGCAGCTGCCTAGAGTTTCAGAACGGCATTTGCCAATTGCATGCTCAGGCAAGATGCGACCGTCTATGGTTGATGGGGCCAGACTCTTGTTGGTGACGCTCAGCAACAGGACAAGGGGCATCAGGCACAAACTGGAACCCAGTTGATTCCCTCTGAACAGGAGAAACATCTTTCCTGTGAGGGTGCCAGAGCCTGGCCCAGGCTGCCCAGATTGGTTGTGGAGACTCCTTCTCTGGAGAGATTCCAAACCTGCCTGGACAATGCGATCCTGGGCACCCTGCACTGGGTGACCCTGCTGGAGCAGGGCAGGTGGACCAGATGATCTCCAGAGGTCACTTCCAACCCCCACCATCCTGTGATTCTCTGAACTAGAAAGCCACCGCTGCCTAGAGTAGTCCTGGCACTGATGAGACACAGAAACTGACAGCACAAAGGCAGATGAATTTATTTGTAGTTTGATTTCAGAGGGGATCACAAAAGATGGTGTTGTGTCTCGGGAAGGATAAATACTCAGCATGGCTCGGCTCTGAAATGCGGCCAAAGGGAGGTGGTACAGAGGCACAAAGGGACTGTAGCAAAGCACCTTCCACGGTATTGAGGCATCCCAAACTGCTGCGGCACATTCTCCTTTCTCACCCTTCTGCTTTCCCTGTACAGAGTGAGACCCTCGCTCACAAATATCCCTGCTCAGCCACGGTGCCAGCGCTAACATTCGTGGGCAGGAGCGGCCAGAGCCTTCTCAACTTGCACAGATCCAGTGCACTGACCTTCAGACTTTCTTCCTTGGTCCTTTAAATCCTCGGGTGGCACCTTGTCCAAAGCAAATTGTGGATGGGATCCTGGAAAGGGAGACATGCTTTAACACACATTAACAGCCCACCTCTTGCAGGGTCATCAGGGCCTTGCACAGCATTTCAAGCTCCCAGAGTGGGAAGAGCAAGGCACGGGAGGAGCAGGACAGCTGAATCATCGCAGGGCAATTCAGAAAAATGGGTGAGATACTGGTCTGCTTTCCCTTTTATTCTGCAGGTTTCACCTATGTTCTGGAGGCCTCTCCTCTCTTTACAACCAGGTGTAAGGTGTTATAAAATGTTCACATGCCACTGGGTAGTTGCAGTGTTTTTTGTGAAAGCACACAAGTGTGAAGAGCAGGAGAGCAGAAGCAGCAATGAAAATGTGGCCTTTCAGTAGCAGATTCTGCTTTTGACCTGCAGCATCACATCAAATTCAAGGGACTGGTTGTTCTGGCTTATGAACTGCTACACTGGACAAAACAGTGAAGTTTAAACAGCTGTTTAGGGACATGATTTTGTCAGGCAAATCATGACATACAAAAGCAAATCCAACTGGCTGTAGGAAGGGGGCCACAAAAATCACTGGAAGGCTGGAGCATTTCTCCTATGAGGCCAGGCTGAGAGTTGGGCTTATTCAGCTTGGAGGAAAGAAGGCTCTGGGGAGACCATATAGAGGCCTTTCAGTATCTGAATGGAGTCTACAAGAAAGCTGGGGAGGGACTGTTTACAAGAACATGTAGTGATAGGATGAGAGGCAGTGGTTTTAAACTGGAGAAAGGTAGATTTAGATTGGACATTAGGAAGTTCTTTACTATGAGGATGCTGGAACACTGGAACAGATTGCCCAGGGAGATGGTGGAGGCCCCATCCCAGGTCAAGCTTGATGAGGTTCTGAGCAACCTGCTCTAGTTGAAGCTGTCCCTGCTTACTGCAGGGTGGTTGGACTAGATGGCCTTTGAACATCTCTTCCAACCTGGGACATTCTGTGATTCTATGATTTGGTCCCAGCCCCAGAAATTTTCACCAGTGGAGGCCATCAGTACAGACCTGGATTTATAGAGTCGTTTCTCTGGCACTGAGGGGCTGGGGATGGCTGCAGGCTGAGGGATCACCATGTTCTCACTGGGCCCTGTTTCCATGGGGTCCACCTCGAACCGCTCTACTGTCTCCACGCTCACATCCATCGGTATGCCGACACCCTGCTTCGTGGGAGAGATCATGTGCTTGGGACCACTGCAGAGACAAAATTTTACATCCTCTTTCAGTAGCTGTCATGTAAGCCCAGAGCAAAATAAATGGTCAAGTCCAACTTGGGTGAGTTACTGCACGGAGGCAGCCAAAAGGCTGCTGGAGAGCTGCATGATAGGCTGGTGCAAACTTCTACTGAAGTATTCAGGGTTGCTGCGTTACAGCACTCAGCTTGGTCCTCAGGTTCTGTTCTTCAGCCCATAGAGTGTAACTCACTCAATGGGCTCAGAGTGTCGGACTGGAGGGTTCCCACCAGGCTAGCCAAGCAAGCTTTGAAAGACTCCACAGATCCAGTCCTCTGTCACTTTGGACACCCATCCCAAGGCCACGCCACCCTGCCACGCAAGACATTTTCTCTCCATCCCCTCACTCAGGTCTCTGATGAAGGTGTTGAACATCTTCCAACATGGGGTTTAACACAGTGACTGAAGTGCTTGAAATGAGCGTCCAGCTGAGAACGCTGTTCACCAAACTTAGGATGCCTTCCTCTGCTCTACTTGTGCTTTTGAGGAATGGGAATATTACAAAGGGTTGGAGAGCAAAGCAGGAAACATGTACAAGTGACACAGAGAGACACTGGGCTTTGCGTTTGCGCTTGAGATGGAACAAAGGGAGCAGAGCCTGGAGTCACACAGGGAAAGATGCACATCAACATCAAATAAAATATTCCCACAGAAAGACTTTCAAGTTTGCCTGTTCTTACCAGCAGCAGCAAATGTCATTTACGAGCCTCTTAAGATCTAAGCTTGCTTACTCTGGACAGGGAGGGCAACGGCAGAGCAGCACAACATCACCCCTACAGGGGAAAACCAGCTGTGCTATTGCAGTTCTGCAGTTACCTTTTCACTTTCTTCGGTCTGTCAAATCGAAAGTCAGGAGGATAAAGGTGAATTGTGACCAAGTGATCCTTTCTGTCCTTGCTGCTCTTGAACTTCTCTGCACAGCCTTCTACCAAACACTTGTACTGAAAAACATGGGAAAAAACCCCAACCAAACAACATAACATAATTGGAAAACGCAAATCCCCGGTGTTAGCTGAGGAGAGGGGTGCCCTCCCCAAAGGTCAGTCTCTAAGGGTGCCAGCCCACACTGTGCACACCAACAACAGGCAAAGGGCTGCTGTCTAATTTTAGTCCGTATCCAGGGTTAAACTACAGTTTAGCTCTATCACCTGATGACCCCTCCCCTCAGCAGTGAGGGGGAATCAAGAAGAGGCACAGAGCCCCGTGGTTTGAAATGAAAATGGATTTAATGAAACAGCCAAACTCACACCAATGCCAGTATAAAGTAAATAGTTATACTCAGCCCAGTGAATGTGCAGCAGTCAAAATACACAGGAAAGCAGTGCTTGGGAGCAGAATGGCAAGCGAACCCCTCCACGGATGAGGAGAAGCAGGAAGAGAAGGAAGAGGAGAAGCAGGAAAAGAAGGAACCTATGTTATCAGCAGACTTCCCCCTTTACAGTTAGTCTGATGTTTGTGGTCTAGATACATCTGCAGCCACCTCAGGACAGCTGCCCCGGCTTTAGCCCCTCTCAGCTTTAGCTCCTGGCTGACTCCAAAATGTTCGTGGCCCGCAGACCATGTCTGGCCCAGGATCCTATCCCAGCAAAACCAGGAGAGCTGGGCATAGCGACTCACCATGTTTTGCTTCTCGGCCATTATCTGGAAGAGCGAGTCGTGCCACTCCAAGATGTGAATGTCCAAGAGGTGCCCCGATGGAAAGGAGCGCTTGCAAAAGGAGCAGACGTTCCTGTGCAGCGTGTTGTAGTGGTGCTCGTAGCCCTCCAGTGTGTCAAAGACCTGGCAGCACCCAGATATGTGGCAACTGAATTCTGACACCCTGCAAGGAAATCAGGACATCCATACTTTAAATTAAATTCAAGCCCTAATTTAAGCTGCATATGTCCCTCTAGGTGACTGTATTTACTTGTGGCATTTTTTTTGTTTGGTTTTGGGGGTTTTTTTTGTGAATAACACTTAAATTAAATGAAAGGTGCAATGCAATGAAGATTAGGACAGTACCAGCAGCAGGAAACTGATCTGCTGTTACAGGTTGAGCACCATATATATTACTGTCCCATAAAGCAGTGCTTCAGTTAAGAATAAACACCAAGCAGCAATGCGAGAATCAGAGAATCACAGAATGGTTTGGGTTGGAAGGGATCTTACAGATCATCCAGTTCCAACCCCCCTGCCATGGGCAGGGGCACCTCCCACTACAGCAGGTTGCTCAAAGCCTCATCCAGCCTGGGCTTAAGCACTTCCAGGGATGAAGTGTTCACAACTTCTCTGGGCAACCCATTCCAGTTTCTGACCAAGAGAAATAAGCTGCTTGACCTTAAGGTTGCAGCTGTGGATTAAAATTTTGTGCAAACGCTGTTTCACAGGCACCTGTAAAATAACCTCACACAATCCTCAACGTACTTCCTGAGTTTCACGTACAAACACAGGGTGTAAAGCAAGACGAAGACCCTCCTCCAGACCCAGCCTTTGTAATTGGGGCTGGCTGTGCCACACAGCTCTCCCACTGTTTTGACCAGGTGAATCGTAACCTGCCACTTAAATCCTCGTATTTAGCCACAATTTCAATTTTCAGACATATTAAAGGTGTCTTATCTGTTTATCAGGAACTGCCCGTGGAATGACATCACATCCAGCAAGCAGAAGAAGGCAGTATTTAGACAGACAGCTGAGTGCAGTACAAATTACCAATTTTTTGACCTTTCCAGCAGGACGCTGAGGTTTGCAAACTACATCACCTCATTCCCCTTTTCAAACTGCTTTGTAACGTGTCCGTATCTTCTCCCTTTTAACTTCAGAGGCCAAGGCGAAATAAATCCACCGATGAGAGGAACAGCGACTGTCGCAGCCTCGCACCCAGGCTGCGTGAGAGGGCAGGGTTGGTACCAAGGGTGCCGAACACGGCAGGCAGCGGGGCAGATGAACTGAGGCGCGATGGCAGCGGTCAGGCCCTGCCTCACTTACTTGGGTCTCTCCGCCACCTCCGCGAGGCTGGTGAGCACACCCTGCAGGTACAGGTGCCTGTGAACGTCCCCATCCTAGGAGCAGAGGAGGAGAGGCCGTGGGTGAGCGGGCAGGGAGTGCGGGCGGGCAGCCCCGCCTCCACCGAGCATCACTCCTCCTCCGCGCTGGGAGAAGCTGCGGGGCGGGGGGGGGCTCTGAGGGAGCACGGCTGTCGCCCTTCGCGCACAGCGGGGTCGCGGGCCAGGGCCCGAGGGGCTCTCCCGGCGAGGGGAGGCCGCCCCTCACCTCGAGGAGCGGGTGGTGGGGGCCGAGGCGGAGGC
>WUAM01000287.1:25518800-25556127 GCA_024336885.1 Actenoides hombroni
AGTGCGCGCGCGCGCGGGGATTGCTTCCGGCGCGGCTGCCGGTGGCGGAGGGCGCGCGCGCGCGCGAGGAGCGGTTCCGGGTGGCGGCGCCGGGCACTTCCGGGCGGGCCGGTAGGAGCGGGGCGGTGCCGCGGGAGCCGGGGAGGGAAGGAGAGGCGGGAACCAGCGCGGCACCCGCACGGGGGTCTCCGTCCGCTCCTGCTCCCTGCGGGGTGGTGCAGCAGCAGCAGCAGCAGCAGCAGCAGCAGCAGCAGCAGCAGCAGCAGCGGCGGCAGGTCGTTTGGTGCCTGCCCAGGCACCGCCGGGGATGGGGAACTCCCGCCGCTCGGGGCCCCGTCCCAGGGACACCTCACTCGCTCCGGGACGGGCCGTTTCCTTGGGGCTGGCCGGGGTTTCGTGTCTTGCAGCTGTGCCGGGGCCTCTGGGGCTCTTACTGTGCCCCTCCGAGCAGATTCGGGCCCCGGAGCCTCCGGGTCCCCTTTGGGCAGGCGGCGATGCTGTTGGGTCCGGCTGAGCAAGCCCAGCTCCCCCAGCCTTGTTCTTAATGCTCTTCACCACAATAGCTTCAGCACCCAAGGGGGAACTGGAGGTTGTTACTGGTGCCTGACCTCGCTGATGGGACTGGTGACATTTGTTGTGTCCTTTAGCCGTCAGAGGGATGGCTTTTGTCAAGTTCACACATCCCACAATAGGGATGAAAGGTTTGTGGGCCGGGAGTTGTGGCTGCTCATCGGGAACTTGACAGGTTGGCAGAGTGGGCTCGCAGAACCCTTAAAGAATTGGAAAAAAAGGCAAACACCAAGTCTCTGGGGATGCAATAACCAAAACAACAGCAGAAGCTGGGTGGTGGCTGGCTGGAGCACAGCTGTGTAGAAAGGAACCCAGAGGTTCAGGGCAATAGGGTGGGTATGACCAGCACTGTACCCTCGTGCCTGCAAAGGGCAGTCCTTGTCTATGTTAGTAAAGGCATAGCCAGGGCATAAAGGAAAAGGAACACCTTGCTGAGGACACCACAGCCAAAACATTCTGGCCAGTCTGGGGGCTCCTTTTTGAAAGAATTGTAAGCAAACCGGAGCAAACTCAGAGAGGCCCTGGTGATGGTGAGTGGAAGCTAGGGCTTGTGAGAAGAGGCTGGGGCAGCTGGGCTTGCTCATCCAGAGATGAGGAGGTGAAGGGGGATCCAACGGCATCTCCCCCTGCCCAACAAGGTCCCAGAGACACGGGGGCCAGACTGCTCAAAGGCACACAGCGAGAGCCCCAGAGGCACCAGCACAAGCTGCAGCATGGGAAGCTGCGTTTGGGTATTGGGAAAAGGTGTTTCCACATGAGGATCGGGGAATCAGGATCTTTAGAGCTATTTAAGTCTGCTTGGACTGGACAAGGCCCTGCACAGCATGCTCTAATTTGACTCGGGTTTGGGTGGAGAGTTGGACAGAGGCTTGCAGAGATCCATTCCAGCCTAAATGATTCAATGAGTTTGGCAAACCAAAGGTGTGTCCGTATGCTTGATATTCTGCATCTGTCCAGGGTGTCACAATAAACTCTCCGTTTGTGTGATGCCTCAATCAGACTCTTGCTTCTGCGGCCATCATTTAAGTATCTTTGCAGAATTTAGTGTTTGTCCATCAATAAAATGGGCAATAGGATATAAAGACCCCTAAAAGAATATTTTAGCATATGCTGCAGACTCGTAACGCAGTCCAGAAATGTTGTTTGTGCAGAATATTTTCATTTGCAGCAGTAAAAGAACAACTCCCCGCTTCTGTTTCCGCCTCCCACAGAACTTGTAGCTTCAGGTGGGAGCATGAGCGAGTTTCGCATTCACCACGATGTCAACGAGCTGCTCAGCCTGCTGCGAGTCCACAGTGGCGAAGGGGCCGAAGTCTACATCGATCTTCTGCAGAAGAATCGAACGCCTTACGTCACCACCACCGTCTCTGCGCACAGCGCCAAGGTGAGCGTCAGCGGGCTGTCCTCACAGCTCAAATGTGTTCCAGAGCTGGGGCAGGAGTGGCAGGGCTCCTGACATGGGGGGCTTCCTTTTGCACGTCCTTGATAGAGATTCCATCAGCTCTGAGAGCGCAGTCCTCCCTAAAGAGAAATTGAAATAAACATTCTTCAGCGTGATTTCTCTCGGCCAGCGGCATGTAGTACCTTTTCCTTACTCTGCTCTTATGTGAGAGAACTTCTCTTCTGTGGGTGTGGAGCTGGACACGTGTCGGGAGGGGTAATGGCTGCCCTGAGTTTCTTCTGAGAATAACTGTGAAGATTCTATCAGGAAAAAGGTAAAATCCTTGCATCTTGGGAGCGGTTGGTGAAAGAACATGAGAAGGATTGTTAGAACTGGGAAGCTCAAAGAAGGAGCTTATTTTGTGCCTGTGATGGCTGTTTCAAATCTTAATTAGAGGGGTTGTCCTCTGGAGAAATAAAATAAATGAAAAAGAGTAACTGAACGAAATGTGATTGTATGAACTATAGCTGACTTGTTTTCTGAATCTCACCGTGGTAATTAGGGATTAAAGCCTGACACTCCCCTGACTGCCTGGCATGGTTCTGTGGCCACAGTACTGCTTTTCATTGCCATTTTTAAAGGCAATCCATCAGTCAAGCTGTAAGTGCTAGAAAATTGCTAACTCTGCATGAAAGTTCAGATCTCTGTAGCCCAAACTGCGTGTTTCCTCTAACCCCAGGCTTGTGCATCATTTACACTGATGGCTACGGTTCAGAGACTTGTAGAAGGACTTAAGTAGGAAGCGCAGCTGGATGTGTGTAGTCCAAACCCCTTCCTTGCAGTGGGTCCAGCATCACAGTTACAGCAGACTGCTTAGCTGCATTTTGAAGATCTCCAGGAGATTCTTCCATCTCTCTTGGCCATGTTGGCAAGGTCACCCCTCTCTACAGAAAGGACCATTTCCCTAGGGCCACCTCGTATTTTCTGTGTGACAGTTTGTGTCAGTGCCTGTGGTGCTTCTGCTGTCCCCCTTGGAACAAGGTCCATAGCCCCTCTGGGCAATGGGCAATACACGCCACCATCTCCATGACTCTGCACTGGGCTCAGTCCAGTTTGTTGATGTCTCTCGTGCTAGAGGGGCCTCCAAAGTAGACCCAGTATCTAGATGTGGCTTTATCAATGCCAAATCCCTTCATAAACCTGATACAAAATTATACTGCTTCAGTCTGAGCATATGCGAAGAGAACGCTGCTACAGATCTTGTGCTTGCCTTAATCTCTTCTCTCCTGCAGTCCCTTCTCTGTCACCTGAAGTGCCAGGACCCTGACTCTCCCCCAGCAGAGTTACTAGCAGGAGAGCAACACTGCAGCATTCACTTCAAAAGCCATTCTGTGAAGTACTTCGGCGGCAGGAGTCTGCACCTTGTCTCCATCCTTGCACAATGCTTCTCTTTTGAGTGATGTAGTAAACATTTAATATTAATGTGATGTTTTACAGGTAAAAATAGCAGAATTTTCTCAGACTCCTGAAGATTTTTTAAAGAAGTATGATGAGCTGAAGTCTAAAAATACAAGACATCTAGATTCTTTAGTTTATCTACTGTCAAAACTCACAGAAGACAAAGAGGTTTGTTTTTGCTTTAGAAGAACTCCTTGTGTCATAAGTATTCAGCAGTAGCAACAGTGAAGAGATTTTAAGTACAGCACACTTCCTGATGATAATGTTCAGCAAAGTGCATTGAAATTGACAGATAACCAGTTCTAGCATTTACTTAATTATTAAAGCACTGCTAAGAATCATACTCCCCTTGATATA
Source organism: Actenoides hombroni (assembly GCA_024336885.1). Taxonomy (NCBI): domain Eukaryota; kingdom Metazoa; phylum Chordata; class Aves; order Coraciiformes; family Alcedinidae; genus Actenoides; species Actenoides hombroni. The sequence goes on from WUAM01000287.1 coordinate 25,522,567, forward strand.
AACCACAAAGACACGGGCAGCTGGGACAGAAAGACCTGTGGTCAGATTCAGCACTGTTGTCTTATGGTCATATGTTTTTTGCTTTCGCGTGTGCTGATCAGTGTTCACAACATCTTTCATTTCTTGTGTATGTACAGACACTACAGTATTTGCAACAAAATGCTAAAGAAAGGGCAGAACTCGCAGCAAATGCAGCAACCAGTGGCAGCACAAATTTTTCCATTCCCTCATCTACTTCCAAGATATCTCTCCAGGAACTCGAGGAGCTACGCAAGCAGCTGGGAAGTGTCACAGCCAACTCCAGTGTACAGCAGGTACTGTCTCTTCCCAAGCTTTGGGCACAAAATCTTTCCCTTCTGCTCATGTGTATAGCTGTGCTCTTAACGTCTATCACCTAGTGGAATTCTAAATGTTCCTATCTGTGCAGATAATCTAAACTATATCTCAAAACTTATTAGTCAGATTATATTAAATCTTTGTGCTGTTCTTAATAAAAATGGCCTTTTCTACTTAAGTCAGTGAAGGTAAGTCAAGTTTAGGCCATGACAGTTCTAACTGCTGGAGGTCAATGGAATTTCATTTTCCCATTTCAAACAACTGCTTTAAGCTGTGTTAATGTTTCCTTTTCTGCCTGTGGCTAGAGAAATGGACCCTCCGCGTTCAGCGTTTCGGGACACCCGACAGGTCTCTCAGCTTGAAGGGTGGTACGTGGATGTGATAAGGGAGTTCAAATCCTAAACAGAGTCCAAGCCCCTCCCCCTGTCAGGCAGTGATAAAACCAGCCTTGTTTCACATACAGTGTTAAAATACGTATCTGCACAGACTGTTTGCTTGACTCATCCAAATCCTTTGCAGATGATCTGAGTCAAGTGGTTAATTTAGATCATGAAGGGAAGGTGAATTTCCAGTAAGATAAGTGATTTTTCTGATAGGATTTATGTGTGAACTTGCTAAAAGAGGAAAGAAGAGTCCGTGGTGCTCTCTGAGATGTGCAGTTCACAACCAAAGGAATTGAAATAGCAATGCAAGCCAGTTAAGATTTATGCCTTTCTGCTGCTTCATTTATAATTCTTTCAGACTTAAAGAGCTGAAACTCTGATAAAAGGCCCTAATGGACAGGTGCTTGGGCTACTGAGTCACTCTGTATCAGCTCACATAGCTGAAATATCTTGACCCAGAGTTTCTGATAGAGCCATTGCCCAGGAGGACTGTCAAGCAGTCATAATGAATCAAAATAAATTTCTCCATCTCTCCTCTAGAAGCCAGGTTGTGCACTGGCACAAGCCGTGGAGTCCTCCTTCACACGTATTAATGGATGCGAGGGTTTCCCTTGAGCAACTCAGTTTGTGATCCTTGTGACACCATCTTCATTCACTGGGCATAGAGGATAGCTGCCTGTGTTTCCACAGATGCGTTGTGGCACTGGTGAGAGGAATTCTGGGGTTCTCCAGTCCAGACCGGTTTTGACCCAAGAATCATCTAAGATGCTAAGTTACATGTTCCCTTTCAGGCAGCTGTGGCTGTTATAGGCAAAACTGTGTCAACTTTTTTGAACTCTGCTGGTTAACAAATTCACACCAGAGCTGGTGGAACTCCAACAGAAGCTCCCTGCCTCATGTCATCCCAGAGAATCACTAATGAAGAAGCACCAGTCCCTCAAGGAAGAAGATTTTGCATTTGTTTCAGGGGCTCTGGTTGCTCTTTTTCACAGTCACTAGGAGTACGATTGAGTCCCTGCCTTTCCAGTCCCTGCCTTTCTATTAGAGACATACAACAGTCCACATCCTTACTCCAGGCACACCCATAGGCTGTGAGCTCATGGGGACAGAGATGCCAGCATACTCCTGCACAGTGCCATGCACTCATCTCATTGAAGTGACTTCCCTCAGGCAATGGGAGCTATTCCCTATGGAAATAGGGAATTTTACAGTAGATATTTTCCAGGCCCAAGAAGGAAAGGAGACTACTGGATGGATTAGGAATTGGCTGTATGATTGCATCCAAAGAGTTACAGCCAATGGCTCAATGACCAAATGGAAGCAAGTAATGAGTGGGGTGCCTCGCGGGTCCATATTGCCACCAATACTGTTCGGTATCTTCATCAGTGACATACCTAGAGGGATGGAGTGCATTCTCTGCAAGTTTGCAGATGACATCAAGCTGAGTGGTGCAGTTGATGCACTGGAGGGATGGGATGCCATCCAGAGGGACCTTGGCAGGCTGGAATGATGGGCCCCTGTGAACTTCATGACATTCAACAAGGCCAAGTGCAAGATCCTGCACTTGGGTTGAGGCGATCCCATGTTTAGTACAGACTGGGGGATGAAGAGATTGAGAGCAGCCCTGTAGAGAAAAATTTGGGGATACTGGTAAAAAATAAATTGTACATGAGCTGGCAGTGTGTGCTTGTAGACCAGAAACCAGCCATATGCTGGACTGCATCCTCAGCAGCGTGGACAGCAGGTCAAGGGAGGGGATTCCTTCACTCTCCTCTGCTCTGGTGAGACCCCCCTTGCAGTCCTGGGTCCAGCTCTGGAGTCCTCAGCATGGGAGAGACAGGGACCTGTTGGAGGAGGGCCAGAAGAAGCCACAGAATTGATCTGAGGGCTGGAACCCCTCTGCTGTGAGGCCAAGCTGAGAGAGTTGGGCTTGTTCGGCCTGGAGAAGAGAAGGCTCCAGGGAGACCTTACTGCAGCCTTTCAGTACTTAAAGGGGCCTGTCAGAAAGATGGGGACAGGGTTTTTAGCAGGGCCTGTTGCAGTGGGACAAGGGGTGTTGGTTTTAAACAGAAAGAGGGAGATTTAGGCTAGAGAGAAGGAAGAACTGGTTGGTTGGTTTTTTTATACTTTGGGTGTGAGACACTGGAACAGGTATCAGCCCGCCCTAATTGCAGATGTTCCTGCAGGGGGGTTGGATTAGATGGCCTTGAAAGGTCCCTTCCCACCCAAACTGTTCTATGATTCTGAATATCTCTTCTTTCTCTCTCTCTCTTTTTTCCAACAGCCTCTTGAGCTTACACGAAAAATCCTCCGAGATAAGCAGAACAAGAAGAATTCTGGTCAGCCCATTCCAGTATTTCCATCCTGGGTGTATGAGAGACCTGCACTGATTGGTGATTTCTTAATTGGCACCAGTTTAAGCACTGACACAACAGTACCTATAGGTATGTAGTATGCAGGAAAAATTGCATTAACTTTGTATGTTTTGTACTTGTTCAGAAGTGCTGTTCAGATTTCACGACACTCAGGATGAAAGCAGAACTTGGCTCCTTACACTCCACAGATGAAGAGTGCAATTTAAAAAACAAAAAAAACCAACCCAGCAAGCTTACATAGTTCAGTGCTGAATTCCAGCCACACTGTTGATCCACGGGACCTAATTCATTTTGAGTTTCCCAGGCATTCTCTCTTGAGTCACACACAGCCTCTGTAAAATCCTACTGTAGGAGTATCACTTCTGTATTCTCAGCTGAAAAATCTGTAGTTGTACCTGACAAGGGAGTAATCCACCCAGCTCAATACCTTCTCTGGTATGGTTATGACAACCTCCCTGATTTGCTGTCCTTCTCCTCACCAGAGCAGGAGGGGACTAATCTCCTCACTGTACTCTACCTGTAGACTGAGCTCTATATATTCATAAATTAAAGAGAACAACTTATTTAGAGACATCTTTCCGTTCCCTGGAACTCTGGAGGGTCCTGCAAGAACCCTGTAGCTTCTTCCTGGCGTGGATTTGGGCTGCATCTGAAGGTAGACACAAAAACAGTAGGCTCATTCTTGGAGATGCCCTTGTATAGCTCGTCCACCAGGCCCACTGCCGGGGCCTTTGACATGCTGTGAGGATATGTTCCTTGCAAGCTGAGAACCATTTGTTCTCTCATATCCAATCCTCCATATGGAGGGGGATTGTTGCCTTTTTTCATGAGATAAGCTTTGCTGTCATTAATGTTGTAGTTGCTCTAGTGCCTGGTCTTCTGATGGACTTGATTATATTTTGGGTTGAGTCCTTTATGCTTCTTTGCAGCTGATTTGTAGTTGACTGCACCATTCAGAAACCCAACAGTTTGTGGTTCACCTATAGCTTTTGCTGGGCTAGAGTGGCTGCACTGGAACTGTTTTCTTGATCTTTAAATATTTCAGTGGAGGGGAGGTTGAGGGAGTTATTGACAAGATTGGAGGTCCTCGGTTCTAGTATAACTAAGCCCTTTTGGGTGGAAGGATCAGCAGTACAAGCTGTGGGTGATGTTCCCTTGTCCACAGATGTTGGATGTATCGCCCTGTCTACTCGGTTCCCTTTGAGTATAAATGAGCAAAGGATACTGTTTTCCTAGAAAGCTTAGATGACTTTCGAGGTGACCCTAACTCAGTTTTATTTCTTTATATCTCAATTCAGCTTTGTGTGATCTTCCTTTGTTCTCTGTGAATGGTAGCATGTCTTCCTTTTGAGCTTCAGGTACTAGATGGAGATGATATGAACAGATGATCAGGTGATACTAGAGCATTTTCTAATTGTGTTCTTTATTTGTCTTCTCTTTGCAAACAGGTACTTTGCCATTAGCGTCCCAAGAATCCATGATTGTGGAGGACTTGCTGTACGTTCTGATTGGTGTGGACGGAAGATACATCACAGCACAGTCTCTTGTAGGCAGGCAGAACAGAGTGTTTTCAGTTGATCCAAACTTGGACTTGTCTATTAAAGAGCTGGTGACCAGAATTCTTCCTGTAGCAGCAAGTTACTCTGCTGTCACCAGGTACTAAACTAACTTTTGTCAGAGGAAGATGTTCTACTTTGATCATCAGGTTGCAGAATAGAGAATCTGTCGTCCAGAAGTTAACTTCCAGGCTTAGTTTAAACCTATGAAGTCATAAAATAAGAACAACAATTTACTTGAATTGGTTTTACCTACATTTCTTTTTGCTGGGTTTCTCCTCTGTGCTGCCACTTCACTCTTCATTCACCCCACCTTCACTTTGTCCAAACTTGGTCTTGGTACATTCAGGCAAAGTGCAAATAGGATATGTCTGCTTATTCTGTCTTGTCTCTTCCCATTCTGCTTTGAGATTCTCCATGTTTCCTGTTTTTTGCTCTCCTGTGGGCATCCAGGACTGAGACAACCTTTGTATACTTCTGAGCAGGTGAACCTACTGCTGCCTAATTTCTGGTAGCTACCTTAAGTAACTGTTAAAAGGTCATAGTATAGGGTACACCTCACTAACAGCAGATGTTTGTTATGTGGATGTCTGTAATTGATTTGAAGTCCCTAAAAGGTCAGCAAAGAGAAAGAAGCATTTTTAATCCAATGATTCATCCAATCTCTTTTACATGTCTCCTTCCAGATGATGTGGCTTGTGTTCAGAAGCATCTATCTCTCTCCACTAACATGTTTGGAGCAATCTTAATCTGTTCAGATAAATCTCTGCTGTGGCATGTGGTGTCAGAAGCTATAACAAGTGCTTTCCTCACATGTCTGGATGCACATTGCTTCCTTTTGAGATATTTTCCTGTCTTCTGTGTTGCTTATGCACACAATCACCCTGAAAATCCTGTGGCTCACTTTTTATATAGTGGTTTTGCAAATAATTCTAATTTTTCTTCAGTTTTAAAGGAAACATCTTTCCACAGCTTTCTGTACTAGGAAATGTGGTCATGGGAGGTAAGCAAGGGGACATGGAGCCAATGTGGAACCTGAAACTCCAGCTGAAGACTGGTGTGTTTTCCAACACACAGTCTACTAATGTGCTTTTACAGTGTCCTGAAGGTAAAATTTCCTGAAAATGGTAGAAGGTGCCTTGCCTGAAAGAGTTTCCATTTTGCTTTTTACAGGTTTATAGAGGAGAAATCTTCCTTTGAGTATGGACAGGTAAATCATGCTCTGGCTGCAGCTATGCGGACTCTAATCAAGGAATACATGATATTAATTACCCAGCTGGAACATCTTCAGAGACAGGGACTACTATCACTGCAGAAGCTTTGGTTTTATATACAGCCCACAATGAGGACCCTGGAGATTCTTGCTTCACTTGGTAAGTTTCAAAAATAGTCACATTTTGACAGGCGTGTGACAGTGGCTTCTGAAAACTGTACAGAGTAGCAATACAGGCAGGGCATGGGTCATTTTAATTTTATGTTATGTTAAAGAAGAAAGCCAAGGGAAATTGTAGTTGTCAGAGCTCTGCTCTTTTTTGAGACCAATGGGATCTAGGCCTGAATCTGCCCTTCAGAGCTGTCATGATGTCCGTGCCTTTTACCTTCACAATCCATGCCCTTCATGTCAATTGTTTCTACCACTGCTGTCTCTACTCAGCTTCTTTCTAAATACCTCTCCAGCTCTGTGTAGATGTATAACCACAAACCAATTCAACAAAAAGGAGCCCCTGGAAGTTTCTCACCCAACCCTTTGCTTATGGCTGCAGCAGGTTGCTCAGGGCTATGTCCAAGTGAGGTTGGACAATCCCTAGCCATGGAGATCCCCCACCATTCCAGGTGCTTTCCCATGACTTCACCACTGTTTTTGTGAACATTTATTTCTGTATCTCCAACTGGAATTGCCATTCTTGTAACTTTTGCCCTTGTGATGTTGTCACTTTGCTCCTCCAAGAGCAATCTCATACCATCTCCTAGAATTCTCCATTGAATAGTGAAGGAATTATGTTCATCAGTCTCCAGCTTCATCTTCTCTCAGCTAACAAACCCAGCTCTCCGAGGCTCTCCTTGTATTCCTTGGGCACCAGCCTCCCACTATCTTACTAACTGCTGCTGGACTCTTCATACTGTCATTCGTACTGGGGACCCCAGACTGAACTCAGTGTTCCAGGTGTGGCCTCGCCAGTGTGGGGCAGATGGGAATAATTACTGGCAATGCAGCCCTCGGTGCAGTTGTGTTCATTGCTGCAAGGACACTTTACTGACCCGTGATCGTGTGGTTGTCCATCAGGACTACCTGATTGTTCTCTGCAGTGCTGCTCCTCAGCCTGTACCATTGCATGAGGTTCTTGGACGCAGATGCAATTACCCCAATAATTTTTGTTAAACTCTTTGGCCCTCCGAGAATACTTGCACATTTCTCTTTACTCCAACAAGAGAATTTATCTGGATGTATATATTTGTTCTATTTACAGTCTGGAATTGGATGATTCCTCTTGGTATTCATGCTTCCTGAAATTTTCAGGTTTTTTGGAACACAACAGTTACCCAACTACATTAAGGTTTACTTTGAACTGCAACTCACAGTAGTACTGTGATTCTTCTGACCCTATGTCCCTTTTGCAATGGCAAAGTATAAATTTCATTATCTACCTGCCTAAATCCTAGTGTTCAAGCTATATGCACAGCTACCTCAGTGATACAGTGGAGAATAGAAGTGCTTTTGAGATCAGAGGTTTCTTCAGCAAGTCACTGAAGCGTGTGTTTCTTCCATTACCACCTGGAAAGTGGATCTCTATACATGGTCCCCTCGGTGTAGGAGTATTTTGGACTCTGAGCCACCATATACAATCCACCTGTGTTCGGTTCTCCTTCTCTGGAGGGATGGGTTTGGTTATTGTTTTTTTAGGTCGTGGATCATTTGGGTTTTCGTTTCAGGGCATTTCAGGATGTAAGCTTTTGGTTGTGTGGTGGAATGGCCTTGCATCTTCACAGCAGGGTCTAGCTAATCAGCTGCTAACTTCATTACACTTGAAAGCATAGCTTGCACAATTAATCTATGTCAGTTTTGTGTCTTATGTCTATATTTTTAAACTTTAGCTACTTCTGTGGATAAAGGCGAGTGTATGGGAGGATCAACCCTGAGCTTACTCCATGACAAGACCTTCAATTACACGGGGGACAGTCAGGCCCAGGAGCTGTGCCTGTATTTAACCAAGGCAGCTAGTGTGCCTTATTTTGAAATCCTGGAGAAGTGGATATATCGAGGCATCATTAATGATCCCTACAGGTAAAGAACAGTTAAGGAATGAAAAAGAAATGCGTAAGTGAAACACAGTTTGGGTCTTGTCTTCCACAATTTTAGTGTGTCCATTTCTGCTGCTCCATAGATTCTGCTTAGCCTAGGGGCCTAGACCTGGCAGCAGGAGATAGATGAGGCAGCATTACAAGGAAGGGGAGCTGCTGGAGCAGCTGACTACATTTCTTATTTGATTCACTGGTTACACAGTCAGAGACACTCTAAACTTGCTTTATTTTTCCAAATTCAAGGAAATTATATGCCAAAGTCAATAGCACAACAATTCAAATCGCAGTCCACTCAAATTCTGCCTTACAGTGCCTGTCCCCCTTTAAGTATTCTTTCACATCTCATTCCCTTCACAGGGGTGAGCCCTCTTCTTATGGGGCACAAATGTGGTAACTCAGTGAATCTATGTTAAATGTAGTCCACTAATACCAGATTAGCATATGAACTAACATCACTCTCTGAAGTTTCTTACTCTTCTAGAATCATTTGCAGCATTTTGCTGTGCTTAATAATTTATGGAACATTTCCGTTTCCCACACTTTCAGAATCCAAAGGGAGGCAAAACTCAAGTTAAAATAACTAATTCCCTTTCCGATGATGAGAAGGCAGGCAAAGGCCAGCTTCCTCACCTCTACACTGACAACCAAATCATGTTTAGGCTTGGTTTGTGAACCCTACAAAATTCTGTCTCTCTGGTAACTGATTGCAGATTAACACATACACTCTACGTGATGCTTCTCTTCTTACTACAAATACAGACTATTTTCAGTTCTTGATTGGAATGTATTTTCATGAGACCTCATTTCTGATAGATCATATTACCAGTTTACAGGTCAGAAAAAAGTAATCCTCTTGTACCATTTCCCGCTTCTAAACATCTGCTTTAACTGTTCAGTGAGTTCATGGTGGAGGAACATGAGCTGCAGAAGGAGAAGATTCAGGAGGACTATAATGACAAGTATTGGGATCAAAGATACACTGTTGTTCAGCAACAGATTCCCTCATTCTTGCAGAAAATGGCTGACAAAATACTAAGCACAGGTAGGTAAAGGTATGCTTCTGATGTAAGAGGAATCTTTAGACAAGCGTTACCATCCTGTATTTACAGATAAAGTAAATGTCATCATGCTTTGCCAGTCTGTGGGGTTGTCCAGCTGAACTTCTCAGAGGAACAGAAGAACGAGACTTAAAAAGAACCCCAGATCCTCTAAGTAAAACAACACATGGGAAGGAGTCTGACAGCAAGGGGAGCTGTCTGTCTTGCAGCTCTGTTTCATCGTTACAGTCTTCTAGCAACTAGCTAGCTGGATCTGGACAACTGAGGTTTGAACATGCTGAGTTTAATTTAGTGTTTAAATGAAGCTTGCAACCTGATTGCTACCATTGTTCTCTTCCATGAGTACAAAACCCTCCAAAAGCTACCTCTGAAGTGCAGCACTAGATCTTAAAAGTTTCTGGCTTTCTGCAAGATGTTTTGCCAACACTGGGAAACAAAACCACTTCTAAGTCTCTCCTTAACTGTGATACTAGGTGCCTAATTTAAAATTCTGTATCACCTTTTGAAAGGTGTCTAAATCCTTTCCAGCTTTCAGTAGAACTTAGCATTTACATCTTGCAGCGTATCTTCCTCTTGAAGGTAGTGGTCTCAAAGTTTCCCTGTTGGATGTGCAGTAGGTATGAATATGGTCATTCTTTCTTTTTCCTTCTAGGGAAATACTTAAATGTTGTCCGAGAATGTGGACGTGATGTTACCTGCCCTGTGGCTAAAGAGGTCATCTACACTTTAAAAGAGCGAGCATATGTGGAACAAATAGAAAAAGCATATAACTATGCTAGCAAAGTTCTTCTGGATTTCCTCATGGAGGAGAAGGAGCTAGTGGCTCACCTAAGGTTTGATTTACTTTATAAAATGCATGTTAAATAGGTTGATTCTGATGGCCAATGTAAGTTTTTGGTTAACTCTCTTCTTTTGGGATATTATTATTGTATTCTTTCTATTTCCACTAGAAAGTTTGACCTGAAAAATAAGATTTGGGGTTTTTTTTTTTTCCAAAGAAGAAAAAAAAGCATCAACTCATGGAAATGTTGGGTGGGAAGGACGTCTGGAGGTCTCTTGTCCAACTTCCTTCAAAGGCTGTTGCCCAAACTAGTTCAGGGCAGTTGTGGCTTTGTCTAACTCAGTCCAAAACCCCACCCTTGGGTATGGATATCCCCACCGCTCTCAGGAATTGTCCCATGGCTTCATGTCTCTCCTACCTGGGAAGGGAGTTCCCTAATATCATCTAGTGTGATCACAAAGAGTTCAGTGTGAATAAGAAATAGCTTAATATGAAGCATCTCACCAAATATGTGTCATGATAATTGTTCATGCAAATGTGAGTAGCTGCAATGAGTGATTAGCCCAAAGTTCCGGTGCGGGATTTTTTCCTTAACACTGTCCTTATTTAAAATTCATTTTAATAACTCATATTTTGATTCTCATAACACATTCAGCAGACAGCAAATGCAAGTGCATTCTGGCATGCAAACCCCACCTTCCTTGCATGAACCGAGCTTTTGGTTTATTACTATCTTCAGAAAACACTAAAAGCAGGAATCTTGACTACACAGGAGACCAAGACAGCAAAAAGTAGATAGGGAATTGCAGTTGATAGCTGGTTGTGAGATAGTTTGTAATTGGTCTAAGACCTAGTACCAGAGTTTTCTGCTTGTAAACAGTGACAGTGTGAAAGAAAGTGGTCTGAGCTTCAGTCAACAAACCTGCCAAGTGACTTTCACAAGAAGATGTCCATTCGGAGACATGAACTGGAGCAGTAATGGCAGCAGAAGTGAATGTGCCTAGAAGGCCAGGTGGGATTGCTTTGGGCCTGCTTTTTACTAGGTCTAGAGAAGGCTGTAGCCGTAAGAAAGCTCTCTGCCTCAGACCTGGGAACACTTCAGCTCCAGCTGAGAGAGATTGTGGGAAGACCTGAACATCCATGTTTCAGTCCTTTGAAATGGATAGGTGTCTTCCTGCTCTGTGAAAACCACCAGAGAATATGCCTTATTTCATGAAAGGTTATGGAACATGTCTGAGACCTGCCAGTCATTAAGGATAGTCTTCCTAGCCTTGCTAATGGCTCTCATCTATCCAAGCCTCCTTCACTTAATAGTGAAGAACTTCACTGTTCAAAAGACACAAGCTACCAAAGTTCTGGTAGCAGAAGTCCTCTGTTGGGTCCATCTATCAAAATGTAATTTCAGATTAAGGTGTTGCTCAGCCTGTCCACCTGGGGTTGAAGCCTGTGACCTCCTCGTCTTTGAAACAGTCTTTCTGCTAGATCGTTCAGCATCTGTCCTGTGTATATGTCATTCGCTAGGGTGCAGAGACAGCTGGTTGAGGTGGAAGCTACTGACCTTCTAGTACATGTGTGCGCTTTGAGGGCTGAAATGGTATGGTTGTGATCAAACCCTAGAAACCTGTGACAGATAACTGCTTCTCAGTTGAGTGAGAGTACTGACTCTCCCAGAAATGTTGTTTGGAAGGGACCATCAACCTTGGCAAGTCTCTAGGTCAACTTCCTGCTTGAAGTGGGATTGTCACCAGCATTAGGTCAGGTTTTTATTTGGGTTTGTGCTGTAGGGTCTGGTGAGCAGTATCTCACTTGTCTCTCTACCTGTTGTGTCCTCAGTTAGCCACTGACAGTCAGGACTTCCTTGTGACTGGGGGATTTTTCTTGGTTCAAAAGAGCAATGACAGGGAAACAGAGTCTGAGCATCATCCGACGTTGAGTCTCCACAGGAGTCTGAAACCACGTTGTGTTAAGACTGCACTGGTCCTATTTTTACTCTGAAAACTGTAGTTATGTATGATTTTTGGCCAGTCATTAAGTCATTTAATCCTCAAACTCTCCTCCAAGCTCTGGCCTACTGCATTTAACTCTCCCTGGTGCCAAGTGAACGTTTATGCATCCTACTGTAGCAGATGTCAACACAAGTACCTGGAGTGCTTAGAAAATCAGTACAGATACTTCTTCATTCAGAGGAGTCCAAGATTCTGCTCTGAATTGACAGCTGCATCTTGGATGGTTCTGAACATGGAGGCTGGAGTGTTGTTCAGGATAGCAACATGAGCCCTCACCCTGCAATCTAGCACATACAATTTTATATTTATTCCACACCACCCCCCCCTCCATAATATGCATTTTTTCAAGGGAGAGAAAAGAACAGCAGCAGCCTGGATCTGGCTGCACAAAAGCATCCTGACTGAGGAGGAAGGGAGAAGAGGATGTACATAAAAAAAAAAAAACTAGTCTCCAAATGGGTTATTTATGGCTGTGTGTAGAGTATGAAGGGGAAAATTTTGTGATCAAACCTGTCAGGCTGGCTGAATTGATTGCTTTTGTTCCTCTCAGTTTAATGAGGATTAACTTAGGCTTTAAAAAATGTAATCAATTGTCTCTCCATTTTCTTGAGCAGATCTATAAAACACTATTTCCTGATGGATCAAGGGGACTTTTTTGTTCACTTCATGGATCTCACAGAAGAGGAACTTAAGAAGCCTGTAGATGACATCATAACTACAAGGCTAGAGGCTCTTCTTGAATTAGCCCTGCGAATGAGCACAGCCAACACAGATCCTTTCAAGGATGATTTAAAGGTAAGAAAGTATGTAAGCAGAAGATAATTGAATTTTAGCAGAATGCTTGCCATGACTTGGGAAGATCTGTGTGCCTGTAAGAACCTGCTGCAAGTACCGTGACAGAGAGATTTGATGGCTGTCCTTCTGTAGACCTTCTCTGGGTTAAGTCCTCTTTTATCCAGATTAGCAACTGGAAGCACCCACCTTGGACAAGGGGCTGTCTTCTTGCTGTCATTTGAACACAGAGAAAGATGCTTTTGAGTGGCCTCAGGATGAGGTGGAAGCTGTAGTATGTCTCTCATGCTTATTCTCCGCAGGGGTGCTCACATTGGAGTACAAGAAAATACCTCATTAGAAGTCCTGGCTATTAATGATTGCATATTTTACAGATGTGAAGCAGCATAGAGGCTGTTCCTGGTGAGTGTGAGATCTGAACAGAGTGTGAAGGCAAGGGAGAACAATCAGTGAAGTAGTACAGAATCATAGAATGGTTTGGATTGGAGAGGACCTAAAAGATCATCAAGTTACAACTCCCCTGCCATGGGCAAGGATACCTCCCACTAGACCAGGGTGCTCAGAGCCCTGTCCTACCTGACTGTGAATGTTTCCAGGGATGGGGCATCCACAACTACTCTGGGCAACCTGTTCCAGGGTCTCACTACCCTCAGCGTAAAAAATGTCTTCCTTCTCTCTAGTATGAATTTCCCTCTCTTAGTTTAAAACCATCACCCCTTGTCCTGTCACAACAGGCCCTGCTAAAAAGTCTGTCCCCATCTTTCTTACAGGCTCCTTTAAGTACTGAAAGACTGCAAGAAGGTCTCCCTGGAGCCTTCTCTTCTTCAAGCTGAACAAGCCCAACTCTCTCAGCCTGGCCTCACAGCAGGGGGGTTCCAGCCCTCACATGATTTTTGGGGCCCTCTTCTGGACCTGCTCCAAGAGGTCAATGTCCTTCATATGCTGGGGGCCCCAGAGCTGGACACAGTAGTGCAGGAGTGTTCATACCAGAGCAGATGAGAGGGGCAGAATCACCTCCCTCTACCTGCCACACTGCTTTTCATGCAGCCCAGGATACAGTTGGCCTTCTGGGCTGTGAGTGGACATTGCTGGGTCACGCTGAGCTTCTCGCCTGGAGTTGTTAAACACTAAAGAGACGCTGCGCCGGTATCTGCTGCTCTGCTGTGCAGATCATACCATTCACTACTGCTTCTTAGGTGGCCTGATGACCTGAAAGCCATGCTGATAATTGGCACTTCTGCCACGTGTCTGCTGTTGCACAATAGTTGTATTCGGTGGATTCATGGTTTTTTCCTGTTCTTCCTTTATAGATTGACTTGATGCCCCATGACCTCATTACACAGCTCTTGAGAGTGTTGGCCATAGAAACAAAGCAGGAGAAGGCCATTATCAGTGCAGATCCCACAGAGCTCACCCTCAGTGGTCTGGAAGCATTTTCCTTTGACTACATTGTTAAGTGGCCTCTGTCCCTTATTATAAACAGGTAAAGTGTCAATCCACTGAAGAAAAAAAAGGCAGAAGCTTTTGCATGGGGTTGAAGCACATTTCCACACAGCAAAATTCTGGAAAGCCTGTGTCTTTGAAGTGATGTTCTAAGTTGCTGACTAGTGGGAATGATTTGGGGTTGTTGAGCCCTGCTTGCTCCACTTGCAGGCTATGGAATATGGATTGTCTCTTCAGCAGAGCCCTTCTAGACAGTGCCTAAGGAATGCTGAGAAAGTTAAGCCTTCATGTTAAAGGGTGAGAAGAGACAGATCAAAGGATGCTTTCTCAGCTTGCTCCCTGGTTTTACTTCTGAGTGGTCATCCAGGTTTTCATTTGTCCATGGCTTTCTGAAGTACCTCCCCTGAGAATATGAACTGTCACAAGAGGGCTGACATACAAAAATCAAGCATTTCTGAAATGTGAAGTGCGGTAAAAAATGCACTTTCCAGTATCCCTGGCTGCAAACTAGAAGGGTACAGGCTGTTGCTAGAATTGCTATAGCAGGCTATTTTGCATTGAGTTGAATTACAAGGAACTGAATGGTTCATTTTTCTGTAAGGATTTGCCCCAATTCCCTGGAGGAACACTGGCAGACCTGCTACTGTGAGCCAGGGCAAATGGGACAAGCAGTGTTACACAAACAGGGGGACAGATGTTGAATTGTTAATTTCAATAATAATTGCCAACAATTAGTTTGTCCCTTAATTTCCCTTGAAAAAAAACAGTTGACACACTGGGACTTTTCTAATGACATGATGCTTTTGAAATGATGTCTTTCTCTTTCCCACTGAGTGCATTTGCTCTGCTGGTAGCCATGGAAGTGAAAATACTCTTTGGTAAGGTTTCACAAACTGTATCGACTGGAGCTCTGTAGACACCTACACTGAAGTGTCTGAATGCAGACCTGAATCCAGTCCCTGAAGCTATAAATAAGCATCCCCATCTGCTTCTGACAGTGCATTGCTGGTGGGGTGATGCTGCCTGTAGCTTGATTACAGCTTCTTCTGAATCCTTCTTTGGAGAATTCTGGTGAATTGTTTTAGTGATTAGCAGTCTTAGTACAGTGGGTACATGACTTCAGGCTTTTAGCCTTCTGTCCCAGCGTGTATGTGAGCGACCTTTCTGCAGGTAGCTTGAGGGAACTGAAGAATGCTGGTGATGTACCCACTGGCAGGAAATAACAGAGGGACTTCTTGGAGAGAAATTCTTTGGGATGGTTACAAATATGATTTTTTTCTTTTTTCCGTTTTCTTTTTTTTTTTTTTCCCCCTTTGGTTCAAATTTTCAGTGTGGATCTGTGTGCATCTGAAGGCATAAGGAACATATTGTATAAAGTCTCTTTACCTTTGAGCAGTCTCAGTCTTCACAGCTTAGTCTGTCAATCAGAACAGGGCTTAATCTGGATGGGTATTTCTTTCTTTCCAGGAAAGCACTGACAAGATACCAGATGCTTTTCAGACACATGTTTTATTGCAAACATGTGGAAAGACAGTTGTGCAACGTTTGGATCAGCAATAAGACGGCCAAGCAATTCTCCCTGCATTCAGCTAAGTGGTATGGCCTTTTTTTCTACTGGATCAGATGAGAAGTTTTGGGTTTCCTTCTTGCTAGTTAGATATGTCATGACATGGATTGGATCTTTTTGATGTGAAAAATTTATTACAGGCTGAGAGACATCAAAATATAACAATTCAGGTTTCAGTAGGAAGTGTCTGCTCAGTAATCTTTGTGCTGCTCGGCTCATTCCTCTTTTTTGGGATGAAGTTTTGGAAATGAGGAGATGGTCTTTAGGTTTAGCTCATTATACACTGAGCAGTTACAGCAAAGATATCGTCTTGGAGGGTACTTTAGCATCAGGAAGATTAGTAAGAACCCCAGTAGTTTCTGGCCAGACCATTAGCAAGGACTCATGACCAACCTCCAGCTCATAGGATGACTGTGATCAGCACAGGACAGAGCAGCAGTGGGTGAAAACTCTGAGGGCAGGTATCCCCCACCTCTCTAGTGACCTGTCCCAGTTTGCTGAAGTCAGTTCTTGGTTTGCCATCACAGAGCCTGCATAAATTAACATTGAAAGAACCTCTATTTAATCCCACCATTCTATTTTTAAGGTGAAATTGTATTAAGTACTCTAGGTAGCAGGTGATTTGATTAAATATTTAGATCCCCTGAATATACTGATGCAAAACGTGGACTATTTGAAAGTGTTCAGTTAACAAGTAAAGCTGGAAAGAAACACGATCTGTTCAACTTGTTAAATTTTGCCCTCCTCACAAATGCATATCTCACTCAATGGTTACAGTAGTAAAATTGCTTTAATAGTTAATATTTACATTTTATTTGAATACAAGCAAATATTCAGAGTAACTTTCCAGTCTGCAAGAGGTTCAGACTCTGACTTTAGTAACTGAGGGAAAGACATTTGAATATATGGAAGATAATCAGAGATGGTTTGCATTAACTTTACAATCCCTCTCACATTGCAGCAGCGAATTTACTAGGACAGAAATATTTAGCTCTGCTTGACTGTGCAAGCCTGGTGGAAGTTCTCCGTGGCATTTGCTAGCTCTGAGTTGTGTGGGTGTGATTTCTCCCCTAGGTTTGCTGGTGCTTTCACACTGCGGCAGCGGATGCTGAATTTTGTACAGAATATCCAGTATTACATGATGTTTGAAGTGATGGAGCCAACATGGCACATTCTTGAGAAGAACCTGAAGTTGGTGAGTGTGTGTGCTTGAGAGAGGTTGGAATGGAAGTCTTAAGTTAACAAATCCAGTATAGGGAAAAAAAGCCTAATTTCCATTACAGCAGGACTGTTAAACATTTCAGGACTGCTAAACATGACTGTTAAACATTTTGCTGGAGGCATTTAAAGTATCTGGGAACTTGTTGTTCTTCTCACACTGCAAAGAGTGATGCTGTTCTTCATCCCCTTTCTGCTTTATTAGTCATATATCCCTTCTCTCTGCTGCATCCTCCTGTCTATGCCGAGGTCATACTCTGCACTTTGTTATGTAAAGTGGTGTTCTGCTGAACATCGTCTTGCACAGAAGATAGAAAACTATGGAAAAGGAAGAAGGATGTAGGGTGCAAAGCACGCAGACTGGTCTAGACATCTTCAGTTGATTCCTTGGCTGATTTACAGTGCTCTTAAATGCCAAGTCTGTGCTTTCTCTTCTGTGAACATAAGGAAAGACTTCTTTCCTTTGAGGGTGACAGAGCACTGGAACAGGCTGTCCAGAGTGGCTGTGGAGTCTCCCTCTCTGGAGAGATCCCAAACCAGACTGGACACAATCCTGGGCAACCTGCTGTGGGTGACCCTGTGGAGGCAGAGGTGTTGGACAAGATGATCTGCAGAGGTCTCTTCCAACCCCCACCATCCTGTGATTCTATGGAGCTGCTGAGAACTGGCACGTTAGGACTATCTGTTATAAAACAAGGCCTGTCTTATTCAGGTGGCTATTCCACATGCAGGTGGACAAGGCTGGAGAACTTTTCCACACTGGTGGTATCTGGTAGGGGCTAAGCTCACTTCCCACTGATTTTTATGTCTGACGAGGCAGTATCTGGGTGAAGCATGCCTGGCATCACTTTGGTTCCTTTCACAGAGATGTAATGTTATGTGTAGTCAGCTGTGGGATTTTCCAGGTGTGATAGAGAATATTTCTGGTTCCCTAATCCAAGTCAGCGACTACTCCAGAAATTATTTCTTTGTCCTAGCAAAAACTGCAAGAATCAGTTTTTATCTCCTGATAGGTATGTGAGATGCCTTTATTATCTCAGAGGAACACATTCTGAGGTAATGTCTTACCTGCCTGCTGCTTTAAACCAAGAATGAGAAGTCATTGGGAGCTTACCTTTCAGAACAGGCTGTTCAGGAAGCCCATAGAGGTCTTCTAATCTTTTTTCCACATCAGATTTTGTTCTTCCATCCTCAACAATAGAGAAAAAAAGTCTGTCACAAACAGATCAAGGACTGTTCTCAGTCTGTCTAGTGCAAACCCCTCTCTCCCTTCCTTTTTCACCTGACTGTGCTAAAGGTTTAAACTTGGGGGCATATGGAATTACTGGGGAAGTTCATTAGACAAATGAAGGGTGATACCTGAGCAGTGGTGTATCTAGTGAGAGCCACAGCAGTGCTCCAAGTACATGTCTTCCTTGTCATCAGCCTAAATCCAACCCACAGCTTCTTTGCTCCCCAAGAATGTGTGCTGGAGGCAGGGCACTTGTTGCCTTGCCTCTCAGCACCAGTGGACCTGCCTGGCTTCTGCTGGTTTTTGACGTACAAACAAGCCTTTGTGGGAGAAAAAGGAGAGCAGAGATGGAATCATAGGTTACTTCTGTACTGCTGCCTAAAACAAGGGCAGAGACGTAGGCTGTCTGCTCCACAGTACATAGCAAATGTCTCCACTGGGTCCCATGTGGTCCTAACAATCATTTTGTGTTCTTCCAGTTTCAAGTGTTTGCCGCAGTCTGGGGAAGACTGTGTGTTGTAGCTATTTTCATAAGATGAAAGCTGCAGGGATGTCTTGCACGGGCTGGGGTATGTTGTGAGAGCCTACAAAGCTAGTTGGAGTAGTGCTAGAGGGCTTTGCCAAGGGAGGGAATCTGACCTGCTCCCATCTCCTCCATGCCAGCAGACAACTTGAGAAGGCCCTTAGGAAGTGCTATCCCTGAGCTTTGTATGACAGTTGTCTTGGCATATGGCACTCAGCACAGGCAACGGCAGTGCCAGGCAGTGAACTTGTGTTTAATTAGAGCAGATGATCACTGATATATTCCTCACGTTTGCTTATTTTGTATCATAACCTTTGTTTGTCAAGGATTAGGGCTGGGCTGGCCACTAGGCAATTGATAGACGCTCTCTGTTAACGCCTTTCCCTTCCCAAAGGGGAACAGAAAGGGGATAAGGGAGAGAGCCTTATGGAGTGGAAAAGTAAAACTGCTTTAATGCATAATGAAAACAATAAAGTATATACAAATACATGCAAAACCAATATTGAACTCAACCCCCTGATGGCAATTACATCACCATCACCACTGATGCTGTGGAGCAGGTACTAGGGAAGTCCCATACTGGACTCAACCACAGATGGGAACTGGATTCAGGAACACACGGGTCAGGATCAAAGGCAGAACGCACAGGGTCCTCCTTGGACACCAGCCATTGAAGAAGAGGTTTGACCTTCATGATCCCTCAGCTTTATCCTGAACATGCTGTACATGGGATGGAATCCCTTGCTGGCCAGTTTAGGGTCACCTGTCCTGGGCACTCCTCCCCGCAGGTGCCACCTTTTACTTATGGCACCTCAACGTGATGCACAAGATTGAGCAGAAACTTTGGTCTGCACAGGAGCAAGTGTAAGCAAAAGCCTGTGTGCACACCCCAACCTTTGATAGTGACTCTAAACATGGAGCGTTATCACTGCTGGAAGCAGAGACTGTCTGTGAAAATCTGCCATTAACTTCAGACAGTGTCATCCCTTAGAAGAGACTGAGCTGGAAAGTGAAATCACTGAACAGAATTTCTTCAGTTCTAGCTCAAACCAGGACACAGATGTAGTCACCATCCTTATCCCAAGGGACAACACATTCCTCCTGGTCCTTCTCAGCTTCCTTACCCACTGGTGCTGTCGTGCTGGGGCCGGTGTTGGGGTGCCCCAGCTACTGCAAGGAAACAAGAGGGAGATATACATCAGCTTATTATTTCCCCCCCCGGTAGTCATCTTGTGATTGTATGCTTCTGGGTTGCACATCTGTTTCTTCTATACTGTGAAAAACATTTATCTGATGCACAACACTCAGCCCAACACTCCTAATGCAACCTGCATTAAGCTACAGCAGCTCTCTTGGCAGCTCTCTGATGAGTCTTGTGAATCTCCAACATCAGCTGACCCTGTCTTAGTTTCCGCTGTGTACTGGGGAGTTGTTCTGAGGTCAGCTAACCAACGTTTTTGATGCCCTGTCAACCTTTTTCCTGGAGAATACACAGGAGGCATCAGGTCTAGGATTGTGAGCATCTCTGCCTATTCTTTGCAAGGACTTCTGAACAAGAAGAGGATATATATCAAGCTCCTGGATGATATGAGAGAAGTGTACCTGCTCTTAATTTTGTTGTAAGTTCAGATTTGCAAAATAGAGTACTCCGTTTACTTTACTGGCATTGATGCACTTGAATGAGTTATCCTGTCCTGGGTTCTTCCAGACTGATTTCACGTAGTGCATCCTTTCAGTCTCTGATGATCCCCAGTGTCCTAGAAGGGACTGTTAAATGCAGTAGGTACGCAGTCTG
This sequence comes from Actenoides hombroni, assembly GCA_024336885.1. NCBI lineage: Eukaryota > Metazoa > Chordata > Aves > Coraciiformes > Alcedinidae > Actenoides > Actenoides hombroni. The sequence goes on from WUAM01000287.1 coordinate 25,542,931, forward strand.
CATTGACTTTCTGTCTGAAGATACCTCTCTGCTTTGGCTCTCAGCCACAGCTCTGCTCCTTCAGAGACAGAGTGATGTTGAAGCATTTTTATTTCAGTTCCAAAATGGAATTTGCCAATTTATACTGTTTCTCAAATGAGCCCATTCCTAAGAAACATCTATAGACCAAACCATTTTGAAAGCCCAAGTGGGCAGAACTTTTCCATTGCTGTAGAACATCTGTGAGCATCTTTTGCCTGCCTGAGATGTTGGATAGCAGGTATAGAGGAAATTTTCTGTCACTGAAGAAAGGTGTTTCCATGGCTGTATGGCAAGAAGGAGATCTGTCCAATATGCTTCTTCATTTCTGAAACCTTGAGGGCTGTACGGAGTTTCTTAGAGGTTGCTCTGTACGTGAAGGGCTTCTCCAAGTAATAATGTGGTAGTAATGACTCAGAGATGCTTGTGGTGTGAATATGTACACAAGTCATCACTTGAAACTGAGGTTTTTGGCAAGTTGGCAAAGTCTTCAAGACATAATCCAAATGTAGGTTTCCCTCCATTCTCATCAGTGTTCTTCAAGGCTTTGGAGATGGAGCATGCCCTCTACCAGTAGTATCTTCATGTTCACAACATCATTGTCTTCAACAACACAACTCAAATCTTCATTGCATCAGAGAGCAGCACTTATCCCTGTTCTGTACTAGTTGTTTAAATGGTTATGGGTGGGGGTTTTGGCATTGATCCTGATGGAGCCATGCGTATAACTTGGCAATTTTAGTCCTGTGTTTCTTTCCTGAGCTCGACTTGTGTTCTCAGCTTTCAGCACATCCCATAATTGTACAAAGTCAGAGAGTGTTTTTAATCTATCATTTAAAACTTGAGACTGAAACAGTCCATTGAAGTAGCAGAGAGGGACAAAAGTCTTACAGAATCTTTGCAATGCTGCATGTCCCAGTTCCTTACTGTGCTCCTAAAACATGTTTTTTAATAACCTGTATGTCTGTAAGCATTGTAAACTTACTGATGTTATGATAGAATCACAGTTTGGGTTGGAAGGGACCTTAGTGATCATCACGTTCCAACCCCCCTGATGTGGGCAGGGACACCTCCCACTAGAGCAGGTTGCTCAAAGCTCCATCCAACCTGATCTTGAACACATCAAGTGATGGAGCATCCACAACTTCTCTGGGTAACCTGTGCCAGTGTCTCCCCACCCTCACACTGAAGAGCTTCTTCCCAATTTCTAATGTAAATCTCCCCTCTTCCAGTTTGAAGTCATCAACCCTTGTCCACTCCCTACAAGCCCTTGTAAAAAGGTGCCTCCCCAGCTTTCTTGTAGCCTCGCTTCAGATACTGGAAGGCTGCAGTGAAGTCACCCCAAAGCCTTTTCTTCTCCAGGCTGAACAAGCCCAATTCTCTCAGCCTGTCTTTTCCACTTATTGTAGGTGTCTTTACTGAGATTGTGATGGTGGGAGTGGGTGTGACAAGCAAGTTTAAAAGCAAAGGAAGTGCAAGCTCATAAATCAGGTAACTCCATCCTGAGCCTCCTTTCCCATAGAGACCTTGGGTGCTTAAAGAAAGTGTAATTTTGTTTGAGAAGGTGATGTGACAAATCAAAGGTAAAATGATGAGCAGTTAAATACAGTCTCCATCTCCAGTTTGTTTCTCAAAGCTAAAAGGTGTTGAGAAGTATCTCAGCATGCCCTATAGCATGTCTGAGAGGTCACTGTTAGAGGTAGGGTTAGAGCTTTGGTCTGGAGCAGCACAGCAGTCCTGGTTTGGTCTTCCATTATTGTACTATCCTGTCACAGGCATCTAATATTGATGATGTCCTCAGCCACCACACAAGCTTCCTGGATAACTGCTTGAAGGACTGCATGCTAACCAACCCGGAGCTGCTGAAGATCTTCTCCAAGCTGATGTCTGTCTGTGTCATGTTCACAAACTGCATGCAGGTATGTACAGCTTCTGTGTATTGACCGTGTCACTGCTAGCTGCTTTGGATGCCAGGCAGCTATGACAGCCCCTTTTTTCAACTCAACGCCTCTTGTCCTCGATGCACACAGAAGAGACTCTGTTCTTCCCAGGAGGAGCAGGCGAAAGCCTCTGAAGAGCTTGATTGCTCAGACCCTCACCCTTTCTCCCCAGTAGTTTCTGTGGCTTCTCCACAAAGTTCTCTGGGGTTTTCTTTTTCAGTATTGGGAACAGGTTCATATGAACCCAGTTACCTCTCTTCAGCCAGTCCTGCAGCAGAATTTGAGGTGTAAGTTGTAGGGCTCTCACTGGTTTTTAACATGCTCTTGTGAAGGTCAGGTGAGGACTGGTGATTGGACTCATGGAGACTGATCTCTCTGGACACACTCTAGCCAGCATCTCAGGTAGCTTTAGAAAAAAAACCAAACAACCAAAATCAACATACCTTCCTTTGGGTTTCAGGGAGCTTTTTGTATTAACATCACAAATTAAATCTCACAGTTAGCTTTCATAGCAGCTATCTAGCTGCAGGGCTAACAGAACTGTCAGCCTCATGCTTTGCTGTAATTGTTCTGCAATCCTCTGCCCTTCCAAGAGGTTTACCCAGAGCATGAAGCTGGATAACGAGATGGACCGGCTCACCTTAGAGCACGGCACAATGTTGGGTCCGCCAACAGAGGAGGAGCGTGCTGAAGAGACTGCAAAGAAGAAGCTGACTAACAAGGTGGGACATGGGATGGACAGCTGGGTCCTTTCCTCTTTGGGTGCTGCCTGGGTTGGGGTCTGGTCAGGGTGTCTGTCCTACCTCTTGCAGATAGACATTCACAGTTTTGAGAATACCTCTGTCCCCAAAAGCAGAATCTGTTTGGAGTTATGGGCATTTTTGAGGGCAGTGTGGAGCACTGATGGTGTTCTCAATGTCTGCTTTGAAGACCCTGTCTCCCACAGCAGTCCCTGCACTTGTTTTTAAGTTCTTGGTTGTATTTTCAGCTGTGTGGTGGGTACCCACACACAGACTTTGTGCAACTCAAGAGCTTTCTGATTTCCAGGACTAGAGTTTTGCCATGGATGAGCCAATAAAATGTCAGGTGTGACTCTTTGCAGCCCACCCCTTTCATATCTGAGCTATTTGTCATGTCTCTATTTCTCCACCGAGGTGCACATGTACTAAGTGATTTGTTTGGCATGCTCCACAGTTAGTGGGCTGCCTTCTGTCCTGCTGAAGGCCTCCCTTTGGCATGCTGCTGGTAGGGTCTGTCACACTGCAAGGCAATTGGAGTGCTCCAGGGGTTACAGCTTGCCTTGGGCAACACTCACTTTCTGCTTACTGGCATTGCCTCGTGCTTGACAATAAAGAACAACAGCATATATTTGAGGATAACTCTAATGGGATTTACTCTTCTCCCAGATAGGCGTAGCAAGGTTTGTAATTCCCAAGGACCTTACGGCTGTTTCGTAAGGTTTCTTTTAGTGGCTCGGTGACTGTTAAGTCTTACGGGTTATTTTTGAGCAGCCTGGGAAATAGGGAAGGAATAATTCCACCTCTTTGGCAAGCGTGAATCAGGAAACACATGGGGCCACTATGCCTTTGTCTTGATAGCTTTTAGCAGAGCATGCCGACAACCTCCACCTGACATCTGGCTTTGAGGCAACGATCAACAAGTTTGATAGCAATTTCTCAACACATCTGCTGGACCTGTTGGACAAGCTGAGCATTTACAGCACCAATGACTGTGAGCACAGTATGCTCAACATCATCTATAGGTGAGACAATAGTTTTCTCTCTGCAACTTCTCCTCTGGTTCAGCTTGGGAAGAATAATTGCTGTTTATAACTGTGCATGTCTGCCCCATCAGTGAAAAACATGAAATCATGAGAAATATTGCTTTGCATTTCAACCCAAGGCTTTAAAAGCCCCCCACATTCCTTTGAATTATGTGAAATAATGTTGTAAACATAAGGCAAGTTTTGGTTTTCTTGAGGATTGTCTCACTGTGTAGACAGTGAGTAAAATGAGTCCCTAAGTAAGTATTCCAAGATGAGAGAACCATGCAAGGGGCTGATCATAGGTGGGTATTTTGTTTTAAATTCTTATCTTGTATTTATTTAAATAAGCATCCCTCTGTATGTTTGTATTGTGGCCTCATCCATATTTACTAGCTTCTTAGAAATCCAAATTCTCCCAGTAATACTGAAAAGTCAGGTACACAAAATACGTTGCAGGAATTGAGAGCAATTGATCAGGAGATGTAGGTTTTGTGGCTAGGTTTATAACCTCTGTGTTTCTTTTTCAGTAAAGTCAGGTGCACAAGGTCTTCTTTGGAATGATTTACATTTGCTCTTGCTATACAAGTCATACATACCAGTGCTGCCAAGCTTTTTAAGATCTGTATTACAGATTGGTGTCGCATGGAGGGACCTGCCCTGGTACTTCTGCCTTTGAAGAACACAGATAGTGCTCTAGGAGCCTTATTCCCCGTTGAGCACTGTGCAAGCAGAATGCTTCACACTCTGATCCTGCTACCAGCACTTTAGGAGCAAACCAGAAATAACTGCAACGATGGCATTTGCTGCTGGGAGCAGCTTCTAGTGTTTGTGGCTGGGAGTATGTTTTCCAAGAGTTAAGCAACCACAAAACCTAGCAGCCTGCAGATTGGAAATGTTCAGCTGAGGCATGCGTATAACCACAAAGTAAAGAGGCAAGGGTCAGGAGTTGGCATCTCTTAATTCAAAGATTCACCTTGGTGGTGGTCACGTGTAAGAGCTGCTGGTCACCAGCTGCCTCACAGCTGGCAAAGACTGAGACCCTTCAGAAATGCTGCTTGCAGACCTTTAGCCACGTATGGAAATAATTCATTTTTACAGTGAAGAGGCAGGACATACATCACATAAACATAACTTTAAGAGGCTAGGTTGTTCTTGACTATAAAATATTTCAACACCAACACTTGAAGTGCTCTTTCTATGACTGTAAGCTTAATAGACACATTTGCATTGTTACAGTGTGTGTGAGCCTAGAACACTTGAGACTTACCTTCTTTGCCATTGCTGTCACCCAGGGCACATAAAACAAAGCCATTCTAAACATCTGTTTGTTTCTCCCTGCTGTCAGTAAGCTGGTGTGTAGCCTTATTTTCATGGGTAAGCAACTGTAAACTGCTCTTACAGGACTAGCCAGAAATTAAGATCATTTTTAGGTTCATCTATCCTTTCATCTTTTTCTGTGGAAAGCTCTTGGTTTACCAAGGAGTACTCCCTACTTTTAAGAATGTTTTTCATCTAAAGTTGTAATGCTTTTCCATGGTATGTATGCTAGAATCAGTTGTTTGTGGTACGTCATTTTGTTCATAAATGTGCTGATAACTGATTAATCACACACATTTTCTTTCTTCCCTTGGTGCTGTAGGGAATCATGCCCCAACACCTTTGATTTTTAGTACAGAACAGAGTAGATTCTTATTTAGTTCTTTTTAACCACAAAGGACTAAAGGGTAGTTTGAGCTTTCTCCTCTGTTTTGTTTCGTTTTATTTACTTTATTGTCTTTTATTGCTCCACTGCTTTGTTTGGTCTTTGTGAGCTGTACTTGTTGGTCATTCTCATCCTTTAACTTAATCTCCAGGAAAAACATAAGAATATTAACCTGTAACCATTACATTCTGTTTGCAGCCTTTCTGTGCCAGATGTCTTTTATGTCTGACTGATAACCCTTACAGCTCTGTTGAGGTGTGCTACACCTGAAAACAGAGAGAGGAAAGGTTTTGGGAATGTGTTTTTGAAGCACGTTGTTGTCCCCTTCTTATTCTGTGTCTCTTGAAGCTTTCAGTGTCCTTTTCTAACAGCATCTGACAGGTCTGTCCAGGATTCCTGGTACCACCTGCTACAAACACTGTTTTGTGACATATTCCAGCAGGAGACTGGGCTTCCAGTTGCCCTTATGCTTCTGAGAACTTCCTGACCAGCAACTACCATGTATTTACACAGCCCATTTCTTCCTGTGTTAGCATCTGCTGCTCTGAGAAGTGGTCATACAGCTGAGACCAAGTTGAACACTAAAACCTGTCATCCCCATTACATGTGTGCTTCCAGGAGTGGAGTCTAGGCCACCAACTCCCACAACACTGTAGAGAATTACATGTCTTGTTTTCTTCCATGTAGGATTGAGCTCCTTATTTAAGGAGGACAGAGATACTCACAGGCATCTGAAAGGAGATGCAGTGCCACAGGACTGCTCGCTGCTCTGAACTCTCCTGCTTCCATTCATGATAGGTAGAAGCTTATCTTTCTACCACCAGAACTGCCCTTGTTGGTTGATGCTCAGTCCCTGAAATGGGAAGGTAGGTGAGGACCCCTTCTCCACAGTCCTAATAATTCTGATTCACTCCATCTCTGAAGTGACTAGAGCCTGAGGTCTTCTCCTCATCTTAGAAATTCTTCAAAGACTTTTTTTTTTTTTTGTGGCTGTGAGCAGAGGCCTCAACTGTACAAGAGAGAGCTGTCCTGGTTAGTCCTGAAAGGAACATCAAAGTCTCTGCAAATCCTTTTAGGAAATGATGGTGCAGCTTCTCAAGGCCTTCTGGACATTTTGTGTCAACCATCATCTGCCTGGGCATCACTGTTTATGATCATTGGACTGTTGTAGATTGCAGGCAGGATCCATCTGTAGAAAAATTGACAGGCCAAAGATGCTCTCCTCACGGCCATCACCCCTAGGTGTCACACTAACTGTGTGGGAATCAAGACCACAAGTAGTTAAGTCATCCAGGCAAGAAGGGTTGTTACTCTTCAGTGCTCCAGCTCTGCCTCCTCCTTTATCAAGCACTTACATTGTTACTGTTACCAGTAAAAGTTTTAACAGCTGGGCTTTTTTTACGATGCTCCATCCAAGAGATCTTATTGGCAACTAACTCCATGGTCCAGCTGCTTGGACATCATCAGGTCACACTGGACGTGGCCAACACAATGTTGAAGACCAAGTCGCCTGCTCTTTTAATAGAAGAGCATTATGACCTTGAGTCTTGCAAAGAACCTGTGGAGATAGTTCCATTGGTGGGATCATCAAGCTCAGTCCAAGGCTGGACTTGGTTCTAATCTTACTCAAGAAATCAATGTCAAGTCCTTAACTAGTCTTTACATCATGCAGCAGTGGAAGTCCTGCAGCCTTCCATCACACTTTATCACATGTGATGCCTGACACTGATGTAAGGCCTTTTCTGGCAGTAGCTCAGGTGGTGTCCTCCTTCCAGCACTGCTCCTACACTTCACAGCAGAGGTTCACCCCTTTTATCATTGCCTCCCCCACCCTTGTGTCAACTTTAGGCTTCTACCGTGGCAGTGGGACTAGCTGATGCTGCACCATGGAGACTGGCTGTGTATCTTGTTCAGTTGCAGGTCCATGGTGCCCTGGCCAGGAGCTATCCTCCACCAGATGCCTTTGTGTTTCACAGACTGCACACAAGTGTTAGCTGTGGCAGGAAGTGACTTCTGAGCTGTGGAAGCTCTGGAACCAGTCCTTCCAAATATGAAGAGGTTCGTTTTTCTAAGTACTTCTTCCTGCTTCAGGAGAAAGGAGAAGTGTCATCATTCCAGGGTGGTTGTGAGAAAACAAAACACTTCCATTGGCAGTTTGCATTGAGAATAGTTACCTCAGCTGCAACCAGCTGCTCAGAAGAGAGTCTGAGTCCTTTGCCCCAGTTCTGTTTAAGGACTGCAGAGGAAATACTGAGTCTTTATGCCATCAGGACTGTCATAACTGTTAAATTCCCCAGTTTGGGCTGTCTGGGACTGCATGAGTCTTCACCAATATGTTGGACATTTCTGGACCTTTACTGACAAACCAAATGTCCCCATTTCCTTAACTGAAGTGCTGCATGTGAACAGGCCGTGAAACAGAACGTGTCTTCCCATCTCTACAGGCTGCTCAGTAATGTTTCAAAGAGCAGAAGTCTCAAGATGAATGCCCAGACGTGACGTTCAGCTCTCATTCAGTCTGTAGAGATTATTGGATCTAGTCCTGGACTCTATGGCAACAGGAACCCAAGAACCAGAGCAGAGACAGTTGCCATCTGAAAGAACATATTTGACAGAGAGATGGAAGAGTTTGTAAGACATACTGGTCTTTTGAGTGATAACCCTTTTATATGACTGCTGTTCAAGAGCGATAGTCAACGTGTAAGACGGATAACAAAATATCCCTTTTATTCATAATTCTGGTGCTGTGCTTTTGTTTATTTCATCCTGGTTAATATTTATTCAGTTTACAGTACTAACTGAGGCACCGCCGTTGTGTTTGTAGCACCAAACAACTGAAGAGGGAGATGCAGAGGGTTTCCAAATACTTAGAAATCTTGCCCGTCAAGTGCTGTTAGCATTCATCACATGTCCTTCCTTTACCAGTTTGGAGGAAGCAGCAATGACTGATCTTAGAGTAATACTGGTGGGACATATGAAGTGCCGTAAACCTCAGTGATTTAAAAGTTCCAGCCACAAACCAGGAAACTGAAGTGTAAGCAGAGTTTGAGGAAGCAACATGCAAATTCTTCAGAGATAGTTATCAAAGATCACTTACCCCTAAAAACATAACTGAAAGGAAGCAAATGAAAACCTGCAGTTCAAGAAATTTGGACCAAAGCAACTCTAGAAATGGAACAGATCCTCAAAACATGGGTGCAAATGAGTCCTGGCCTTATATTTGAGTCAAAGTTTGATAAATATGCCCACCTCGGTGTCAGGTTTCCCTTGCACAATGCTTAAAGGATGAAAGGGATGTAAGCTTTTCAGCCAGGAGAGAGCAACAGATAAATTCCATCTGTCGAGGCTCTGTTTTCTGCAGTCACCAAAAAAATGTCAAGGAACAATTTGTTGCCATTTGTGTAAGGTTGTTAAGCAACATGAGACTCAAATATTGTTCCCCTTCATTTAGTACTGGAGCAATTTGATTTGAGAAATGAAACGAGTAACTTTTGTGTGACTCACAGGCTTGCATCCACTGTTGCTTAGTGTTCCCAGGGCACATGTTGTTGAGAGCTGCACATGTCTTGGTTGGCTTCGTGGTGTAGAGATCTGCCTTAGGATGGTGACAGCAGGTGTGGAGCTGTGTTGTTTTGTGGCAGCATTTTGGATTATCAAAGAGACAGGATTATGATGTTGCTGATGTTGCCTGGTTTGGAGAGCGCTTACAAGTATCAGTGATACTTGTGATTTTGGCTGAGCACCTTCCAACCAGTTACTCATCTGTCTTCTTGAATCGTGAAGTTTGAGGCATACTTATGTTAGCAAGGAGATGGTGGTAATGGAAACTGCAATGTTTTGTGGTAGTTACAGTGGATAATACAGTGGGTTTCATATGGGAATTGGTACCAGAGTTCTATGGTGATGAACTCTGGTATTAAGGAGTGGTGGGAAGTGGCTGGGAAGGTGTCCTCAGTCTCCTCAGGAGACAGGAGCCCTCAGCCCTGGCACTTTGTCTCTGGCTGACATATCTCCAGGGTTGTGGGTCAAGCTACAGCTGCAGATAAGTTATAAGCAATTGGTCCTTCTAGAAACTTAGCCTGTTGTCAAGGGATGAGCGCAGAAGAGGTGTCACCAGGAACACCTGTGGCACAGTGCAGACATTTCCGTCTCACTCTGAAAAAGCTGCTGTGTCTACCCAGCCTGGGGCAGTCCCGTGCTGGGATGACAGGTCTGGAGCTCGCTGTGGTGTGGCCATGTTCAGCTGAGGCCCTGGGAGAGGTTTCTTCTCCAGGAAATGTGGTTGGGTAAGAGCAAGGCTGCACTCAGCGGGGTTGAGCAGGGGGAGTGTGGCTGCTTGAGAGATGTGTGCTGCAGCACAGACCCCCTTGCTGCCCAAATAAACATCCTCCACTTTTTCTTAGACTTGCTTTGCTTTGCACCCTTCATTTCAACCAACTTTGTCTGACCTTGTAAAAGATTTTCTGTAGTTTTGGATCTCGTGGCCTGTGAGTGCCTTGACAAGCACGGTGCTGTGCTGTACCTGCAGCACCAAGCTCTCGGGGGCCCTTGGCAGCAGGCTTGGCTTGCATGCTGCTCTTGGGCGGCATTGAGCCAACACGCTGCTGAAACTTGGGGGGGGTTTTGTCTCTCAGGTTGGACTTCAACGGGTTCTACACCGAGCGCTTGGAGCACATGTCTGCCGAGCGCAGCCAGAAGGCAGCTCCCCTGCTTCCCCGCCTGGCCGTACCTGCCCAGTGAGGCCCTGCCACCTCCCCTCCCAGCCACCGCCTCTTCGGCACCAGCGGCCAACTGGACACTCCCTCATTTGGAGCCGGGAGTGTGCAACCCCCACACTGACAGTGTGAGCTGGAAACGAACTGTAAGGGTTGTCCCAGAGAGATGGGGGAATATTTGATCTCCTGACGTGTATGTAATGGATTTTCTCTTCTGAAAGGCTTTTAAGTCCTTTGGGTTTGTTTTTTGTTGTTTGGTTTTGTTGTTTGTTTTTTTTTTACTACATTGTAAAATGATGTATTTGTGCGTTGTACAATAAATTTTAAAAATATCAGGGTTATTTTGCCCATTAACAGAACTCTGGGTACAAATTAGTCTTTCAGGTGACTAAATTTTGGTCAGCTCATGGAGATCTGGTGCAGCTGCTATGCAGCACTACTTTGGGAGGAGAGCCTAATTAGGGGGCTGCTGGAATGAAGCTGATCAGAAAACTCTACCAGATGAAAGAGGGTCCAGAACTGATAGGCAGGAAGGTGATGTTGGTATCATATTGGCTGAGTCCTCAGCAGAGGACTTTCAGGATCACTTGCAGAGTTGTGCGGCCATAAAAATGGCTTGAGACAGTTTGGGAGCGGGTGTGGTAGAGGGTGGAAGGGAAGTGTCTCACAGGAACAGGTGGCAACCAAGACACATGCCAGAGGCCTCAGGGGCAAGTGTGTGAACCTGGAGAGGTATGTTAGGGCTGTGGATACAGTGCTGAGTGCTCCTGTTAATGACCTGCTCTTCCTCCCCCTCACCTCCTTTTTTCCACCTTCTAGAGTGTGTTGAGAGGAAGAGACAGGTTCTGTTTGCTCTGGTGGCCTAAAACTGGTCCTCCAGCTTGGCAGAGGGAAAGACACCCAAGGAAAGGATGGAGACCTGCAGTCATGGGTCTGGAGGACTGGATTCCTTCATGAGAAGGTTGAGGCTGAGGACTGAGACCTCAGCCAGCATTTTCTGTCTCTTGAAGAAAAGGACTTGTGCAGTTCATGGAGAGGGAGGGTTTCCTGTTCCCCACATCACAGTGACCTCTCAGTCCAGGTAGCCTGGACCTACCATTTCTATTAAGCTTCTATGAATCTACAGACTTCACAGCCTATCCCTCAAGCTGAGGGTGGAGAGGCAAAGGGGCCCAGGTCCCCTCTTGGTGATTACTGTTTCAGGCTTGAGAGACTCCCTTGGCACCTCCCTGTGTCACTGTTGGTTACACCAAGGAGGAGCTGGTGCCTGTTGCAGTAAAAAACCCTCTATTCACACAATTTTACTTGTGTGCCCAGGTGCTGACGGTTACGTGCCCCCCTCTTGCAGCTCAGAGACAACCTGATTTGCACCCTTCTTGCACTAACCTGGTGATTTGCAACCTCTTGCACCCCTCTGCTGAGAGGGGGGCTCTTCTCCTTTCAGACCCCTTCTGCGGGAGATATGGCTGCTCCACCTCTACAAGTTCCCATGGAGCTCCCTCCCACCCACAGGTTCGCACTGGAGCCCCTGGAAGGTCACCTACACCCCAGGGCTAGATCTCCCCTGCTTGTTGCTCCCTGTACAGCCTGCTAGCTGAATGTGGCCTCCTCTCTATGGCTGCCCCAGGCAGAGGTGGTGGTGCTGGTGAAGCAGCGTTGTGCCAGCCTTTGGCTCCTGCTTTTGCCCAAGAACATAGTGACAGGTGACTTCAGTCACACAAAAGTTGTGGCCTCCCTGTGGATGCCCAGCTGGCAGAGCAGTTGCTGTGAAGGTTTGGGGTACTTGGATAGAACTCCACAAAGATCTACCCCCTCCTCTCTAACAGCAGACCTCGGTCCAGGCCAGGCACCCTACTGCCTGCCCTGAGCAGAAGGTGGATGTGTGTCCTCTCCCCTCACCAGAAGTTGGGAGCTGCCAGGAGAGGGGCAAGAAAAGGTCCCGTGTCTGAACCCAGCAGCCCCACATCCCATGGCACAGCAGTTGGGTACCTCCTTGCGCAGAGTCACAGTTTGGCTGCTCTGTGTCTCCCTGGCAAGCTGGGTTATTTGCCATGCTTCACAGACCATGGGTTGGTCAGTAGCTCCATTGAGGCCAGCTCAGCTCTGCACACCTTGCGGGTTACCTTTGTGGTGGGGACAGCTCTGTTGGAGACACTTAGTTACGAACAGATAGGACTAGGAATCCTGAGGGTGAAAGCAAGGAGATTTAATATTTCTTTATATTTTAGTAAACTTTTCTATGTAGGAGGGAGTTGCAGAAAAGCTGGGGGCGGGAAATGGGTAAGACACTGGGGCAGCGTTTGGCTGCAGTGGGTTTTGGGCTACTTTGGAAGAAGCTTGTCCGCAATGACGGAGCTCTGTGCCAGCCTAATTCAGTGTCTCACCCCAACTCTTCCGTTAATGCAGAAGTTAAATGTGGTGTTTCCTCGCTTCCCAGTGCCCCACTGCCACCACTGATGTGCTGCTGTCAGCCCCTCAATGCCCTGTGGACCCCTGCAGTGACCCAGGACATGCCCTTGGAAGTCGTGGACCCACCCTGATGCCCCTTTGACTCTCCCTGATGCCACGCAGACAGTCCCCAGTGCCCCTCGGACCGCTGCACACGCCCCCCCCGCCCGATGCCAGGCACAGACCCTCGCATACCCCCCAAGCCTTTCCCGGTGCCCCGGGGAGAGTCCCCGATCCTCTATGGACCGTTCCCCGTAGCCCACAGCCGCCCTCCAGCGCTCCAAGACCTCCCGCGATACCCCCCGGCCGCTTCCCGTCGCCCCGCGCTCTCTCCCCGCGCCTCGCTCCGCACGGAGCCCCCCGCCGGGGGCGGCCCCATCCCCGCCCCGTCCCGCCCCGTCCCGTCCCGCGAGTGCCGGTGAGTCACGGCGGGCGGGCGGGCGCTGCCGGCGCGGCGGCGCTGGAGGCCGGGAGCCGCGGGCACCTCCGAGCCATGGCCACGGCGCTCGTCCCGCTGCGCTGGCTGCTGCCGCTGCTGCTGCCGCTGCCGGTGCTGGGCCACGGTGAGCGGGGGCCGGGCGGGCAGCCGCTCTCTGCCGACGGGACGGG
>WUAM01000287.1:25556742-25577034 GCA_024336885.1 Actenoides hombroni
CTGGGGGGGGGGAGCGGGGGGCCCGGTGACTCAGCCGGCCGAGGGGGTGGTGATGAGGCTCCTGGCTCCCGCGAGGGCCGTGGGCGAGGGCCGCCAGGCACCCGCAGACGGGTACCCTGCTCTGCCACCGCCTTGCAGCCGGCTCCGCTGGCCCCGGCTGACCCCGGGAGCGCGGGTATGGCTGTGGCGTGAGCTCCCTTTTCGGGGCTCCTGGGAAAGGTGAAGGGGTCATCACAGAAATGCCCCTCTTCTGACAGCGAAAAAAGAGGATGGGAGAAGGGCTGAGCCAGCCCAGACATGAGCCGTTCTCCAAAAGACAAGCCTCGGCGGCTGCCGGACTCCAAATCACAAACTGTGGCAAAACCTGTCTTTATTTACACTCCAGGGTCTCAGTAGGGTTTGCCACTTTGAAAGGACCTGCTGACCCATGGGTGATGCTGAGTGCTCTGTGGGCACTGGGCCCTGGAGCCCATCAGGGAGTTGCATGCCCAGAAGATGTTTCAGGACTTGCCATTTTGGCTCCTCCCTTGACCTGTGTGTTGGTGGTTCCCATTGACTCTGTTTCTGGGCACCCTGGCTCAAAACCCTTTGACTTTTCCCAGGTGCCACCACCAGGCTGGAGGAGAAGCTTGCCCATGTTGAGAAGTATGAGGTGGTGATGCCACGTGAGGTGCCAGCACCTCGGGGGAAAAGGGGCCTCTCTGTACCACCGGTGAGTAGTGTTGCCTCCCGAATACCAGCTCAGCACAGCCAGCCTTACTGCCTTGCAGGAAGTCTGGGGTGGGGGTGTGGCAATCAGCAGTGACCCTTGGCCCACCACTGGGCTTGGAACTGGACCCTCTTAGCCCTGGGCCAGAAGAATGATCTGATGCACATTTTACTGCACCGCTTCTATCTCGGAGGGTGGAGCTTGTGAAGCAGTTAATCAATTCAGCTTTCCTGGAGGGTTTTGGGTTGAAACAGGAACTGCGGATGGCAGGGTGGACTCTCAGAGATGGGGGGGCTGCTTTCTCCAATGCTTTCTTCAGAGACATTACCCAGCGGTGCCACCTCTTGCAGCCTTGCAGTGATCTTGTGACATCTGGTCTATGCTTAAGGAAGGATTTGCAAAGCCTCATTGAGCTGTAAGCACTTTTCTTGCTGTGTTTGCTGAAGTTGGGGTTGGTTTTTTTCATCCTTTGGGACAGAGAAATAAGACTCAGAAAGTTTCAGAAATCCACATGAAAGAAAGGCAGTGTTATTTTTCTTGGGAAACCTTGTAATTTGAGGGATGGAATGGGGTTTGACTCAGGAGTTTTCAGTGCTCATGACTGACGTCCGTAGGACAATGGCCTTGACCTCAAGGATGCTTTCCTTTTGCCTTAAAGTGAAATTCAGCCAAATACATGGATTTGTTTTCTAGGACCAAAAAGCACCAACTTTAGCACCTGGTGAGATGGAGGGGCCAAGGACATTTATTTTCTAGTAAACTCTTTAGGCAGCATGTTCATCTGTGATTCAAACCTTTTCTGATAAGTTAGCTTTCAAAAACACTCCCCGTGAAAGCATCTGTTTTCTCTGCTCTAGAAACCTAAACTTGTCCATGAGATAAACATTCCCCAAGCTATTTAGAGATACCATCTGTGCTGGGCGTGCCAGGAGACTCTGCACTGGTCCCTCTGGAGAGGGGAGCTCACCCATCTCAGGATCCTGCTGCTTTCCACAGCAGAGGAGAAGACATACTTTGGAACAGCCACTAGTGGTGTCTGCCAAGTGGCACCTGGATTCAGTTTTGGATTAGGTGGTACTGGCACCTCCCAAACTTGCTGTGTTGATGATCTGAGGTCTGCTTTTCAAGCCATTCTCTTCCTTTGAGGCAAAAGTTGAGTTTGCTCTCCCAGTAAGCTTGGTTGGGAAGACATTCTCAGCAAGGCTTGAGCACCACCAAGTCCCTCTTTTAAATTGAGACAGGTAGCAGATCAGTTGTTTTCTGTGCCAGCTCACCCTGTGGCTTTGCATTAGCAGGCTCTGGCTTGGATGGGCACAGGCCAAGAGCTGGTTCCTGAGTGAGAGCAGCTGGGACACATAGGATTGGTCCAGCAGAGCATCTGCCAGATGAGGTTTGAAGCAGACCAGCTCCCATCTGGCTTTGCTTAAATCACAATGTTCAGCCCTGGATATAGGGTGGAGACCTGGGTCCTACAGCACAGGATCTTCTGGGGTGCCAGCCTTCCCACAGGCCATGGTCTTCTTAGCAGGGGCACAACAGGTCATGTGGTGAAAACTTGTATTCTTCATGGAAAGGCACCTGAAAAAAGAGCTAGAAGGGCCTTTAAGAAGATTTATGGTTACAGCTTCACCTCTGCACCTGGCAAGATCATGAAGCAGATCCTCCTGAAGGCTCTGCTAAGGCATGTGGAAAATGAGTAAGTGATTGGTAGCAACCAACATGGCTTCACCAAGGGCAAATTGTGCCTGACAAAACAAATTTGGTGGCCTTTTATGATGTAGTTGCAGTGTCAGTAGATAAAGGAAGAGCAACATTTATCATCTACCTGGACTAATGCAAAGCCTTTGACACTGTCTCACGCGACATCCTGGTCTAGAGAAAGACATGGATTTGATGGGTGGACCACTTGATGGATAAGGAATTGGCTGGATGGTTTCACTTTCAGTTGCAGTCAATGACTTGATGTTCAAGTGGAGACCAGTGATGAGTGGTGTTCCTCACGGATGGGTACTAGGACTGATGCTGTTGAACATCTTTGTTGTTGACATGGACAGTGGGATCAAGTGCACCCTCAGCAAGTTTGTTGACAACACCAAGCTGTGTGGTGTGGTTGACATGTTGGAAGGAAGGTATCCATCCAGAGGGACCTGGACAGGCTCAAGAGATGGGTGTGTGTGAACCTCATGAAGTTCAACAAGGCCAAGTGCAAGGTCCTTCTCCTGGGTCAGGACAGTCCCAAGCACAGATACAGGCTGGGCAGAGGATAGATTGAGAGCAGTCCTGAGGAGAAAGACTTGGGGATGCTGGTTGATGAAAAGCTCAACATGAGCCTTTAATGAATGTGCTAGTGCAGCCCAGAAAACCCAGACCTTATCCTGGGCTGCATAGGCAGCAGGTTGAGGGAGGGGATTCTGCCCTTCTGCTCTGCTCTGATGAGACCCCTCCTGCAGTGCTGGGTCCAGCTCGGGAGTCCTCAGCACAGAAGAGACAGGGACCTGTTGGAGTGGGGCCAGAGGAGGCCCCAGCAATGATGGGAGGGCTGGAACCCCTCTGCTGTGAGGCCAGGCTGAGAGATTTGGGCTTGTTCAGCCTGGAGAAAAGAAGGCTCCGGGGAGACTTTATTTCATCTTTCCAGTATCTGAAGGGGGTCTACAAATAATCTGGGGAGGGACGTTTTACAAGGCGTTGTAGTGATGGGACAATGGGTAATGGCTTCAAACTGAGAGAGGGGAGATTTAGATTCAAAATTAGGAAGAAGTTCTTCACTGTGAGGGTGGTGAGACACTGGCTCAGGTTGCCCAGGGAAGCTGTGGGTGCTCCATCACTGGATATGTTCAAGGTTGGATGGGGCTTTGAGCAACCTGGTCTAATGAAAGGTGTCCCTGTCCTTGGTGGCAGGGGGGTTGGAACTAGATGATCATTAAGGTCCCTTCCAACCCAAACCATTCTGTGAGTCTATGATTCCATGTTCCTGATTGCAAAAGTGACATCTCTCTCATCCCCTGCTCCAGTATTCCAAAGAGCTGTACTGAAATGGGAGTTTGGTTTCCAGCCTGTGTAAGACCTGGTGTTGCAAGCTGCTACCTTCTCCCCCAGTGCACCTGTGCTTGCACATCCCTGCTGACCATTCCCACTGCATCCCAGACACAGTTGATGCAAAAAGGCATGTCCTGGGGTGGAGACAGCCAAGCTCCTGCTGGCCCAGCGTGGGGCTCTGCAGAAAGCAGCAGGATGTTGCAGAGCAAGTGGTGGGGCTGGATGGAGCAGGAGCAAGGGATGGTGGTGGCCCAGTGACCTGCCTTCTTTTCCTCTCTTGTACTGCAGCTCCTCTGATACGTGGTATAGTGCAATAAGCCCCATCTCTACTGCCCTGGCAAGACCTGTTGCCTCTTCCCAGGGAAGCAATACCCTGCGTTGGGGTGGGACAGCGGCATCCTGACCCGATCCTCTGCAAGCTCTCTGGCTCTCTTAATAAGACCAGCTGGAAGAAATCCCTTCTCTCTGTGTGCTGTGGCCACAGCTCTTCTTTGCTTGCTCAGCATGGTCACGGGGTTAGCAGAGCTTGTGCAGGGGCAGGGCTGACCCGCTTGTGATTTCAAAGCCTTCCCATCTGGAGCCCTTGCAAAGCTCATGCTAATCAGGAAGGGGGTGACTCAGAGGAGGTTTATTAGGACTTTTGGTTTTTAAACTTGCCCTGCGGTCATCTCCAAAAGACAGTCCCTGACCCACCACCCCCTTCCAAGTGCTTTCCTGCCATTTCTTAAGACCCCTTGTGGCTCCAGTGCTGCCAACAATAACAAAGCATTACTTTCTTGGAGGACAAGGGATGGGATGGCCACATCATACTGGAGACGCTGTTCATAAGAGAAGAATTTGCCAGGGACCCACGAGCATGCTCACACACCAGGAGTGTGCCTGCCTGAAGCTGGGGCTGCCTGCCCACCTGGCAGGCTTGTTGCAGCCTGCTTGGCATGTGGAGAGGATGCTTCGTGGCCAGCAGTCCATTGCTTCAGACTGGAAATGCAAACTAAATAGAATTGAGGGTGACCAAGTGACGGGTGATCCCTCTCACCTGGTCCTGCTGGCACTGAGTCAGCAGGACTTTCCGCTCAGCCCGAGCTCCCACCAGTTGCAGATCCCCCTGGGAGTTCTGAGCCTCAGATTACAGCAGGTGCTGTCATCCTCCCCAGGGAGAGGCTGCACACCTCATCCAGGAGGAATGCTGGCCCTGCAGGAGACGCTTCCTTTGCCTCTTGCTCAGCTCTGCACCTCGGGATCCCATAAGAGCTGAGGGTGTGCCCTCAGGAGAGGTCTGTTTCTGCAGGGGTGTCTGAGGAGATCCCTGGAGCTAAGGATGC
Organism: Actenoides hombroni; assembly: GCA_024336885.1. NCBI lineage: Eukaryota > Metazoa > Chordata > Aves > Coraciiformes > Alcedinidae > Actenoides > Actenoides hombroni. The sequence continues at coordinate 25,561,810 of WUAM01000287.1, forward strand.
AGTCTGGTACAGGGCACCACACAAGGGATGATCATCTCTCTCAGTTGCCCTGGTGGTATGGGACCTCTTGAGCTCCATGACCCAACCTTTTCAGGTGGACATCACAAGACATCCCAGAGGGAAACACTTCTCCTGGAGGGATTTCTTCATCCTGGGGGTTCAGGGCTTGACTGGGCTGAGCCATGGCCACCCTGACGCACCTATAGTGCCTGGAGGTTAGACTTGAGATGCCTTGAGGTTTCTTCCACCAGCACTATGGTGATGCTTGGGGGATTTGGCACATGGTGATACTAAAATCTACTCTCAGTAGCAGACGTGAACCAAGAGAAGGTTATTCTCTAAGTGATTTTGCATATTAGATCAGTCAGAGATAAGGAAGTCTTTGCTGATGAGAGCCGTTGGGCAGCAGGGATCTTTGTGGTTCAGCCCATGAGTAAGTGCTGAACTCAGGACCAAAAAAGGAGCTTTGTAATTGATGAGTAGGAAACCTCAGTTTCTGGCACAGCCCCTCTGCAGCCATGTGTCAGACACGGGAAACCAGAGTTTGCTGACTCTGTTTCATTGCTGGTGACCTGTTCTTTATCTCAGGATGTGCTGGGGATTTGCATTATTGCTCACATTTTTTTCTTTCTTCTGATTTCCTGAGTCTTTGCTGGATGCAGCCAGGCTCCCTGTCCTGCAGCTGCCTTCCAGTGGGGTGCACGCAGACCCCATCCCCTTTCTGGGCAGGATGGGGGCCAAGAGGTCCTCTCTTCTGTTGCTCTTGCTTCTGGTGTTGGTGGGTCTGTGATTTCATCTATCTTTCATGCAGAGCATCTATCCAGACCACGTCCTCTACGTCATCCGTGCTGAAGGCAGGGACTACCTCCTGTGGCTGGAGAAAAACAAGTGAGTGTGGGTTGGCAGAGCGGCACAGCTGGGGGCAGGCTTGCTTCCTTCCCTTGCCATGAACATCAAGTCTCCAAAGTCCAGTGTCACTGCACCAGCAATCTAAGCCCTCAGCCCAGACCCTCACTAGGAAATACTGCATTTGTTAACCCTCCTTGCCAACCCACCTGGGGAGGTCATGGGTCCACCATACCCATCATGACCTACCTCATCCCCAAAGCTTTCCATCCTCTCCCCAAAACTGGGGTCACTCTTGACACCTCTTCCCCATCCTGCAGGGAGCTTCTGGGGCAGCACTACACCGAGACACACTACTTGGCCGACGGCACGGAGATCACGGAGAAGCCAGAAGCTCAGGTATGAGACTGGCTCAGGGGAGAGCAGTTTTCCCACTCCCGCGTGGTCCCGCTGTGGCAGCAGCTGGTGCAGACCCCTTTACACCTCCCCTCTCTCTCGCTGGCAGGATCACTGCTTTTACCAGGGCCATGTGCGCGGCTACACCGACTCCGCAGCGAGCATCAGCATCTGTGGTGGGCTCAGGTAGGACCTCTGACAGGATCGGCCCTAGCTTAGGTGCATGCCATGGCACTGCTCCTGGCAGGCAGAGTGCCACGTAATGGTGATCTGGTGTGACACAGAGATGTGACACATTGGCTGTGCTGATGAAAGCTCAGCTTTCCCCTGAGGAAGAGAAGAAGACATCCCTTTTCCTGCTGGCAGTGGGAGTGCAGACCTCCCTGGCTTTGTGCCCAGCAGGAAAGTCACACGGCATTTTGCAGCTAAGCCTGCCATTTTTTGTGGCGTTGACTCATGGCATGGGATGAGACTGGAAACTTGAGTGAAACAGGAGGTCTGGACAGGAGTGCCCTCCCTGGGCAGCAAGGCACAGCTTGTCCTGGATCCCTCCTTTCTTCCCAGGGCAGATTGGACCAAATTCACCCCAAGTGCTTCAGTCAGAGGCGCAGAGGTGTACTCATGGTGATGCATCAGCTTGTAGGCAAGTGTCATGTCTTCCAGGCCATGCTGAGCTCCTAGGGCTGGTGGCTGAGTACCTTTCCTAAAGACAAGGAAAGCATATGGTGCCTGTGGCCAGCTGTGTCTCCCTCTAACCACCAGCTGCTGGCTGTGCTGGTGCTCGTTCCTCAAAAGCTGCTTTGGCTCTACCTTCATTTAAAGGCAGGAAGCGTCCTTGCAGAGTAACCCAAGCCACCAGATCCATGCAAGGTTGCACAGTTTGCCACAGAAGATTTGTACTTGGCTACTCTCTTTCGTTTAAGATCAGCTGGCAGCCAGACATTGCAAAAGAGGAAGCCACGGAGAAAGGGGTCCCTTGCAGGGGGATGCGTGAGGAGGACAGGTAGTCCCTGGGTACTCCAGGGACCTGCAAACACCCATCACCTGCTGGAGCTGCAAGGCAGCCATGTCCTCACTTTGAGAACAGGGGTTATGTCTGTGGAGGCTTTGGCTCACACAGGTTGTGTGATGCTTGATCTCCTTGTACAGTAGGACAGGATGTGCAAGGGCAGGATGGGAAAGAAGGATGATACAGACATGGCACATGGGACACCTTACTGAAAGCATCTTGAAGGCCAGAGATGCTCAGCAGAAATGCTCTGTTAATCCTGTCCTGGCAGCACTGAGCAAGTCTCCTTGCTGGACTCAGGGGTCTTTCTGCTGCTCAAAGTATAGGATTCTCCCCTTGCTGCCAGCTACGGATGCCATGCCACACTGAACTCCCTCCCAGCCCAGCAGCCAGTTTCCAGCCTCCCTAACAGTCATTTTGTTCAACTGGTGCTTCTGCAGCCTCTGAAAGCAAAATGCTGTGGACATGTTTCCTATTGCTCCCTATCTCCCAACATTCCTCAGCTCAGCTCCATCCTGCAGCACCTCCTTCATGTGTTCTTGGGCTGGGAAAGGCCACAGGGAAGAAGCATCCAGTCCATCACATTGCTGTGAGCTCCCGTACCCAGTACCTCTGCAGAGAGGTGTGGGCCTTCATGCACCACCCAAGGGATGCTTGGGACTTTGCATTGAGTGTGGTTTCATGCAAGTGGCCAGAAGGACCTGGCTGTCATGTCCCGCTAGTGGCCTGTAGCTCATCCAAGCTACAAGAACCATGAAGGGACAGAGTGATCTCCTAGCTGAGATTTGGCAGCTCTAATTTTGTGTCGCAGGCACTTGCAGGGGTGTGTGTAGGGTCTCTCTGTGACCTGCTGGATATCTCCCCAACCTGACACCCAGCTTCTCTCTTGGCAGTGGTTTTTTCCGGGTGAATGAGACCACCTTCCTGCTGGAGCCCCTGGAGGAGCATGCGACCGGGCAGCACGCTGTGTACAGAGCAGCTCACTTGCGGGGGAAGCGCGGCACGTGCCAGGAGCACGGTGTCACCCGGGAGTATGACCACGAGCCGAAAATTCCTGCAGCCATGAAACTCTACCGCTGGGTTAAGGATTGCATTGCTTCTCCTTCCTGTAGCTGAGTTTGCGAGAGCCTAGGTCCTGTGAAGTCCAGGAGAGGAGTGGGGCTGTACTGCATCTCTTGGAGATGCTCCTCTCCCACACATTGTTGGTTGGGTACCCAAACGTGAGTTGCTCCCAGCGGCCTACTGCTGGTGGGAACAAGTCCTCAGATCCTGTACCACTAGAAGGAACATCCTCCTACCCCGTGAGATCCATGATGCCTGCAGAGCCTGTATTGTGCTTTACCCCAGTAGCAGGCTTGGGTTTTTCCTTATATCTTGAAAGATGTCTGAACCATTCCAAGTAACATGAAAAAACAGAGATAGAAGACCTGCTAGCCTTGAATAACATTGGAAGATGCCCCAGGATCCAACACATCCCACAGAAGCCCCAACCGCAGGGCTCAGCAAGCTGCAGAGCTGAGCCCCTCTTTGCACTCACTTTCCTCTTCCCTTCCAGAAATCAGCTCCGTTACACAAAGGTCCCCGATATGTGGAGCTGGTCCTGGTTGTGGACAATGAGGAGGTAAGCAGGGTTGGGGGGTGAGCTGGTGCTTCTATTTTCACTGTCATCCACTGCAGTGAGGAGGTTGAAACCAGACTGGAAATCTCTGTGTCCTTCCCATAGTTCAGGAAACACAAAGACTTGCGCAGAGTGCAGAACCGCATGAAGGAAATTGTGAACCACGTTGACAAGGTGAGCCTGGGGTGGTGGATCCACCCTCCCAGCTCCCACGCGTGCCCTACAGTGCCAGCATGGGCATGAACGCACTGGAGGAGAGACTGGAGTGAGTAGGGTAATGGAACTGGAGCTGATCTCAAGCCCACAGATGGGGTACCACAGAGTGACTGACTCCCTTGGCCAACTGTGTGCAAAGTAGACACGACAAGCAGCTCAGTCCTGGCCCCTCAGGAGCACAGGATGGCTGCCTCACAGTCACAGGTTTCTCCCAGGGGAAGAAGCTTCTTCTCATAACCCCTATGAGCATGTCCCACGGCCACTCTCAAGCTGGAGCGGGTGCTAATGAGGGGAGGGTGATGAATGCAGTGCATCAAGGAGGGTTTTCTGTTTGCCTTGCTTCAGCCTCACTCTTTGGTTGGCAGCGTGGAAGCAGCATCCCAGCCTTCACTGGCCAAGAGGGACCCCAGAGGTCCTGGGGTAAACTCTTGTCTGTGTGGTCACCCCAGGTTTTATTTACTGAGGGGGTGACAGAGCTGATACTGGACAGTGAGGGGCAGTCCTGGGCTTGGCTGCTGTTCCCCAGGGGAGGTGGCACCTTCCCTTTGCTTGTGTAGCTCAAATCCAAGAGCTCCCTTGGGGCTGTCTCCTTCCACAGCTTTATCAGCCTCTTCACCTGCGGGTAGCCTTGATTGGCTTGGAGGTGTGGAGCCACAAGGACAAAATCATGGTCAGTCCCAACCCAGAGGTGACGCTGGACAACTTCCTCCACTGGCGAGAGACGGAGCTGCTGCGGAGAAAGCCACATGACAATGCCCAGCTGATCACGTAAGGACAGTGGGCCACCACCTTGTCATCCTTTCAGTCCTGCTGCCACTCAGGCCACATGGCCAAAGTAGCATCTTGTCCTGGGTTCAGTTTAGGTTAATTATCACCAGCAGCTGCTGGCCCAAGCAGTTGAGGGGGGGCTGCAGCTGGGAGGGGCCACAGCTGGGATAAACAACCCAACCAGCCAATAGGATACTCGATACCATACTGATGTCATGGCCCTATATAAAGGGAGGACTGGGCCTAGGTAGGGCTGCCTGTTTTCAACTTGCTTCAATGTGTGGCTTCATTGTGGGTGGAGCAGGGAAAGTGGCATCTCAGGTACCAGTAGAGCCTTCCCAGCTCCTATCACTCACTTTATCTATCATTTCTTCATTACTATTGTTATTACTGTTATTTTTGTCTTTCTTTGTGTTGTTTCATTAAACCGTCACTATCTCAACCCCTGGGATCTCACCTTTTTTCTTCCTCCCTGTTCTTCTCATCCCCCAGGAGGGGGTATGGAGGGGTGGGGGAAGTGGTGGGTGAGTGGCTGTGTGGTGTTCAGCTGCTAGCAGAGGTTAAATCACAACACATCTCAATCCCACAGGGGCATAGACTTCCATGGCACTACTGTAGGACTTGCCAAGAAGCTTGTGATGTGCACCAGGGACTCAGGTGGTGTCAACCAGGTGGGTCCAACTGCCCAGGCATGCGCTGGGAGGGCAGAAGAAGTCCCATGGTCTGCACTCCCTGTATTGTATTTTCCAGAGTGAGTCTTCCCTCCACTGGTCTCCAGCTTTCCCTCCTGCAGCCTTAGGGCTGGATCTGGTCCCTAATATCTCTGACCCTTGAGCAACTGATCCCCAGTAAAGTGTCAGGGCTGCAGGGGAGGGGTGGCTGTGGAAACCCAGCTGGGTGCTTGCAAAGGGCTCTGATATACCTGAGCCCTGAAAAGCCTCCCAGAGCAATGCTGTGGACACAGCGCTTCTCCCACCACCTGTCAGGTGCCTGGGACTTGGTTTGCAATTGTTCCTTGGCTATCCTGGCTGTGCTCCCCATCCCTCCCCAGGGAGGGCATCCTCTGCTGGAGTGGCAGTGGTCAGCAGTGGGACCCACGGCTGTCCCAAACCACCACCAAGTATCATTTCTAGGTAGCTGCTGTATCTAAGTTCGCTTACACCCTTGAGAGCCCAGTCTGGAGGTCTTCAGGGGCCATGGGCCCAAATTCAGCTTTTGCCTTCCTTCGCCTCAGCACGGCAACATTAGGGACCAAATTGCAGACAGCAGCGAGACCTGGCACTGAGTGGCTGAAGACCTCCAGTGGGTCCCGTGGAGATGCTGTGGAGGGCATTTGAACCACACTGCACTTCTTGTCTCACAGGACCACAGCATGAATCCTATTGGTGCTGCATCCACCATGGCTCACGAGATGGGACACAACCTGGGGATGTCTCATGATGACGATGTCGCTGGCTGCCGTTGTCCTGTCCCCAAAGCTGATGGAGGATGTGTCATGGCAGCAAGTGTTGGGTGAGTGAAGGACAAAGGGGAATACCCCTGGGCAGCAAATATTTCAAGGTGCCCTCAGACACTGTCCTGATGGGGTGAAGCCCGTGTCAGTCCTACCGGGGTTGACTCTCCGCTTGAGGCTGCACTTCAAAGGTGCCTTTCAGTCTGTTGGTGGCCCTCCAGCTTCTCCCTGGGCTGGTGGGTGCGAGCGCCCTTGGACAGTCAGCTCTGCTTATGATGGCCTATCTTTGTGCCCCTTCAGCTTGGTTTACCCCAAGCTCTTCAGCCGCTGCAGCGAGCAGGACATGTGGCATTTCCTTGGGGACCCCAGGACCAGCTGTCTGCTGAACGTCCCCAGGGCGGATGAGCTGTATGGGGGGCCAGTGTGTGGGAACCAGTTTGTGGAGCGGGGAGAGCAGTGCCCTCTGACTTAAAATCCCAGTCTGCATGACTTTTTATAGGGAACCATGTATGTACTGTGATATTCTGAATACAGCACATGTTCCTTTCCTATAATAAAGGAGTGGCATATTTGAATTTTGATTGCCTAGAATGAAAGTGGAAATGTGTAAGGAATTAATGGGTTTATTCGGTCACAGTCATAAGTTCGGACCTTTTCAAAGGCTCGTTCTGCTTGTGCAGTCATCCTGTTAAATTATCTTTCATTATTAATATAGCTCCTATTAGTAGCTCTGCTTAGCAAAATATTTCCTTTAATTTGTACCTAATGTGAAAAATTTACAACTTTTTTGACAATATTAACCAGTTCATTTTGCCCCTTGAATGTAACAGTTTGCTAGCACAATAGTAGACCAAAGATCATGCGTGTGACAACTGACAGTGGGAGCATGAGGGCAACTTAGAGATAAGGGAGAGGCATAAGATAAAGCTACATTAAGAAAAAAAAGAGAAGAATTTCTATTCTAAGACTTTAAGATACTATCTGTGCTGCTGTATTTTAACTCAACTTTAATTTCAATCATTAAACAAACATGCAAACTACACAATTTCATAACACTAGGCTCAGTACAATGTGCTGACAGAGCCAAAGGCAAATTAAAAAAAAAAAAAAAGGAATAAAAAGATCTCTAGAAAACACAGAAGAAAACACATCAAACAACTCTAGCACTTGTTCAAATACCAAGACTGTATCATCATCAGCTCCAAATTCACTACTGTCTTTGGGTATGAGCTTTTTTTTTCCCCTAGAAAGTAATTTTCTTGTTTTCAAGCACACTTGAGATTCAGTGCAAAAAATGACCCAACGGAATTCAGTTTTGCCATTCTCCAGGAAGGTAAGATCTCAGCTCTGGTTTTTACATTCTATGCTATAGAATAGCATAGACTTTATTTAACAAATACAATCAAAGTGATTTGTGGCATGTGAAGTGTTTGGGGTTTTTTTTAACAAAGACTGAAAGTTTCCCAAAATTCACACTTGCTGAACATTTCCTTACAAGAGGAATAACCAGTACTTGGTCATGTATTTCTGGCAATTTCTGGTTGTTTGCAAGCCACTGTGAGAACAAGGAGGAGATACAAACATTGAGACTTGCCAGTGCTTCTCCCCTTGCTGCTGAAGTGGATGTGCAAATTCCCTAAAGAAGCAGCATTATGCTTCTGCATGCAAACTTGGTTCACCCTGCCCTGGGTTTTCTGGGGCTTCTTAGATACAGGCAATCTTTTCTGAGACAAAGAGATGATTTCTCACAGTCACAGAGAGATATAATTAGGTTTCCCAGGGTTAGATTCTGCTAGCTTATTCCACGTACACCAGAAGTCAGTAAGTAGATGAGACCTCAAAATGATTTATCACCTGAAAGAGAGCTGACAGGAGAGCATTGCTGTACGTGAGGCTGAAGAGAAAGAAGCAATGTGGACATGAACTTCTTCCGGTGTGAGCAGTTTTTCACTTGTCAAAAATCAATTTCATGTGCTGTCCTGCTTTCTGCTCATCTGGCTTTGGTAGCTCCTTTTAGTGTTAATACCAAGCCTCAAAACTACAGATCACAATGGACACATCTGCTTACGTCAATAATGACTTTGATCTTCTGTCTTCAGGCATTACCTAAATGTTTGCTGTATAGTTCCCTCCTAAAGGAGCACAGTCTAGATGCTATGCAGTGCTTTGCACAGATAGCCACTGAACTTAAAATACACCTGGGACCTCTTTGTACTCGGCTCCCTTCTCCTATAAATGCACTTACTTACTAGCTTGTGCTGAACGTAATGTCTGAGCAGGGGAGTTCCAACAGTGTAACATTGCACGCTTGCTTTCAGCAAGAGAGGAAATGTTGAAAGGCACCTATTGATTGCACAAAAAGTGTATGACTACAACGTCTGTATTTTAGTCTAGGATCTAAATTATTTTTATTAGTTCTTCAGCAGATCAATAAGTACTATGGAAGTCTGATTAAAAAAAAAAATCCAAGATTTGCACATGCAAAAATTATTACCTTTCTAAGCAACCCATGGTGTTGCCTGTTGACCACTGAATTTTCACCCTCAGTTATCAGAGTGTATGTGTTACATAGGCCCTGTACACCACATAAGCCATTTCTGCAGTAACTCAAGTAGTCATGAGAAAGGTCAGTTTTGTGCACTAGAGTTGGAAGAAAATATTTATTCCTCCACTCCAAATACAACTCCTTTTTCCTCTTAACATCCATTCATATGGAAGAAGTATGAGTTTATTCTGTGTTTAAAATAAGCCCTCCATCCTTTTCTCCATGAGACTGGTATTATGTATATGTACATGTAGGAAATAAAACACAAGACAGACACAGTTACTCACAGTATGGAAGATTCATACTCAAAGGCTGAAAGCGCTTTTGTATGTCCGCTACTTCAGTAAATATTGCAATGACAAACTCAAAAGAAAGCCTCTAGCATACTATTCACAATTATTCAGATTGTTCTTCCTTGCATATACACTAACATACTTAATTTAAAGAAACTATTGAATAACAGTACATCTGTAAAAATATGAAGATACGGCAGTTAATAATTTTACCTTTACAGCAGAAATAACGTATAGGACTTGCATCTTAAAATGCAAGGGCAACATCATGCCATAAGAAGAATTATTTCTAACAAACTCTCATGTCTCTTGGGAAGCATGCCAAGTTATTTATTCTATAGTTAAACAACATCAGAACGCTACGCAATGGATTGTGTAGGATGCCCATACCCACATATATTTGCAAAAATCCTCAGTAATTTCTTTCTCCTTTTACATTTCCTCATTTTTAAATGCTTCAAAACCTCTCACCACGCAAGCACTTAATAATATGCAAGTTCCTCCTAAGTTTCTTCAGCATCTGTAATATCATCAGGTGTGAGGTAAATGAATTAGGGCTTTCTGAAGAAAAGCAAATAGCTAGCACTGCAGGCTATGGCTAACTACGTTCCATAAATTTCAACCCTTTATGTTTTTTCTTCCTGAAAGAAATATCCAATTTGGAAAGTGGAGAACAATTTTAATAGCCCTCAATCAGTTTAAAGGCTTCATTTGACACGTGTCATTATATATGCTACAGTGGCCTTTTTTTTGTAATTACGGTGAACTCACTTCACATCCAACAGCTACAAAGAAGCAGAATCACAAAATTTCCTAGATTGGAAAAGACCTTTAAGATCACCTAGTTCAATCATTAACCTAACACTGAGATGACATTGACTAAACCATATCCCTCAGCATCACTTCTACACAACCCAAATACCTCCAGGGATGGGGACTGAACCACTTCCCTGGACGAGCCATTCCAGTGCCTGATAATCTGTTTGGTTACCAGCAGTAAACTGGAACTTCTGGTTTACTGAAATGGGGGTTTTAAGGATCATATAAAAACTGTAACTGCTTACCCTCTCAGAGAGTTTCTGCAGCCACATATTGGGCTGGCTTTACTCAGGCCTTGGGTAGAGTCTATAATAAAATTCTGCCACTTACCTGGTTTCTCTTATCCTAAAAGACAAAAAAATTAAGTATTACAGGCATTAATTCTGCTACTTATGCAGCTCAGAGGCGATTAAATAGCTTAAACTACACCAAAAGAGCAAGACCAACTGATGTTACATTTTTGTTCCACAGAGACTGAAGGAAAACCAAACCAAACCTCAAAAAATCTCACCAGTGAATTGAGTCAGTGGGCAAAAGCATGCAGACTTTAATGATCACCACTTGAAGTGATCTAACCAGATTTCTGCTTTACTATCCAGAGCCTCAGTAAATGTGCTACTAGGTCTTTCCCTTCTTAAATATCCCAGAGTGTGGTTGCCAAGGCAAAAAGAGATGAAGGAAGAGTGACATAATAAATTGCCCTGCCTCTATAGAAGACATGGTAATTGTAACACAAACTAGTATAGCAAATTAATAAGCTCAAACACAAGGCAAGGCACTCCAGAAGGAACAATACAGACTGCTCTTTGGGTGCAGCTGGACAATACAAGCAAGCTTTAACAACTAGCTTTTATCAATCAGGTTATTCAGTCCTTTCCTGGCATGACATCTGCAGTTAAGCCAGTGCAGAGATATGAAGGGGGGGGGGGGGGAACCCCAAACAACAAAACCAAAAAAAAAAACCACAAAGAAAACCCACGTAATTTTTTTATTTTTATTTTTGCACTCGCCAGTGCTGCATACTTTTAAGTCCTTCAGGTAGCTCACAATAGGTTTATAAGCAGAAGGAAGCAGAGAAGCCACAGTAAGAAAATTCCTCTTGCCAGCTCCTAGGCAGCACATCAGTTTACTTGCAGCTGCCATACTGCACTGGGATGGTCTTGTCAGTGACACACCCAGGGAGTCAAGAATTAGCTCCCTCTTCCTGCACTGGAGGTAAATGTTTTTCTGTCCTGGCTGAAGTCAGAAGGAAGAGGGAGCGAGGAAGATCTCAAAGGCAGCAGAGCTTGCTACACATGTTTTTAAAACCTTAAAAAACCCAATACAAACAAAACAAAACACAAAACAAAAAATAGGTTCAGTCTCATTTGCTCAAACTATCCCCTGCACAGTCAGTCTTACTTAAACATCAACTTCAAGCTGAACTGCAAACGTGCAGGGAAAAGGTATTGACACATACAGAAGCAGAATAAACATGGAAAATACAAGAACACAAGGTGTCAACACTGGAAAACATCAAGGAGGTCCAGGGACAGGCTAGAGGCATGGAAGAAGGCTTTAAAGACTATGAATATATAGCTTCCATAAGATAGGAATACACAAGATCTGATACAATAAAGCTATGCAGAACAATAAACTGTACGGAGAAGCTAAGTCAGACATTTCTCACAAACTAAGAGATACAACACAACTGGAAGGCAAAAATACAAAATTGAGGGAAGAGAGTCATGCACTGTGCATAAGTACTGACTTGGGGGAGTTTGCTGGAGGAGAAGCTTGCAGCCAAGAGCTTAGCAGGACTCAGAGAGGATTTGATATTTAAACAAATAAATAGCAAGACGGTATTGGCTGTCTAGCTGAGCCTAAAGAAAGAAATTTAAGGATGATCTATAAATCCTTATCAGTCAGCTATTTCCTGACAAGGGTAAGGAATATATTTTATTTATTTTCATTTTTTTGGATTCATTATGAGATAGCTCAGGTTTTTTTTAGACATTTCTGTTTGCCATTAGATTTAATGTCAAAACTATCTTACACCCTTCACACTTAGGAGAGCTATAGTACAGCAGACTACCTTCAATTTATTTCTTAAAATTATGTTTATGACATGCTGGAGCACCAGAGTACAAAAGCAGGACAAGAAAGAACTGAATTTGTAGGACCACACACAGCTTGTAACAGACATTATCAAGTCAGTTCCACAAGGGGACCCCCTTCCCCAGCCTTCTTTGCCTACCACAAAATACTCTACAGATAACTCAAGTCTCAAACAAAAGTGAGATTTTTAGCACTAAAAGCGAAAGTGTCAGAAACAACTTTATATGGAACACACCAAAGGGCTTATCTGTGTTTTGTATCCATGTGCAAGTAACTAATTAAAAGAAATAATTACAAACATCTCTAGGAAGCAGATCACATCCCACAATAAAGATGACAAGAAAAAGATCCCAGTGGTCCTAACAGAAAAGACCCTTCCCAAGTCCTTATCTGGCAAGATATTACCCCATAAGAAAATTAAAATTAAGTTAAAACAATCTTGCCTGCTTCTTAATTGTGAAATCTCATAATACAGCAGGTGATTTTGCAGTCATCACTGCCAGCCTATGAAAGTACTCTGTGTCATCATTCTGCAGTTTATCACTATACAGAAAGCAACAAAAACATGCTGGGATGTGTGTGGTGGGTTTCCCTCCACCCTACCCCAATATAAAAAACAAGATAAAAACAAAAAGTAGGTTTTGCACAGAAATTGTCATAACTAATGCCTACAACGGTTATTCCCCTCTGTCCACATTCCAAGGCAAGATTAGATTTTACCCAGAAAAGATGAAAAACAATGAACCCGTGTTGATTTCCTTTATGAGAAATTATAATTATAAAATGATTACAGTCAAGGGAAAGAAATAATTCACTAATTTTCCTTTAGAGGTAACATCTTGTGTTCACTGAAAAAAAAAAAGCTATCTTACTAAAATTTTAATAAGCCCTTGGGTTTTCTCTGAAATATTTAAGAATAGCTGGTAAGAAAACAATTGGAGAAGAGCAGATGTTAAAAACTATGAATATATACATTTCCATATTTTAAAATAAAAATCTCTGGTACTGTGTTTGCATATTAAAAAAAAAAAAAGACAGCAGTCTGCTCCTACTTTTGGCTGTTCCTCCCATACTTTATAATAATACACTGCCATACTAGAAAGCATCAAGTGCTATTAAAAAAAATTGTTCATGTAATTTGTTTTCCATATTAAAAAAAACAAGCAAGAATTTTAATTTTTTAAAGCACAAATTATTTATAGCTTTGCTAACAAGAAATTACAGATTGCATGCATAGGAAAAGTTACTTGGACTGCTGACTGCAGTTGTGTCAATACTTGGAGGTTTTGGTAACTCTGGTAGCTATGGCCATGTCACATGCTAGACTGGATGTGAATGAAGCAAACATCTTCAGAACCCAGCATGTAAATATCATTTTCCTTTCTAGCTACCAGTGATGACAAACTTCTGTTAAAATCCCCTGGAAATTGAAGAGCAACTCCTCAAAGATTTTTTTATTTATTTATTGAAATTAGCATTTCATAATAGCAATGAGATGCCCCAGGTAATGAATTCATGAAAGTAGAATAATACACTCTTCAAATCTCTCCCAACAATACCTCTGATATCAGGAGTATATTTCAAAGGGATTGATGTCTGTTGTGTCTTATTGTTTAACTGTGCGTTGACTATGGAGAATGTAAATATATAAAACTAATTTGGGTATTCCAGTATTATATTATCATAGACCTCAGTGGGCAACTACCACTTCCAGAACACCATTATTTAGAATATAGTGAATCTATTGAAATAACTACATTACCTGGCTACCAAGTGCCTCAAAAGAGAAATGCTGCTGCTACCTCTAAGCTAACAGAATGTCCAAGGCACAGACTTCAAGGTGGCAGACAGGTTCCTTATTCCTCATCTGCTGCAAGAGAGAACTTGAAACTGAGTTTTCCCGATCCCTGGATTTTTGGCCACAACAAAAGCTCACAGCAGCACACAAATACGAGTCTGGGTGTGTGAAGTCACTCTAATAGCACAGCAAGACCACTAACAGCTTCACTGCCATGTGTACAGTTAGTAAAAGGCTCTGCCTGATCACAGTGTTACACTGGACAAACTACAGTCTTATCTCTACACTGGCACCAGTTAAATGGAAACAGTGATTTTCTATTCAAACAGCTGGAAATCTCCCTGAAACTAGTGATGTGAATTTGACACTGGCTAGATTAGGAACAGCAACCTCAGTAGTTTAATGTACACCAAGCATAATATGAGTCATTATCTAGAGCTCTGTAACAGCTCATTCAAAAAAACAAAGCCACGACCTCACTTGTTATATAACTGCAAATTTGCATAGAGGTTGTACTACAAGCAATTATTAAAGCAATTTAAACTGATACAAAAGGAAATTTATTTTAAATCTCATTTTTATCACCAGCTTCCACTACCAAATTACTCCAAGTAATTTCTTAAACACATATAAACATGCCTATACAATTGCTTAAATCATCTCTACCCAATTTACTCCATTTTACCACAAGGCATTAAGGAGCAATACAAGTACCTAAACATAGAAATCGAGTGCTGTTTTAGATGCCTGAGGGCATCCCACCATGGCTTTCAACTGCTGCTAAAGGCATTAAGTCATCTGTCACACCTGCTAGCCCTGACAGATGTCTCAGGTACCCAAAGCATCTAAAATGGCATTAGATGTCTATGTTTAGGCTTCTGAATCTTCTCCTTGCTGCCTAGAGAAAGTGCAAATGGGGAAGAGAATTGGTGTCCTGGAGCCTGTCATTTATCTGAAACACAAGCACCACAAAAGCAAGTGGAAGTGTGAAATCTTTACATTGTCTCACTGATGTGTGTTTCCACTGTGCTGCCAGCAGATCAATCTGTGGCAAAATACACAGTATGTTGTGCATTATTGTAAGCAAAACTTACTGCAATGAGGGAAGCTAGTACAGATTTTTATGAGGGTAAATAGCATCTCACTTCCAAAAAATCAAATTGGATTTACCAGAGACAGGAGGATGAAATGCCCTCCTTCAACCACAATTCAAGTGGAATCAGTCTCTTGCTCATTCTGCTTGCAATTTATTTGTGGCACAGCATGGGGAAAATAACAAAGATTCGCCCTTTCCACCCCCCCCCCCCCCACCCTCTTCGCCCCCACCACCTCTCCATACGCTACGAATCGTACGCCACCCTACCCTC
>WUAM01000287.1:25577134-25592392 GCA_024336885.1 Actenoides hombroni
GGGGGGCAGCGGGAGGGCAAGAGGGGCCCGGGAGGGCGAGGGAGGGGGGGGGGGGGGGGGGGACCTGAGAAGACTCAGAAAAGGTTGTGCAAGCCTGTTCCCTGGACGTTGTACCTTCCAAGATTCATCTTCCGTATGTTCCTGATGCTTCAGCCAAAAAATAATTTGCGTTAACTTGGCTGCATGCCCACCCTTCATGTAGCTGCCTGTGATTTTATCAGGAGTGTGAGTAGGAAAGATGGACATGCCCCCAGCATATCCTCCAAAGAGGTGATCCAAGGAGAGGGACATCATAGTAAGTTTTCCTTTCAAGGGCCATGCTCATCTTTTGCTTTTTGCTAGTGGCCCATCGCTGCATCACAGGGGGCAGAGTTGAGACAAGCAGCCAGGCAATGTCTCTGGGATAAATCCCTGGGTCATGGTCTGGAACTTGAAAGGACGCTCCTCTGATGTTTTCTCCTTCTTGGAGATGTGCAAGGGTCATTACCAGAGAACGGGGGCCTGATCAGGCTCCATTTTCTGAAAAACCTCTTCTAGTCCTATGGCTTGGTGTTAGTAATGGGGGGTAAAGAGGTGGCAGGAATGGTCTACACCTGGGATGATGATGTGTTTTTTCCCCATGGTTCAGCCTGTGGGCCATGGTGACGTGGTGACTGGGTTCATCCAGAAAGAAAGGAAAGGATCTTTCAGGAGGCTTTTGAGAGGATTTCATCCCTGCCTGTCTTGCAGGTATGCTCTGACCACTGCTGCAACGCCACCACTTGCCAGCTAAGAGAGGGAGCTGAGTGTGCCCGGGGGGACTGCTGCCAGGACTGCAAGGTACTGCCACTGCTGGGGGGACCAGCTTGGCCAAAAAGGGAGCTGGTGGGTGCACAGTCCTGCCCTGGGCTTCTCCAGAGCTTCCTGGTGTGTCCATAGCCCACTGGAGAGTCTGAAGGACCTCTGTAGCAGCCTGCCCAGAGCCAAATGCATATAATGGTTTGGGGGGGGGATCATGTTTTCCATTCGATGCTCTCACGGACAGTCAGCATCTCAGTGGGAAGCAGTTGGGAAGGTGAAGCAGCCTCCATTTCTGGCAACCTGGAGCCCAGGTCCCCTGTCTCTGTTAAATGAGGTGCAGGATGAAAGATATTGAAGAACTGGGCAGCGTTCAGAAGAGATCAGTGTAGGCCAGTCCTGAATTGGGAAACTAACCAGACTCTTGTCCTTTTGTCCAAGAGGAAGTTAAAAGTTACACGCATTGGTTCTGGCACACAGACACAAGAAATAGCTTGATGTGAAGAGACAGGGCTGGAAGAGGAATCTGGGGCAAGTCCAGCCTAAAAGCAGATTATAAGGGGTTGCCTGCAGTGAGGGACTTAACTATGGGAAGACCAAGCCTGAGGCGAGATGGTGTCTCCGTCCTGTGCAGTAGCTCAGACAACAGCAACTGTCTTTGTGCCTGAGTGGTATGAACTGCCATATCTGGATCTGTGGGGTGCTGGGAGATGTTTTGAAGACTAGGGTGCTGCTGGGCTGTGGTGCCTTGTGTGGATCTGGGGGTGGGAGAGCACTGAGGCAGCGCTGCCATCCCCTTTTCTGTGCAGGTGAAGGCTGCCGGTGCGCTCTGCCGGGCCAGCAAGCACGACTGCGACCTGCCCGAGCACTGCACCGGCCTCAGCGCCGAGTGCCCGGAGGATGTCTTCCAGGAGAATGGCATCTCCTGCCAGAACGGCAATGGCTACTGCTACAACGGGGCCTGCCCCTCGCACGGCGAGCAGTGCCGCACACTCTGGGGCGCAGGTAGCACCTCCCCCACCCTGCCCACCCTCCTCACCCCGCATTCTGGGGGATGTGTCTGAGGCCTTGGCTCCTTGGGCCAGGGCATAGTTCAGCTGTGGCCCCTCCCTGCACCCCTAGCTGGGGTGCTGTGGCAGCTGACCTTAAAGTGCGGCCACTGGTGCCAGCGTTGCCAGCCTGTTATGGACTCTGGCTCTACATGACCCTTTCCATGTGTCCTGCAGAGGCCCAGGTGGCTCCCGATGTCTGCTTTAAGCACAACAGTGAGCAACACCTTCACCTCCACTGCCTCACCGAGTATGGGAAGCAGCCCTGCAGCCCCAAGTAAGGAGCCAGGGAGGACGGGTGGGGGTCTGGTGTCCATGTCTGGTGACAGCACCGTAGGGCCAAGCAACACTCCCCAGCCCCATGCCACCCCTGTGACTCATGCTTCTCCTGCAGGGATGTGAAGTGTGGCACGCTGCTGTGTCTGAGTGACAACACCAGCCCCGTCCTTGGTGGTGGCTCCTACTCCCTCTTCTTTGGACGCTTCAAGTGCAAGGCGGTCATTGCCAGCAGCGATGCCAATGAGGTGGTGGCCAAGCTCAGGCTGGTGCCCACTGGTGCCAAATGTGGAGAGGAGATGGTGAGCTTTCTGGCTGCCATGCTGGGGTGGCAGAGGGGAGTTGGCCGCTGTCTGTGGGGAACCGGGACAGCCTCAAAGCCCTCCTCTGCCTGCCCCTAGGTCTGCTATGCTGGGCGCTGCCAGAACCTCCTGGTCTATGGCAACAAGAACTGCTCAGCCAAGTGCAACAACCATGGGGTATGCTGTGGGATTGTCCTCTCCCAGAGCAACTGTGGGGCCTGGGCAGCAGTGCCGGGCGCTGTGGTGTGTCCGCCACCCTGATGCTTCCCCCCTTCATCCCAGGTGTGCAACCACAAGCGGGAGTGTCACTGTGAGCCAGGTTGGGCAGCACCCTACTGCGAGCAGAAGATTTCAGGGATGGTGACAGGTACATCACCCACTCTGCATGGCCAGCACTGGCTCCATCGGCCCAATGCAAATGCTGGGGAGGGGGTTGGCATTCTGCTGTGGTGCCAGTAGGCACTGCTCCATCCCCACGGGGCACCCCTGGCCCGGGGATGCTTGTCCCGATGCCAGTTGGGTCTCCACAGGGAGCAGCAGCGTAGTGTTGGCACCTGTGCTGGCTGTGCTGGCTCTCTCCGGCATCCTGCTTGGCAGTGGCGTTGTGTTCCTCAGAGGCCGGAGGATGAGGCACTTCCAGAAAGGGTAATTCCCCTCTTCCTCTGCCCCACAGCGGGGCTGGGTCATGGCCACACAGGCTGAGCTCGAGGGATGCCCATAGCAGCCTCACACCACCCCTGTGCTCCACAGGAGGACTTCCAGTGGGTCCGCTGCCGGCCTTGCCACCCCACTCTTCCAGGAGGGTGGCCAGGCACGTCCCCACCGCCGCCAGCTGTCCTGCCTCGACATTGGCCACCCCAACCTGCTCAGCAGCACGGCAGCCCCCCAGGACGCCCGGCCCCTGGGGCCCTGTCGCCCAGCCCCCCAGGTAAGGGGGCCGAGCAGCACCCCAGCGCGGGGCGGGCTGTGCACACGGGGCAATCGCTCACCACGGCTTTTGCTGTCCACGCAGCCACCAGCACCGGTTCCTCAGGTGATATCTCCAGCCTCTCCAGGACGGCTCCCGCAGGTAACCGCCCCTCCAAAAGCCACCACTGCCTCACGAAGGGGTGGCCTGTCCTTCCCATGGCCAGGGGCCTCACTCAGACCTCTCCCCAGACTCCTCTGGCCTGACCAGAAGAGAAGTCTGAGAGGGGATCTGATCAATACTGATCAATATCTAAAGGGTGGTGGTCAAGAGGATGGGGAAAGTCTCTTTTCAGTGGTGCCTAGTGACAGCACAAGGGGCAACAAGTACAAACTGGAACCCAGGAGGTTCCATCCGAACAGGAGGAGAAAATTCTTTGCTGTGAGGGTGCCAGAGCCTGGCCCAGGCTGCCCAAAGAGGTTGTGGAGTCTCCTTCTCTGGAGAGATACCACACCTACCTGGACAATGCAATCCTGGGCACCCTGCACTGGGTGACCCTGCTGGAGCAGGGCAGGTGGACCAGATGATCTTGAGGTCCCTTCTGACCCTCATCAGTCTGTGATTCTGTGTGACCAGCCAAAGACATGTGGGGTGGCCCAAGCAGCTGAAAACTGGAGTGGCTGGGAGAGTGGGTCCCTCCTTGGTGTCCAGGCGAGGGACTCTGGTCTCTTCTCTTCTCCCAGCAGGTGAAGCCCAAGCCGCCCAGCAAGCCTCTCCCCGCACTGAAGACTAAGGCACCATGCTGTGGTGAGGGGCCACCAGGATTGGCCCGCCCTTGCTCCCCACCAAAACCTCCCTTGGTCTTTCAGCGGGGTGTCCCCTCGAAGGTGGCCCTGAAGCCACCCCTGGCCAGGAGGTGACCAAGGATGTGCCATCTGCCACCACAGCCAAGGAGTTGCCAGCTCTGACGCTTGGGTGGCACAGCTGGGGAACCACCATCTTGCTTCCACCCTTACTTGAATTGCTCACCGGACCCTCCCCCAGGGGGGCACCAGTGTTTACAGATATTTGAGTTGTGCCTTAACAGACTTTGTAGCCTCAGGGCTGGCCCAAGGAGAGCCAGCAGCTGGGCCTTTGTGAGACCAGCAGTGATACCAGCTCTGGTTTTGAGGCCAGCCTCAAGATGGTCCAGTCTCTCCTATATCCTGGGAGCTGCTGCCTTCTCTCCTGACGACCTGAATGTGTCCTGCTCCTTCCCTGCTGAGGAGGCCACTGCAAGGAGCAATTGGCATCCCCCACCAAGCTTGCCATGGCAGGAGGAGCACTGCACCGTGGAACCAGCCTCTGGGGCTAGGGACAGTCACACAGGGGTCTCGCCAGGGGCTTTGGCAGGTCCAAGCCAGGCTTGGCTTCCCAGTGGGGCTTTTATCTCTGAAGTTATCACTTGAGTTATTGTTCTCCTGAAAAGGAATTTCCTTTTTACTGCAGCCATTAACTTATGACCCTTATGTGACCATTTTGAGCCATCTATTGTGAAACCAGGCCTCCCCATTTTTGATATAATTTCAATTGAAGGCTTTTATACCAATAAAGACTGAAAGCAGTGATGTCACGGGGTATGTCTCAGCAGGCAGGGAGCTGCCTGGGACTCAGGCTGGATCCGGCACACGTGGAGCCAGTGGGGAGAAGGACTTCAACTCAGCTGCGTCAAATGGCAGTGCTTCACGCCAGCCGTGCGGAGTGAAGCTTCCAGGGGCTGCAGGATGCTGCAGCAAGTCCCTGTGACCCCCTCAGCACCGAGTACTGCTGACCTGCAGCCAATGCTGCCAAAACAGGCCCCAGGATCATCTCGTGACCAGATCTGTGACACCCACTACCACCTCATACCCTACTGTCCTGGTCCAAGCATTCATGTTTGTGGGGCAACATCAGTGCTCAGGGACCAGCCCACGGTCCAAAAGGACACTGCTCACAGACCAGGGCCATGCCTGCTTGGGAAATGCTCCTGCAGTGGCTGGATGTGAGCAACAGGGCAGCTCAGAGGGAGGTCCAGGGCTCAGCTCACACCCCAAGTTCTGGAGGGGGGCAGCAGAAAGAGAGCAGGACTGTACGTGCCACCGCTGCTGCTTAGCTCCACCAGCCTGTGGTTTTCTTTCAGCCCTGTCTGCTCCCAGGGTGGAGTCCCTGCAGCTGGGAACAGGCACCTAGAT
Organism: Actenoides hombroni; assembly: GCA_024336885.1. NCBI lineage: Eukaryota > Metazoa > Chordata > Aves > Coraciiformes > Alcedinidae > Actenoides > Actenoides hombroni. The sequence goes on from WUAM01000287.1 coordinate 25,582,656, forward strand.
TCAGTGTTAACTACAGGAGGAGAGGCACAGGTATCCCCCTGTGACACCAGCCCTAGGACACACAAAGCCACCAAGGAAATGGTAACAAAATAATTTTATTCTGCTTTATCAAAAGAACTTAACACTGTGCATGTAAACTTGAACATCTGTATCGTGTTTCCCTACAGCAGGTATGGATTCAGGGGCAGATCCCTTTAGTCACAGGACCACCCCGGCCTTTTGAAAAACCCTGTTCAATCCCACGTTCCTGGTTGCACCCGTGTTTCTGCTCCCCAGCTCAGAGCCATGCAAAGTCCCTGTGGAGGCATTAAAGCCATGGTGACTCCCTCCTCTTGCACACCTACTGAGGCTTCTGAAGTGATGGCTGGGAAAGCAGAGAGGGGGGAGGAGGTTTCTGCAGGAGGCACCGAGCATCACACACCTGCTGTTTCAGGACTTCAAACCCCATAAGCATTCCCCAGTGTCCCTCAGACCATCCAGGTAGGAGGTGGCTGATGCACACCCAGCCAGAGCAGGATGACATTTTGTCAGAGTGACAGCCAGTAATGGCAAAGCCACCAGGGCAGGCAGAGGCCAGCCTAGCAAGGCTCCGATCCAAAGGGAAGTAGCCCTTCCCCCACTGTCCTGGAAGGCTCTCCTGCTGCCTGCACAGGGCTTTGATCCCTGTAGGAGAGCGGCGAGTTGCCTGGTTATTGCTTCCAATGTGACTCCCCTCCTGCCCTTGCTTCTTGTCATCTCCAGGCTGGCAGAACCTACCCCGTCTATCCAGCCTGATGCCCAGTGTTAGAGAGATGTGATGCCACTGGTCCCTTGAAATCCTTCTCAGAAGAGAAACGGGACCTGGCAAGTCAAACAGTACTTCCAGGAGACATTTCAAAGACCAGAGCTATGAAATCTGCTGCCATCTCCTCTCTGCCCTGGTCTCTGCCCCCAGGGGGGCACTGCATGGACTAATGCTGTCCCTACCAGCTTCTCTCCTGCATCGCCCATTGGTTTCAGCTCTGCCCTGCCTGTTGGCTGAGCTGCCTTCTAGCGTGACATGCAGACACCCTTCCCACTCCCCTGCCCACCAGCATCCTTCAAAGGCTGCTCTATGCCAGGAGGGCACTGTTTGCCCGAGACTTCAGCAGGTGAAGGCACAAGTACCCCTCCATCCAGTCCAAAAGCTTGGCTTAGTGCCTGGACCCCCAAGGCCCATGGCTGTTCCACAACTCCTGTGCACCAGCTGTGTACAACAAAAACTAGAGAAACCTCTCCTCCTGGTGACAGCAGCACCCTTCCTCTCATCTTCAGAGCATGAGGAAACATGCTCACCTGCAACTTCCCTGGAAGCTGGGAAGCACCTTTAGCTGGCCTCTCCCTGGGGCAGGGGCCTAGTCACTGGCTCCTGCCATGGCTGGGTTTGAAGAAGAGCTGGTATCTTGGAGCAGTGCACCAAGTCCCACAGTCTTGGAGCAAAATCCCACAGTCATGTACCATCCAAGCTGGCCAGCAGCAGGAGAGGCCAGGTCAACGCATCCCTGCTCTGCCCCAGAGGTGGAGGAGAGGCAGTCAGGGCAGGAGCCAAGTCAGTGTAAGGCACTGTATGTTACCAAACTTCCTTGAGGAGAGACACTGCCACCTTCCTCGCCAAGCCACACAGGATAGCAAAACAGCATTGGAAAGCCTGGGCCCACACAACTCACTTGGGGAAATCATTACCAAAGGTGAAGTTCAGGCTGTTTGGTTTTGGTTGAGTGTTTCACCCAAGGCAAAAGCTAAGCATGTTCCTCTCCTTGCCATGAGGTTACAGATGGTGCTGGAGCAGAAGATTTCAATGCCAGCACCAACCAGCCTGCCACCACCAACTGGCCCATCTGGTGAACCCTGCCAGGGCTGAGCACTGCAGAGGGCTGTACCCAAGGGGACAGGAAAGCAGGATGAACATACAGATAATCCCAGGCTGGTGCCAGGAGAGGCAGCCTCTGAACTCGTGGTGGGTTCAGAGGCAGGCAATGCTGCAGTGCTATGAGCTGTGGAACAGTGTTCCAGCTCAAGCTCTTGCCAATTGCTTCCCTAGCCATCATCTTCTGGGACTGTGACAGAACCCAGCAAGAAACAGGTCCTAGAAACAAGCGTGTCCTCACAGGCAAAAGGGGAGGACAGAGCAGAAGAGGAAAGCAGATCGTACCAGCGGATTTCCTCCCACCCAAGCACATCTCTCTTGCTCACCCTACAGGGGCACGTGGCAAGCAAGGGTTGCATGTATTACAATGTACACCAGGAGAAAATACCATCCTGCTAGCATCGCTCATGCATCAAAAGTCCTGCAACACAGCAAAGCCTGGCCAGTGATGAGAGGACCAGCAACTGACTCCCTACCATGGCTGTTTAAGGACACACAAGGCAGGTCCCCCTTCTTTGAGCAGTGGGTTTTGCACTGGGGAGCATTGATGCATCACCTGCTTTGTAGCTGAGATGTCAAACAGCCGATCTGCTGCACAGTGGGGTCCCTTCATTCTTCTCTTCCCCTTCATTTTGCCAGCAAGGCAGAGCAGTGGAAATTCAGCCCCCTTTCCCTGATGAAAAGACCTACTGGGAGGCTGAGCAAAGATTTCCCCGCTCTGTTCCCAAGCAACCACTCGAAGGTGCTCCATGCATTCTGAAATCTGTTCTAGGGTGTGAGGCGAGTCCCGGCCACGCAGGTGAAACATCCTGCAGTCAGTCACAGGCAGTCAGCGTGATGCTCTTGCTTGGAGAGGGAGAGTTACAGAAGCCCATTAGAGATTGCTTGCTCCGAGTCCTTATCTAGTGCCACTGACTACAGGACAGATTATGGCTACGCAGATCTTATTCAAATAACCTATTCCACACCACATCACTCCTCACCAAGCATTGCCCTGAGCCGGAACACTCGGCCTCCGCTGGTCAAGGAGAGCTCACTCCACTGAAGTCCTCGAGGAGAGTTTGGTAGCGCCGGTAGAAACCTGCCTCGGAGTCCACAAAGCAAAGCTTCAGCGGCAGGACGAAAGAAACCTCTTCGCTCGGCCTCACCAAGGAGCACTGGGGAATGACCAGCACATGGCAACAAAGCACTCAGAGTGACATCTCCTCCCTCCAGAGTAACGCTTGCTAAATAATTGCACCTACTGCGGAAGGCTTTCCTGGTGTCTGTCTTTTAATATTCCAGTATTGGTAATGTTAGTACAGGACTATCCCTCATTTGGAAGCACCAATTTAACAGGGGAAGAAATGGAAGAGGCAGAGCACTTGCAATGTGTTGCTAGAAGAAAATCAACCCAACTGCCACCTATACGCAAGATGTCCACGTCTACACTGCATCCGCCCCACCAGCACAGGGCAACATCCCCATTCACAGCTGGGCTAGCTGTTGAGCTCTGTCAGGTATCTTTCTACCTCTGTCAGCCCGTGCTTTCCTTTGCTCTGAGGTGGCTTTCTCCAGTGGTCTCCAGGGTCTCCTGTGAAGGCAGGCGGGTTTCTTGGGCAGTCCTCAGATTGGCTTGCTGGAAGGCACAGGAATCCAGAAACACACTGGGGATGCGGTCACCAAAATAGAGCTTGCTGTTCGCAGCTATTGCTTGGTATTTCATTAGTTCCAAATACTCAGGGGTAAGTTTCAGCTACAAAAAGAGAAACCAGAGACTGTAAGAGACAACCTTCTGGGCCTCATTATCATTAGATTTCACCTCAGGCAGCTGCTTCCTGGGATGTGGGCTGTTAAATCAAGTGTTTTTCCAGTGTTGCCCATCTGAACCTAATCTCCTGTGCAGAGGAAAAGAGTAAGCAAGTCCTCTTCTGACCAACTTTCAAGTACTCACCTTGTTGGAATCAGCCAGCTTCTGAGCAGTATAGTACTCCGCATCAGCTTTTGCCTTCTCTCTTGCTAGGAACGCAGCATCTAACACGGCAACAGAGGATGGACAGGAAAAGAAGCATTAGCAAGTGAATAGTTCCATCCCATTGAGCACCTGAGCCTTTGATCCACGGGGACAAGCTGATCCAAGTGTGCTGTGACCCAGCCTGGCTGGCCACGTACCTGCACTGCTGGCTTCTTGGGAGAGGCACCTGCAAAGGGGAGGAATGATGGCAGCGCAGAACCGTGCGCTACTGCCCCCTTGATTATTCTCTCAGGACGGCGATGCCTACGAGCCCAGTTCCCAGGTTCCACCACCTGCCACCACCCGTAGCTGGAAGATGACCCCATGAGAAGCATGGTTACCTTCAATCTCAGAAATGCGCTTCTCAGTTTCCTTCTCCATAATTTTCTGCTGATAGTGAATCCTGGCTACCTGAGCAGCCTTCTCTGCCTCTGCAAGCACAAGAGGTTCAGTTCAGACATTTGCTTCTCAGAGCTTCAGCATCAGCACCCTGACCCCAGCACCTGGCTGCAGTATCTGCCATGCAAGTAGTTTGCTGTCTCTTGCCTCCCCTTCTGCTTGTATCCTACAGCACCAGATTGTGATTCAAGCAATTCAGTTACAGAAAGAAAACAGTGCTGAAGTTTCTAGAGTTGCACTGACATCCCTTTCACAAGTGCTGAGTCTCCCTGGCATGTGAACATTCAGCTTCAAGCCCAGGCAGTTCTTCAGGCAGAGCTGTTACCTCTCCGCCTGCTGAGGCAGGAGCCCCACTGCAGGACAGAGCTGTTGGCTGCTTTGCTGCTATGGGGAGGGAGGTGGGATGTAGATAGAGCAGCACAACTATATTTTCTAAATGACTGTTGGTGCAGCCTGGCCATGCCTCCTTCAGGGAGCTGCAATGGCAGACATCCCACCCCAGCACCCTGAGGGATGTAGGAATGGAAATTTAGTCTCCCCTCTGTATGCTAGGAAGATAATTTAGTGATGGACTTAGCAGTGCTGGGATAACATTTGGACTTGATGCTCTTAAAGGTCTTTTCCAACCTAAACAATTCTATGATAGTACTTCCAACTGGTGACATACCAATGAGCGCTTTCTTCCGGTCTGTCTCTGCCTCCTTCTCTACTACCTTCTGCTTCTGGGCTGCAATCAGCAGCTTGGTCTTCTCAGCCTCCCTGAAGGGTGAGAAATGTTATCAGAGGGAAAAGAAGCTGGGGAGCAGCTCTGTAAACCAGGGCATGAGAGGCCAGGGGGACAAGAAGCCAACCAGTTGCCAGCATCATGTTTTTCCCCACAGCTATGAGGACTAGTTCTGTCTTCAGCTACACAAGCATAAGCATAGCCAGCAAGTCAAAGGAAGGGATTATTCCCTCTCTGTGTTTGGCCCTGTGAGGCCACATCTGGAGGCCATATACAGTTTGAGGACCTCAGGATGAGGAATGAGTCCAGTGCAGGGCTACTGCAGACATGGGGAGGAGGCCACAGCATGCAACATACAGCATACAGCAAGGCTGCAGGAGCTGGGCTTGCTCAGATGGAGATGATGAGGTGAAGGGTGATCCAATGGCCTCTTCCAGTGTCCAAAGGGATCCTGGAGATTCTGGGGACAGACTCTGCTAAGAGGGGCACAGCAAGAGCCCCAGAGGCTGCAGCACAGGAAACCCTGTCTGGCCCCAAGTAAACAGCCCATCCCACTGTGGGCTGGGCATCCCTGGGATGGGGCCCTGAGCAGTGGAGGTTCCCTGTGCCCAGGGATGCCCTGACTCACCAGAGTAACCTGCTGCAGCTGTGGCATTATGGCCCTGCTTTGGGACAGGGTGTAAGAGCCTGGCTAGTGTGCACCTCAAACCTTGTGTGGTGATAAGGTCTGGAAAGACCTGTCTGGAGGGGAGAAGTGTGGATTGCTCCCAATGTCTCTGTGCTCCCCTTTGGCTCCTTGCAGATATGCTTTAACAAAAGAAAGAGGTAAGTTCTCCATAGGTGGGACTCTGCCTTTTCTTTAGTTAAGTGCTTCTGCTGACTGCGCCATGGGGGAGGTGGATGGCAGGCACCACACTACTTCTAGCTCATGGGGCTCATGCAAATCAACGCCACTTCCTGGGGAAATTGGGAATGCCACCCAGGCATCTCAAGGGTATAAATGGACAGAAAAATATTGATCGGGGTGCACCCAGCACCCAAGAACTGAAGACTTGGACTGATCCAGCGAGATGTTGCTGGATCCACAGGTGGTGATAACCTTTTCTCTTTATCTTACTCTCTCAGTCTCTTATTCATTCTCTCACTCCCCCTATCTTTTCCTCTTTTCTAATAACTTTCTTCTTTTCCTTGAAATGTAGTCGAGCTGTAAAATAATCGCTTACAAAAGTAACACCTTTATCTGTACTGTTTGGTGATTGTTTCATTAGGGAGAACTAATAAATTGTTTTGTTATTGTTCCGCGGAGTCATTGTCATGACTTTGCCACCCCGGCAGCCCTGCTGTGCAGGGACAGACTCTTTCGGGGGATCACAAAGATTCACCTCCCTCGTTGTCCACTGAGTGGGATGAGACACAGGGCTTGGACAGGAGACCTCTGTGAGTATGCATCAGACTAAAGTCTCTGTGCTTCTGCAAGTTTGCTGAACAGGAGCTTATGAGCAAGAGAACAACACCCCTGAGCCATGAATTCAGTTTACAAGTCTTCTACAGGTTCAGCCGTGTCTCCTCTACATAAAGGAGTAGCAACAGAGCCATGACATGGGCTCTGGACATGCTAACTGTCCTTGTGGAGGGCTGAAAGGCTTCAAGGTGAAAGAGCTACGGAAGCGGAGAAACAACGCACAAGTGCACCTAGCCAAGCACACACACTGATTAGAACCCACCCCTCACCTTCTGAGCACCAAGCAAGAGCTTTCTAACAGCATTATGCCTGTGCCGGACCCCAAGGCCCATTCATACAATTTTATGCTCAGTTACTCACATTAGCTCAAAGTTTCTTCGGATGGCTTCTGGGATTTTGGGTTTTGTAACACGCACGGCCTATAAAAAAACCAAAACAAGCATTTAAGTGGTCACTGTGATTTGGACAGTCTTAAACTGACAAACCTCAAATAAAAGCTCAACTATTTCACATAATCTGGAAAACAGAAGCAAGAAACCTTATCCATCTAGTGAAAGGCATGCAGATTAGAGGTGCAAAAAAAGAATAATCATTAGAGAATGAACCTACCTGGATAGTGAGACCTGGTGCCATGACATTGAGATCTTTCTGCAGGGCCAACTTCAGATTTTCATCTATCTGATCTGTGTTTGGAGAACAAGAAAGAGACATCACTTAGCTTACCATCTCCTCTCTTACAGCTTGTGTGGCAGTCAACTGGTCTTGAAGAACAGGCATCTCTATGGTGCAAGATAAATAAAGATGCTTTTTAAGACCATTCAGTACATTGTTTCCCTTCCTATGCCCTCCGGAAAATGATTCTGAAAGGACAGCCACAGCTAGTGTCTGTAGAAAGGTTCAGGTATCGATGAACTCATGGTATCTGAGCTGAGGGTAGACAGCTTTCAACATCTCGGCAAGAAAAGGCACCTAGAGCCTGTGGTGGAAGTCTACCCCTTCCTAGCTGGAACCACACCAACCACACTGCCAGCAGCAAGCTCTGCCTTAAGGCTCTAGCGACCTGCAGGATCCAGTACCTACTACTGAAAAAGTGCAGTGGGTCACTTCCAAGCTCCAGGAAGATCTTTCCACAGAAATAGTCAGTTATGAATGGATTAAGATGCATCTACTACCAGGAAACTCCTCTCTGACTACTGATACTTTGCAAGTCCAAGCACAGCATTCAAAGGTTTTCAGTCTCTTAATATTTATATTCTGACAACCTCCAAACTTCCATAAAAACCCTTTTTACCCTGCTCTGCCATTCAGGAAGGAACATAATGCTGTTTTGTCTTTGAGGGCACAGGTAGTTGCCAAGAAGCAGAACATCAAGCTTGCCAACTCCTGAACCACTGCTACCCCCTTGTGAAAAAACTAGAGCACTGCAATGAATGGGAAGCATGTCCCTTATGGCTCTCATTTGCTAAAAGCAGACAGAAAGAAGCTTTTGAAGTCAAAAAGTAAATCCAGCAATAGAACAGGGGCCTAAAAGTAGCAGTAGACAAGACAAAACCATCATCGTAGTGAAGGCAATGGGGATGACTGCATGCACACGAGCTGCATGGCTGCTTTGTGCATCCAGAATTCAGTCTTAAGTGGAAAAGGACTGAAATCAAATTCCCAAACACATGCAGAAAGACAAAGAAATCTGAAATCATTAAAGAGTGAAGTTACACAGCAAGTGGCATATGGATACATAAGGAGCTGGATTCTTGACTCAACTCCAGCACCATGTCTGTTTGCTCTCAGGAGCCTGCTGTAACACACTCCACAGCAGAACATGGAGATTACAGCCCCTGGTGGGTGCATCCAGCTGCCATCCACTTACCAAACAGTTCGATGTATACCTCCTGCAGGGTATGGGCACTGCAGAACTGATTCAGCTCGTGATGAATTTTATTGAAGATCAAGGTCTTATCGTAGTCTGCAGTGTAGTTTCTCACAATATCATACACTGAGGAAGTAGGAGAGTAATCACAGGTCACCACAGACAGGTATCGCTTTCCGTGCTGCCACAACCACAAAACCACAGCAGAGGGGATGAGGAAAGCAGCACAGCACTGAGGCAGATGGGTGGGGGATCTCCATTCTCAGAAGTCTTCAGGGCTTGGCTGAACAAAGTCCCAGCTGCCCCACCCAGCTGTTAGTGGAAGCTGCTGTGAGTGGGAGGGAGGGCAGAGGAGAACCCTGCAGAGGTCCCCTCCACCAGTGCTGCTGGGATTACGACTTGAAAGAGCAACGTATTTACAGCAAGATACACTGCACAGTCCTGGTTTATGATCTGCATAAACAAACAAAACAGTAAAGCCCATCCAGAACCTGCATGTGTAGGAACAGATACTACTCTGAAGTGAAAACAAGTATCATTCCCACAATTATGACATCAATCATGAATTCACCCTTCGATGCCTCAGCATTTTGCATGAAGCTATGTTGCTGAGAGGAGGAAAAGAAAAAAGTAGAATTAAAAAAAACCAGCTGTCTGAGTCTTCAGTCCAGCAGCTGGTGAAATGAGAAGGTGAAAGGCTCCTACACAGCCTTTGCAGTTTTCCCAGGAGCTGAGCTGGCAAGCACCTGCAGGCTTTGTCCCATGGATTCTGTTTCACAGGTGGTCTCCCCTTCAGCAGCAAGAAACAGGATTGCTTTGAGCACCTGTCACATCTCTAAATGTGCAGGGGAGAAGTAATACTAGAAATCAGCTTTGCAAATCTGTGGCTCTTTGAAAAGCCTGCAGACACGAAACTAAGTGCTGCGGTGCTGGGAACCATAAGGGTAACAAGACACAGAATGGCAGTCTTGCAAACCAAGACAGAGCTGCTAAAGGGTAAGTGAAGACAGACACAGCTGCTTGTTGAAACAGGACTAGAAATACCTGCATATGGTGCCAATTTATTCACAACTTCTATTCGGTCAATGTAGATCATAACACCGCCACTGTAAGTGAAGAAGAGAACTCATGAATTACCACAGCAACTGTGAACTGTAAGCCACATTTAAAACAAAGTTGTCTTTATCCCTCCTTTTCTTTTTTTTTTCTTTTACTAAATTCTACTAAACTTACTCAGAGCAATTCTGACTTCTTGAGCATTTTGCAAATAGATGGAAGCAAACCCCAGCTTCGTACAGACTTGTCCTGGTTTGAGTGGGAACAGAACTGATTCTGTTCAGTGATTTTACTTTTCAGCTCAGTTCTTCTAACTAACTGCACTGTCTGAAGTCAGCAGCCTGTTCTCAC
>WUAM01000287.1:25613513-25654489 GCA_024336885.1 Actenoides hombroni
CAAGGTGAAACACAGGAAGTTCCACCTCAACATGAGGAAAAACTTCATTACGGTGAGAGTGACAGAGCCCTGGAACAGGCTGCCCAGAGAGGTTGTAGAGTCTCCTTCTCTAGAGATTTTTAAGACCCACCTGGATCTGTTCCTGTGTGGCCTGCCCTGGGTGTTCCTGCACTGGCAGGTGGGTTGAACTAAATTTTTCTGTTGTTATCTATGTCAGACACCATGCAGTAAAATTCCTGGAGTGGAATAAACTCCCACCCCCAATATGTTTTATCAGGTAAAGATATAGAACAGCAGAGGAACAAAACTCCAAGATGTACATTTCCACACAAACAGTCTCTACATTTGCATAATAACGAATCTTCTGAATGAGAAGTAACAACTTACATGGCAGCTCGCTGGCCCTGGAAAAGCCTGCTATAATCTTCTTTCAGCCCGATCACGTAGTGAACTGCTTCTGCCCATACCTTGCGCAGCTGAGGAATTGGCAGTTGGATTTTACTGTCCTGCACTGAATACAACAAAAACACAATTGCACACCAATGAAAAGACAACTCCAGAAAAGGACTTCAGTGCTTACAACATTCCTAATTCCTGCTTCAGGTGCCTAAACTAAGGAATCAAGCCACGTAAGATCTGCTTAATGTGATGCTGCCTAAGCCTGTATAAACTTCCCACGTTACAGCTCCCCAGGTACTTGACAGCCAGGCAACAGCTCCCGTTTGAGCTCACAGCTACAAGAGGACTGAGTTCTTTGAGCATTTTGGGCAAGTGGCACTAACAGACGTGGGGCACACCGCATGAAACAGGGCACAAGGCAGGACCCACGTGTGGCTTTATCCAAAAACTCTAAAGCACTTGCCCAAGCTAGCAAAGCAAGATTAATTGCTCCATTAAATCAATTGATTTTGGTCACTGTCCTGACATGCGTTCCATCTGAAAATGTCTTCAAATCTTTTGTACTTGAACATTTCCTCCCAGATTCCTGATGTAGATATTTAAGGGGAAAAGATGCAGGACTTTGGTGTTTCCCTATGGAGATGGGGAACTGGCAGCACATTGCGGTATCAATAAGTGTGTAAAAAGCCTTAGCTCTAAAAGATTCAGCACAATGATGCCACACAATGAATCACCAGAATAAAATAGCCCAGAACACAGAAAAAACCCAATCAGAATAAACTTGAGTGACAGTTAATGGAGACCGGGAAAACAAGCACAACTTCTCCAGAGCCAGACCAAAGAAAATGAAGCTACTTAACATACTTAACAGTAGCTGTCTCCTGTCCTTTGTAGATGTCTCACAGTAGATGTCTCCTGTCCCTTGACACTATTTTTATCTTCACAGAGGTATACGAGGTACTTCACACAGATATAACTGGGGGGTGTATATATATATATATATATATGCACACCTTCACAGAGGTATGTTAAGTCCTGTGGACAACTGCTGTCACTTCAAGAGACATGTAAGGGAAGCTGCAACCAGAGAAGCAGCTTTCATGCATGGTCTAAAAGTATACTGGTGATGCCAGGGTGAGGCAGCAGCACCACAACTAAGAGGGACCAACTGGAGCAGATGCACCAGTGTCCATGCAGCAACAGACAGGCTCTGTCTACCACTTCAGGGAGGAGGAGGGGCCTGGACTTCCTCAGACACTTGATTCTGCTTCATGAGACCAGAGTAGGATCAGTTGTATGAGGTTATGGAATCATTATCACTAGAGCTGAAAAAAATGTTTGGAAAACAATAGAAGAGGTTTTGAACCTCTGCCAAGTGTTCTAACTCATAACTTTCACAGGCTGCGACTGGTGCAACATGGCCAAACACACTGGCTTGCCTCTGTGGTCAAAGCAAGGTGTATTTCCCCATACAGGGCCTGAATGATCAGCAGCACAGAATCAAGAACCTGTTCTTTCACTTGGGTGAGACATGAAAAATGGATCACAACTGAAGTGCAACTATCAAAGACCGTACAGGGCAAAAAGGTAATCCGTATCCTCCGGGTGCTGATATGGGGTTCAGAAGCACATCTAGAATTGCTGTAGGATGGCAACTGCTCATGAACTTCTAAAGCATTCAGTCTCAGGAGACAAGACTGCAAGGAGCTGAAACCTGTTTGTATCCATGCACAGGGAGAAGGAGAAGGGATACATGCACAACTTCTGTAGATGGTAAACCCTAAGATAAGAAGGTTCCTGATCTTTGGTACCAACAAAGGACGCTTATGTGTGCTATCACTGAAGTTCTGCAGCCATCTCACAGCACGATACCCCTTCACACGTGCAGAGTGTTGCAGTGACAACACCCTTTATCAGAGCAGAAGGCTGTGCAAATGAAATCACAGCTCCTGAGTCAGAATCTTCTATCCAGGATGTAGTGTGCAGACATAACCAAAAGTCTCCCTCTAGGCTACGAGATCAGGTTGCACATGTTACCTCCCAAGCCTCCATTCAGACGGTGGTTCTGTTCAAGCAGGGCAATGCTTAGGTTTAGGTGTGGTAAATGCTTTTCAGTGCACAGAATTTAATACAAGGGCAAAAACCTTAAGTGAAAGTTCCCAAAGGACAGGCAATAAATTCTCTGCTACACCTAACAAACATGGAGATACAGCACTACAGATGAAGCTTTGTTAGGCTGATCCAGGTTCTGTTTCTCTTTGAGTTAGACAGCGCTCTTCAAGATAACATACAGAGATTTGTAAGGCCAATCTACTTTCATATGACATGAAAGCAGCGCTTTCAGTCCCCAGTTGTTCTCCAGCTTACTTACCTATGTAATTTACACAGTCAGACAGACTCCGAGAAGCAAAAGGTCCATCATAGATAGTTTTGCTTTTATCAAACAAATAGACCATGTAGCTATCCCAGCCTCTCTGAGGGGAAAAGAGATGATAACATAGACAACATAAATCCCAAGCATAGATCCTACTAACCCAGAAGGTCCTGGTTACATCACAAAGTAATTATTGTGGGCAGAAACCCTTATCATCAGGTGCCTTAAAGAACAGATTTTGATAGATCCCACAGAAACACAGGAACCTTTGCTACCAAGTTACTTCATTTAAATATTTACTCAGAGTATAACTATAGGAATCTGCTTACATTACCCAATAAAGGAAATAATGCCAGACCTTAAGAGTTACTACACTTGGAGAGCAAATTGTCCCCAGAGGGAGAAGACTAGGGGAGTTTATCTTCCCTAAGATTTACAATTGCCCAGGAACGTGCAAGACATTAAGCGAACAGAATCACTCTTACTACGCCATCAATAACACACTGGGAAGCCGGTTTCCGAGGGTCCAGGCAAATCCCTGTTTCCAGCAGCAGTTCCTGATTTCCAGTACTTATTCCAGTTTCACACTCAATCCGAATCTGAAGGGAATGAAGGCTTTCCTCAGGATGCAAAAGAAAGGAAACAATCTTGGCAGAGGTCATATTTAGGATGTGCACTATCTGTAGGAAGAGCACAAGGTGATTACAAGTTACTGTCAAAGGCCTGGGAGGGAGTGCACAGCAATTAACATGTTAGACTGAGAGCATCATTTGGGTTTTCATGACTACAGTAACAAGCTCAGGAGTAAAGCCCCACATAATAAAACTCAAACCCTAGCCCTGTAACTTTTAACTCTGTGTAACTGAAAATTACAATCAAATGCACTACTAGCTTTCACAAGTCACACTGCAGCTTCATTACATCAAAAGAATAGTGACAAGCCAGCACAAAGGTCATCCTGAGCCTTGTTCTCTCTGATGTACTGCTCCCAAGAAAGGGAGTTCCACTTCCTTTAATCCCACCGTACAAAAAAGCTGTTACATACCACTGCTTGTCTTCTTACCTCTCATGGTCTTCTCTATAGTTTAATACATCAGGGCAGGGACTGTAGGACCCAGACCACATGATGACATACAAATTTTGACAAGTCCCAATTATGGGCACAATATTTTGTGCTTTGAGCTTTACTTCCTTTAGAATCCTTCTAAATCAATCAAAATTATCCTATGGCTTCTACACATACTTGCCTCAACTACTCCTACTCCAGCAGAGCTCCAATAATTACTTGGAGGGGAAAAGTCAGGTGCATGTAGTCTATGTTTTACTACAGGTACTACTATAGTACATGGACCTAGAGGTCACAGCATCAGTAGGAAAACTGTTACTAGCAAATATTAAACCATTATTTCATCTTGGTGAGTCCTTCTGGAGATGAAAGTTAAAGGTAATACAGGGTCATTCTTCTGCTCCAAGTGTAAAGCTAGAGATTAATATTGCTGGTGATATTTTGCCTTCAGTTATGTACTGGACAGGCTGTATATACACATTCTTTTCTGAAATGCTTTCAGTTGGCCTTTAAACCCAGCAACAACTCCCACTAACCTTCAAATTCAGTATGTGATCCATTATTAGGAAACACTTTGGACGACTGGTCTCGGGATCTAAACCTCCACCCCTCTGTTGTGGATCCCAGTTCAGCATCAGTTGTAACCAGTTTTCCATCGGTTCTACAATTAAACTGAAACAGAAGGGCTGTAAGAAAGAGAAGGCAGATATTCTACAACATTCAGACTACTTCAGAAACTAGGGTCTCACAACAGCAACAATATTACAGCTTCTTGGTTAGAGACCGTGTGTGTGCAACATCCAAACACGTATGAAGAACAGGGATTTTGCTGCAGTTGTGCATCCTGACAGGAGGGAAAGCCTGGACGGGGAGAAAAGCACATACAGGGTGAGCTTCCCCACTGTAAACAGCCTTCAGTGACCTCAGCAGGAGCACACACTCATAACACATGCATAATATGCTGCATTACACTTCTCTTAACTCCTATTCATTGAGTTAACGACACACCAGTAAAGTGCATCAAAATAGATAAGGAAGGGGGAAAACACTTTTTTAGTTCTTTTTCCTCCAAAATCTCTCTGTGATACACATAAAATCAAGCAGCTTTCAAAGTCTTGCCTGCAGAATAACCATCCCCACGCTGCAGAGCTGTCTGGAAGATTCTCCACATTTATTCACACAAGAAGCACATAAGTTTATTGTGAAGTATGTCTTTAAAGACAGTATACAGTGCAAAAAGCCCAAAGCACTGGCACAAAGCCCCATTTCCTTCTCAGTTCCAGTACTTTTTCTAGGAAATTGCCAGTGCCAATGAGTTGTACTGTACTGCTGGGCACAACTAAAGATAGAAGCGCTACATAGGTTATAAATGATCAGAGTCTGACTTCTGACTTGGTACAGACCAATTAGTTCAGGTTGAAGTCCCTCCTGGAGGCATTTGGTCTAAGCCCTAGCCCACAGCAGGGCCAATGCTGCAGCTACAGCAGACTCAGGACTGTGTCCAAGTGAGTCTGGGCAGTCCCCACAGACGGAGATCCCCCACTGCTCAGGGCCTGGTCCCACGGATGCACGGGGAAACATTTTTCCTGTGCCCAATTTTCATTTCCCTTGTTGGAACTTGTGCTGTTGCCTTTGGTCCTTTCACTCTGACCCTCTGAGAAGAGCCTCAAACTGTTGTCTCTCTAACACCTCAACAGATATTAGAAGACAAAACTGAGATCCCCCTTTGCCTTCTCTTCACCAGACTGAACAAGCGCGGCTTCATGGGCCTCTCCTTGTATGTTCTATTCAACAGGCTCTGACCACCTTTGTGGCCTCTGACAGACTTGCAGCAGTCTTCCCAACACAAACACAAGAAGCTTCTGCTGTCATGCAGCAGCTAACTCAAGTACTTGGTTTATGAGATTCAATACCATCAAGTTATCAGGTAGATGTTAACCAGTGGCCTTGTGATAACAGGTGGGAAGCAGTCAGAGTTCACACTGCAAGGTGAACTGCCATCATCCCACAAACTGCAGGGTGAACTGCCACTGGAGAGCCCAAAGTATCAAGAAGAGCCATGTGGCTATGGGCTATTCCTTAACAGCACATGGTAGATTGCCAGGAGCTTTCCTTGGGAGAAAGGAAGAGCCCTGTGTGCATCATAAAGGAGGAGGAGCCCTCAGTTTAGAAAACCAGCCAAAAATTTTCACCTGCAGCCACAAGTACACACTTACCCACAGAGGCTGTGAGGCTGTGGCAAATGGGTACTAAAGCGAACCTCCCCATTCATCTCTTCAGAAGCAAAGATGTGCTTTGGATCCTTCTTCTTGATTTTTTCATGCCTAGAAAATAAAATCCTTTGTGGATACACTGACAGTGTTACTTCTGTAAAGGGACAGTTGAATATGGCAGCAACAAAAAGCTGCTCTAGCAGCTTCAGGAAAACAAACTCTTCTTTCAGGGCAAAGACAACATTTCCAAACAATTCACCCAGAACATCTGCAAGTGGTTGAGGAGAGCCCTTGTAATCAACTCTGCCTCTGGAAACATTCTTGCACCTGCTTGCAAGGAGGTCTGGACAGCATCAAACAAAAGGGTCAACAGGCAACAAGATCCGCTGCCCACAGAGCAAGCCTGCCCAACAAAACCAGCCTCCACATATTAATGAGACAGATAAGATTTGCAAGAGTCAGCTGGCAAAACCACTGCTCTTGCTTTAATCCAAGTGAAGCATCCAATAGTAAGTATTAGAAACACAGCCTGCTATTGGATCCAGTACCAGGGAAAACAGCACCAGCAACTCTGGTTTCTAATCTCATTCATTTGTTTGTTTTCTACTACTTCAGATTAGGAAATCATTTTCTGTGTTGGAAAAAACGCAACAAATATCAAACTATTAAAAGAATAAAATCCCAAGACTTAGCAGTTCAAAGGGAAACTTAAAACACTGGTTAAAAATACTTTTAACACAATTTTAACACTCGCATAAACCCCTCAAATTTACTTTTTCTCCTGTTATTATTAACAGAAAAAGCAAGTTCCATATTTTTCCTGTTAAAAATCACACTTTTAAAAACTAAGCTTACATACACGCTCCTGGTATGACAGCAGAAGAAGCATAAATATAAAATAAGAGATTTCTATTTCTAGACTAGTTCATAATTATGTATTTTTTAATTCCAATTTAACTCGTGGAGGAATTATTCTGACCAGAGGCTACCACACCGTGTAATAAGCGTGTACTACAATACGTATAAATAGGCAATCGAACCCCGACTGATACTACTGAGGTGCCAATGGCTTCTGCAAAGCTCAGCAGACCACCAGCCTCAGCACCCAACTCACAAGCACTCTCTCATTCTGGTTGCTGCTGCCACCTCACTTCTCGCAGGAGCTGTCATTCCTGCTGCCTGGCATCACCTCTTGCAGAAGAAGGGTCTTACCAGGTAAACGGCTGGAGGTTATGTAGGAAAGGTCTAAATCCTGCAATGCATTCAAACACCATTGTGCCAAAGCTCCAGTAATCGACAGTAACCGAGTAGGATTTATTCTCAAAGAGTTCTGGAGCCTAAAAGGGATCATAAAAAGGTACTTGGAAAGCGGCATTTCAGGTCATTTTTTTTCTTGCATTTCTACAGACAAAACCACATCTAGGCATAACCCACAGTTCCAGATTGGCAGAGAGACCTGCTCAGGATGCCTGGTGGGTCAGGGCCTGAAGCACCCAACCCATAAGGAGATGGGAGGGAGCCAGTCTTGTTGGGTTTGGCCACGGGTAGGCTGGAAGGGGGAGTGGGCGAAGAGCAGCCCCTGACCGTGGCACAGGAAGGGATGGACAGGGCCAAACTCATCACAGGAGGTAAGACATTGAGAGGCCACAGCCCCACATCACCATCTAGGAGGTTCAGGTTGGACATGAGGAAACATTTCTTTCCCTGGAAATGGAACACCCTTTGGACAGACACCCAGGAGTGTGCACGATCTCCATTTTTGGAGGTTTCAGTGCTTGGCTGGGCCAAGCCACAGCTGCTCTGACCTACTGTTAGTGACATTCCTGCTGTGAACAGGAGGCTGAACAAGGGACCTCTGCAGATTCTTCTGACACACACTTCTGAGATTGTATAAAACATGACAATACCATGTCACTTGTATAAATGAAGAAAAAAAAAAGTCTCACCAAATATTGTAAAGTTCCAACAAATGAAGTGCATAAACTTCCTTGATCCAGATCCTTTGCGTATCCCAGGTCTATTATTTTGTGAACAATCTGTAGACAATTTAAACAGTTCATCAGAAGAGCAAATTCGGAGAAAAAAAACCAAACCACCAAACAACCCAAAAATCTGTGCTGTGACACTGACTCAAGAAGAGGAAAGAGAAAATGGAAATTCTGGAGAAAGTTTGGTGAAGTTTCAACGTGTGAGACACTGCTAAGGCTTGCTGTTTCACCACATACACTGCCGTTCTCCACCTATCTCAAAGACTCAACTTTAAATAAAGCACTAAATTCACAGCTAGTAAATTCACAGCTGAGTTTTCAGTCCACTTCAATGCCACAAACTACTTATTCTCTTTTATTTCTCTCAGGTAAAACAAAGCTGCTGACAACTTTCAGAAATGACAATGGGAACACCACTTAGAGGCCACCTGACTTACCTTCCCACCTTCATCTTGAAGAACGATATTTTCAGGCTTTAAATCTCTGTGTATAATTCTGTTTTCATGCAAATACTGGATACCAGACCCTGAAAGACATGGGCTTTGTTTAATAGAGAATAAACTCATATTGATGAAAGATGTATCTGATAAAAATCCAAGATCCCTGACTTGGGGGATTTTCATTTTAAAGCACCCTTAGAACTACTGAATTAAAAGATTCATCAGATTTATGCTAGGACTGAATTAGCTCTGTTCCTCTGCTCTGCAGAAATGGAGGTTGCTACTGAGTTCAGACAGTGGCATAACCAGGGGTCACACCTCTTGCCTGTTCAGTTGTCCGCATGCTGTGACTCATTTTGTAACTCTACAGTCTAAAAATAATTCAGCTGCCTGCTCTCTTGCCTCATAGCAACAGTCCACACTTGAGCTGCTGTGAGGGGACCATGGACAACATGCCTTGGCCACAGTTCAAACACTTTCTCCCATTCAGGATAACCTTCCCAACCTTCACTGATTTACCACTCACTTATACAATTTAACAGCTTCTAATTTGCATTTCTTCTCCACTGCAGTTTCAAATCTTTGCTAATGACATGCCAAAGACATTTGGCTTATTATAAAGACAGCAGACCCTGCTCTGTAGGTGGAAGGGGAAACAAGGATGAAAGAATGTAGAGTTGCCCTTGATTTTCAGAACTCAACTCCAAGTCCTCTGAGCACTGAAAGGGCAGAAGCATAGACTAGCGGTCCAAAATGCCTTCAGAACCAGCTCCATTCCTGCAAGTAGAGATGGTTTCTTTGTAAGAAAACTCAAAAAGGCAAGGAGCTCTATTAAGGTGCTCTCCTAGAAAGCCTACTTGCTAGAGAAACCATCTGTAAGCATCCTCCTCAGTCTGATGACTTGTTCTCTCCAGAGCACCCAAGAATCTGGGCAGTTCCTGGTGGACAGGAAGGCCAGTTTCAGTCTCACATCTTCTATGTTTCTTAAGTGCTTTCAGTGGTCAGAATTTGGCACGAAGCAAACTAAAGCTCAACAGTCTGAAAAAATGAGACATTTGAGGAAACACTTCTGGACAGCATCAAGTTTGTGTCACAGAATGATTTTCATGGATTACTACAGCCTTGAAAGGAGGCACCCAAAGATATCAAACTGTTCCCTACAAGGAGTGCTGTCACCTTGGGCTACTCTTACCCTGTCCAGATTTGCTGTCTGCTCCCTTTCCTAACTGCAGAATCTGAAATCCAAGTGAGAGCAGACACCTTCTGTAAAGCAGGTAAGTTGATGTCTGGCTAATTACCACCTTGTCATCACTCTGTCTCCCTGTAGGCTACCTGGGGACCGTCCCCAGGGCCATACACAGCACAAAAGCTGTGTGAGGGGAAAAGAGGTTTCTTCTCCAGCTTTGCACTTCAACCTCCCATGGTGCAAGACAGGGCTGGTGGCCCTTGTTACACTCCTTACCAAGTACAGTCTGGTCCCATCCTTTCTGTGTAGCCACAGACTGCTCTCAGACCCTCCCTGCAGCCAGACCCAACAAGCTCATCTCCATCTCAGTCAGGTGCTCCTGGCCCTGGGCAGCCTTTGCAGGACCTTGCCAGGATCTCCACATCCCTTTGGAACTTGGGGCCAGATGTGAACAGCTCTATCTAGATGTAGCCTCCCCACTGCTGAGCAAAGGAGACTACAACCGCCATCATTCTGCTGGCCAAAACTCTAATGCAGACCAACAGAACTGCCATTCCAACATGAGAATCCCAGCATGGCAGGGGTAGGAAGAGACCTCTGGAGATCATCTGGTCCAGCCACCCTGCTCCAGCAGAGTCACCCAGAGCAGGGTGCTCAGGATCACACTGTCTACGTGGGTTTGGAATCTCTCCACAGGAGACTCCACAACATCTCTGGGCAGCGTGGGCCAGGCTCTGGCACCCTCACAGCAAAGAAGTTTCCCCTTATGTTTAGGTGGAACTCCCTGGGTTCCACTTTGTGCCCGCTGCCCCTTGTTCTGTCACTGGGCACCACTGAGAAGAGTCTGGCCACATGCTCTTGACCCCCACCCTTTAGTTATTGATCAGTATTGATCAGATCCCCTCTCAGGCTTCTCTTCTCCAGGTTAAACAGCCCCAGGGCTCTCAGCCTTTCCTCAGCACAGAGATGCTCCAGTCTCCTCAGCATCTTCATAGCCTCCCCTGGACTCTCTCCAGTAGTTCCTCATCTGTCTTGAACTGGGGAGCCCAGCACTGGACACAATACTCCAGAGGTGGCCTCACTAGGGCAGAGTAGAGGGGGAGGAGAACCTCCCTTGACTTGCTGGGTGTGCTCTTCTGCGTGTACTCCAGGACCCCATTGGCCTTCTTGGCCTTAAGGGCACTTTGCTGGCTCATGGGGCTCACCAGGACTCAAAAGATCCTTCTCTGCAGAACTGCCTTTCAGCAGGTCACCCCCTCATCTGTTCTGGTGCAGGGGGGTTTATTCCTCCTCACATTCAGGACCCTACACTTGCCCTTGTTGAACTTCATGAGGTTCCCATTCGCCCAGGTCTGCAGTCTGTCCAGGTCTTGCTGAAGCTTCTTAACATTGAGGTGCATTTATTTTGGGATCAACTACCTAATGAACCCTCGATCGAGAGCAAATTGTTAGCCAGAAGATGGCTAGACTAGCCATGGCATGGTTGGCTTCCTTTTCTGCTATGCTCTTATCTACCTTGCTCTCTGCTGTCCTCATTTATCATCTCCTCTGTACTGCCACCCTAAACAAACATTTCCCTCCTGGTAAGCAAACGCTAGACAGAGAAGCCACAGGGCAACTTTGGCACTTCTCACATTGGTTCTTGCTTTTCCGCTTGTAAAAGTTACGTTCCTTTAAGTGCCGTGCAGTTTGGCACCTCCAGAGCCAGGAGCAGGAATGGAATTTGAATGGAAAACCCTGACCATAGCTACCTACAGCCAACCACTACACAGCTTTTCCAATCACATTCCACAGACATCATTAGTCTCTGCGATCAGCAAGGATAACAAGTCCTTTCTCTGGAACAGAAGCCTGTTTTGTTTAAACACCCTGTTCTCATTAGTCCCCTTTTCAGGGTCAGCTGAAAAAGCAAAATGCCATTATAAATAATAAAAAAGAACAAAACACAAGAAAAGCATTATACTACGTACCAATGTCACTGAGTAGATAAAGTATTTGACTTTCCTTGAGTCCACAGCAGTTTTCTGGTTTGTTTAGCAACTGCAGTAAAGTAAAAATAAGAAACAAACAAAACGTTTAGACCCACAGTGCAACACTTGAAAGTCAAGAACAATGTTTTCTACCCTCTGCTGACAGAACACAAGAAACAGCACAGCTCAGATATACCTCCAGCTGAATAAGGTATTTGGCTTTGTGGAATAAAAGCGTGGGGGGGGGAGGCAGGGGGAGAAAACAGGTCTGACAAAATGAAACTTCATTGCACAGAGATGGGGTTGAAAAGGAGCTTTGGGCTGTTAGAATAATACCACAAATGCATGAAAGCCATCGGAAAGAAAACGGGCAGGAGATGCAGGCAGAGCCATAGGGCTGCAGGTAATGGGAATCCTGAGGCTCCAGAATCTCTGTTCTTCATCTGCTGAATGGGATTTGGGAGCACCCCAAACACCTGAAGTGAGACTGCTGCTTGGAATAACAACTCTCCAGTGAGGAAAATAAACTGAGTGACAAAAAGCAAAAGAAAAGGATATGCATCTAAGCCCTTGGCATTCAAACACAGGGCACTGATAAAAGGATAAGAAGGGAAACCAACAGGTTAACTCCTAATTTCAGTGTAGGCCACAAAAGGGAAGATCACGGCAGTCATTTACAGCCCCCAAACAGGCCAGCTGGCCCAAAGAAATTGCTGCTTCAATCTGAACGAGCTGGCCAGGTACTCTAACAGAGCCTGGTTTTCTCAGTGTGCAGTACCCAAGTGATACCCCATGCCACAGAAAAGTCACCCAGGTATCAGCACCACTGTGCACCTACCCCTGCAGTCACCAGCAGTCAGTCCCCACTCATGCTGCCTGAGCTCTGCAGCGTTCAAGGCACAGTACCAGCCACCTGCCTCATGGTTAGGCACCTTAAAACCAGCAAAGGGCACATTTCTCCAGTAACAGTGCTATTGCACTGTCCCACTCCACACAAGTCACCTTCTTCAGCTCAGGGCACTTGATCATTGGCTAGCTCTGCCTTGGGACACAGTCTCCTTCCTGACTGCCTTCCCACAAGAAGCAGCCCACTGGCTTCTAGGCTACCTACCTAGTTAATCCTGATCTAAAAAGCAGATCACTGGAGAGTCCACAGTGTGGACCATGACCCGAACTCTCACCCTTGCCTCCACTCTAAAATGCTTCTTCACCTATTTTCTCCCTTGCCCTGAATTCTTATCTCTACCAAAAAGGATGCTTAGAAGCACCTCCTCCTAATTATTGTCTTAATGATCCATTGGCAAGTAGCTTTAACAATTTCCCCCTCCATACCCCCAGTCAATCAACGTGGGATCTGATTTTCACTATGCAGAAGACTTTTACGGATGACTGAGGTACATCTCTGCTCTGCACTGCAGCTACTCCTCCCATGATAGATCCTCATGTTTTTTCTTCTACAAGGAACAAAGCATCACATGTGATCAGATAAAATGAGGCACGTTGCTTCCTAAATTGTCCCAGCATCTAGGCAACATCTAAGGATTCATAAGAAATTAAATA
This sequence comes from Actenoides hombroni, assembly GCA_024336885.1. Lineage (NCBI taxonomy): Eukaryota > Metazoa > Chordata > Aves > Coraciiformes > Alcedinidae > Actenoides > Actenoides hombroni. The sequence goes on from WUAM01000287.1 coordinate 25,626,710, forward strand.
CTGCATTGCAAGTAGCACTAATGTAACCCTAAATTTCTTGTCAGGGTCTCCAATTTATATTCAAGTAGTCTCAGAACTTTTACTGCAAAAATAAAACACCCAAGCGTCACGGAGAACGTGGCCAGTTAGTGTGTTTGCAACATCCCAATGCTATTTTCACATATACCCACTTCCTTCCATTAGCAACCTCCTCTCTTAAAATCATCCCTACTGTTTTAAACTATTTGAAAACACAAAATGAGGCTAAGTAAATTGTCAATAGAGTAGCTGCTATCACACGTATGTTGGTATTGGCATTCAACAGCTGCTCACGTTCCTCCAGGGCTATTTAACATCAGTAACAGAAACAGAAAAATTATCTTCCTGATCACTTAGATGAGGCAAATTTCTAAGCAAGTCTCAATCAGCAGGAATTTGTGTCTCCACCCCTATACAAGTGGCTGCTTCCTGAATCCAGCCGCAATGCAAACAGGGCATAAACTCTATTGCACCACGCAGCCACTGCCTGGGAAACTACTGAAAGGTTCCTTTAGTCTCGGGGTTGCTGCTTTACAGAACAACAGTTCCCAGTTCAGCAGGAAACAGGAAAATCTCTGAAGCCCTGAAGGCCCCAGCCTGGTAGCAAAAGGATCGTTCCCTCTGCTGACAGCAATACACCACTGGATACATGTGAATCAAAACCAGATGACACTTCAAACACAGAGACAGGCTGTAGCAAAGCTAAACATACTGGGTGCCTGTGTCTAGGCTATGGGAAATGGTACTACCACTAAAGCAGTTCATGAAAGGACATCCTGCTTCAGAATAAGAGTATCTGTCCTGGGATTGCTCTTTGTCCTCTGGCTTCAAAAACACAAGCCTCATTTCCCACACAGGTTTTTTTTTCCCACTTCACATTTATTTTCCCACATCTGTACCTAAGAAGAAAAGCACCACAGAACAGAAATGGCTTCACAGACAATCACAGTTACAGAAACAGCATTAATGCCACATATTTTGCAAAGCAAAGCAGACATTACCTTCCGGAGGTCACCCCCTGAACAATATTCCATTGCCAGCAGAGGAACGTCGTTAACCAGAAAGTTCATCTCCTCGGGAACTTCACATGCTTTCACTACGTTGGGATGGTTCAACCTAAGCACATGGAAAGCTGGATGAAAACTCTGAGCCTCTTTTGGAAGAATGAGACAACAGATTGTCAGCCAACCACGTTTAATGTTTCAGGTACAACTTCTGTTCCCCAAATGTATCCTTGCTGAGAAGTACACTCTTCAACTGGTACCTGCCAGTATCCAAATGCATAAAATCCATACCTTGGGAATACACAAACCAGTGACAAGCAGAAATGACGTCTCAAAGTCAAGGTACAGAACTTTGATGACGGGGATCCAGACCCAGGTTTTGGATTCCTGCACATTCCTGGCAAAGTTGTCACATATGTGTCTCTTTTTATGTACCTGAGGACAGTTCCCCCAGACCCAAGGGTTTCATGGGAATCCATTAACATATAACTGTACTAGGGAGGCAGAATCAGGCAGCTGAAATCCACGTACACAGGCAAGGATTGATTTCTGCAACTAAATTCAAATAGCTGCTTCCTGATCATCTCCAATATATATTACTCTTGGGAATAAAGAACACATCCAGATGAAAGTAAAGACAAATTACTTCCATGTACTTCACAGAATCACTATGGTTGGAAAAGACCTTTGAGATCACCAACTCCAACCTTTACCTAACTCTACCAGTGCCACTACTACACCATATCCTTAAACACCATTTCTAGATGGCTTTTAAATACATCCAGGGATGGTGACTGAATGACTTATCTGGGCAGCCTGTTCCAGTCTTTGATAACCCTTTCAGTACAGAACTTTTTCCTCATGTCCAACCTAAATCTCCCCTCCACAATTTGATGCTATTTCCTCTTGTCGTATCAACTGTGACTTGTGAGAAGATACCAACACCCACCTCTCTGCAACCTCCTTTCAGGTAGTTGTAGAGAGCAATAAGGTCTCCCCTCAGCCTCTTCTTTTTCAGAGTAAACAACCCCAGCTCCCTGAGTTGCTCCTCATAAGACTTATTCTCAACACTCTCATACTTCTGTGCCTCTGGAAGTCACCACAAGAGCAGCTGTAGCTGTGCGGGTCTGCACTTGTATTCAGAAAACAAATATGATGAAAATGCCAACAAGAACAGTGATCGCCAAGCCCTGACTTACAAACTTGGGTTGACTACAAGTGGTTTCCTCCAATGTTAGTGTGTACAGCGAGCAAATAAGAGTAACAGGGCAGCAGAGCTGGAGCTCCGTAAAGCTCTACGCAGAAGAAGCACTGCAGACCTTGGTGAGGACAGCTCAGAACCAAACTGAGCAGCATCCCTGCTCCCACCAGTGGGATGGAGCATTTCATACTGTACTGAACAACTGTATGAGACCCAGACACCTAGAGATACTGCTCACATCCATGAAGACAAACCCAGGACAGCTCTGATTCACAGGTACCTCAGCGTGGCATGCTGGAGAAAGGGATGGTGGGCAGCACAGAGTATGCAGTTTCTCACAAGAGAGCATTAGGAGACATCAGTCTGTATGTGTGGGAGCGTGACAGCAACAATTTGTAGATCCCTGGTTGCTAGATCAATGATGAATGCACTACACGGTATGGGAACATGTGGGTATTCTCCTGTCACCACATTAAAACTCAGCTCACCCCGTGGTGTGACTCTGGAGGAATTTAGGCTGGACAAACAGCCCAGGCAACAGCAGAGTACAGGGGGCTGGACGTTGCTGGGTCCCAAGCCAAGGCATGAGCTAGCACACCAGAGCAGAAGCGCCTGGCCATCTTAGGATGACAAACCCAGCGCAGAGCCGCTGGGCAACAAGCGGCTCTCACCCCGGCCGGTTCAGGCCCCAGGGGCTGCCCGCCCCCTCAGCCCGGCTGCTTCAGGGCCGCTGGGCCCCAGCCGCCCGGGCCGTGCCGCGCCGACCCGTCCGCACTCACTTCTTCATGATGTCGATCTCGTGGCACCATCGGTCCTTGTTCTTGATGCTGAGCTCCAGCCGGCAGGACTTGATGGCCACCCGGGCGCCCGAGTCCTGCGGGACACAGCGCCGTCAGCCGCCCCGGCCCTCCCCGCCGCCCGGCCCGACCCAGCCCGGCCCCGCTGCGCGCCGCCCCACCTGGCGCTGGCAGAGACAGACGTTACCGAAGCCGCCGGTGCCCAGGCGCTCGCTCATCTCCCAGGGCCCGCAGCCGCCCGCCGGCTGTCCCCGCAGCGCCGCCCCGCCGGGGGCCCGCTCAGCGCCGCCGGGCCCGGGGGGCGCGCCCCGCTCCATCGCGCAGCAGCCACTCCGAGCCCCCGGCACTCCGCCTTTATTGCCGCGTCACGGCGCGACCGCCCCCCCCCCGCCGCCCGGCAACAGCCGCCGCCGTCAGCGCCGCCGTCAGGCCCGGAGGGCGAAGTCGAAGGGCTGGAAGTCCCGGCGGAAGGCGCGGGCCTGCTCCGCCTCCTCCGCCCGCTCTGCCGCGCACCGCCGCCAGTCGGCCCGCTCCGGCAGCGCCAGCAGCGCCTCGCTCGCCAGCACCTCCCTGCAAGCACGAGCCCGCGTCACCGCTGACGTCACCGCCTACGTCACGCGCCGGGCGGGCCGTCAGCGCCGCCCCGCCTCCCGCCCCGCGGGGCCCGGGAGGCGGGAGGGGGCGGGGGGAGGTGTAAAGGCACCGACCTGCCGAAGTGCAGCGGGAAGCGGCCGCGGATGCGGTGGAAGAGCTTCTCCCCCGTGTCCAGCTCCACGTAGAAGTAGGGAGTTCCCGGCTGCGCCACCTGCGGGGGAGAGGCGGGGAGAGGGGTGCCCGCTGCAGCCTCCTGGGGCTCTGCCCGCCCGCAGCGAGTGCGGGCTGCGGAGCAGAGCACGATTCCCTAACCAGGGGGGCGCTCGGTGAGCGAGGAAACCCGGCAAAGCAAGCCAGCCAACCCAGAGATGCCTCGGTGGCTGACATCAGACGGTAACTTCCAAAGGACAGTGAGGCGATGGGTGGCTTTCCACCGGGAGCACCAGCTGAGGATGCATACAGGGAGCGACGGTAATACTTCTTGTGGTTTCATTCTGCAGTAACCGCTCCAGAGGTGATAAATGAGAGCCTGGCAGCCTGAATCACTCCTAACCTGAGCTAGACCATCCCATACTGATACAGCATAGTTTAGAGGAGGAACAGCATGTGAAGGGACCACCCTCGCATCTCCTGGCCGAGAATCAGCCTCAACACACGCACAAAAAACCCCAAACCAAACATCAAAAAAAAAAAAAAAAGGAAAAAGCCCAACAAAACAAAAGGAAAAAACACTAAACAAACAAACAAACACACACACACCAAAACCCTTAAGTCACTACTGTCTCATTTCTCTGGTATTACAGGAAGAGTTCTTTCCAATTCTCATCCAAGGGAACCGCGAACTACCTGATGTGCAGCAGCACTGAAGAGGGTTGGTGTTTCACATCAGAAGCAATTCAGTAAGCTCTGCATAGAGCTTGAATAATTTCACAGAATCCCAGCATGGTAGGGGCTGGAATGGACTTCTGGAGATCACCTTGTCCAATGACCCTGCTCCAGGTAGGGTCACCCAGAGCAGGATGCCCAGGATTGAACTGTCCAGGCAGGTTTGGAATCTCTCCACAGGAGACTCCACAACCTCTCTGGGCAGCATGGGCCAGGCTCTGGCACCCTCACAGCAAAGAAGTTTCTCCTTATGTTTAGGTGGAACTTCCTGGGTTCCACTTTGTGCCCGCTGCCCCTTGTTCTGTCACTGGGCACCACTGAGAAGAGTCTGGCCACATTCTCTTGACCCCACCCTTTAGCTATTGATCAGATCCCCTCTCAGGCTTCCCTTCCTCAAGCTAAACAGCCCCAGGGCTCTCAGCCTTTCCTCAGCACAGAGATGCTCCAGTGCCCTCAGCACCTTCATAGTCTCCCCTGGACTCTCTCCAGTAGTTCCTTGTCTGTAGCGAACTGGGGAGCCCAGCACTGGACACAGTACTCCAGAGGTGGCCTCACTAGGGCAGAGTAGAGGGGGAAAACTTCTCGGGATGAGAAGTTCTCTTAACCTGCTGGTCACACTCTTCTTATTGTGCCCCAGGATACCACTGGCTTTCTTGGCCTTAAGGGCACTTTGCTGGCTCACGGGAAACTTGTTGCCCACCAGTGCTCCCAGATCATTCTTTGTCAAGCTGCCTTCCAGCAGGTCAACCCCTCACCTGTACTGGTGCATGGAATTTTCAGATAAGCAACACACCTGTGGTTCACGGGAACTTCACCTGGAGCAGAATACACCTAGCACATCTGCAAATCAAGTTTACATGGTCTGCCTCCAACAGCTTAACCCTACCACACAAAGTGACCGCAGAGGGAAAAATCGGCCTAATCAGGACAGAGAGAAAGTAAGAGGTTAACTCCTATCTCATACTTGCATGATATCTGAGTGCTCTGGGATTTCTAGTAATTCAATCTGTTGTTCCTGTGCTTGTGCAATAAAGGACTCTTTGATGTCTTCAGAAGTACAGTGGTCCAACGGGACAGGAATCACCTGGAGAGGGAAGACAAAATTTCCGTAAAAAAGAAAACACAAATTGAAGAAAGCAATCAGTCCATCACTGGAGCTGGTATGCTCCTCAGTACCACTTGGCATCATCAAACAAGACAGGTGAGCACCTATCTGTGCAGACTTAAACTTATGAGATTATTTTTTTTTGTAGGAGAGGAACAAAAAGCTGATAACTAAAAGCTTGAGAAAGTTCTCAGCACAGCCTTCTCCTTTCTGATCTCTGTGGTAGTTTAAGGCAGCTCTGTTACAGATACAGATCTGCCAAATACAGAAACCACCACAATAAATCCCTAAATGATATGTCACAAAGAAAAAAAAATTTCAAAACAAAGGGCTGGTAGTGGTAAGAGAATGAGCAGAGTTCTGCACATATCTTTAGATTTTCAGCCTGCTTCGGTTACAATGCAAGCACCACCATTCCTGTGCCAGTATGAGCTGATCAGTCAGAGCGAGGTCTTGCAACCTCTCTGAGAACTGTGGGCTTTTTAATCAGAGTTTTCCTCACTCATGCAACACAACCATTGCTTGGTGCTGTTAAGAGGAAGAATTAAAGGACTGTGGCAGAAGCAGCACACTGGTTTTATTTTAGCTCTGGCTGTATCTGTGCGTAGGAAGACTCCTCTCCATTCTCTGTCTGGGTACAGAACAAAGAAGAAAATGTGAAGGTGAGCTTTCTCTTTCAATTCATTTGCTGTTAAGCACAAGTTTATATTCTCACAGGGTGACACTAAAACCATACCTGTAACTGCAGATGCTGACTCCTATAGTTTCTTTCAAATAGGACGTATCTCTTTCCCTTGCTTCTGAAAAATTCCTTTAGGGCAGACTTGTACTTGGTCACTTCTTCCACCACCTCTGAAGACAAGTCAACCACTGACTGATAGTGCCCAATAGGCAAAATCAAGACATGATCAGGCAATAAGCCACCTTTGGCCAGGGCAAGATAGCACTACAATGAAACAATACACACCAGTTACTCACTGCTAGCAACTTACCATGTTGTGGAAATTTATTCTCTAACTGCATTCTGCGTATCCCCCACGCTAGCAATTCTGCCTCAGGAACAGGAAGGTCTTCTCCTCTACGTCACTTATTAGGGATTGTTTATTAGCAACTTATTAATTACTAGAAGAATGAGAGAGGGACTGCTAAAGCATTAGAAAAAAAAAGTCTTTTGAATGCCAGAGAATGCCTTGTCTGCAGGAAAGCAGCCAAGTGCATTTCACCACTGTGTAGCAGTTTGCAGTGGATTATGCTATATGCCAGCAATAACTTTAAACAAAGTGAATACACCAATCATTGAATTAATCTCCTGGATGTACTTGGAGATGCTGACTTGAAAGCTATCTTATCTTCTGTTTAATCGCTATATAACAAAACTGGAACCAATCACCCCAGGGAGATCTAGCATAACTGGTGCTAGATCCTGGTGCATGCTGCTGCCAAAGCAGGTCCCAGTTTACACTGAGTTCATGCTAGAGAAGTTCAGCCAGATGATAACATAAGCAAACCACAAGAGCTGGCACAGCAAAAAGTGTTCTGGCACCATAATCCAGCTCTGCTGCTGAAGAACTGGGCTATGCTTAATTTTTTAGAATACTTTATCTATACATTTATGTCTTTTGTATGGGAGACGCAAAGAAACTGAAAACAAACCCCAGAATCAGCTACAAATAAAGTCTGTTGGGGTTTTTAAGATTTAAAATAGAAGATTGGCATTTTATATTGCCATGTCTTAGCACGATTCTGCCATCATGTAGCAAAGAACACGCTACGGGTACTTACGTGCGTGCCAATACTGACAACCAAGTGCTTCTCAACTTCTGGGCTGGCGAGGCAGAACCAGCAGGGCCCTGTGGGCTGTGCTTTATTGGGAGAGGAAATAGAAACAAGTGTCAGCACAGGCTTATTTGTCAGGACAAGGAACACAACAGCTGGAAGAGCTGTTATGTTCCAGCCACCCTTCCCAGCTGATGAAGTGACAAAGATGTCAGAAGGACACAGCACCTGGAAGCAGATACTGTCAGAGAACTGGTGTCTCTGGGAAATTTCAGTGAGAGGAGGTGGCAGCAGTCACATTCTTGCCGACTGCTATTCACACTGAGTGCTCTAATTTAATGGAACAACACTAATTCCAAGGATTTAGTGGTTACAGCTCACTATTAAGAAAGCACCAGTGAATTTAAATGAACAAATAAATACGAAGTAAAATTGCTACATAGGTACAGGCAAGGACAGACACTGTCAAACACATTTGTCAGTTCTGGCCTATTCTTCACACTCAGAATGCCTGGATTTTCACACTCAAATTGCAATACCTGAGCTGACCTTTAAGTGAAGTTGATGCCACTGATAAGCTATGCCTGTCCTTAGAGTCAAACACTATATTTACAGGTTGCATTGAAGAATAGACAAGCAGCCTTGCTATTGTCTCCCAAGAACTGCAGGAAACCAAACATCCAATCCGGGGTTCATTTCTGAGCAAACCAGTGTAACAAGGCTCTCTTCCCATGACATCAAACTCCAGAAGACTCTGGAAGTTATATGAATATGCGCAATGGCACACTATGTCCTACAGAAGTGATAGGTAAACCAAGAACCAACCCGCCCTTCCCATTCTTTCATCCAAACCTACTGCCACTGCAGCCAGCTGTGCCTCTGTAGGGACACAGAAAGCTTATTCTAGCACAAAGCAGTTTAGCCTGTGGAACTGTTAAGTGTGAAGGGTTAGGAAATCTAAAATAAAAACTGAACAACTTAGTCTCACATAACAAGGGCAACCAGACTTATCTACCAGAGGCACTTCTGAAGAACATCTTCTAACCCACCGGCAGTGAGAATAGCTTTCACAGAAACAAGACCAGAGGTCGACACCTATATTTGCATTGTAAGCCCAAATTCCTTTATAACTTAGTCCAGCATTTCTAAAGATACATGCTTGCAATAACACTGTCATTGGTAAGTCACAGGCCTTAAAGATCTCATTTCAATTTCCTCAAGGCAGCCAACTCTAATGAGATTCACAGCACAGAAACATAGGTAACAGAAGGGCTTCCTCCCTTTCCAGTTCACTAATACTTCGCAAACTCATAGCACGGAACAACTGAAGTGGTGTTTCAAGAACTCAGCAGCACCATGATTCAGTCTCTTGCAGTCCCTCTGAATGGAAAGATGCTGCTTTGTGAAACTGACAGTTGTCACCTTGAGAGACCACTCTGGTTCAGAGGGCAAATGGCATCAGCCCAACCACAACCACCACAGATCCAACTAGCTTTTAAACTATGCTTTTGACATCTCTTTCACCTATTGATTGTCAGGTTCGTAGGAAAGAAGTGACCCTTGATTCCTCTGTATTCCCACAGCATCTAGTATAGTGACATATCTAGCTCAACTGCACGAGAAAAAAGAGTGAGATGGTCCAGTGCCTCAGTGGAAGAGCTCAGGAAAAAAATCATCTACATACTTACGGGGCTTTTTGGCTTGCTTAGGCTGGGAGTTCCCTCCTTCCTTCCCATCCGAGGGACGTTTCTTTCCCTGATGCTTTTTCAAATCAAAGAAAAACTGACAAGCTGGTTCTTCCTGTTTAGAAAATGAAAACCAAAGTTCATTATAACTGCAAAAAAACTGTACCCAACACCTAGCTCACCAGCACTGAGGGATACAGTGGAAATACAATATCAAAAAAAGTAGCATTTGAATGGCCAGAAGCTGCTGAGGAAACTTGAGTGCCAGCTGCAAAGGACTGGTCTGTAGTCTACAGTCTCAAAAAGAATAAGACCATGTATGCTGAGATGCCCAGAGGGAACAGTCCTGACAAGCAAGTACATCTAATTATGGCATCACCATGCAGACCTGCAGGAAGAATCATAAAATGTTTGGGGTTGGAAGGGACCTTTAAAGGTTATCTAGTCCAACCCCTCTGCAGGGATCAGGCACATCTGCAACTACAGCAGGTTGCTCAGAGCCCCTGCCAACCTGACCTGGAATGTTGCCAGGGATGGAATATCAACCACCTCTCTGGGCAACCTGGGCCAGGATCTCTTTCTCGACCTGCTGCCCATGCTCCTGGGGATGCAGCCCAGGATATGGTTGCCTTAAGAAGGGGCAAATGGTAACAAACTCCTGTGCACTGCATCTATAAAATCTGCTGGATGCAAATAGCTTATGCAGAACCCTGAAGTGTTTTGGACTAAAATATTCCAAGGTCAAAGCCAAACAGTGTTTAAGCTCCCAGAAAACAAGAGTGAAAGCACACTGCACAGACAGGGGAGAAGGCAGCAGCACTACCTCCGCACACAGCGGGGCTTTCGTCTTCTGTCCCCCCTTCTGTGGTTTCCGGTATGGATTTTCAGTGACATCCTGTGGCTGTTTCACTAGATCTGCAGGGTCCATCTTGCTCATTGGAACAATGCTGAAGGCATAGAGATACTAGAAGAAAGCCAGACAGCTCAAATGCAAGAAACTTTTGCCATGACTGCAACTCTGAAGGGGTCAGCTGTGAACTAAGCCACCCCAAAACAGTAACACAACTTAGCACTGCAGGAACTCAGCAAATCAGTGTTTAAACTAAGGAAGGACACAAAAAACACACTCACTATGCCAGTTTCCCCACCCAGTGAAACCAAGAGTTTATGTAGTGCTTCCAACTGGCTCCCTCCTTTCACTTTAAGGAAAGATCTTTTTGAAAAGTGGCAGTGTTTCTTACTTGAAAAAGAAATGACCTTCATCCTTGCCTGTTTCCAGGCTTTCTTTCTGTCCAGAGCTCCTGCAGCTTTTTTTTTTTTTTTTTTCCCCACGAGGCCTGGTTCCTATGCCTTCTAAATCACTATCAACCTGTCCTTCTATACCAATATTCTGTAACTTCCTTAATGGAAGAAGAGAAACGGATTTAAAAAGAACCAACAAACCAGCCACTTCCCATCCCAAAAGTTAGTTATTTTCCAAGGTTTGTAATGGCTCCTTTGTAATTTTGCTTCTTTCTTAAAGCAGGCTGTGCAAACAGAAGATGGGTAAAGCACCTGGGGAAGAGGAAAGTATGGCAGCTTTCTAACCACCTTCCTCTACAGCTGTCTCCACAGCTATGTGCCATTTGACCAGGCAGAGAACAATGGTGCCTCAGAGCACATATTCCCTTCTGACAGAATGAGCAAATGGTATTTATTACTTGAGTGAGGGAGATCCTTCCACTGCAGCTTTTAATTGATTGACACTATACCCTAGCTAGCCAAAGCTGGGCTTACTGCTCTATTACCTGTAGCTGATAAAAGAGGGAAGATTCAAGAGTGTCAGTACCTTTTTCTTGCTTGAATTGCCAACATTAGCAAGTGCGATAAACCTGCTCACATGCTGTGGGGTCTCCTGCAGCACTGTGTGATTTCTGCAAGGAAGCAAAACATGACTGCAGTGGCATATACAATATAGGAAAGGACAGTGGGAAAACCACATGCCCTCCATGAAGCTACTCAGACAGCAAGTCAGCCATGTACAGTCTTTGGCCAAGAACAAAGGAGGCTTGAGGACAGACTCTTGAGATCTAACAGCAGACAGCTGCACAGACCAAAATTACATCTCATCGCAGTGCAAATGCAGAGATGAGAAGACAATTCATCACTAGTCTGAAAACAGCTACACCTTTAAAGTGTTTCTTGTGGAAAGGATAATAATCTTCCCCATCATTAACATGACAGGCTTAGCTTTATTTGTAGGTTGTTCTGACACCTACCTTACATCACTAGTCACATTTTATATACAAAGTTATGACTGAAGACACCGGCCTCTTCACCACACAAGAGCATTTCCACAATACATCTTCAGAGATACACACCTGAATTAGGCTGAACACTGTTTAGATGTGACTAAGAGCAACTAACTTGGCATCAGATTCACAACAACGTACCTGGGCAAGTATCGTCAGCAATAGCACAACTTTTGAGGCAGCAGGAATATTATAAGATGCATCTGAGAAAGTCTTGACCCTATGGTGGGGCTGGATGACTGCATTAAATTATTTTAAAGTTGTCCTCCTGTGTTCATTAAACACTGAACACTTACTAGAAAATAAATGCGATTTCACATGGTCTTACAAACCTGTAAGGAAGTCTTTCATAATAGGCCTTCTCCAAGGCAGCAAAGTGGTACCTTGGTTTGAGACTCGCAGCTAGATCCGATATTAACTTGGAGCCACATTTCTTGGTATTTATTTCTCCCTACAAAATAGAAACCAGGTTTTATTAAAAAAAAAAAAACCCAAACAACTGTCAGATTGCAGTGAAAAGAAACAGTTTGATACAGAATGGCATGATGGAAATGTTGAGACTGACTGTAGTGGTTGCTCTTCCCTGGAAGTGGAAAAAACCAAGTCAAAAGGACTCAATCTCTTATCGCCAACCAGAGCCTACTCATTTATTCCATTCTGTGTACTCAAGGTTTGCATTCATTCATTTCATCAATCCAAGTTTGTCATAGTTTCTCTTGGTCTTGTGAAGTCATGGCAGCACAGTGACCACATGCCTAGTGCCAAAGTTTTAGTGCCTGAGTCAAGGAAATAGGAAAGCTCCAAAGTTGCCTTAGGAAGCAAAAGTTTATCCCACTCCCATCCCTGAGGAGTCAGAGCAAAAAAAAACCACAACCAAAGTGGTGACTTCAAACCACCTCCTCGGGTGAATGCTCTTGTGCTGTCTTTTCCCCATTAGCGTTAGACTGAGCACGGAAGGAGGGAAGGAGAAGGGCAGGGCAAGAGAGAAGTTCAGAATTAGCCTACATCTATTATCTTGTGGCAAAAGCACAGGAAACAAGACTCTGACTTGGCAGGCATCTGTCACAGCCCTTCACTACAGCAGTGGGACAGGCACTAACCCACTCCCACAAACGCAGCTTTCTTCTCTGTGCTCCCTCCCGCTGCCCTCGCAGCAGGCATTGCAGGAGGGGAACCCAGCAGCAGCTGCATTGAGGGCTGACTGCTTCCAGCCCTACTGAAACCAGCCAGTGATACCAATCATCTCAGAAAAAAAGAAACCCACAGACTTGTCCAGGAAGTCAATTCTCATCCATGCAATTTAGTGCCTCACACCCCTTTTGCTGAAAGGGAAACTCCAGGTAACAAAAAACAAGAGTGCTAATTGTTCGTTCCTCAAAATTCCTACTTTAATGGAGTTAAACTAATTGAATTAGTGACTGGAAAATCACTTCTACTGAGGTACATTGCAACAGAAAATTGGACACAAATGAAACCTCCTCAAAATCCAGACAAAGGAAGAACTAGACCATTTAGTACAGCTGACTGATACTGAAATAAATAAAACATCAAAATGTTCAAGAAGTTTTGAAGCAGGGGACAATGAATAACTTAACATCAAATGCTAATGAAGATGCTTAGAGCACAGCATTCAACATCAGAGACCAGCAGCATCGTTCCGCAGCAGCTGCAACCAACTGAATTCAAAGCAACACTTTGTGATTGAATGAAAGCTCTCAACTTGAGATGTTTCAGGCAGGGAGAAATAAAATACCGTGCAGTTTCACAAATCCCCCTCCCCACTGATCCTTCTCTGAAGGACCAGAACATCCGCTGCCCATTTTTCACTCTCAGCTTTCTCAAGCCCTCAGAGTTGGCCCGACAGACCAAATGGCACAGCAAGCAGAAAAGCAATCCTGTTAAATCCACCTAGAAATCTTTCCCCCGCAAAACAGAACACTTACCACACTGTTGGCAAAAGTCTCCACATCTCTGGGCCAGGGGGACGTCAGCAATATATCCACACCTTTGAAGTCTGGGGTTGATAACAAAGATGTTTTTAATTCTGCCACGTCCTTTGCACTAAAACTGTAGGCAGGAGATGGCTCATCCTGAGCCTCGGTACCACTCAGGTAGGCGATCTGCAGCCCGGAAGTCCCACTGTAAAGTCCTCGTCGTCCTGCATTAACACACAGTCATAAGATGGAGATGGAGACATCGTAAGTCATCTCTTTATCACATCACAGATCAGATTCAGCAGTCCTGACTTAACTAATCTGATAAACTTCTACTGTGGTGTGACTGGCTGGGTACATGAGGGGAGAGCAGTGGATGTTGTCTAGCTTGACTTCACCAAGGCTTCTGACACTGTTTCCATAACATCCTTGTGAGTAAGCTTAGAAAGTGTGAGTCAGATGAGTAAACAGGGAGGTGGATTGAGAACTGGCTGAAGGACAGAGCTCAGAGGGTTGTGATCAGTGGTGCAGAGTCTAGTTGGAGGCCTGTAGCTCATGGTGTTCCCCAGGGGTCAGGACTGGGTTGAGTCTTGTTCGACATCTTCACCAATGACCTGGATGAAGGGATGGAGTGGAACCTCAGCCGGTTTGCTGATGATACAAAACGAGCAGGAGTGGGTGATACACCAGAGGCTGTGCTGCCATCCAGCAAGACCTAGATGGGCTGAAGAGCTGGGCTGAGAGAAACTTGAAGGATCTGAGAGTCAGATTTGTTGTGACATGGACAACAAGTTTCCCATGATCCAGCAAAGTGCTCTTGTAGCCAAGAAGGCCACTGGTTTCCTGAGGTGCATTCAGACAAGTGTGGCCAGCAGGTCAAAGGAAGTTCTTCTCCCTCTACTCTGCCCTAGTGAGGCCACCTCTGGAGTACTGTGACCAGTGCTGGGCTCCCCAGTTTGCTACAGACAAGGAACTACTGGAGAGAGTCCAGGGGAGGCTACAAAGATGCTGAGGGTCCAGGAGCATCTCTGTGCTGAGGAAAGGCTGAGAGCCCTGGGGCTGTTTAGCTTGAGGAAGAGAAGCCTGAGAGGGGATCTGATCAGTAGCTAAAGGGTGGGGTCGAGAGAATGCAGATGGTCTCTTCTCAGTGGTGCCCAGTGAGAACAAAGGGCAATGGGCACAAACTGAACCCAGGAAGTTCCACTTAAACATGATGAAAAGTTTCTTCGCTGTGAGGGTGCCAGAGCCTGGCCCATGCAGCCCAGAGATATTGCGGAGTCTCCTTCTCTGGAGAGATTTCAAAACCACCTGGACAGTGTGATCCTGAGCACCCTGCTCTGGGTGATCCTGCTGGAGCAGGATGGTTGGATGAGATGATCTCCAGAGGTCCCTTCCAACCCACAACTTCTGTGATTCTGTGATACTTCTACTGAAACTACCCTTACAGACAGCTCATATTCTGTGCCCATAAACTGCCATAAAGACAGGTTTTAGTGCACTGGCTCAAACCCAGGTCTACCTACAACAAAGCAACTGTTCAGACAGCCTGCAGTCTTCTCTCCTCACAGCTATCTTGCTTCCCAAAAATCAGTTCATATCAAAACCTTGGTGTGAAGGCTGAGTAAAAAAAAGTCAACCTGTTATGTTTTTTTGTCAGGTAGCATTCTAGAAATAAAGTAGTTTTTCCTTTTACCTTTGCTACAGCTTCATTAACTTTAAAGATGACACTTCTTCACTCTGCTGCCTCAGAGCATAAAAAGGCAGTGTTCTGTTAGACATTTTTACATAGTAGATGCCACTGGCCTTTCAACATAGAGTTCAACTCCAGTCTGAACCCCAGAATAAGAAATGCAACCTTTAAATTTCCATAAAAACAGCTTTCAAGTGGGAAGATCAGAAAACATTCATGAAACATTCATCTGCCACAGGGCAGAGGCACATCCCTCATCACCAAGCATCTGCAGCCTTACCCAAATAAGTGATGTTCTCCGCTAATTCGCAGCCACTGATGTCGGGAAAATACCTCACCGTCTCCTGGTCGTTAGCACCCAGCACGTAGGTTGGAATGGGAGCTGAGGGAGAAAAGTCACATGCACTCAGTCTGCTTTAATGGACAAGTTGAGTCCACATTCACTAGAAATCACAGCAGGTTCCATCCATTCCTGCAGACCTCAACACCACCCCTCCTTTACAGTGTTCCAAGGAGCAATAAGCACAGAACAAGAAACCTTCCTTCAAAATGAGTCCCCAGTCCTGCTGTTTCCACAGGTCCATATAGCACCAGCAGAGAATAACCTCTTCTCTAACTATGGTTTGCTCCACTGCCTACATAAGAAGATCATCTCTGAAATGATCCAAAGCCTGAGAAACACGGGTCTTCCCCAGTGCAAAGCTAAGTAAATACTAGAGCGCAGGGACAGCTGGTGATTCAGTTTAAGAGGATCTAAAACTGTATGGCTATCAAAAAACTGCAAACTAGTGAAGTATTAGGGGAAAAGCTCAAGTTCAGTAGCTCTTTGACTCACTTGATAGAACTTGCTGCATGACCACCTAGAAGTGGGAGATATAATTTAAGAAAAGAAAAAGCAATGGGAAGTACCAGTTTTAATTTCTCTGTGGCTAGGTGATCAATAGAAAAATATTTCTCCAAACAGCATATGTCAGATCTTTTCAAGACAGTGGAAGTTAGAAAGGGCAACGACTGATGTCAGAGACGCTTCCTGTAGATTTCCTGCAGACCAGTATACCAGTAATGGTCAACAGTTCACCTGGTTTCCTATTTAAGAAGGGAGAGCAGCAATACAGGAGCTCGGCTACAGCTGTTGTCAGCCTGTTTCTTGAAGTGCCAGTTCCAACAGTCTCAAGATACAGGAGATTGCTCTCAATTTCAGAGTCAAGTTTGAAAACTTTATGAACTGCTTAAAACCAAAATCAAGTGACATCAATCTTGTTTGCAGCTGTGTGTGCATAGGTGAGGTTATAAGCTATAGATTCTTTCAACAGTTCACAGCTATTTTTTTTTTTTAAGGCAATTCAAGTGATGATGAACAAAAATGCATCAGTTCAGGGAAGATGTTACTGTTAACACCCACTCTTCTCCCTGCATACCCAGGAGAGCTTCCTTGGGGGGTGATGTTTAAACCAATAGCAATAGGAACACAAGACAGCACACCTCGCCACAGTAAGTTGTCAGCCACCAGCAGCAAACAGGATAATCTGTGTGTCTTTGTGAGCCATCTGGATAAAAAACAAGTAGGGGTTAACTGGGGAGTGATGCAGCAGCAGAGAGGAATCAGAAAGCAGGAGTCGCAGCTCCTTTCTGGCTTGCCTCACACCAGGGGCGAGAGCCAGTGTAGCACTGAAGAGAAAAGAGGAATGCTACAAATGCTTAAGTACTATCTCCCTTACAAGAGGGGTGTAGAAAGAGGCAAAGAAGTCCACACAGGACTTGCTATATCCATGGCTGGGAAAACACATTTAGCACAAGGGCTGCAGGGACTGGGGAGGAATGGGCAAACCCTGCTCCTTTGGAAAGCCTTAGGATCTTCATGGCTGAAGAAAGGAAATGTTCAACCCAGCAGCACCTCTGCTTCCCCTTTTCTCCTTGGAACTGAATGCAAGGAGAGGAAGAACAGCACAGCTGCACCCTGTACAGAAGACCGTGGTGGAAGTGTAAAGGTGGGTGTGAACGGGGAATGACCAGGAATTTCTGCAAAGGAAGCACCAGTAGTGGCAAAAGAATGGCTACATGCTGGGATCCCCTCACCTTGCTGACTGAAGTGTCATGAACATCTACAGACCGCTTCTCAGGCTACCCAGGCTGAGAATACAAGGACCTCCCCACAAGGCAGTGTGCAGGCTGAAACTGTAAGGAGGTGATGGTAGGAACAGAAATGGAGCCATAAGACATCCAGGCACAGAGAGAGAAGGCTCTGACGCCAATTAGCAGCAACCTGTTAGCAACATATGTCCTATGACTGCAAATAGCACTGGCCAGATGACCCAAGGCACAGGCCTTAATGTCCAAATCATAGGCAGGCCACATGAACACACGCATCTTAGTGCTCCCGAGTCCAAGAGCATGACAGAAATGAGTTTTGGTTTAAAACAAATTCATCTTTCCCTCCGGCATTCAATTTTCCTACTTGATTTTAAGTGCTTTAACATCACACCATTTAACTGCGACTTCTGGATTCAAAAGCACACTGCAAGGAGATGGCAAAGTGGGCCACGGAAGTGCAATCACCAGCAGCCAGAGTGGCAAGAGCTTCCTTACCTTTCTTGGCTCCTGTGCGATACTCTGCCCATTCAGTCTCTGAAGCAGGGCCAAAAAAACTCCCAACACACAAAAGCATCTAAAAACATCAGATAAAGTGCGAGTTGCCATGTGACCAAAGACACAAGACATGTGAGTTTTTTGCTGATAAACTGTATTGTCACACTTCTGCGATAGGCATCACTACAACATCATTTTGTTCGGTACGGTAAAAAGGTTCCTTCACGTTTAGCTGCATCTAATATTAACTGCGGAATAGCAATGTTAATGGGTTTAATTGCAACAAACAGACAGCCACTCTACCACACTCTCTGCCCTCAGATTACAGCTCCCCCCAACACTTTGGTGCTGGACAAGGAGGGTGCAAAGCCCCTTGCACCAGCCCCTTCATAGAGGGAGAAGAGTCATGGCTCCAGAGGGACAAGAGTGGCTCCAGACAGCAAGGCCTATCCCAGCACCCCCAGCACACACCTCCCACGCGAGACACTGGAATTCCTCCCGTGTGACCCCGGGCAGGCTGCTGGCCTGAGCCGTCCCAACGCCCCTGCTCGCCCGCAGAACGACTACGGGCTCCTCAGGAGGAGCAGCCCCCTCGCCCGGCGCCCCTCAGGGAACGGAGCGGGGCATCCCGCGCCCAGCTCCCCGACAGCCCCCAGAGACTCACATCGAAGGGGCCGCTCTTGCCCTGGATAGCCCGGACCCGTCCGAAGAGCGCTTCCAGCCGCCCCTCCGCGTCGCCACACGCCAGCCTGCGGAACACGGCGCGTCAGCGCTGCCACGGCACAGCCCCGCCGCCCGCCACGTCCCAACCCCGTCCCGTCCCGGCCGAGCCCACTCACACGCGCAACGGCGCAGCCGCCATCGTAAGGATGTTCCACCCGGAGAGAGAGAGAGAGGCACCGCCGCCACTTCCGGGTCCGCCGGCCAAAGTGCTCCGCCACTTCCGGGTGCACCGCCCATCAGGGCTCCCTCAGCCTGCGCACCGTACCGGAGCCCGGGGGAGCTGCCCGGCGCGTGAGCCTTGGGCTGGGCACCCGCACCCTGTACTGCCGCGGCCATGGGTCCCCATCACTTCCTTCTAGTGATTGATTCTGCCTGAGCAATGCTGGCGTTCCCTACCTCTGCTTCAGTAGCTTCCAGCAGATAGGTGAGTATGGCGGGACATGGCAAGGGAGGGATTCATGATCTCTTTTGCCTTGTCTCTGTTAACGCCTCTTGCGTTCTTTAACCTGCTCAGAGAATTCCGTTGATAGGCTTCTGAGGGAAAGGCCTGGCAGAAGAGCAGGGGAGGCGGTGCGCTGAGGGGAGAGATGTGTTAGCATCTTTAATGAGGGGAACTGATAGGGGCAGAAAGAGCGGCCCCCTGGGACGGGCCATGCAGGGAACCTGGCACAGGGCCGGACTCACCGACAGAATCGGTGCAGCCCCTGCAGCTCGATGCTGTCATCCCGCTCCTCCTACATGGCCGTGTTTTCCCCCAGCTTGAGGACTCAGTCAGCAAAGGCCTGGGAAACATTGACACAGGCGGTGCCCGATGCCAGCAGCCCAGCCAGGTGCCCTGCCAGCCGCCAAGAGGGTTGGCGTCAGCACCGGGACCTTTGGGGATGGAGCCCGCCTCCCTCCATCGCTGGGGGACATGGACAGCCCTGACCCCCATGGTGTCACTGCCACCGAGGCTCTACCAACAGCCCCTTCCACGTAGGACACACAACCCTCGCCCGTGCCTGGCCCTGCCAGCACCTGCAGAGAGCCCGAACTTGCTGCTTGGCCAGGGCAGGGAGGAGGGGCAGGGGCAGTCGGGGCCCAGCTCCCAGCCTGCCTGGGCTGATCACCCGCATCCAGCACCCCCACACAGTACGAGCCAGGGAGGAGACTGGGGACCCCGCATCTCCCACCCGCCTGCACACCCCAGGGGTCCCAGGGAAGCAGCCCCTCCACAGCCCAGGCACCCCAAACCTCCAGCTGGGAACTCACCCCAGCTCAGGCAGTCTCACCCAGGGCGAGGAGCATCAGGGACGAGTACCCAGGGTCATCCACCAGCCCCCTGTCTCCCCTGCACCGGCACCCGCTCCGGAAATCCCCCGCACCCTCCCCGTGCAATCTGGGTAAAAGGGCATTTTAGAAATATGGCATATTACAGCACTGATTTGAAAAATTGTAGACAGGTGTTGTGATAAAGTTTCATTTGAGTCACAACACCAGTCTTTGGTTTTCTGAAAGTGTTAGCACTGAAAAAATCCAATTTCTATCCAAGGTAGTATCCAAACAGGTGTCTTTTCTTTGCATCTTTGAAGTCACACATACCTAATGCAGAAAATGCTTTAAATTCAAAAGTCTTGTCTCTTCTTCCAATTATCACTAGTCTTTCTGTGCTTCATTTCTCAGTCGGCCACATCTTCTGAACAAAGACAATGTTTTATTCTGTTGCTCCCTTACTAGAACCAGTCTGATCTGCATTATCAGGTAAATACACTCCCATGCTCTGTAAAATGTTAGAGGTAGGTCCTGCCAGTCCAGACTGAGCACTGTAGGATTCAAGCAGGTTAGTCACTAGGTTCATATCCACATCAACTGGGGTCAACTCGGTATCTTCAGCTCCAGAATCAGGGCCAGCACTTTGAGATGTAGTTGCTTTCACAGAACCTGCCTATAGTAAGCATAAAGACAAAGTTTTATCAAGTAGTATAAATAGGTTTAAAAAACACCAAAACAAAACAAAGCAAAAAAACACAGAAGAAAAGAAACAAGGAAACAGTTCTACAGCTAACAAAGTTCAGTACTCACTTGACAGATGGGAATTTAGTCACCAAATACTCATACCAGTTAAAAACCATCACTTTCAGATTAGAGATTAAGTTCCAAGCAAAGCACAGAGAGGGTTACTGAGTGCTGGCTCAGCTTCCTATGGCAACGGATAACCTGCTACAGGAACTCAGGAAGCCAAGCTGCAGTTGCTTGCCTTACTACTGACATAGGGTAAAACAGAGAAATTCAGCTAAGTCTTGGAACCACTGTGCAAGTTAAAGCTTAAGTAAGTTGGCGTTTTTCAACTGGTGTTTGGGGGTTTTGTTTGTTTGTTTTAATGTACCATGCTACAACCACAGCATATTTTGCTTGCACATGGGATATTTTTTTTTAATAATTAGTTACCACATGATGATAAATTAACTCAGAACGACCACTTTCAGCATATTTCCCCTTTCCTATTCAAACTCTCAAAACTATTACGCTACAAACTACAATCCAAGGGATACTTACCCCTTTCTTTTGGGTGGTAAAACTTTTTCCAATGTTGGTATGTGCCAGTTCACGGTCCATCTCATTCATATATGACTTGAGACTGCCTATAAGCTCAGTAGGAGATACGTTCTCCTCTTGCCTTTGACCTTCAGCATCTAAGTCTTCATCATCCTCATCTGAGAAATCAAACTCCTGCTCTTCATCCAGATCATCAGAATCCAGCTCTTCCGAGTCTGCCCCTGTGGATTCATTTTGTGTCATCACAGATAGCAAACAAATCAGCGCAGTGCACGTAGGTGATGAACCACCCAGGGAAGATAAATAACCATGAGATATTCTGAAAGAAAGAATCTCACCTAAAATTCTGTCTAATGCTTTTGTAAAATAATCTACATCGAAGGTAACGTGGGATTCATCAGATGACCTGAAATAGAAAAATATTTTTAAATAAATAAAGCTTTTATGCTTGCATAAGCCTGACACAGGCATAAATCATATGACATACTGATTTCTCTCAACCCTAGATTAAAATTAGGAGATTTGAATTGATGGTCTTGGAAATGCTTAGAAATCTGAGACCTCTAGGAATTAGAAATGAAACAGCAAGTGAAGGAATTCCAGGCGTGAAACAGAAAATAAAACCAACAACTTTGTCACAGACGAAAAAAAAAAATTACACTGAAGACCACCAAAATAAGCATGCCTGAATCCTTCTGAAACAAGTGGTGGTGTTACACCTTAGACAAAGATTAAAGAGCTGAGAATCTCTGAGGTCTCCTGCCTAGAAAAACAACACTAAAGGCTTCATTCACTTCTCTCTTAAGGCTTGGTGGTTGGCCACTTTTTTTCTGCGGGTGTGGGACCGGATAGGTTTTTTGTTTAAATAACTGAAAAAAAACCTGCATTGTAACTCAGATGTTGACACTAACACTAATTAAAAAGGATCAAACAAGAGCATAATTGAGCAGACACTTGTACACTTGACAGAGCTGACACAACATCATTTGCTCAGTTTAAAGGCTAGTAAGTAAGAGTGATGCGAAAAATCCCAACTTCCAGCATTTTTACCCACACCAGTGTCAGAGTGATCACCAACTTGGTTTAAAAGCAACTACGTATTCACTACTAACATGGGTTTGTTTCAGGCCTCCGCTAAGTAGAACACTTTCCAACTTTGATTCTCTGCATTACAGAATCGACCAAAGGGCTGCAGCTGACTGGAAACACATTCTACACCAGGCACCAAACGTAAAAATACTGCTACCATGGCATTTCTGCTCCTTCATGCGTTGAGACTTTGGATACAAAAGCCTTCATGCTTTCAGCAACAGCTTCCAAGTCATATTTCTGCTCTTCCTTATTTGAGGAAGGAAGGGACTCATTTCTTGACTCCTTCAGCATCTGATCTAGGTCATCTGGTGTAATCTCCAGCCAACTGTCATCTGAAAGAGTACAGGACATACTTGTTATTGTGCAGAATTCTGGTACCCCACAAGGCCCAGTCCAGATGGCTGAGAGGACTACTAGCATTTTGTAGCTTATTTTTGCACTAGTTTTCATGCTGCTACTGGATAACAGGGTATATGGCAGCAAGAGGCTGAGAAGAAGAGTAAAACTTTGCTATATAATGCAGCTTCAAACTAGCAGACATTGTTCTAGTCATGGAAAACCCTTCTGCCAATAAATGAAGGAAGAAAAGGGAGAGACAATCCAACCTTTGACACATGATCATTAATTAACATTGCTGGATTTGTGTGCTGCTGCTGCATCATTCAGAACTACAGATGTGACCTGTACTGCACACTGGCAACAACTACATTTCTGCCAAATGAGTAGAAAAAAAAGCTATTATATAGTTTATACTGGTCTTATATAGGCTGTGGGGGTAGACTGGATAGTAATTAACTTTGTATTGTCAGTAGTGGAATTGGGTTATTGTTATAAAATGTTTACATGCTTTCTGGCAGACAGTTGACACAAAGTACTCAATCAGGTGTAAGCATGCATGGTGTTACTGATCTAGTGGTATCACACCAGAAACCAGATCGCTGATCTTGCCAATTCACAGCCCCAAACTTTGGGGCTTGCACAAATGAACCGGTTGCCTTGATCTTAAATGACGACCCCTGATTAACACTGCTAGCAGCCACAGGACAGGAGACAAACTGAGCAGATACAGAGACTGGTACAGTGCTGTCAACATTCACCCTCTCTCCCCACAAACAGTCCTTTGTGATAGGAACAGTCCACCCCTCCACTTGGCTCACCATCCTCTGGAGGAAGACAAGCTGCTTCTCTCTCCAATTCCTTCAAATCAATGGTTGCTGTCTGTAGAAATGTCAAGATTTCTTCACCTGGGCTCACTTCAGCAGAGCTAGAAGGGAAAAAAAAAGCAAACCCACTGATTTATTGAAACAGATTTTTACTAGCTTTGCAATGTCAATGGCATCACATGCTCTACATGCAGGTTTTCAAATTTCTCTTTATTCCTTCTGTGCAAATATGTCCAAAAGATAAGTAAATTTTGGGGAAGTACCAGAGTATTACACAGATAGTATTGGCCAAAACAAGACACAGTCAACTACTTTAATTCCTTGCTGATGGCTCCAAAGCCCAGTTATTGTGTTTCCTTTTTCCTTTACATTTATTTTGTCTTGGTAAACATTAGGATTGCCAGATCCCAAACAGCACAGACTGGAAATTCAAGCAACTAACAGTCAGATACTATGAACTGGCAACCCCCCCAGATACTTTTGCAATGATTTCATTTTCGGATTCAATCTTTAGGAGCAATCTACAGCCAGCTGCCTGTCTTCAGTAAAGGAGGCAGATCACTCCATATTTATTATTCAATGGGATTGCTTTTCAATGGAACTTTAAAATATTTTCCGTAGACAGACAACCAAATTATGCTTTTCAGTCACCTCTTAGCCCACTTGGAATAGCTCAGCATTTTACAAACCCAAGATAAATACCAAGTCAATCAATAGCTTCTACTAGGAGAGAGTATTCTAGAGGAATTAATACCCCTCTGTCCTAACCACAGCACTGGTGTTAAGTGTACAATGAAGAAAAGAGTTGGATTTATTTTTTTAACAAGTATTAAAAAATGTAAGTTCAAGTACTTCTAGATACTGTGTACAATTACTTATGAATTTCAAGAGGCTCTTACCTTTCTGGCTTGGTAACAGATTGCTGGAAGTAATCTTCTGCCATATGCAACAGTTCCGAGTACTTCACAGATCCTTCCAGTTCTCCCTGTTTAATGCAAGTCACAGGTATGAATATAATCAATTCTCCTTCCTCTTCCTTTTCACAGTCAGGCTTCATAATGATGACTATTTGTCACACAGAAATTTAGTGCTGAGAAAATCCAATCAAGTCACACTGCTGTGCCATATATACTTGGAACAGAATGGAGGAAATGGGCATAAGGTGTTTTCACAGGCCAATATGAAGTGCCTGCAGTATCATATGGTCTACACTAAAACAGATCAAAGACAATTCTGTGATTCCCACAACAGGGAGGATTTACCATGCTCATGTTACAATTGTACAGGAATTGAGAATTAATCTCATGGTGTTCAGGAATTACCCACAGAAGTGACACTGTAATAGTGCAGGAATATTTCTCTTCTTCTGTATTAAAAACATATTCACCTAAGCATTGCAGTAGAGTTGTCCCATTTTATAACCTTCAGATAAGTAGTCAATTTTTGTCCAATTTATAAACATCAGATAAGTAGTCAAGGGCATCTTTGAAACAAACAAACAAACCCAAACCAAAACAAAACCACCAAAGACCAATACCCAGAAAAAAACACACAAACAAAAAATACACTTGTATGGGCACACAGTTGTTAAGTAGAGATCTTTAACAATATTTAATTCTAGAGGCAAGCAAATGAAATATAAAACAATGAAAACAATTACGATGCCAAAGAACCATATTGTGGTTTCCTTTCTTCACATGTATTTCCCCTGTCTTTAGAGGAATGAATTAAATCCCAAAATCCTGCTTTTTCCGTTTTCATTTCAAAAATAAATTATTTTCTAAGGTGAACAAACTTCACCTATCTCCTTTAAAGACATGCATTCATTTTCCATAGACAGAAGAGTTAGATCTCTTGCCCTGCTGTAACTACTTAGACAAGTTCAAGAGCTAAACCATGTTTTTCCTGGAACATTTAGAAAAAACACACAAACACACGCACACAACTTCACCTTAAAATAATTTTTTTCCTTCAGGCTGCTGAGGAATCTCTCCCACAGGGGACCACGTAACACATTTCTCTTGGAATCAGGAGATACTTTACTGCACTTGGAGCACAAAATTTCAAAGCCATGAGCCTGTATAAGAGATGCAACAACAAGAGGTTCTCCAGATGTGACAAATTTAAGTGCACCTTTAAACAACTATATAAAGAACTATCATCAAGCTCCTGATGCTGTCACTTGAGAATGAGGTGCCAAAACCAATTATATGTCAGGTATCAGCATCTTGCTTTGGAAGCTGGAATCTGTCTTTCTGCAGCAATAATGGAGCATTTTGACTTTGTGAAGTTTCTCTACAAAGGCAAAACAAGCTAGAAGACAGATCTGTAGTGCACAAGCTACTCCTCACACAAGCATGAAGACTTCACCTGTATTTCTAATCTATGGAAGTACAAGAGCACTCTATTCTGTAAAAGAAAACTCCCATGACACTGTACTTCCAGAAAAACAGTAACTAGGCATTTGCTTACATTTTTCTGTACCAGCAGGCAACTTACAAATGAAGAGTTATTTCTTGGACATACAAAACAAGCAAACTAAAGGCTAAATACAAAATGCATAAAAAAGTAATTACCAGTTTCATGCCCAGCTCATAGGCTTTGTATTGAGGGTGATCTGGGAAGGGAAGTGTGTATCCACTGCGTCTGTCTGGAACAAACTTCTGCTGCATCAGTTGTGCATATAAACACTTTGTGAAAGTAACCTGAAAAAGCCAAGGCAAAAGAAAAAACACTCACTGCAGTGTGACTCTGCAGTGCCCTGGAATCAATTTTCCACCAGTTTCCTCTAGATTTTAGTTTAAAGCACTCATATTACAGACAATACCTGAGATTGTATTCAAAGCACATCTTGGATACATTGGCCTACAAAATGTTGCTTTACAGATCTTACGAAGTATGTTCCAAGTTGACATCTCTAAATAAACATGAACTTCATTCAGTTTAAATACGTTAGAAAAAAGCCTCAGCATTCATGCCAAGAAGGTATATTTTGAAAAATGCAAGGCCTCTTTTCAATTAATGAAATCAAAGCTCACCTTTCAAAACCAGCCTAGAAATCTGCAATTTGTCTGCGAAGCTTATTTTCAGAGTCCAGGGGTATAACTGTGTAACGCAACTGTACCGGACAAAACTCTGCTTGGACAATGCTCACAAAACACTTCATAAAATAGCTCTCTCAGAGTTGTGTAAGCACAGATGAGGTGGTGAAAAGCCTTGGAGTGAACAGTGAGGAGCAGAGAGAAGCGACTCTTTACATGGGCTGGCAGTGCTGTCAAACTGCTCTGAACATAGAACCAGATCGATTCACTTGGCAGGCATTTCAGCAGAAAAATTATTCGCAGTAACCTCTGGTTTCAGAAACACTCATCCCACGATCAGCCCTATGAAAGCTTAGTTACTGAGCCTAATTAATTGACAAGTTGCACCAGAAGGATCACTTACCACAGTCATCACACGCCCCTCTGGAGGGAAGGTTTGAAAAGAGCGACAGGCTCGTAAATCTAGAGGCTCTCGCAGGTAAAAGGCCTGAACTGCTGCAGCCACCAAGGAAGGGCGCTGCCTCAGCACTGCCACCGCGCCTGCCGGAAGGTAGCAGTGAGCTCGGTGAAACGAGGCCTGAATTTTCTCAGGATACCTGTATCATAAAATAGCAACGTAGTAGTAAACATATGGCAAGCCCAAACCACTCCTTTTTAATTATTATTCCCATTTTCACTTCACTATTAATATATACTGTGGGTCAAGTGCCAGAAGATTATTCTAAACTAAAGTTTAGAATCTAACACCTGGAATGTCTGCTCATATATATATATATACACACAGATAAGTAAATGTACATGGCTAATAAAAATTTAATCCCTACACTGGCAAATTGAATCACTTGTGAACTTGACTATCAAGTCTAGATCTACGGTACCCTTCACCTCACAGAATGTACAGGTCACCTGGCTCGTGCTGGTAAATCCTTGCAAAAATAATGTATGGTGATGAACACACCGGTTCTGTTCTACAATGGTGCTGGTGCTGCATTTTAGCTCAAAATCCTCCTTCTCCCCCTGCAAAGAGCTCCTAAAGGCTCACGGGACTTTCAGTACAAGGAAGAAAGGAAGAATGACTCTTGTCATTGTCAGGTGTGGCATCACAGCAGCGAACCACTTTCAGAGCACCCAGATGACAGGACAGCCTACAGGACATTAGTCCCCCTCTTCAGAGCAATGCCACAGAAAAACCTCTATCTGGTGGTTTCTGAAAAGGAAGCAACTTTATCACATCTAACAGGAAAATGACTACAAGAGAGTACCCCAGATGGCCCAGAATAAAAACTTACTGTTGCAGAAGACCAAAATCAAACACCCACGTACCCACTGATGCGGCTATACACTGCTGTTCTAACTGTTTCTGCAGCCAGGAACTCCTCTGAGCGGGCAGATAACAGCATTAATGCCTGCGAGACTGGCAGACTGGCACCAGAGAGGTCGCATTCCTGCTCCTCAGTCTCTGAGAGTGGAATGATGTGCAGTTCTCCTTTGTAAAAGAACACCTGGCAGACAGTAACAGGGTAAGAACAGTCAGACGCTAAGCAATCAAAATTAAATTCATATATGGATGCATTTGTTTAAATACAAAGAACACTGAAGTGCAAACAGAGAAATAATACAGGAAACAGCATCGTTTTTTATTACTGAACAGGAGATGATA
>WUAM01000287.1:25657740-25684674 GCA_024336885.1 Actenoides hombroni
ATTGATCGGAGGCCTCCGGTTACCGCGTGTCTGTGGGAGGGGCAGGGGCCGGGGTAGGGGCCGCTAGACATAGATTGCCCGTAGCGCCGGGTCGGTCCGGGTTTAACGTGGAGCTGTGCAGATCCGGTGCCCTAAAGGCGGTGCGGGGCCTGCGCAGCCAGGCTGCCTCCGGCGGTGCTGCCTCCGGCGGTGCGGGCAGCCGCGGTAGCGTGCGGGCAGCGGTGGCCCTGGCCAACGGGCGTACCCGTTGCTTGAAAACCAGCAGTGTGAGAGAACGTGATTAAATCCCTCTTCTTGTCTGTTTTTCGGACCGAAGAGTTGAGTGATGCCTCTTCGGGAGGTTTAAACAAATACAAGTTTTGGTAGCTGTCTGTTTCTTGTTCCTGCACTGATGCCTCTCTCGGTCTCCGCCTACCGTGACTTTTCCTGCCGCCTTTCCTAGACACCTAAACGTCGATAAAACAAAAAAACTAGCCAAAAGCTCTTTCTCCTTACTTCCCACTGCTTAGTTTGATGGCCACTCTTGTACTGCTTGATTCTCAATCTCCTACAGGGACAATGACTTTGTACCTCCTTTTTAAGGAGCTGATTTTTTAATTTTTCTAGAGCCCAATTCACAACAACATTTTAAGTTTAACGGAAAACAGAATTTCTAAGCAAAGACCTTTAACTCTATGTTTAGCCTGGAGTTAGTTTTGATAGCTTAATTCTAAAGCTTTGATAAGAAGAATTAGCCTTCTAATAATAATAGTGAGCTCTGGTATGCAAACTGCATTCCTTGAAAAGCAGAAAAAATAACAAGGAAAAAAAAAATCCTGTAAAGCTTGGGAACTCTGTAATGTTTGTTATGATAGGTGATGTCAAGTTCCACTTCTCATTTTAGACATGGACTTCCAAAACATGCCTTGCAGCATCATCCGCTGCCAGAACCATGGGCTGAGGTGTGCCCGGCCACAGCTGTGGCTGAAAACTGCGGTGAGATCTCGAGGTACTTGTCATAACACAGATCTTTGGAGACAATGGCAAAGCCAGGCGACTTTGTGTTGTGGTACCTTGACAGAGTAATACGGTTGGTAGGCTGAGGTTTAACCTCAGATCTGTATCATTTCAGAACACGTCCTTCCTATTCCAGAAATAATAAAAAGTGGGTAGCTGTGTTCTGTTCCCAGCTTGAGCATTGCCTGGGTCATCTAATATTAAGGCAGAAACAAGAGGGGAAAAGATAGAAATAATTCCTGAGTGGTGTAGAACTGGAACTAGAAATGATCTGCAGCTTAACTGAGATCATTTCTGGAAATTCTATGTTTTGCTTGACCTTCAGACTTTCAGACATATCAGGAGTTACAGTTGTTAGAATTACTTCTGTACCATGGCTTCTGCTTAAATGCCTCTGAAGTAAATATTTACTCTATGAAAACTGTCATTAAGACCTCTTCTGATGTATCTGTGCTTTTTTGTGCAGAAACAAAAGTTTATTTACCCAACTTTAATGGTGTATTCCTGAGATATTTTTTTTTCCCTTCTTTTTTTTTCCTCAACATGTGCATCTCAGGGAGTCTGAAGTCTGGAAGGAGTCAGATTACTCCTCTGTTACTCCAGCTGCTCATGGGAACTCAGGGTCTGCTAGTCAGAGTTATGCCGACACCTCCACCGAAGACAGTTCGGTCTTCTCGTGGGGCTATGATGTGAGTAGAACATAAATCATCCCAGCCAAGGATGGCACAGTGAGTAGAAAGATATTGGAAATACCACTGCAAATACATAGCAGGATTGGATCTGTCGGTAAATCATGACACTGGTTACGGAAAGAACATCTTTTTTACTTCTTTGCCATCCTTCTTTTCTCTCAGATCAAAACATGTTAGGCTTATATTATTCAATCAATATTATGCATTTCCATCTAAGATTTTGGAAATAAAAATCATTTAATGCTTAAGTGTATCTGTACAACATAGTAAATGCTGTTATGGTGGAATCCCAAACATGAGTGGATGACTTCCAGACACTTGGGGTGAGTTTATCAAACTTCTGCATACTTGTATGTTTTTCAAACTACAGTAAGCCCCTAAACCATTATTTTCATTTAGAAATATTTTATTCCCCATCTACCAAAACCAAGTGTGCCATTGCCTTCTGTCAGGTGAGGCAGAACTGTTTCAGTTGCCCAAGAATCAACCCCATTTTCTAGCTACATGAGAACATCTAACAAAGATCCTGAACATCCTTCACTTTGTTTCACACCAGTCTGTGTTGTTTTTTGTTTTGCAGTTGTCCATGGAGATTGGAAGCAACCTTTAAACAAAGAGTTATTAATTAATTTATTGTTATTATTATTATTTTCAATAATAACAAAAAATTCAGTGAAAAACCCCTCCAAATGCTATTCATTAGGTATTTATGGATAACTTTCCTGTCTAGGAATTTGATAAAGCCGCCACACAACAAGTTCAGCAAATGTTCAGACAAATTGATGAGCTTCTCTATGAGCAGAAAGAAAATGTGCATGTTGAGGCACTGCAGGAAGAATGCCACCAGTGGATGGCCAACTTTCCTCATCTCAGGTATTTTATTAATAGACTAATGCTAGTGCCATCACAGAGCTCTGAAAGGGTAGGAATGGAAACAGCTGCATTTAAAACGCTAGTAGCAGGGTGGTTTTGTGCAATTACATGGTAGCAAGAGATAAAAAGATCACTCTGGTGTTCTGCCTGCCACTGTCATTAAGAAGCATTCTGCTGTCTTGCGTTGGGTTCTTTGCCAGAGGATTATTGTTATTTGCAACTGACTTGGCCTTAACACAGCAAAATTCTCTTAGAAAAGATATATGGTAGAGCTAAAAGCCAAGTGGTTAAAAATCCTCCTCAGCAGTCCTTATGGCTATCTGGAAACTTAAATTTTAAATCTTTCATATATGCATTTGAACAGTTTTGTCCATATTCAAAAGTCTTACAAATAGCAGAGCACAAAAAAACAAGCAAAATTTTCTTAATTTTTTTACCTGACTGAAAGCAGTTTGATGGGGACCATCTTTTCAACAGGGCCTGTTGTGACATGACAAGGAGTGATGGTTTTACACTAAAAGAGGGAGGTTTAGACTAGAGAGAAGGAAGAAATTTTTTACACTGAGCGTGGTGAGATCCTGGCCCAAGTTGCCCAGGGAGGTGGTCAAGGCCCCATCCCTGGAAACACTCCAGGGATGGTTGGCTCTGAGCAACCTGCTCTAATTGAAGCTCTCCCTGCTCCCTGCTGGGGGGGGGGTTGGACTGGATCGCCTATAAAAGTCCCTTCCAATCCAAACTAGTCTGTGATTCTGTGTACTAGGGAAAACAACTGAAACCACATTTACCTAGCAGCAAGAAAACCACATCTTCCCAGTAGAATTTTTAGGATTTGCTGGTGTGTGTTCCCATGCACTTCGATAAATCTTACTTTCAATGTGTTCTGATTTATTTATCCTTTTCTTCTGCCATGGCAGGGTTGTGGGGAAGCAGATAGTGATCCCCACTGATGAAGGGTATGGATGGTATTCAAGTTCCCCTTCTGGCAGTTTAGGTTCCTCAGATGTAAGTTCACCACAAGAAAAAGATTCTAATGAGTAAGTACCAGTGGTTAACCCAGACTGTGCCAAGGTGAAAAGGTAATTTTGGTGGACTGCAGCAGTAGGCTGCTTAAAATATGAAGCCTGTACTCTTTTCTGTTAAGCTGAGTTATGAACAGAACACATTTGGATTTTTTTCTCAACTAAAAGTAGTATATTCAGAATAATGAGACTATGTAGCTGCGCTTGTTGCTAATTTACTATTAACTATTTACTAATGGGTATACTGCAAGTACCTTTGCTGCTGCTGACTTCTTAAGATTATGTATGTATTGTAGCTGGGTTTGTTGTTAATCATCTGTTAAATTTGCATAGAACTTCAAAAATACAAAGCACTGCATTAGTACTCCCTCTATTATTTAATGTTTAAGAATGGTTTTTAAATTGGCTTTTGTGTTGTTTTTTTTTCTGAAGGTCCTTAGCAAGAATTAAGAATATTCAAACCAAAAGAGTTTACTGTACTGCATCATTTGTTGGCCTCCCTAGTGCTTGGCCTTAACTACCCTGTTGTCTCTCCCTTCACCAAATGCTGTTTGATGTGGAATAACAACTTATTTTCATTTCTGCTTTCTGAAAACTGTCACCTGTTTAGATTTAGTGTTTTTGGCAAGAAGGTACCTCTTTCTGTTACTCCCACTCACAAAAAGACCAACTGTTCCAAGTCTCCGACCTTGTGTTCTCCAGAGAGCGAAGAAGGTGAAGATGGAGTAATTGTCTCTGAAGGCATAATGGAGGAATATTTAGCATTTGACCATAGAGATGTGTAGGTATTGAATAAAGATAGCAACTAGTACTAGAGTCCTGGAATTCCTTCTGTTAAGATAGATACATATATATATATATATATATATATGTACACACACATATATTTGGGTTTTATGGTAGATGATAAAGCATGTGATGAGTTTATATATTATATGTAATTTTATTATTTTTTTCTAACATCATTTTTCTAGAGAACTTTGAAAGGCCTGAGGTTGTTAGGGCACTGGGAATTCTCTCCAGTCTATTTCCTAGAACAATTTATTTGTTAAATTATTTTTCTGAATTTCTTGTATTTTTTTCTTCTAGCCATTTTTGTGCCTGGTTTAAACAGTTCACTCCATCATAACTAAGAGCCTGCTATGTATTGGCATATTTAATAAAACTTGTTTAAATGGCTTTTTTTTTTTTTTTTTTTTTTACTAAGTCAAGCTCATTGTTTGTTATCCACTGGCAGTGTGCTGCTTTGGTTTTGTGCTAGCATTTTGGGTGGAACTGTACCTTTCCAGATTTTCAGTGGTGATTTAAGAATTAGAGTGGATTTGATGCTTGCCAGGAAAGAATTACCTCTGTTTTTATCTTCAAGAAGAAAGGATTAAGGGTGGCAAAGAAAAAATTCTTTTTGCCCTTACTTTATTCAACCCAACAATATGAACGTGTGACCTGGGGAAGGACTCTGGATGGTACTGTCAGTTGCTAACTACTTAATTTGGTTTACTAAATAAAGCCACTTAGCTGCATGGGCCATGAGATTCAGATTGGTAGGTGGCTTGCTTTCACTGGGCCAAAGAGGCACCGCTGCAGCAAACAGTATTGCTCTCTCTATAAAATAATGGTAGAAGCACTATACTTTTCTCTAGTGGTTACCTCTAGGGGTTTTTTTAAGGATTGTAGCTTTTTGATTTTAAGTGCTAGTTCAGGGAGCAGATGTGAAAGCCATAATAAATGTGCTTGTATCATTATTCTTGATTCTATGAAGTTACTTTTGGCAGATGAACACAGATTTTTTTGAGCAGTTATCTTCCAGATTTCACACTTCTGAACACCTCTTCTGTTGTAGAAGAGTCTGCAGCAAAGGCCACTTGCTGCTGTGAATTATGTTTTTTCTCCCCTGTCACAGATTACATCTAATTGTCTAAAACTGAATTAAGCCTGTGCCCTGAACACCTCCTGACTGTTAGAGCAGCAGGCTGAGGGTGGCATTAAACAGTCATGAGTAGTAATAGTTCTCTCAGAATTCTGTAGTGACGTTCAATATGGAGCCTAATAATGTGATGAACAAATATCACTGCAACTATTAATAGTTATTTTTAAATGGAACTTGGATCTCCTTGGTAAATTATTTACTATTCATGAAGTACCATTTATAGTCATTCTGTACAGGGAAACCAAGGTGTGCAGTAAAGAGGTGATTGTCTCTATCATTGCTCATTTAGGTCAGTGGTAGATTCTGGAAGAAATAAAAGTTCAAGTGCCCAATGTACAGAAACTTGCTTCTTTCAGTATTAGACTGTTATTTGATATTGCTGTTTATTAAACTATCAGCCCTCAGAAAATAATACTGTGTGATAAATATAAAACATCTCCTGAAGTAATGCCTTCAAGCTATTCAGCCAGCTGCCTTGACCTATTTCAGTTTAAGAGAAAACAGAACAGAAATGCAGTCTCATCTGTTGTTTTAACCCTATTGAATAAATGCAACAAAATATAGGAGACAAAAAAAATGTGTTTATGGTACAGGTGATGCTTACCTTTTTACAGGGAGGAGGAGTTGCATGAGAGGAAAATAGGACTGTCCTCTGGTATATGGAAATTGGGGTTTCCTCCTATCTCTCCATATTCCTGCATGAAGGATTCTGTGCTCACATTTGTGTTTGATGATGTGTGGAGCGAAGTTCTAGGCTGCATGGAAGAATTAATTTGCAGACACTGGGAAGGATCAGCCTCTGGTAAGGATCACAGTTACTAAGGGATTTCAGTTACTTAGTTTTGCAAGGATGCAATGAAAGAGAGATGTATTTGGGAATGATCTCTTTGGGGGAGGGAGGGGAAGTTTATTTTGCCAATAGTGTGATATTCAAAAGATTAAAATATTTAACAGAGCTAAAGGACTAAGAGGGTGCTCTTTAAAAACATTGGATTCGCAGAACTGCCCACAGTTATCACGACCAACAGTCAATATTTACAGGAATTTTCTGTTGCTTTGCACAGATGATGAGAAAAACATCCTAACAGTAGAAACAATGAGAGCAGATGCTGGAAGCCCTTTGCCATTTGATCCTCTGCCAGTGTTGTTACCTCGTGTGCCACAAACTAAAACGCCCGCGGTGACATCCAGTCTGGTAAGTATTTTTAGCCAGCTGGTTTGTGTAGGGACAAATCAATAACAACGCTACCTAAGCACACCCATTTGAGTATGTCAGGGCACTGCTCCGATACGCAAGTACTTTGGGTTTTGTGGGGCTGCTGACTATCCTTAAGTTCTGTTATTCCTCAGTTGAAAGTTTTAATTCCTACTTCTCTTTAAAACTTAGTATTTTATATATGTATTGGACAATCATCTGGTGACTAATGATGTAGTTCTTTCTGTGTTTCAGTTATGCTTGTACTAAATCGTGAGATGGACTGTTGTGTGTGTGAGATCTATTCTCACTAGCTTATCTGGAGCTAACTCATCAGGCAATAGAGGACAAATCTCAGCAGTTGTAAAACAGGGGTGTTTTTTTCTCAGACACTGAATTTGACTGTATAATCTGCTTTAGATGATCTGCTCCTTGAGTGGTGAGCACCAAAGTGTTATCTGTTTATTCCATTTTAATTCAACTCTTTCCCTGTTATTTCTTTCTCCTTTATTTCTACCCCTGCCTCTTCCTCATGTTTCCCTTACCGTGTGTGTAGTGCCCCAAAACCAGATGTGGCCGCAAAAGCAAAAAGAGGAGAAAACCACCTCAAGTATGTATGCTGGAGAGATTAAAGCTCTGGTATTTTCTATTTGCTGTCATTATGATGGGGGGAATTCTATGTTTTTCCAGATCAGTCTGCGTTCAAGGAAAGGAGTTTGCAGTTCTGTTCTTGACATAAAATGCCAGCAGACACTGAAAATTGGTTTTGCAACTCTTCTGATTATAGCCATTGCTGGAAGATCCTGTCATGCAAATGAGCTCAGTTGGAAAATATGAATTATGACATAGCATAGTAGGATACATTTTCGAAGCACTAACATTTTTAAGAAAAATGGAATGCTAAGATCCCCATCCCCTAAAATTATTAATATAACAGTATAAATGGAAGGAATTCATTTCCTCCAAATATTTACATAGACAAAAATTGTAAATATGTGTGTACATCTCTGCCAAACAGTAATTTAATTACTTATTTTTAAAACTTTCAGGTAGGTGTCTCTCAAGAGTCAAGTAGTGTCTCTCAGCGTAACCTAAATGACTTGATGGTGATAAACAGAATCCAGTTACAGCAAAGGAATCTGTCTGTAATGGAGAAAACACCGTAAGAACTATAGATTATCTGTTGTAAAGTAGAGCACTCTGACAGTGAGAGGGATTCAATCCAAAACACTGCGAGATGTCTTTCTACACCGGAGAAAGCAAATCTCAATTATTTTCCTGCTTATTTGTTTATTTGTCTCTGTGAAACAGTGTATGTCTAGTACAGGCTGTCTGGTTGATTGCTGCCAGTTTACCACTTAGTGAACAGCTGTGGCATTACTGTTGTCACTAAGTGACATCCTGAAAAGAGATGAAGCTCAGAATGGGACAGAGAAACTGATTTGCTCAGTTCCTAGAGGTGGACTTGTGTTACATCTAGGCTATGGGTGTGAAAACTGGTATTTACGATATGTTGGGGGTTTTTTTAATCGGTTCTGAGATTAAATTTTATTTTTATACTGGAATCTTCAATCAGAAAGTTCAGGGAAAAAAAATAAAGATAGGCTTCATTTTTCTTTTCCATCCCCTCTACTTTTCTAATTTGGCTGTAAATTACTTTCTATAATTATGTAAAAAAGTGAACACACATCATCTCTATCCACACGTAACATTAGTCATGTCATATGCAGATGAGTACTTTGGTAACAAGGTAATTACCAGTCATGTTGACCATCCCTCTTCTGGTTTTGTAATTCTTTTGTTAGGGACCTGGATGACAAACGGCCAGGCTCCAGTTCCATCCTCTCTCCCAGAGTGTGGCCAAGTCATGCTCTAGAGCTCAGCACCTCTTCCCTGTCACATTCCCCGAGGAGGCGAAACCCACCGCCACGTACCTTGCATCCCATCAGCACCAGCCACTCTCGCACTGTGACCCCCAGATCCATGGATGATGTCTTCAGAGGGACTCGACTGTACGTTTCAAAACCAGCTTCTCGCTGCAGGGTACTGTAGTTAAAGAATGCTGCTTAGACAAAAACCATTCAGTTGAACAGAAAGAACGTTAATTATTTGGTTAAAGAAATTAACAGCCCGTTAAAGCCCAATCTCCCCGGAGAAAGCTGAGTTGCTGAAGTTGATGTTTACTGTGCTGCAAGCTGCGGTTCAATGAATTGCATGTGTATGTGGATAGTTCTGCACACCAACTATATACCTCAGTCTGTCCAGTACAAAGTGAACACCACCATCTCTTTCTTGACAGCGACTTTCTTTTTCAATAGCCTGTTTTCAGTATGAACTTAAAAGTCTACAATTTTTGGAGGTCAAACTGCCTTTTGCTACCCTAGCTCAGACAGGGCTACAAAGGTGTTCTCAGGTTATGACTGACCAAAGGATTCTTCATGAACTCTCATGTCACATAAGAGTATCTTACTTTTGTTTGGCATAACAAAACCAAAGTTCTGACCGGGTGTAGTCATTACAGGGACTACAGGGTTTAATATATTTCTATGTTTCATGTGTTGTGAATTCAGTTTCCTTTTAGTTTTGCAGTTTACCTATAAACTTACCCAGCCTGTTATTTTTTGTCATATACTGCTTAGAGACTTGTTCCTTGTCCCTTCACAACTGATGATTCTACTTAAAATATTTTATGCTTCTGTTCCCTTTTCTCACACGATCAATCTAAATTGTCAACATCTTTGTTACTATATCTTTTAAAATATATGTAGAACACACTAGGAAAGTCTTTTATAAAATGCTGATTATAGTTTGAAGCTTTTTTAATGTATTCTTACAGAACCTCCTTCTTTTGGTCAATTCCAGAATAAGTATAGAGCTAAGGCCTCTTGATCATTTCTAGCACATTTTAAACGTACAATAATACGCAGACATAGTTCATGTGAAAATGCTGTATCTAGAAAATAGAATACTTACCCTTTTACATTCCTCCTGTGACTAAGGATGAGGTGAATTTTAACCCCAACCAGCATTTATAAACACCCATTACCAGGATTTCTGCTGGGGTACTCATTTTCAGGCTCAACTCGACTATATGCTTAATACTAAAAGTTAGGAAAACTGGAAGTGCATGTTAAGAGATGAAAAAGATTCCTGCCGAATTTCACCTGCTGCAGAACTCCTCTTTCAAATCCAGTTTCCAATAGTCAGCTCTAACACCAGCATCTTACAGCAAAATTCTGCAACTGTTAGCTCTTATTTTTAACACTCTTTGTCTACATAATGCAAAACAAACTGAGACTATTGTATGTTTATGCAATACCAAACATGAAGTGTGGGTTTTTTCTGTTCACATTGCTGCTTTTCAGTCTGACTGCACACGAGCAGCTGACCTCACCCTCCCCACTGCTGCTAAACCGAAATCATCTCCTACCACCCATTACAAGCACCAGTGTGGCCGAGCACGTGAGCACTGCAGAATCCCCGAGGCAAACGGTAACGGGCATAACAGTTCTCCTGT
This sequence comes from Actenoides hombroni, assembly GCA_024336885.1. Classification (NCBI taxonomy): domain Eukaryota; kingdom Metazoa; phylum Chordata; class Aves; order Coraciiformes; family Alcedinidae; genus Actenoides; species Actenoides hombroni. The sequence goes on from WUAM01000287.1 coordinate 25,667,960, forward strand.
TGTTTAGTCTAAAACTGTCATCACAGCTGATCTGATTACCAAACCCAGGAATTCCAATTCATGTATTAGCTTGCAAGTGACAGCAACTGAAAGAGATGCACAAAAAATGTCCTATCAGTTTTGACTAACAGTATTGCCCAGAGTCGAATGCTTTAATTCTAATTAATACCAGAATTTTTTCCTTCCCATAACTAGGTATAGAAAGATTGACTTGGAAAATTAAGCTTTAATTCCTAGGCTGATTATTTTAATACTGTTGCAATAAGAAAAAGTCATAACTGTGCTGTTCTTCAATGCAGAAATCCCGAGGGAACTCAAGTCGAGCTTACAGTGTAACAACACATGAAGATACCCAGCAGCAGCTACAGGAGAGGCTTTTCTTACCTGATCATTTCTCCAGGCCTAGCATGACCAGCATGTTCTTGGTAAACTATGGCAAATTATACCAAATCACCTTCAGTCACTGAATAGGGCACTTCGACAGTTATATAGGTTAAACGTTACTGAAGAACTGAATATCACAGGTGAGCAGTGTCAGGGAGTTCAAGTTAATTCACGGGACAAGTCATTTGTTCATGGATAATGGTCTCACATAGAATCAAAATCACAGAACGTTAGGAGTTGGAAGGGACCTTGAAAGATCATCTAGTCCAACCCCAGGTCTCGCTGTACTCCCTGCAGCCAGCTCCTAACTACACCTATAAGCAGCTGGTGGTACTGTGCTTTTCCTGAAGAACCCAAGTTTGAGATGTTTGCTAAGTGTTACTTGAGGTAATTCAATCTAGCATCTTCTGCCAAGGCTTAGCAACAACTGTGGGGTAGGAAAGGATGCTTTAAAGTATTGCATAGACATTGAGAGGTCTTTCCTACTGCCATGTTCAAAAACACGAGGGCAGGATAGTCTTCATTGCTGTCTTGCATGAGTTTGGTGTATTAATGTCCAGTCTGTTTTAGTATCAAATGCTTTTTATTTAATTTGTTGAAACACATACTCTACTGCTGTCTTGTCATAACAAAGTATTTTTATCTAAGCTTTAAAAGGTATAATTTGAACTGCTCAGCGGTTTGTAGCTGTATTATGGTTGTGGGGTTTTTTCATGTAAACATAAATAACTCAAACTGTCTTTTCAGCCAGATCCCCAGCACCGGCGTTCCTGCACTGTTATTGATTATAGTAATCAGTCTTTGACGAGGAAGGGGTCAACGGGTTCAGGTATGCCTGTCAGTCAGAGAATTTAACGAGCTCAAGCAAGAGGTAGGCTTTTGGGACAGGGATGCATTTCTTATATAGGCAATTGGAGGAGATTTTTCATAGTTTTACTTACATGGACATTGTACAAGTTTTTTACTTGCATATAGAGTACACTTGGGTATGGCATCTTATTACCACTTAAATATTTTAAATAATTTCAGGAAGCTGCATCCAATCAGCCCCAATGCCTCTCAGTCCAAAGTTAAGAGCAGGAAGTGCCAATTTAAACAGAAACTAGCAACAACTACTTTTCTGTCCAAGGGTTTTTCTTCTGCTCAGCTATGCAGCTGAAAGAAATCGCATTATGTCCAAAAGAAACTTACTTGTGCTGTATTTGGAAGGGGTTCTACTAGATCAGCACTAGATCTGAAAATTGCATTAGATGAACTGGTAGTATATTTTAAAGCTGGTAACTGTACCAGTACAATTCACATGCATACTGCGAAAGCAGAGTTGCTTGTACTGTTTAATTTATAACAACTGGATGAGCTTTACAGAATTACTTGACATAACCTAAAATGAACTCACCTGAAATGACCTGTCTTTAATTGATTGAAGTATCAAGGCAGCAGGAAGACATTTTTCTTATGAATATGTGTAACTCTTCCCTCTAGTTTCCCTCCTTCCCTACAAGAGATTCCTTATGCAGCTGTCAGAATTTCCCACATAAAAATATACTAATAAGATAGGATTGAAGCTGCAAAGGTTAAGGTAGCAGACGCGTGGGTGATTATTAGAGGACAGGAGGTAATAGCTAAATGGCCGACTACCACTACTCTAAGTGGTACAAGGGGTGACTTGAATATAACAAAGGCACTAAACTGAAGTAACTTTGTTTTTAAACAAGAAAGGATTGGTTCCTACTAAAATTAAAATAACTATCTGCTTCCCTCCCCCCCAAATCCCTCATCAGTATCTTCAAATGCAAGATGAGTTTTACAACTGCTAAATTAACAACAACAAAAAAATTTTGAAATGAGCAGCAGAACTTTGTAGACTTGGAATACTTCATGAAAGGTCAAGTAATACAGTAGTTTCCTGCAATGAATCAACTATGAAAGCAGAAACTTTGCCCCTTTTGGATGGCTAGTTACTTGTCTTAAAAGTTGCCTAAGTTAGACACAAAGCAATTGATAGCGATGTATTAGAACAGGAAGCCAAAAACAAAAGCATTTTAGTTTTAAGCTAAAGATGTATCGGGTGCTTAGTTTTAATACCTTCCAGAAGTCTTAAAGTTGTATGTATTCTCTGTTTAGGTCCTCAGCTGCATGGTTCTGTGAAAGGCCACAGTCGGAGTGGATCGGTCACAAAAAGCAAACAGGGATTCTGAAATGCCATGAAGAAGCATCCGTCTGTCCATCTCCAGGGAGCCACGGGCCACCTCTCCTTCTCAGCTATGTCAGCATTGTTTACATGGGGTTTTCAGACAACCTTCCTTAAGAATAGTTGTTTTTATGTAAATCCAAGAAGCAGCTGCCAAAGATTAGAAGTATACTTAAACATTCCATATTCTACCAGTAAAAAAAGTTATATTCCAGTGTGAGGGTGAATATACTCCAGTGGACAGGCAAGCCTAACTCTAGAAAATCTTGCAAATGCTCTCAGTCAGCAGTTCTCCCATTACTGGCTTTGTGACTGGTTCATGTTGTTGCAGGCAGGTACTGCAGAACCTACTGATTTTTCCATTAGCTCCACAGAAGATTAATCAGGTCTCCCACAGTAGTAGTAATTTACATTTTTTTAAGCTGTATTTATATGTTTAAAGCAGTATTATACTATCAAAAGCAAGCATTGCACTGTACTGCTTCTACAACTGGGATAAGTGATGAATCCTGTGGGAACTGCAACAGCTATTAACAGAGCTGTGTAAAAGAAAGGCAGCAAACCAGATGAACACAAGTAGTTCCAGACAGTATTCAAAGAAAGTACATTGTCTTCCTGGCGAGATATTGTATGGTGATTTCACAGAACAGGTCACTCCCCCATTCTAAAAATAACCTGTGATTAGACAGGATTTCTGTCCTCAGCCATGAAGTTCCACAACCCACAGATGCAATGTGGCTTTCAGTAGATCTGTTCTGCGCTGTGTGGCCGGCCTGCTGGAGGAATTAGCTGTCACTGCCCTTGTGGCTCCAGATAAGACAAAAACATGAAATACAAGCTTCCCAAAATAAGTGATTAGTTGAAGGTCTTGCTCCCAAGCAGTAAGCGCCAGAGTACAAGTGCAGAGACAAGGTGAGGATAACCACTTACTGCATTTTAACAAAGTTAGGACACTGCACAGAAACAGCTGTTCCTTTGTAACCCAATTACAGAGTGCTTTTTTTCTAAATTTCATTTCAAACTACAATTCATCATGGAAAAAACTTGTCAGTATTTCTTATCAAGTGGCTCTTACTTCCCCTCTCTGAATTATGTAATCTATCAAATGTTATCAATACCTATAGAACAGCTAATAATTTTTCAGCAGTATTGATGTTCTTGAGTTGATCGAAGCGTGCTCTGATCAAGAAGGTAAAAAAAGCAAAGAATTGTGCAAATGTCACTGTGTTAACTTTCTAGAGGGAGAAAAACGACTCTGGGCTACATCTAAATCTCTTGATTGATGCTGAAGAGAGGCCTCTATTCTCTAAACCCTTTTGAAATATACTTGCTCTTAACACCTAACACTATTTGAACATTACACAGTGTGTGATTTAGTTATCTCACGGTAACTGGAGAGAGAAGTAGCTCATGTACATCAGTGCCATTCCTCAGAGACCAAGTTAGTTTTCTGTAGCCCTAGTGAGTAAGAGTCACAAAGATGCACAAAGTAGAATAGACTTCTAGGAACATAATGTGGTATTTTATAGCCTAGATGAGTCAGTGTGTTAAAAAAGTGAAAGCAGTCTCATTGTAAGGTAATTTTTGGTTTCTGTACAAATGGTTGTCCCCAGGGACTTATCCCAGGCTGGGATACAAAAATACCTATTTTGTAAAGTAAAAGTACTCTTGAAGTCCTGTGTTATCATGCACTCTCGCAGAATTGGGCTAATTTCTGCAAGCAGCTGCATAAAGGGGACCAGAGTTACCCTCTACCTCTGGCTTCCCCCCAGGAAGCTCTAGTAGGAAGTTCCTGAATACTGTCACTGAAGCAAAGAGGAAAACCGATCCCCAAAATAAAGGCTGCCTTATTCCTTTGAGCTGTAGGAAGTTGGAAACTAGTTACACTTCAAATTCAGACCCCTGCACACTATGTCAAGTGGTTTAAGAACAGCTGAAGCAAAAGCCTTCAAAGTATTCACAAATCTTACAGAAGTAATTCACCCCCAAAAGAGCTGAAGTGTTGACAAGCACAGTTAAGTATCAAATTGCTACCATCCCACAGCAGACCTGTAGTGGCAATACTATGTAAATAACAGGCAATACCTTGTCTTTGTCACAAGACATCGTGAAGCCTAGAAATACATAGAGCCGACTCCGTTCTGTGAATTTTCAAGTTTATTACCTCACCTCGGTGAGCTAGAGAATTTCTGCATAGTCACATACATGCTGCAGTCTCATACTCTTCCTAAGACATCTGCCACAGGCAATGAAAGACCAAACGCTAGGTGGCTCGCTCATCCAACACAGCATCACCAGTGCTGCCACCACAGTTACTACAGCCCTGTTTTCACCTGCTGTAGAAATACATAGTATTCACTTGATTTAAATCCGTCAGAAGAGTCACCAGAATCAGTTTGGTTTAAAAGAGCTACTTAGAAAATACAGAGAAGGCCAGGGAAGCAACACAGCACAAAATTCTGAAAAAAACTTTATTAAATCCACGTTTTTCCAAAATACCTTTATAAAACCACTGAAATACCTGAACAGTGCCTACTGAGCTGAAGTGCAAAGACCTTTAAAAATGGCAGAAGGTTTGTTACAGCAGAGATGCTCGAGTAGCAAAACGATAAGGTTTTGAACCCAGAAACCATAGGAATCGGCACTACAGGCTCTAGAAGGTTTTGCAGCATTACCAGCTCTACCAACACCATTTGCTGTTGGGAAGGAAGGTGCTTTGTAATAAACTCATGGCCACCCCAGACATCACTCTGCTTCCTTACTGCAATAGAACTTTTGCCCAAGAGTCTGCTGGATTTAAACTGAAGAGTATGAGTACCTGAAGGATTTTAACCAGCAGCACCAGAACACTTCGTATTTCTTGTTCACGATGCTTTCTGTATCATACCTTGCAGTCACAGCAAGCTGATACACACAAAACATGTTCCCATATAAAATGACACCTGATATTTCAGTTTCCACAGTTCCTTATTTATTCCCTTTTTTGGCTGCTGTCTTCTTTCCACTGTTTTTAGCCTTCTTCCCGTATTTTGCTTCCATTTGGGCCAAAAAGCCATCCATCTGCTTCTGTCGATCTTTATTTCTGCTCTGGAGGAGGGAAAAGAAAGGAAAAAACAAACTATTCAAACAAGAGTTTTTACTACATCCCAATACAGATTATTCTGCTGAAGTTAGACAGCTACATAAAATCTGGGAACATACTAAACAGGGAATACAAGCTACAGGAAGTATAATACTGCCAAGTAAAAGCCTACTTGGTATAGTCCTAGGATCTATACCTCATTTCTTCAAGTATCCAGACAGAGGAAAAGAGTGACTATACAAATTCATGACATAAAGCTATGAAAAGCAAAACAATTTCTAGTTTACACACAAAACTCTATTATATTTTGAAGAATGATTAAGTATTAATATTCTAGGAAGCCCATGGGATGATAAGAAAGAAGAAACAAAGAACACTCTGAAAACAGAATATAAACAGTGTATTTCTTTCCTTGATCCCCAAGATAGAAAAGCAAAACAGTTAAGACCTGTCAATTTGTACACCCTCATAGAATCCCTGAGAAAAAAAGAATCATTAACACTAACTACCTGAAAGTAGAAGTGAAATGTTTTGATTGTGTATGCAATAAGGATATTAGAATAACTTTGTTAATTTTTGAAAAGACACAAGTAATAAAATCCATGCCATACTCTGACTATTGAAGTACAGAGATAGTTAACATTAACGTCAGGTTTAACCTCAGGAATTCATAATGAGTTGCAAGGACCCAAAACACAAGGGTGCTCAGGGAAAATACAGTTATAAGCCAGGAACATAATTGTCTTCAACAGATACAAAAAGCCTTACTTGAATCAGTGCTTTCAGATCATCTTCTCCATCAAGGCCCAGTTCCTCTTTAGTCTTTTCAGCTTCTCTAGATTCTCTTTCAGCCTAAAACAGCAAACTAGTTTTTGCATGTTATTTGACAAAGTCTTACTGTAGTTATCAACACACTAGTCCAAGAAAGCCCTTTCTGGTTCCACAACTTAGCTGAGCAGGACGCTCTTTTGCTGTTTCAGAAGATGAATGTGATGTCTAACCCTCATCCCTACTCCCCACCACCACACTTTTTTTTGTCTTAAGTAGCTACTACATTTTCTTTACCTTAGAGAAAGGTTACTATGATGTGCGTATAACATATTCTACACACTGTCCAAAAAACCCCAGGTTGGGGAAGAAGTCTGTTTAGTCCAGAATGTTGTTTCACACTTGCTAAAAGGCACATGTAGTATTTTTCCACCAGATACTCTTCTTAACTCCAGCAACTTATAGCTTTGTAAAGAAAAGCAGGGATGTGCTAAACTGCAATAAGACATTGTGTATGTATAATAATAAAATAAATGAAAGAAGTAATAGGCAACAGCCTATTACAACTCAAAAACCTTTTGCAACAATTTGGGGGGGGGTGAGGGTGAACAACACAGGTGACCAAATGGGAAAGTCAAAGATGCTGGGCAAGATCTGTAACCCAGCAATCCTGTGGCAAATGTTTGTTGCGAGAACATTTATTTCTACCAAGGGAGTTCAAAAGCTTATTATAAACAATGCTTTGATGCCTGATTGATATAACCTACCCGTCTCTTTCTTGCACTAATTTTCTGCTTGGACTCTTGCACAAAAGCTTTGTATGATGGGACTTCACCAGAGTCAATGGCTGCTTCTATGATCTTCCGTATTCTTGGTTCATCCGCATATTCCACGCACAAGACAGACTCCATTATTCTGTCCATGTCGCCCTCAAACTCCAGGTATGCTGCTTTAATGTCAGCTAACTCTTCTTCTGAATTTTTGTAGCTCTTCTCAAAGTCTTTGATATCTTTGAATGTGACCTGAATGAAAGAGGGGACACTCCTTAAGTGTCACGGTTTCGGGTTAGTTAGTTAGAAAAACTGAACTGAAAAATAAAATTACTGAACAGAATTAGTTCTGTTCTCACTCAAACCAGGACATTCAGTTACAGGATTTAATCACGAGAAGGATTTAAGAAATAGCACCAAAAAAACCCAAACCCTAAACGAAACAAACAAAAAACCAAACAAACCACCCAAAAAAACCCAACCAAAACCAACCAACAACGAAAAAAGCCCGGTGGTTTCTTACAAAGCTCTTAAGGGAGACACGGCTACAGCTCTGACGGGCCGGGCTTCCCATCCCCGGAGGGTTTCCAGTCCCTCTGAGGCGAGCCCCGCAGGGCCCCACAGCCCGGCGCTCACCTTCTTGAAGAGCTGCCGCCAATACTCCTGCCAGTCCGTCTCACCCCTCAACGCCTCGCCTTCCTCGTCCACCGTCCCCTGCTCATCGTACACGGCGCGCTGCTCCGCATCGCTCAGCACGGCGTACGCCTTGCTCAGCACCTGGCGGGACACGGCGAGCCAGAGGTCAGGCCGCCAGGCGACCGATGGGGCAGCGGCCGGCACGGCCCCCCACCCTCCTTCCCGCGCTTCACCTGAAACCGCCGCGTCGCCTCCTCCTTGTGCTGGGGCTCGGCGCGGTCGGGGTGGATGCGGACGGAGGCGTGGCGGTAGGCGCGGCGGATCTCGGCGGACGAGGCCTGCCGGCCAACGCCTATCACGCTGTAGAGGTCGGGGGAGCCGAAAGCGTCCTCGCACTCCTCGAGCAGCCCCATCCCGCCGCTGCCGCAGCCTCCCCGCCGGGGTCCCGCCCGCCGACCCAGAAGCGCCAACCGCCTTCCGCCGCGCCCGCCTATCGCGAGAGTTGGGCGGGCGGCCCGCTCGGGAGGAGGCGGCGGGAGCGCGGTAACCGAGGTGGGGACGTTGTTGCCATTAACCGGGATCATCCCGTCGGGCCGCTCGCCCCGGGGGAAGGTTTCCCGCAGAATTCATCCGAAGGGCAGCAGATGCCCGGGGCGGGCCTGCACCCGGCCTGCTTTCCCCCGTCCCTCCCACAGGCACGGCCAGCGAGATCCCGGCGCTGAGGTTCCCAGAAGCACCGGACGGTGGGGGTTGGAAGGGACCCCTGGAGATCATCGCGCCCCGCTCCAGCAGGGTGCCCAGAAGGGTTTGGAATCTCTTCTGACGAGACTCCCCAACCTCTCTGGGCAGCCTGGGCCAGGCTCCAGCACCATCACAGGAAAGCAGTTTTTCCTCCTGCTTAGGTGTAACTTCCCGAGTTCCAGTTTGTGTCCATTGCCCCTTGTCCTGTCACTGGGCACCCCTGAGAAGGGACCAGCTGCATCCTCTTGACCCCCACCCTTCACATATTGATCAGCATTGACCAGATCCCCTCCCAGGCTTCTCTTGGCTAAAGGTCTGCCAGCCTTTACTCAGCACAGAGATGCTCCAGTCCCCTCAGCATCTTTGTAGCCTCCACTGGAGAATTGTTCCTTGTCTCTCTTGAGCTGGAGAGCCAAGAACTGGATACAATATTCCAGAGGTGGCCTCACCAGGGCAGAGTAGAGGGGGAGGAGAACTTCCCTTGACCTGCTGGACACACTCTTCTTAATGCACCCAATTGCTCCCTCTCAGGGGTATGCTGGGGATCTAACGATGAACCAAAGCATCCTGCCTGTGAACTCAGCAAGTGTTCTCCTGAGAAGGAAGGAAGCCAGAAACACTCACAGTAAGATAAAAAAGAAAAGCAGTGAAGGACTCCTACTTGGCTTTCCATCTCACAATGGGAAACAAGCAGTTTTGCTGGCTTTTGTAGGTCATTCAGGATGGATGAAGTCCACTGACAACTGGAAAAGCTTCCCTTCCTTCTAAAAACAGATGCTCCAAAATACCTGTGAGACTTTAATTAAGACACACGGATCCCACAAAATAACAAGCAGCTCTTCAAAATACCTCTATTTATTACATCAAACCCCACAGTTCTAACAGTTCACAAATTTTCTTTTCCTTCCAGGCTGTCCCAAATGTGACAACCAGATGGCAAAAATGCTTGCACGTATCCAAACAAAACTATTGAATGAAAGTCCCATAAAGGTATGTTTATACAAAACTCATATGGTCTTTAATTAAATGCCGTGTAAGTGGCATACACACAGATTGATACATACAAAAAGACAGATGCATGAAGTAAAAGTTCGTATTTTACATTTCTTTTGTTGAAATGTAGAACATTTCTCTTCACTACAGATACCATGGAGGGAATAAAACACAGCAGCATTAACTCAGATGTCAGCTCTTATTTACAGGATTTAAAGACTGTAGAATATTCTTACTTTCATAAAAAATATCTTATAAAAGCTGTTATCTACTGTTATTGGAGAGCTCTGCTGATGTCAGTGAGTATCATTATTCACAGCTTGATTAATTGGCTATTGTGGTACGGTTCAGGTTACACCTGCAGCAATTACTTTGGCCAGTTCCAAGAGACACCGAACCCTCTCTTACCCGATCACCTTTTCTACTTCTCCAGTGGGCCCTTTATGGGCTTCCCAAATTTCAGCTCTAATGCTGACTTCAGCATTAACACAGCAGGATAATGACAACCAAAGGGCATTAAATATGAAATACTTCACCATTTTATTCTTCCGATTTTTTCAACTTCAACTTGGCCTTGTTTTCTTTCGAGGAAGCTTTGGCCGTTTCAGCTTTCTTTACAGCTTTGGCAGCTTTGGGTTTTGCGCTCGGCCTTCTGAAACGTATCAGGTCCTCCCGTCCGAGTTCAACCATTTTGGCTTCCCATGACTGCATTTCATTCTCATAACGAACCTTATCGTCTTCAGCAAGCTGCAGGTATGGCTGGAAGAAAATTACATATCAATAGTTACAGAAGAGCCTTTGTCAGGATAGCTGCCAATGTCACCACGTCTGAGAATGCAAGACCTGCGATACCGAGCGTTCGCTTTTCCCTCCAGAAAATTCAAAAAACATCAAACTTGCACAAAAATATGAAACCTTAGCATTAAATTAGAGTTATGTCGACAGATGGTCACTCCTGAAGTAATGTTTATTCAGTGCTGCTACTGACATCTAAGGCTCTGAGTACTAGTTGCAGAGAGATATGGCCTATGTAAGGAGCAGCTATTTCTGCACAACTATTTACATTTCTTTTTCTACAGAAAGAACATGAACCTAGTGCGTGTTCTGAGTACCCACTCAAAGCAATCTGAAAGAAAGGCATCCAGGTGGAAGGACAATAAATCATAGAATAGTTGAAAAAATGGACGTTTAAGTTACATTTCTGTATAGCAGCCCTCTGATTTACATATACCCATCTGCAGGTTCTTATTTCAGTAAAGCTGGTAGAAAATAATCCCCAAGACAACCAAAGTTATCAAATTACTGTGTGCCATCACTTGTAGATTTCTGTTGCTTTTATTTGTCAACAGGCTTTCCACAAGCAGCCAATTACTATGCTGGCATTTAAAAATGTTGTATATTATTAGAAAAAAACCCCATCCTGTTGTCAATTATTTCACTGTCCTCCCTAGATAGTGCTCAACATCCAGGCATACAGAACTTCCACACTTCCATCCTATCACACTGACTTGCATTTCATCAACACTACCAAAGAAATGGTCACTGCTGGATATAAAGAGGGATGATGATATTTTTCAAGATGCATAAATAAGACCTCACTGGTTTCCCCAGTATTGTATTTTCAGTAACTGAGTTCAAGATTTTGTATGAATTTATGAATTTTGACTCAAGTTTTATCATTTCCCAGTTAGATCAGAGCCTTGTCAAAATCCACAGACATACCTGCCTTTGAGAATTGGACATTTTTTGCCACGCAGCAAGTAAGTGTTTCAGCTTTGCCTACAGGATATAGAATACACGATACATTAGGGTTAGTTTAACAGCAGGCTGACCATGGAGAGTTGCAGGTGAATGCCACGCTAGTGAAAGACAAAATATAAACCCATGTGAAAAAAAACACAATCATTTGAAAAAAGAATGTACTTCTGCACCAAGACAAAGAGAAGTACAATTCTCTCCTTACAGAAGGGACAAGTGAAGACTGTAACACTGAAGTCCAAAAAATAGCACAAATATTTTCAGTCTGTATACCCACATGGCAATTCATACAGGACATGTGACCAGTGGTACAACCAGATCACCACAGCCCGAAAAAGAATTACCTAAGCAAAGTAAAATCCAGCTACTGAACTACTGAACCGTTTGTCTTCGAAAATGACAGAATCTAACCCAGATTTTCTGAATGCAATAGATCTATTTTAAAGAATAATCTTTCTTGGCTTACCACGGCCGAAATTCCCTCACTTTCTCGAAAGTTTTCTGACAGAAAAATGTTAAAGCCGCTACGAGGTCTTTTAGGTTTTCCAAGCACAGTCAATTCCTTGAAAAATAACAAGAAAAGTTAAGCAATCAGGCATGCATTTTTCCAACACAAAACTTACCCTTTGTCTTTATATTTTATATAAAAATCAGACTAAAATTCTTTTTTTGGTGTTTTCTTCTGTAAACCGGGCTGTATTTCAAGATGCTCTCGACTCTTGTCATAACTAGTACCAAGCTAAATTAAGAAAAGCTAACAACGGGAATTTTCACATACATAAAAAAGCACCTTGTAAACTGATTCTTACTTCAGCTAAGTCTTCCAGAAATCAAAGACTGTTGCTAAATTCTATTAATTAAGAAAGTCACGACGACAGGTTTTCTATGCTCTTGGCAAGGCTTCGGTCTCTGGTGTGAAATACTGTGTGCTTGCAGAGAGGAGGGCAGCTACCCAGTTTTGTGGGAGGTGAGAAGGTGGAAGAGAAGCAGCAGATATCCAGGCAAAGAGAACTAAGTTTCTGCTGTCAGAACGCTTTGCCTACCAGGATGATGGTGAGAGAGGCAAAGTACAGAGTTATGGATGCAATTACACTTGCTGTTTTCTTCAGCCCTAAGACGGTCCCACTGAAGCCTGGGTGCTGCAAATTAACATCTGCTTAGTGATTAGGTTTGCCAGTAAAATTCCCTGGGGTGCCATACTCTAAACACAATCAGCAGAATCCTTTGTATTAAAATTGCCAATTAGGGCAACATCACACCAGCAGTTTAATTCACAGAGATGAACAAACAAGAAGTAACCCCCTCATGTGGTTTTGCCACTGGACAAATCATAGATGGTTCTGTCTCTCAGGATTTCTATATAAACCAGCTAAGAGGGAAAAGGGAAGATGATCTGTACGAACAAGTCAATAATGACACCGACAGACACCCCTCCATGCAGCCCTAATTCAACATGTCAGCAGCTACACAGGGAGCAAAGTGGCAGAATCTGAAGAAAAGAAGGAAAAAAGGCTATTTCAAGCAGCTACTGCCTCGTAGGGGTCACTGAAGTAACTGATACAAGGCCTCTGTGAAAAGCTATTTCTGGATGCCTTCCCAACAATCTTTCTTTAGTGTCCTTGGTTCCAATGTCTTGTATTACCTATCATTCCTCAGGCAGCTTCAGGAACAGGAAGAAAAACTACCTGTGAGCACAGAGGTAGGTGCTAGTTCTGCTCTTCAAGCACATTAAAGTAACTGCTAATACCAGCAATTATTGTAATCCATGGGTTTTGTGGGGTTTGTCTTGTTTTGGGTTTGTTTGGGGCTTTTGTTTGGTTTTTATTCATTCTGAGAAACACTTTTTTATTTCTAAACTGTGTCAGCTCTGCTCTGTACTAAACAAACACACTTCAGGTTCCTTGAACTTCAAACTACTTACTCTTTTCACCCTGAATGATCTTCTTTTTGCCAGTCGTCTTCTCCTTTCTTCTTTCAGAGCAGCAGCCTGGGCTGGAGTGAGCTGTGCTTTATATGCAGCCAACTGCTCTTTATATCTTTGCCAGTCTGTCTTTCTAGCTTCTTCATAAACCTACAATACAAACCATCACCAACCTTACAGAGATGCTTTTAGTTAGAAGTATTTAAGTTACACAAACTAACACTTCTAACCTAGTAATTAAAAAAAATAAATACAGACTACCCTCGAGCATAAGATTTTAAAAGCAAAGTAGCAATTTCAGATCTGTTTAATTAGCAGAATGGAGTCACAGGAACTCAAGATTCAAAATTCAGTCTCTTCCCATGAATTATCTCTGTTAATCTGGTAACACTTGATGAATCTTGAAAGCAATAACAATCTTCCACACAAAGAGGAAAAGCTGGAGCTTGGTTGAAACAATGACTTCCAAAGCATGTGTAACTCCTGCAGCACACAAGCGCTCCAGTCACTCAACACATTCCTGGCCAACACCCAGTACAGAACCATCATAAAATCATGGTACCAGGGCACCAGGAAGAGCTGAGCCAGGCTACCAAGCATCCAGAAGACCTGAAAAGTCACCATCCTGCTCTCTGTTTCAGACACAGGAACGAAAAGGTGTATTTTATACTACAGCACGCAGAGGCGTAAGTCCAGAAGGTACCCAAGAGCACATCAATTCTATTGAACAATGACATTACTTTATCTAGGAAACTGCAATTAGTTCCTAACTGGATCTAATTGCTAACTGCAATCAAGGGAAGAACAATCAATACTGGGCTATAAATGGCACTTATATCCAGCAATGATTAGCAATTCATGCAGTTGTTTTACAGGATCCCTTGAAACTCAGAGAAACTTCACTACCTATGACAAAAAAGTAAGTTAACTAGCTGAAACTTAAAGTTACCTGTAAGTTGGGTCTCTGGTTACTACCTAATAGCAGAAAAATTAAGTTGGTCCTTTTATCAAAGTTAACTGAGGTTCCACCTAACTTACAGGTACGAAAGCAGAATTTTACAATACTTATGTTACTAACACACATAATGCACATTCACACACAATTACCCTCAAAAAGAAGTAAGATATTGGTCCCTGGCCCCACAGCCACACAAAGCAAGATCAGTCTCATTTCTTTCTGTGGCAACAGATCAAAACCACCAAAAGCAAGGTCATGTGTAGAAGTATCAATGTATCTTCCCCCGAGTACCTCACAGCTCCCAGTTGTCTTCGGAACTGTTTTTATGTCTGAACCTTTGTACAAATGGGCTTTTATGTTGTTGTTAAGAAACAAAACAAAGAACACACAAACACAAAAAATAAATTCAAACCCCCACCACCACCACCACCATACAAATAAAACCACAGAGGACACTAACCAAGTTAAATAACCACTATAGTTCTACAGAGTTGCAAGTACACAGGGCAAAGATAGAAACTCACCTGCTTCTGTGATGCCGGTAACTCCCTCCAAGCAACTGCTATTTTTTTAACCAGCTCTGGGTTCTTAATTTCTGTACATTAAAATTAGAAAGCAAGAAAATAAAGTTCAATATTGTATCTTTATCAAGCTTCTTCAATTTTTCCCAAGGAAAACTGTCACTAGGATCTTTACCCTGTACAAATCTATTCTCCTCTGTTCATAAAACTAACTTACTACAGCACTTGAAGGGAACTGTAATATTTGGGGAAGAAGAAACACCATTTCAAGACAATGGACATTTCTTAGACCTATTTGGTAATAGACAAAAGACCTATTACCACTCCACAACAGTTTATTTTTTCTGCCTTTCAGCTGGATCCTTTTCTACACAATGCACGATGGCCTGAACTTGGAGGAGGGCCAGGCAAGAAACCAAAAGTAAAATTTCCATTTCTCATTATTTTGGCAAAAAAGACTCTTCAAAGCAAGTATAACATGACCTTATCCACCTGATATAGCCTAGAGGTTTGGTCTTTATTAAGTCCTTTATTTACAACATTATTCAACAGAAGTAAGGTTAAAGAAAAAGAAATTTCCTTCTCCTACAAAAATGATAATAAAAAAATAAATAAAAACTAAGTAAAGAAATAAATAGAGATAGTGCCTTGAATCTGCTTTGGTTTCCAGCTGATTGACTTTCACTGTGGCACTCGCCCTGTGGTCATCTGATGAGGTTTCCAGCCACCTCTGAACTTCTGAAGGCGGGGACCCCAAATAAAAACCCTGAGGGCACTGGAAAGAGCATGTAACATTTCTTTTCTTGAAAAACCCTTTCCAGGCTCTCCCTCTGCTTCATATGAAAGGAAAAAATAGATCTTCCTCTCTTCCACCTCAAATGTAAAGTTCAGCATCTCAACAGTGGAAAAACAGAATTAAGGTCTTACCAGTAACCTGATTTCCAGAATTCTGGAAAAGCAAGACAGAGGGGGAGCTTTTAGTCCAAGTATACCAAGCTTAAAACCTTTGAAAATATGATGTTTTGCCAACGATAAAAGAAAACAAATACATTATCAGCTTATGTTTTAACATTACTTCTATTAGAACACGAAAGACCAAAAATTCTCAATTTGATGAGAGCTCCAGTGTATTTATTTGCAGATTATTTGAATTTTGGAAATGTGGAAAACACTGGCGTGGCCTGTAACCACAATGCACTCTGCATGTTCACTGTGCCTCAGCCTTTCAGACTGCTCAGCTTTTGAACTATCGAGCAAAACAGAACATCAAATGGCTTCCACTACAATTTACCTCATGACTTCCCCAATACGTCCATAGTACTTCAAACATTTTAATGTGCATTTCAACAGTGTTCTCAAAATCAGTGCAGCTTTCCACTTCGCTGCTGACAAGAATGACTGCACTGCCTATAAATGAAGTTTTTGATAATAAGCTAACCGTATTCACAGAAAACCATTTTCCTCTAAATACATTCACAGTTGGACTCAACGACTTTAAAGCTCTGTTCCTTCTATGATTTACTTTTTCTCCCATATACATCAAGGCAATCCAGTACACGTAGTTTTTCAACTACTAAGCATCAAAACAAAATCACATACAGCTTTTTATATCAACAATAGTGTGCTTTAAATACATACAAATGTATAAATGATAGAAAAACACAAATCATTGTTAACATCTATTGCCCAGGTGAATTCTTTCTTCAAGTATTTTTAAAGACACACAAAAATACTCAATTTTTTAAGTACAGAAGCTAAAACATGTAGGGGCAGTGAGGATGGCAATACTGAACTTACTTTTGGCACGCGACAGATGGAATCAGAGAACAGAACCACAGAATCATTCTGGTTGGAAGAGACCTTTCAGATACATTAAGTCCAACCGTTAACCCAGCACTGCCAGGTCACCACTAAACCATGGCCCTCAGCACCACATCTCCATGGCTTTGAAACCCCTCCAGGGATGGGGACTCCACCACTGCCCTGGGCAGC
>WUAM01000287.1:25684774-25704993 GCA_024336885.1 Actenoides hombroni
GCACCACATCTCCATGGCTTTGAAACCCCTCCAGGGATGGGGACTCCACCACTGCCCTGGGCAGCCTGGGCCAGGCCCTGACAACCCATCTCAGGAAGACATTTTTCCTGATGTCCAACCTAAACCTCCCCTGGTACAACTTGAGGCCATTCCTTCTCATCCTATCACTTGTTCCTTAGGAGTAGAGACTGCTCCCCACCTGGCTCTGAACTCCTTTCAGGGAGTTGTTGAGAGCAAGAAGGTGTCCCCTGAGTATCCTTTGCTCCAGGCTGAGCAACCCCAAATCCCTCAGCTGTTCCTCCCAAGACTTGTGCTCTAGACCCTTCCCCAGCTTCGTTGCCTTTCTCTGGACATGCTCCAGCCCCTCAATGTCCTTCTTGGAGTGAGGGGCCCAAACCCAGGATTTGAGATGCGGATAATAAAATGGCTTCAGTCTCATGAAATCAGGCACCGTACTTTATGACGCTTAGCTTTACAAAGCAGTATGTTGTTCCCATTTTCATTCTGAAGTCCCACATTCTGCAAAGAAAACAGGGTCTGTACACAGAGTGATGGCAGCTTTATTGTGACGCCCATGGCACACCTGGCGCGTTCAGACTTCGTGTTTCCAAAAGCAAAGCCAAGACGGCCGCGAGCCCTCTCACCCCCGCTTCCCCTCAGGCCTCCTTACCTGGGTTTTTTTGCTTAAAAGCAAAACGATTTTCTATCACGAAGCGGAAGTAGGCGGTCAGAGGCCGCTTCGGGCGCTCATCCGTGCTGATGCCCCTGAAGAAGCACTTCTCCACCGAGAAGCCACCGACACCGCCAGGGCCCCTGCACACAACGGCACCGCCCGTTACCGCCACGGCGCCCGCTCTCGCGGCACACGCGCGAGGAAGGGAGGGAGGGAAGGAGAGAGAAAAGAAGACCGAAGGCCGCAGCCCGCAGAGGACGGACACGCCCCCTGTCCCGAAACGCCGGTCCCGTCCCGGTTCCGCACCTGAGGATCCGCTGCGCGCCGCTGAGGAGAACTGCGGCCCGGCCCAGCAGCTCCAGCGCCGCCGCCATGCTTCCGCCCGCCACCCCTGCGCGCGCAGGGGTCGCGCTGCACGCTGGGAGGGCGCCCGCCGCGCGCAGGCCTTCCCAGGGGAGGCGCCGCGACATTGGCTGCCCGCCCCGTGACGCGCGAAAAGGGGCGGTGCGAGACCTGCAGGCCCCGCGCGCCGCAGGACCAAGGTGACCCCGCGGCGACCTCCCCGCCTCCCTCCCGCCCCTCAGGGGGTCACCAACGTACACAGGGCAGCGGCTTGTGAGACACACACACGAGCTTCCCGGGAGTAGTCGTCCATGTTTATTATATAGGCCGCAGGCAGAAAACAACACAGATCAGAAACGAATTAAGCAGAAGTTAATGAGCTGCGGCCCAAAATTGTAACAGTGCGAGTTCAACTGGTTTCTTCTTGAGAGTAAGCTTCTGGATGCAGCTCAGCACAGGACTGGAGGGAAAAGGGGCCAAGATGATGCCATTTTTTCCGTCCTAGTAAACAAAACCCAGGAGGGAGCAACTATCTTTCAGCTATAATCGCCCTTGCACCTTTTAAAACGGCATTCATAGAAAAAGGACTCACGTATTAACTCTTCAGTGAAGGATGTTTATCTCCTCAGATTAAATGCGACCAAGTCTTCGAAAATTTTCAAAGTGAAGCTTTTAAGTAACACTGTATTTTTCGTAGCTATCAGTTCAGAAGCAAAAAGGCTGAACTGCAAGGATTGTAGGAATCAGAGGCTTCACTTAATACATCTAAAATAGCACATTCAAAAGATAGATTATATGTTTAGTATTTAAATAGGCTGTAGCCAGAACACCTTAACTCTTAGTTACTGGTCTTCGTTTTCTGTTGCTCCTGCTGCTCTTGCCCAGTGATGGAAAGTCACTCGTGCAGGTATGGCACACAGCAGAAAAATTACCAGTCTAAATACAAGTGTTTCCAAACCATCCCTAATACAAATCAGTCAACCAAAACAAAGTGAGTATTCCAAGATGCAAGTCAAGCTTCCACCTTTACATAGTTAATACAGACATTGCAAACATTTAAATAACTTCTAGTACAAACAAATTACTAGCAATCTATAAAAAATAAAAAGCTCTGGGAACACATTCTGATGGTCAGAATTTTCTACCACCATTTTAGCAATAGGTATAAACAATGGCTTTGCCTTCCTAGCTACATTGGCCTAGTTCAAGTATAATGAAGCACTCATTTTAATAAAATAACAAGACATCCCACACACATTAATTAAGTTTACAATCTGAAGTGAACAAGGATACCTGATGATTAATAGAGCCACTCTCCATGAAACTTTTGTTACAAAAATCAATTACATCATAGATAAAACCATAGCACAGAAGTGACATTTGCTCATCAATGACCAACTACTGCCATTCGGGTCAGTAAGACACCAAGCGTGAAGATAATATTCTACTGGTAGGAATCAAAGTTCCTACTGTGCACGCTTCCCCCCCACACCCCAGATTCCAGTTCGGCATTCATTACAGTAAAAAACCCCAAAAACTGTCATCCTAAAAATGTATTTTTACGATGACAGATTTCCCAACTGCAAGTCACTTTTCTTTCATGTGCAAGGTACAGAGAAAAACATCAGTTACACATTTTTATTTTCAGATGCCCAAGAAGAATGTACGATAAGAAATCGAGTTTTTTCTGCTTTTATCTACTTCATAACAAAAGACTGCCCCTCTCCAGCACTACTGTCTTTCCATATGTGTAGTCTGGAGCAACCAAAGTGCCAGTTAATGGAAGAGTTAGCTTCAAGTGTGAGTTTACTGTAACATTCTGATATTGCAAATACACCACCTCAACTGAAGCACCTGATGTTCAAACACACATGTGGTATTTCCTCCATAAATGGATGCAGATGTAACACGTCATTAAACTAGTTGAAATCCTGTATAAAACAATGGTCAGAGCATGCTAAATGAATTAGGCTAGCATAAAAATTAATTGCAACAGAGTTCTGAGTAGCACACAATGCATGGCTTTAATATTCCTTTTTGTCTACAAGACATATGCACACTTAATATTTTGATTCTCTAATGTTAGAACAAGCACCTTAAGGATATGCATAATTAAAAAAAAATAGCCAAGACAAGTAGTAGAAAATGCATTTTATTTATATGGAAAAGGCTACATTTAAACTTGTAAAAGTGTTATCTTGCCCACGTGTCAAGAAAGTTCTGAACAGCAACAAACCGGTTACTTATCTTTCTACATAGCAGTGCAATTAGTTCACATTGCAATAAAATTAAGTCAAGTATGCAAGAGAATCAAAACCAAGTGTTTCTGAATAATCAGCGTACAAAGAATTACAGTGCAAAGATCATTAAGAAATCTGCAGTCAGTCTTTAGAATATCCTAACGGGTGGGATACTCCAGTTTCATTACTAGCAGTTGTATCTTGTCAATGCTGTGCACAAGCAAGTAAGTCTACAATGAAGTGACTTACATGGTAAATAAAATAGCCTATACAGTAAAACAAAAAAAAAACCAACAAAAAAACCACACCACCAAAATATATAAGTGAATTAACAAAATGAAATTTGAACATATTTATGAAAGAGACAACATACTTTAAGGACACATATACAGTATTCATCACATCAAACCAGCTACTTTTTCCAGCAAAAATAATTTGGTTGCTTTACAACTGCATTATGGATCTCATAGTCTGAAGATCCAGATGTCCAACTCTTAAAAACCATAATAAATGTGTTCTGCAAAGCATACAAAGAGGATAAATATTCTTATCACAGTCATAAGGTTATTTTTGGAAGTTTGTTCTCCTTTGCTCCAGAAACACACTTACATGGGTGAAAAACAATTCAAGAGGCATCATGACACATTGAAACAGTAAACTGTGCTCCATCTCCTTCCAACTTTGAAAAAACTCCTAGAATTTACAGTACTCTGTGGTATACGAAAAAGTCTTCACAAGCTTACATTGCATATTTCTGAGTCCATTCTCTTGCGTGTCTGTTGTATCTGTACGTGCAGAAAGAAGGCATTACAGTGAAGAGCTGTTAGTGACATGCTGACAATGGCCACATATTTACTTAACATGGGTGTTCTTAAGCTTCTCACCTCTTGGCATTGATTCAAGTAACGTCAGAATAGTCTAAAAGCCAAGAAACACCTACTCACTGTGTGTTCAGTTTCTAAGGTTACCCACCAAAACTATTTAGACTCAAGACCTGTCTCAGAAGTTTGTATTAAACTGTGTATCATTGTGCGTAATTTGCATTTCTCAACTGGTTCCCTTATTTGTACCTTAACAGGAATAGTTGTCAATTATTCCTAAAGGTGTACGACAGCCTGACAAAGCCCACACAGTTTAGCTGCATAAAATCCAGTCTAAGGCACTGGTTTTCAAAAGGGTGGAGCTAGAAGGCACAGTGATTTTTATTAGTCTCCATTTTGCACTGCCATCTGCATTTCAGAACTGGAAAGGAATATTTTCTGAAAAGCATTTTAGATTTTAAGTCTTGGGTCTTTTCCTTCTGCTATGAAGCTGATTAACACTTCCAAAGGTAAATGTCCTTAGAGAGTCACTACCTTCCCCTCTGGTCTTTCTATTTGTTACACTCCACTCTTCAGACTAGATTCACTTTCTTCTGGGTCCTCCAGAGAAAACACTGTCGAGTTTTTTAATCCATTCCTAAAGATCAGTACTCATTTACTCAGTGCTCATGCACTAATTGTTTTTCTTTTTCAGGATATGCTACTGTGCAAGTCTTCAGATTTTTACTTATATTAAAATACCCATAGAAAAATGCTCAGGAATAACCAGTCA
Organism: Actenoides hombroni; assembly: GCA_024336885.1. NCBI lineage: Eukaryota > Metazoa > Chordata > Aves > Coraciiformes > Alcedinidae > Actenoides > Actenoides hombroni. The sequence continues at coordinate 25,689,623 of WUAM01000287.1, forward strand.
TATCTCTCATTTCCTAAATCCACAATGAGATTAAAAAAAAAATAAAAATCATCTCATAGGTGATCAGCATAAGACGATCAAGCTGTACTCAAGACTATTGGTTCCCTTGCTTTCTCTAGTATTGATTAAATTTAGAGTTTTGGAGATAGAGAAATATCCCTTGTTCCCTTCCTTCACAAACAGGAGGCACTGTAGCTGAAATCACTACTAAGTAAGTGGGTGGACAAAAACTGGGACACAAATGGAGAGAAGCTGAGGCACAACATCCTCAACTTGATCACTGCCTGCATTGCAGCACAAGCTACAGAGTTTGAGCACTTCAGAAGAAGGTTATGTGATTGGATTGTATCAGACAAACTGTCAGAAAAAGGCCATTTTAGTAATTCTTACTCTAGGGAGAGAAATACTAGACCATAGACTTCCATATAGCATCTACAACACTCCTCTATCCAGTCCTCAAGGTAAGAGCAATACTGAAATCTTCACTGGCACTGTGGTGTGTGTGATGAGCCACAGGCCATTAGCATACAGTGCAAGAAGTCTTCAATGGCTCAGTATTAAAAATAAGTACCAAACAGTTTCTCAGTCAGTTAATTCAGAAAGTCAATACTTCTGGATATCACAAACATTCCACAGAATCTGAAGCAGAGATTCTGATATCTTGCAAGTAAAATGGTTAACAGCAAGGTGACAGAAAAGCAGCTTAAGTATCAGTGATGAAAAGCCTGCCCCAAACTAAATGCATAACCTCTTCTGAAGCTTGAAGTAGTCAAGCTTGTAGATAAACAGAGGTGCTTAGGCTGTTTATGAATGCGCAGCATGGCCATGACTAATTTACTGTCAAAGACACCAGAAAACTTGTCCCAGATCCGTTTGGGGGAATGTTATTCTATTCTCAGCAAATCTCGACTGGATGTATTTGGAAAGCCTTAGAGACTCCTACTCCTTGTTACCACCTAGAGCAGCACAGTTAAACAACATCTTCCAGTGGTTATATGACAGCATTACAAAACTCTCCTTAGGAGCAATGTACAACTAGTTGCCAGCAAGCCTTAAGACCGAACTTTTGGAAATCAAGGTGGTTTCACACTACAAGACCCCAGAGCAGATATTCTGGTCAGTATAGTACTTTTAGAGTTAAAACTTCTCAAATTAAAATTGGGTTTGGTCCACAAGCATGTAACACTTCAGTTATGTGGCATCCATATTACCTTCCCAAGATTAGAAACTTCCTGCAAGTTCTATAGCAGTTCTAGAAAGTAAAAAAGATTCTTTTTCCCCTCTGTAACATTCTGCAAATTGCAACATGACAGTGGTTCTTAGCACTAGAACGAGCTGAATATTAGTCTATCTTACATTTATAAAACACTCACAAGAAAAAGAAATTGTTTGTTGTTCATACCCAACATCTCACTTAAAGGTGCAGGTTTTACAACCAGGGAATCACAGTAGCAACGAATTAGTATTTGTGACATTATATCCATTGTATGAAAAATCAAGATGAAAGGCAAGAGAGTGAAGGGGTTTTATGTAACTAAGTACAAAAAGCAAGTATCCAACAGCTGTGTATACCTACAGTTTTCTCCTTGCCATTCCACTCATCGGTATTTTCAAGACTTACAAGTCTAATACTGTAAAAATCTATGAAAAGAGTATCTTTAAAAGTCAAGACAGAAGGTGCACAGTGAATAACCATCTGCAAGTACCACACACACAATTAACGTATATATTATACTCACTTTTCCTTGTCTGACTTGTAGATCTGTGCAATATCCGGTACTAACGGATCATCTGGATTAGGATCACAAAGTAAGGAGCATATGGACAATAAAACTAAATAAAAGAGACACTAGATTAAATGAGTTAGTTTGCTTTATTTCTATAATCCTTTAATATATTCCAGTATACTGAAGGAGGGTGGTGGAAGGGAGATTGGAAAGAGAACGGGTATTAGAATCAAGCTTTCATGTAGCAGTTCTGCACAGAAATGTTTATACAGCATCATTTTCCTAGGTCCTAAGTAAACACCACCTGATACCAGCCTAGAGAACTTGCAACCCATGGACCTGGGCCTTTTGTAACAATCTCTCTCCCGTGTTCCAACCTGTGAACATTAAACCAACTACAGACTACACCGTTAACTATAAATATCTGACCAAACTAAGCCCTTCCACCTACAATTAAGAGAACTACTATTTTTAGTATTACGCCGCCATGCAATACTCTATTGGTGCATGTTAAGATTTGGTGCACATTAAGATAAGGAAATGCACCTTTTTAAGAAGGTGCACATGCTTCTCCACTCGTGTGCTGACAGTTACTGTCTCTTTCATAGGAACATTGCACTTAATTTAAGTGTGACCTCCATTTTGGGAGAATACTTCATCAGCGTTACGTGCAGGTATTCACTTCTAATGCCATATTCGTTTCCTGGTATTGAACCAAGAATGTTTGATTTTTCTAACATTTTTATGTCCATACTTTATAGGAAATTTCTATTCTTATACTCAAAACTAATATGAATACAAGAATACATAGTTAAATGCATTGTGAAACGGAATTTGATGCTACCATAAGAATCTACTGTAGAATAGGATTTTTTTTTTCCTTGCTTTGTCATGTTACCAAAGAGCCCAGCCTAACACCTACTTTCAGATGTAGTAAGTTTTACCACTTTACACTAACATATTTCATTTCATGACAAATACACCACTGATATTAGAAAATCAAGTTAGTGTACTTGGTCATTCCAATCAGAGATCGCAATCCTTCGATTCAGTAAAACAAGAACTATAAAGGAGAAACTTCCACGAGCAGCTGAGCTAAGATCCAGTTTATGAAATACATAGTGTGCAAGCACAGCAGAAGCACGTCAAGTCAGAACACACAAGCCCAGCAGACTGCTCTGCTTTAGAACTGAAGGAATGCTACAATATTTTAATAAATCTCTTACTAATGACTTTGAAAGATGCTACATTCTAAAATATTCCTCTTACAGAGTAATGCAAACCAGAGCAATTTATCTCATTTTAAAATAAATTGTAATTAAGCCTTTAGCCCGCACAAGGATGCTCAGGCAACCCAAAGAACCCTCAATAAGCAGTCAGGTAAGCCCACACGCATCAGGGTTTTCCACTTACATCCAAATTATTTTGATTTTGAAGCTCTGCTCATCAGTTTCTCCTCAATTCTGCATGCACAGTCAGCTATAATACAGAAGCTGTGTTCCAGGCTGATTGGACACTTACTATCTTACCCAACTTGTTTTAGAACATTTCTTTGTAAGGCACATAATATTTTATTAATGTGACACTCCAAATAAACTATGCAAGATCTTGAATCATAACAAGAATTCCAATTGAGCTTGCCCCTTCTGTACTGGGCAGGAGAAATGAGTTCCCACTGCCACCCTTAGACAGTGCAGGGATAGACCAACAAGTGCCATGGCCACAACTACAATTTCACAAAGACGTTAGCAAATGTCTGAGTTTACCTTTAGATACAGTCAGAGCTGGGGACCACTGCGACCTCAGGATATCGAGACAAATACTCCCATTACTGTTTATGTTTGGGTGGTATATTTTTGTTGTAAAAGCAATCTGGAATAAATAAATAAGTAAATAAAGACCAAATAACATCAAATTATGTTTATCACATTTGAAATTCTTAATATTGTCCCTTCAGTTCCAGTCACACTGGATCTGCTGACACCATTTACTGTGCAATCTTATCTGTTCATCCACTATTAGTGTGTATCCTATTTCTGGTCTTTCTGGTTTTAACTTCCAAAATTAAGCCTCAAAGAACTAAGACAGGGAAAACAAAGCTTTGGTCAAAAGAAATGCATAAGCTTTGAGACAAAGGACTTACCTTTGGTGGTTTGAAAGGATAGTCTGTTGGAAAGTGTACTGTGAGAAAAAACACTCCCCCTTGATATGCACTATCAGGCTGGGGAAAAAACCAAAACAAACAAAACACATTAACATACTTCAGTTATTTTGGAGCTTCCCTTCTGAACACAGATAACCTCCCAGAGCTGTACCTTAGAAAAAATCCATTTTTCCCCCCCAGTACACAGCCCAAGCAATGGGCCAAAGTCCACTATGGGCTGTGTACTGGGAAAGCACAGAAGGAACTGAACCCTCCCACTGGCCTGCAGAGCTGCAGTAGAGCCAACCATGGCTTCTACTTCAGTAGCCCAACACGGCTACTGAGCGCTGCCCTTCCTGAGGAGAGAAAGAGAGAGAGAGAGAGAGGGAGCAGTGTTTGACTGCACCAAGTCTGACCAGTGTTTGACACCGCACCAAGGGGAACACAAAACCCAGAGCGAGTCTTCCAAATGCTGTCTCCGTGCAACACCACAGCTGCTCTGATCCTCCTCCATCCTTAAGCTACAAATATACTTACCTTAAGAAGTGGTTTCTCTTTGCAGATGCAAAGAGTAGGATTTTCCAACATAATTCAGTTGATCATGATGACATCAGGGAGTTTTAAAACACACAACATCTTTGTGACCTGTACAAATCTGTGAACATGCATTTTGTTAGAGAACATGTGCACAGGTTTACGTCCAGGTTGCACACAGTTAATAGATAGAAATAACTTTGCTGCAGTCGTCTGTTGAAGAAATCTTTCATTTTTGTTAACTAGAAAAGTAAGGGGAAATGTCTCAATCCTAAATGACAGAGAGCTGTGCTGCCATTTCTGATTAAGGGAAGGAGAAGAGAACCTTCTGTCATCACTTGCTAAGTTTAAAACAGCAGCATAGGAACTCAATCTCAGCAAAGCTGCAGATGATCCAAGTTTTGGGGCTTTGGATGGAAGCAAAGGCAGATTTCTTTTTTTTTTTTAATAAAATGTTTACCTTGGAAATGAGCAGAAAATACAGTTTTAGAGATGAATATACGAGGTAAAGTCACAAATGGTCCACTAAGACATGTCGTCTTGTGCACTCTGAATGCAGACAGTGTTGCAATGTAAGGCAGGTTATGTACAGTATTGCTAAGAAGTCATCCTTAGGTAACATCAGAAGGGATTGCCACCGTATTTCCAACAAGATTTGAAAGGAGTGCTTGCATGTGTACTAAACAGATTTGTCAAAATTAAAATAAGCTGAAGATGAGACGACTTCAGTGTCAGAGAGAAGGCAAAGTGATGTCACACTGTATTTTATGAGTACAGTATATAAAACAAGTTGATGATGCCCATGGACAGGAGAAGAGGTAATCCTACTTCCACACACAGGAAGCCAATTCTGAAGGTAAACTTCAGTCCTCTGCTTCCCTCAGGCCATCAGGAAACACAGAGGATGTGCATCCCTATTTCCTGGTGTTGTCAAGATAAAGGATTAATGACCTCACAGTGTTCTTTTTTCTTGTGTCTCAACAGATATGGCTGAGAAAGGTTGGCAAGAGATGCTCATTCTTATCCTTAGCTAGAGAAATCTCAGCAGCCCGAAGCAAAGAGGAGTATTTTCCACTACAGAATATTAAAGGTGAATTGCAAGCTAGGAGAAAAAATGGAATTTAAGTTTGGACTTATACGCTAGTATTTCCTTTACTCAGGTCACCAGAGTCATTCAGGAAAGCGGTATTACTGGTGGCAATCAGCAAATAAGCTTTTGTTAAGTCTTCTTTGCTGTTTTGTTATTCGCTTTCAAGCAGTGCAGAAGAGCAAGGGTCAGAATGACTTTTCCATGTGAAAGACTGCAGTTGTTAAAGAAAAGTGGCAAAAGCGTTAGTATCCTACAACGTCCCACAGTCATTCCAGCTGCTGCTGGGCCACTGACAAGTTGTACAACCGACTCCAAATTAGTAACTGATCTTTCACTGCTTCAGAGCAGCTGTGCTGAAAATGCAGAAATAACCTCAAAGCAGACACAATCCCACTTTTCTCCACCACGTGGTACCACATCTTAACAGGTTAAGTATTGTCTCAGAATGTCAACCGGCAGTGATTCAGCTCATCATCTGAACCAGAGACTTCTTTCGAAATTACTAAGTCCAAAAAGAAAACACAAGGAATACAAGCTCCTTACCATGATACTGATAAACATCCCTTTCCTTGGGTCATCTTTCTCTTCTTTTTGCTAAAACCCGTTTCAGTTCTCACTTTAAATTTTCTGTTCTTAAGCTTTGCTGTCCTTTCTTAATGTCATTTCCTTGACAAGAGTCACAGATGGGGTCTTCAGAGATCTCCCTCAACCCAAGGAAAGCAGGCCTTTCCCACAGAGAAGCCAGAAGTACCCAGAATTGCTGCTCCTGAGTTTACAAAAGCCATCTGTTTTTTCCAAAGCCACATCACAGCCATCAAATAAGCTCTACCTAAAAGCCCCCAAATCACCCTGTGCAACTCCACTCTCGTTTAGTTACCAACTTTAACATCAGATGGCATCCACTCTTCCTCCTTCCAGATGGATGAACCTTCCAGAATTGAAATTACCACCTTTGTAAACCCAGCTTTTGCAGCTCACATGACCAGTTCCCAACATTGCAGTTGACCTAACTTCATGAAGAGGATGGATTTTTGAACAGGTACAGAAAGAAACTAGTACCAGACTAATGAGAATAAGAAACCCACCCTAAATCTTGAATCTGTACCCAGCACAGATGAATTTGGCTGTCACGTTTATGAAAATGCAAATAAATCTTTCCTTAACAAAAAGGGCAACAGGGTCTACTTCCTAAGGGGCATGAATCATATACTTACAGGTCCCATAATGGTTGCTTGCCAATGAAACACTGAAAGTCAAAAAGATACAAGTAAGATATTTTCCAAGCTTTTTATAACCAAGAAAAGGTCAACAGTGGCAATGTACTATGAAGAGCTTACGGTCATCTCCAACAGGTCCAGCAGAGCAGTGTGCTGGTGGGTCTCGCTGCAGATCACTTAGCTCCTGTAAGAAACACACACACAGTTGAAATACACTGATATGAAAATACACTGCACTCGACAGCATCACTTCAAAAGTGAGAACACACACAGATTTTATCAAATAGACCTGTGGCATTTTTAAAGAAATCAACACTTGAAATGCCCACTGATACTGAAAGAGGGGTTTTTTTGGTCATATAGATCTGCAGTTACAGAGAACACTGTGCTATAAATTAATACCTGAAAGTAAGAATTATAGCTATGTTCATAATAAGATGGATATACTGAAGGAGACACAGAAAAAACAAAAAGAATATTGAAGAGTTTCTTGATTTGTCTGTAAACTCATTGCTTAATTTAGAAATGTATGCGCTCATCTGACTTGGCTTTAGTTCCATTATCTTTCGATTTTACCAAAGCTTCTTCTATTGAGCTGGTCAATGTACACTAGCCAAGCTGAAGTAGATTATTAAATGCTTGCAGTCTGCCTAGAGATGCCATATGGACATAACAAAGGGTCCCAAGTAAACTAGAACATAAAAGGAAAAATATTAGCTCTACACCTTATTTAACATACCTTGATTCCTTGATTTAATTCCCTGCATGCTCCCCCCAAGCCACCCAAGGCAACTACTAAAAAAAAAACCTCAGAAAAAAAAAAAGCTGACATTTAAGCGAAGCATTCAGGGAAGCTTTTGCAGGTCAACTGATTTATTTTGCTTACAGAACTCCACACAGTATCAAATAGTTCGAAATTATTATTTAAATACACAAAACCAGCTCAGCTTTTCATGTCACTTATCACTATATCAAATGCAAAACAATTCATGCAATAATGTTGGTTCATTTTCCTTGTTTAATTCAAGGTAGTTCTTTTGATGGCTGAAATTTGACTGTACTAATAACAACTTTTTCCAATTCTAAGCTGATAGGAACTGTGCTGCATTGAGTTTCACAACTGAGTGTAAATACTTCCATTGAAATAAGCTAAAAGATGTGTGCTAAACCACTGCTCAGAAGTCACTCAAGTAATTACACAAAATACACACATTCAAGTCAACAGCAGACATAAGCAGGTATGCAAATATCTCGAGTTTAGCTGAAGGAGTAACAGCGGAAACATTTCTACTCCAAAATTATTAGTCAAGACAGCTACTTCCAAAACCAAGGTTTAAATGGAACGTTTAAAATTTGTGTATGTAGCATAAGGCCTTGTGTACAATCTGCAGGGTTAGAACGCTGCACTCAACTGCTGTGATATATTTATCCATGTATGAGACGCATTTCAACTCGCACACTACTCTTCGAGGGACGCGGTTTCCCGTGGACCTGGCACCTCGACTCAGACACCCTTCTTACTGGTCCACTCTTGTCCGTGAAAGGCACCACAACAGATCTACTGCTCTATTAACTGGCTGAATTGTTACTACATCCTCTGAAGTCACTCCTCACAACCTTTGCAATTTAAAACAAAACACAGCTCTTCCATATACTGCAGGGGCTCACGTTGCCAACCCACGTTACTTGTCTGCCCCTAAGTTTATTCTGTCAGTGATATCATATGCTGGTCCTGAAACAACACTCCGGGCTAGACTCTGACTAATAAAAGCAATATTAAAACCCTTTAAAAGTGCAGTGACCTTTTGAATTGGGGGATTCAGATTTCACCAAGGGAGTGATACAGAGAACCAGTAATCTATGCAAGGCCAAGTGCACGGAGGGAGTCAACAAGTCTCAAGTTTCCAGGAGTCAAGAGGGTTGTAACAAGCATTACCAGCAGCAGCGCTGTTAACAGTCGCTGTCTACTCTAATCTGCAACTCAAGATCTAGCCCAACAAGAGAAGATTGTCTTGTATAGACATTAGGAAAACCACACCACCACACAATAGGCCACCTACACAAGACTTTTAGCCAAAACAAAGAACGCAAAGCCTTAAAGTTCACACATTTTATAGCGGCCATGGCTGACTACTGAATGAAAGGCAATGTGGGAAAAGCATATTGCTTAAACTCTTCTGAGTTTTGGACTCAGAAGCCTGTAAACAACACTCTAGTTTGCTAGATGCTTTCCTCAAGACTTTTACATACCCCAAACCCAAATAAATTGGCTTTCTTTTGTATGTACAGACATACTTCAGAATTGGTAAGAACTGGGGCAGGCTCCCACAGGTACACACTTGCAATTTGTTCAGGCTACGGCACTGAAATTTGCACATGATAAAAAAAACCACCATGTTTTTATTCATATCTTGATAAGACCCAGAGCTATCAGCTCCTGTTACTAATATTCCCCTAATAATGATAATAATGCTCTCTTCAACCAACTTCACTAAATGAAAGCCATGTTCAAAGATATATTGACAGAGCTTCTGCAGCTAGGAAACATATAGCCAACCCAAACTACAAAATCATAATAGAGTAGATCCAAGCTGTATTTCCCAATCATTAGAAATAATGTACTGAAGCTAATGTGGTTTAAAAATATAAATGGTAAAACAATCCAAATTTGTAAATTGAAATTGAGTGTTAAGTTTGAGCCTTTACATATAGAAGCTCAGACCAAGCTGTGAAAAAACCAAAACCAAACAACTATTCAGTTTTATATTGTTAATTATGCTGTTTAAGCTTCCTATTCAAAGTAGAATTATCTGGAGAGCTGCAAGATTTAGGCTTCAAGCTTTCCTACATCTTTAGAAATGGTGCAAGGAGATAATTCAAATGTCCCCGAGTCAGACCGACTTGACAGTGTTGGGAACCAAACACTGCAGAACAGTTATCATGCATGCTTCTCCACAGTAAGTAGTTGTAGAAAACCTGCTTCATGACTTTACATATTCACAAAAGAATGAAAAGTTGACTACAAGAATTCTCTATACAAAGCAGCAAAGATGCTCTCCACAATAAGCTCCAAACCTCCCTTCGTCAAGGTACAAGTTAGGAAGTATCCTGTGCTGAAACCTCATCAAGACGTGCAAGAGACCCTCATGTAAGGCATTACATAGTCAACACAAAATATTTCCCTGCAATTTGAAGTTAACTGGTTTCGGCAGCTTTGTCAGTGTTTTCTGGATTATCACCGTGCAGCTGCATGACACAGGTCTGGTTACTTCAAGGCCTTGGCTACACTAGTATTTTTAGTCCCCGGTATAGAAATGCTGGTGCAAGACTTCAGTGGACGTAGGCTAACAAACAGGTCTGTAACTCAAAGCAGCACAGATTCGGTTTCCAAAGAGAAAGTCAACACTACAAATCACTGTGCACACCAGTGCAATGTCTTATGAGAATACACAGAACCAAAATTTCATCTGCAAGAAATGCAAACATAGCTGTGTTATTTAAAACACCAGCGAATGTCACAGCATAAAAGCATCTATCAAGAGCTCCAACGTGTGCCACCCTATCCCAGCACAGCCAGGATAAAGTTGTACAGAAGAAATAGCAAAGCTGAGGACAGTGGTAGGAATAAATCTTCTAACCTGCTCAAACATATAAAATACTATAGTAAAATAGAATACTGTTAATTCTCTAATGGGTTGAAATGCATGGGAGCTGCAGCAAACTATTCCTCCTGTTAGTAACTAGAGAATGGCAGCAGAGCACAGAAGTAACCAGCATTCCTAACCTTGCGTAGCTAATACAGGAATATTAGCACAATACTACAAATACTAAACAACAATTACTGGAGATGGATACAGCAAAGCCTCCCAATTATCACCTTTACACACTATGTAATATCTCTGTGGGCAGCATGAGGCAAAAATTTCAAAATGAAGTTTAAGAAATGTAAAACACATGCTATGGTGAGCTATAAATGCTGGAAATATCTCCCATTGTGCAGACTGGTACTCACTGTCAATGTGTAATACAGGATGTATTTCATTAACATAGATTGTCAGTGAAGACTGGAACAACAGTCCATTAGCAGTCAGGCTTCTCTCCTAAAAAGCTACTAGAACAAGATTTTAAAGGATACTTGGATAATAAGGAGACAAATACTCTCAGTGTAGTACTCATGGACATTCAGTGGCTATGAGCATGACTGAAAAACAAAACAAACCTTAAAAATGTCTCCTTTTTTCCAGTTAAAAAAAAAAAAAAAAAGTCAGAAAAAAAAGACTGCAATCAGAAGACCAAAATAAACTCCAGGCAGCATCACTAAAAGCTATTTTAACTCTTTAAGTGACCCAAAACCACAACCAGAGTCCTTTTCCACAGCATAATTTGAAATACAGGGGTATTTATTTGCCAGCTATGTTTGTCATTTCTTGCACAAAAGGCACTGTAGACCACACTCGCTACCAACTCCCTGCACATAGTGCTGCTGTTATGTTATTAATGCTGTTTGGAGCCATCTGCCAAAAAAAGAACCAACCTGTGGCTATACTTAGACTAGTTAAAGGATTCTCTGTTCTTCATAAATTTGGTAACTGTAAATGAAATATTTATCATAATATTTATAGCATATTTTAATGTTTCTGGATATAAAGGTAAGCCTCAGTAACAAAATATATATTCTATTTTTAGGTGTTTTAATGAAAAAAAAATTGCTGGGATATCACATCTGATGTTTTGAAAGGGAAGTAAAACATTTTATATTGCAGATGCAAAAAGTTTCCTCAGTACATTTTTTACCATCCAAAGAGAGCCCGTGACTCAACAGTTTAAAGTCAAAACCTAAGCCACAAATACCGATAAAATCTTATTTAGTTTTTATTGAGTCAATTTAGTGTAATAAAAAAAAAAACAACCTATTTTCAACATATTCAAGTCCTTTAGTCCCATTACTCTACACATATATGAAACACATACTGAACCAAACAGACATATAGTTCATTGACATATCTAAATGTTTGAATGCTTCTATTATTATTAAGTAGTAGATGGGAAAAAAAATAATCAAGCACTATGCACCAAGATAAAAAAACAACAATTATTTTATAACAGTCTTCAAATGTGTCTCTTCTAACTGGTTTCAAAAAACTCTTCTAAGCCTTTTTTTTAATGCCTATAACAGAAATAAATACTAAGTTTGTATTCAAAACAGCCTGAGCCATTAACAAGCACATCAACCCCTCATTAACACCAGAGGTGTGCTGAGAATTAGAGGATTTATGATGAAAACAATCTCTCCGACTGCAATACTAAACTGACAGGACAGCAAACTCACAAGTAGGTATGTAAACAAAGAATTCAGAACAGGAATGCCAGAAAAATGGCTCTGCACAGGGACAGATCTACACACTAACTTGCATAACCCAAGAGCCTGCATTATTTTCTGCCTCGTACAAAAGCCATAGTTTCTCCGTTTCCAGAGGTGGCAACAACAAAAGATGCTTTGCCCAGTATCCCTCCCCAGCTAAAATCTACCCTATTTGTGTTGCTTTCATCATTTGCAACATCTGGACTTTACAATGCCCACAAAAAGACAGACAGTATTCTTTCATTGGTGTGTCACTGACTAGAGATACAACTCCTGCCCCAAGGAACATTTATTCTACATCAGACAGAGCACAGCCTGAACCTCTGACAGTGTAGAAACACAGTGCCTCCTGCATGCAATGGCAAAATAAAGCACTCATGAGGTAAACTAACACAGGGGTTTCCTTTTACGATTAGTAAGAATCCCCTGCCTTTGTGAGATTCTGAAGAACTCAGAGATGAATTTGTCATGAAGACAGCATCAAAGGCTGTGCTTGCACAGTAGGGCTTCATATCCTCTCTGCTCTTCCACCCACAGCACTAAGCTAAACACACTTCCACGTGCAACAATCAGCTTGTTCACTGATTATTCAGTTGCTTATTTTTTAAGAAAGCCCCCAAGTGCAATACATCTTTCCACGACTAGTGTGTAGTCTTGCAGTCTTCGTCCTGTCCTCCTCCGAGGAGTCCCTCAAGGCTCACCAACAACAGACAGGATGCAACAACATAGAACACAATGGTAATACTACTGCAAAATTGGAGCCCCAACTGAAGCGAGACAAAATGCTTACAAGTGTTTCATTACAGCTTTGCTTTCTCTGTAGGTGCTATCATCCTGAACACACAAATTATCCAAATTATTGTGAATGAACACTCAAGCTTGCCACTAAAACCCCTTAGCTATGTCACAGTTCTGAACCACACTAAAACCACCCAAGCTTCACTTCAGACAGTATGTCTAGACTGGCAAGCTCCCAAGTAATAGCACTGTGTTTTCTGACAGCACTTTGTTCTCCATGGAGTCCCTCCAGGCAGCCTGTGAATCTATGAAGTCCTTACAGCATTTCCTCTATTCCAGATGTTATCCCTTCCTACCCTTGAGATACAACACAGATACCAACCTTGAGAGCCAGTCTGAAACATAAGTTATTTCGATGGGACAAACACACCATCACACAAATACATTTAATCTATTATTAAACTTCCAGTTTTGTAATTTTCAGGCAAGCTCTACATATTACAGTGACATTCAGTTTATATATTTTCAATCTTCTCCCCTTCATTTTAACTTTCCATTTGAAACATTCCTATTTCCTTGCCACTTTGCTCTTCCACTGCTCCCACAGCAGGTTGCCAGTCAAATCCCTCCAGTGGTATCTTTTTTCTTACCCTGGAACAGCAGCAGATAGCAATGAAGGTAGTTAATGAAAAAAAGAAAACCAGCACTAGTCATTTCTGCAGCAAGAGGTAACTAGCTGTGAACCTCATCTCAACTCTTCTAGTAGATCTTTCCTCGGTATCTCTTCATGTTTTGGAGAGAAGTTATTGTGTAATTGGGAGATTGTATACTCCCTTGAAGTAAAGGTAAGCATTTATGGTAAAGTATGTAAAAAAACCTTACATCCTGGTAAGCATTTCTACATTTTCCAAAAGTAGAAACAGATTCTAATAAGGCTACAGGAAGAAAGATACTCTTTACTCTACCCATGATTTCGCATCTATCAAACACAAAGTTTTAAAATGCCACACTGAAGAAAATTGTGGGGCTTCAATATGTATGAAAGCCTCTAAAACAGAAAGAAAAGCTACACAAGGAATGCGATAAAAAAACATGGCGAGCAATCCTGTTCTAGCAAGACCTCATTTGGAAGGCCAGAAACCACAACTCCATCTCAAAAAATACCAGAAGACTACCAGACTTTCCTCCTTGTCTGTTCATCTTAGCAAAACGAAACTGAACAAGAAGAGGAAAGAGTAGGTATTCAAGACAATACTTTTCTTATAAACACAAGGGTAAGGAGATGTTCAAGAAAAGGTGGAAAATTAAAAGGGCAACAAAAGGCAAAGTATTCCCATAGTACATAGAAGCATGACAGAGTTGCTAACAAAGTCACTGTATTAATATTCGATATGATGTTGAACTACAGCATTCACAATAATGTGATATGAAATTTAAAAAAAAAATAAAAAATCTCCCTTCACTGCACTACCTGTAAAGGCATAGTAAGAGTGGTTGCATGAGACATGACTATCGACTTCTGGTAGTAACCCATCCAAATAATGTATCTATTAGAGAGTACCCCAAATCTTCCTGATGCAGGGTAAACCAAATTCTCTTTCTGTAATACCAACACTTTCCAACAGCAAAAGGGAATCGAGACCAAGAAATTACAGCACAGTCAGAGAACCAGGACAGCACAAACACCAACTACACATGGCACAGCAACGGCAACAAAATACCACGTATTCTACACCACAGCCAACACGATAATGTTAATTCAGCTTCTGTGTATACCACCCGCAATGCTTTTTTCTGGCTGCACTGTACAATGACCAATAAGGTCTGGGCAAACAAAAGGAATCTAGACATTTACTCCACAATTAACACCTAGCCATTTAAAATATCATTCAAAACCTCTAGAACCAGGCAACATCCGAAGGTCACGCTAAGTACTGGGCTGACAGCGCTTCCTAAAGTGGAAGAAAACTTGGGCGCAGGGCTAACCAAGCCGTGCACAACAGCAGCGCAGTGTTTCGGCAAGAGTTCTTCTTTACACCTCTGCTAAAGATAACCCGCTAACACCACGTCGCCTTTCACCCACTGCTTCACAGCGGCACGGCCGTGACCTCGGGGAACGTCTCCGATGTTTTATCGACGGCGGTCTGAAAGCCCTGGCTCGCGGTGGGGGGGCCATCAAGCAGACGCAGAGCCCACCTCGCCCCGACCAAGCCAGACGCGCCCCACGCCGGACTGGGCTCCTCCGCCCCCTGAGGCGGCCCCGCGGGACCGGCAGCCCGGAGAGAAAGGGCAGCGGGGGCACGACCCGCGCGACGGAGGGTGGAAGGACGGACCCGAAGCGGAGACGACGCGAGGTAACGGTTCCCGCGACGGCACCCGTCGAGCCGGAGCCGGGGCCCGGCCCGCCGCCGGCCCCGGGGTGGGGTATAGGGGTGGGAGGCCTTTTCCCGCCCCGCTCCCGCGGCTCGGCCCCACTCACTTTCTGTATCCGCTTCAGCGCCATGGGAGAGCGGGGCGGGCGGCGGCGGGGAGCGCTGCCGGGGGGGCGGAGCGGGCGGAT
>WUAM01000287.1:25705446-25717465 GCA_024336885.1 Actenoides hombroni
CTGGGAATTTTTTATTTTTTTTTTAAGTATATTGTCGTCATTATATTGTTTTTGTGCAGTACTTCAAACCTTTTATTGTAACCAAGCGAGTGATGAGGTGTTACTTTTTTTCAAGGGCTGTGACTGAAGCGTGAACACTGGGACCAGTGGAGTGTCAAAGACTGTTTGTGACTGTACTGCAGGGAAATGCTGCTGTTGCAAAGGCCCAGCTTTTGATTCCCATTACTTCTAAGCAAACAAAATAGTAACCGAATGCAAAATAGTGGTGTGATTTCTGTGATCATCTCCAGAGCTTCCTCTGCAGAGGAGGCACAGCCCTGAAAACACATCCTAGAGAAGTGATGGGATCTAACCTCACTCTTGTCGCTTCACAGAATATCTTTTGGCTCTTGCATATGAAAAGTGCTGCCCAGGAGCAGAGTGGTTGTCACTGGTCCTGGGACCAGGGCAGTTACAAATGGATAAAGGAGTCCCTGTGGGTCTTGCTCTGACCAGGCCTTTGATGAATAGCAGCGTCAGTTGGAAGTGCAGTACATTTCCATTAGCAGGTCAGAATCCTCCTGTGGAAGGCAGCTTGTGTTGTTAATCTAGCTGTGTCGGGAGGAGGCAAAGGTGGCTTGCCACTCTAGCTGTCTGGAGGAAGGACTGATGTGTAGGTGTCCCTTAAATAAGCGATGAGCTAGGGAAACTGCCCTTTTTCTCAGCTATGGAAAAGCAGGAAAAAAACATCTGCTAAATATCTCCTGTTTCTCTGCCTCACCCCACTTATCTTCTGTAATTGCACTCAACTCTGGCTGTTGCCTGGGCAAACAGAGTGCGGTGCAAAGTTGAGAGCAAGATATACTCCAGGTAGGTTACGGCTGAAAATCAGCTCAGGCCGCATTTTCCTCATGCTGGCCTGAGGCAGGAACACCAAATACAGTGGAGTTGAGTTGCTGCTTTTTTGTAACAAGCCTCTTGTCCAGTCTGCACTCAGATGGACAAAAAGTACTACTGTTAGCCAAAACTTGGGGAGACCCGAGATGGCAGCACAGAAATTGTGGTATGTGGTCACAGTGGATTTCATGAGATGATGTTCTAATCAACTTTCAACCTAGGTTCTTAATTTTGACTCTGGATGTACTTCATATGTGTTTGTTCTTTCTTTTTGCAGTTCCCACTGTGTGATGGCTCTCACACAAAGTACAATGAGGAGACTGGCGACAACGTAGGGCCTCTGATCATCAAGAGGAAGGAGGCGTAGAGAAGACAGTAGAAGATACAAAATGAATGTCTGACAAATCCTCTGCTCACCTGTAATTGCGGGGAAAACCACAAATTCTTTGTCATGTCACTGAAGACTTTCCAGTGTAGTATATACATCAGGCTTCAGCATGTGTATTTTCTCTGGTTCTTGTCTTGTTTTAATCACTATAATGCATAATTTACAAAATAGTCATGGTTTAAATTTTTTGTCCTGTAAAGTGTGTGTACCCTCTTGTTGAGTATGAAACTGAAATGACGCACAAGAATGTATTTCATCAGAAAATAGGTATTCAGTTATTTTCAAATACATGTGTACTATTCTGAGGCTATTCAGTAGAATGTGTTTTCAAAACATAGACTCTAAAATTCTGGTGAGGTTCTAAAGTCACAGGTTCGGATAAATTTCTACGTAAAAAGCAGTGGCGAACAAAATCACGGTTCCAAAATGCAGTTTAACCACTGAGTATGCTGCATTTTCTGCGGGTGTCACATTTGGCCTGTTACACTACGGTTCTGTCTGGCTTCTGGAAAAGAGCAAATTCAAAATTGCTGACTCTGGACAGGCAACATCAAAGGCTTGCATCATGATGGGGCTAAAGGGCAGCTTTACCTTTGATTTTACTGCCATGTTGAGACTTGACTCTACTACCGTACTGTATCGAAACACACTACATGGACTGCAGGCTAGTAGTTAGAGTATGATTAGGAAGATGATCTCTGCGAAAGCTTTTTTAATGGACAAGGGGAATGAGAGGAATAGGCAGGGGTGGCAGGGTTGTCTTTGCTGCTAGAAAGCCTTAGTTTCACTTGCAGTCTCTAGCAGTGAAACCGACTGCTCCAGACTGCAGGATGCTTCTTCCAAAAGCTGAAATAAAAACTACAACCCCGCTTCCCCTGACTGCCTGCTTCATCATTGCTCTGGCTGGTTCCGGAGGACTCACCGCTGCAGGGGGAGGCGGCACACCTTTCTTACTAAGTGGCCTTAGGCTCTCTGTGTCTTAAATAACTTCTGCCTTCCCAGCCTAACTGTTAATGTGGTTCAGCTAATATTACCAAAAGAACTGATACGGACAAGGAAAGGCTTTGGTGACAGGTAGGAACAGGGGGGGAGGGAAGGATGAGAGATAAGGAGAGCTCTTGCCTTCCTCCTGTATAGCATTTGTCTGACACAGTTACATTAACAGCTGTTGTGTTGATTTCCTTCAATTGAATAGCTTTGATTTATTAACATGCAAATAACTACAAAACAAAATCCAAAGAGTGGAGTGGCAGAGGGCAGTTTTGTATTAAACCCAGTCAGTCTATCAGCATGATTGCAGTCGGTGTAGGATTGAGCTCTCAGTGTCCTGGGGTGGAGAGACTACCTGCAAGCTACAAAAAAAGGCCTTTCACAAAGCTGGCATTTTAACCTGGACCCTTTGGTGTTCTTCCAGGTGATTGGGGCAGTAGAGGTTTTATTTTTTTATTTTTTTTTTTTATATTTAAGGCTGTGGTTGTTACAACTGTTTAAGATTGAAGAAAATGTTCTGCATATTCTCAATGTGAGACTTTTAGAGGCTTTCTCAGTCTTAGCTGACGGGTCTGAACTTTGGCAGAAGGCACAAAGTGGTGCAGAGGAGGGTTTGCAGGTGGAGTGCTGCAGGAGGATCAACTGCTGTCTAAGAGATCTCTGTTTGTAAAAAATTGCAGTCACATACATTTAGTTTCTATCTTCCTGTCTTGACTGTAAAGGTACTTGATATTTTTCACTTGGCCGAGTATTGATGCGTACGGAAAGTTGTTTTAACCTTAGATTTACAAATATGTTGCTTTTATCCAAAACAAAGTTATTTCTGTATTATTAGAACACAACACTGCATATTTCTGTATTTTTGTCAAATACACATTTGAGATCATCTTAATCTCAAGGTTGTAACGTCTGTTATCTCACGGGTGTGCCGTTTTTTACGTGGAGAGTTACACTGTGAGTAACGCTGCACAGCAGTACTGCTGCCATCATAAACCTGTGTCTGGGTTGGGTTTGCCTTCTGAGACTTGTTTTCCTGTTAGCAGCACAGCCTGGCTGCTGCAGGAGGAATAAAAGTTCACTGAA
Source organism: Actenoides hombroni (assembly GCA_024336885.1). Lineage (NCBI taxonomy): Eukaryota > Metazoa > Chordata > Aves > Coraciiformes > Alcedinidae > Actenoides > Actenoides hombroni. Next base: position 25,708,784 of record WUAM01000287.1, read on the forward strand.
AACTGCATTGATGTTCTGAGAAGTTTCATATGAGTCTCCCAGGTCATAAAACTATTTCCTGGAGTCTGGGCATCAGGGAAGCAGACCTGTGAGAAGTTTTTGCTCCTGGGAAGCAAAGGTACAGGAGCTGAGTCTTTCTTGATTTGCTACCTGGTGAGTTTGGTTTTGGAGAAGTTTCACATTTAGAAATCTTGACACAAAGTGTTTACATCTTACTTTGATGTACATACAGTTTTCTGTACTGTACCTAATACCTGATCCTCATGTATGTGAGCTGTCTGAATGTGATAATGAAAAGAGAGGCTTGAATTCGAGTAAACAAACTTGCTAGATGTCTTGACCAGCATCACAGAGAACACTTCTTTTTTCCTTAGGACCATATTAAGTTGTCATGTTCTGATGGTCTCAATGCTAGCCTGCTCCAGTGCTCTCTGAAATCTCTGCTCTTTAGCACTTTCCTCAAATAATTTCTGGTTGGTTAAATCTATTCCAAGTCATAAAGAAATTAATCTGCAAATGTGCAATTTTCATCTCCATGAAAATGTGGTACAAATCCTTCTTGTTAAAGCAGTGATGAATTTCTGCCCCAGAGTAAAACTTTCTGTTCTACGGTGTTTCTCAGCATGTATGTGGTTCTGCACTAATGGAGTGTGACTCATCAAAATAGTCTAAATGACAAATATTCTAGTGCTTCTAGAATCAGTATTTTTGGCGAGGACAGAGCGGTAAGTTACAGGTATTTGCTGCATGTTTAATTCTAGCACCATTGGTCTAATGGCTAATTTCAGATGGTGGTGGCCAGCACTGCCATCACAGCCAGGTCCACTAGGAGAAAACAAATGCTGGACAATAGATGAAGGAGGGATCAAGGCACCCTCAGCAGGTTTGCAGATGACACCAAATTAGGCAGGTGGGGAGACTCTAAAGAGGGCTCTGGCCAGGCTGGATCCGTGGGCCGAGGCCAATGGGGTAAGGTTTAACATGGCCAAGTTGCCAGGTCCTGCATTTGGGCCACAACAGCGCCCTGCAACGTGCCCCCATGGCCAAGAAGGCCACCAGCATGCTGGCTCAGATCAGCACTAGTGTGGACAGCAGGACTAGGGCAGGAATCATCCTCCTGTACTCAGCACTGGTGAGGCTGCACCTCAAATTCGATGAGTTCAGTTTTTGGCCCCTCAGTACAAGAAGGACATTGAGAGATTGGAGTATGTTCAGAGGCAGCAAAGCTGGGGGGGCTCTAAAGCACAAGTCTTGCAAGGAGCAGCTGAGGGAACTGTCGTTGTTTACCTTGGAGAAAAGGAGGCTCAGGGGAGACCTCACTCTCAACTCCCTGAATGGAGGTCAGAGCCAGGTGGGGGTCGATCTCTACTCACAAGGAACAAGCAATAGGACAAGAGGAAATGGCCTCAAGTTGCACGGGGAGAAGTTTAGGTAAGATACTATGAACAATTTCTTCCCTGAAAGGTTTCTCAAGCCCTGAACAGGCTGTCCAGGGCAGTGGTGGAGTCCCTGTCCCTGCAGGGGTTTAAAAGCTGCAGAGATGTGGTGCTGAGGGACATAGTTCAGTGGTAGACTTGGCAGTGCTGGGTTAACAGTTAGTCTTGATCTTGAATATCTCTTCCAATCACAAGGATTCCATGATTCTTACGATGTAGGCAGTGCTGGGTTTCAGGGGTTTTTAGCACACGCATGTATTTATGCCTATTTCTTTGCAGCAGCATTGCTGTCTGTCTGAGCCCAGGCATCTAGAAGTGCTGCATAAACATGTCTGGGACTAAGCAGCTTTTCATGCGCTTTGAAGCTATGAGTTTTATCACCAGTTCCCCAATAGCCAGCTGCAAAGTTGACTGCAGGCCACACTAAAGTATTCACCATATTGGTGCAGTTTGGACCTTATTCTGGTGCTGTTGGGATCTGTAAAAATTATTTTGCACGGTTGCACAGCAGTTGGACTGGGATTTTCCTCTTAAGTGTAATATAGCCAGATAAAGACATGGAAACGTGAGTCACTGCTGTATCCCAGTCGCTCACTCCAAGAACGGAAGAACATTTTATAATGGCAGGAAGGATAAGAATGTAGGCGTGAAACTAAATGTTGGCGTTGCAGAGAAACCTTCTTGTCAGCTGGCTTCTCTGTAGCTAGCCTGAGCATGGAACCTCTTACTAAATCAGACTTTTGTTTCAACCCCTGAAGCTTCAAGGCTGACAAGCCCAGCCCCAGAGCCCCAGCTGGATTAGGCAGAAGAGCACAACCTCCCCACACTACGTGGGCAGGGAGGGGTTGCCCCAACATGGCTGCCAGCAGGCTGAGTTTATCAGGGCTCAGCATCTATTTCAGCCTGGTCAGAGCATTTCACGTGGACCTGCTGAGAAGACCAAATGCCTTTTCCATTGTCACTGGTACACGCTAAGCCCAGCAGTGGCAGATACCCGCTCCCCCAGTTGCTTTCTGCACCCAGGCTTGTTCTGCCTGGATTTTCCTGCATTGATGAGTGACTTCTCTGCACCAGCAGGAGACTGATCATTTTCCTAGAGCCATCATTAGTTTAGGATGGGTACCAGGGGCTGCTGCTTGAAGCTCTCTGCTGCTTGTTTTCTTCTGTAGCAGTGCTTTAGCTGTGCTGCCTGCAGTGCATAGTGCATTTCTCAGGCAGGGTGATTTCCAGGCTGCCTAATGCTGAGGCTAATGCAGAGAGAAGGCAAATAAAAAATAAATAACATGAAAATAAATAAATCAAATATGTGGAGAGAAACAAGAAGGGGAAAAAGAAGAAATAAGGTGGCAGATGGGAGGAGAGCATAAGCTAGCAGAGAAGATTTAACACCATATAACACTGCTAGGTGGTAGCAAAAAGGGATAAATCAACTTAGATAAAATGACGTGTTGCATTTCATTATAGCTCTTCTAAAGCAAAGTGTAAGATGTGCTAAATGGCTGTTCTTTAGCTTCTGGGACTAAGTGGTTTGATTAGCCAAGAACTTACTCCTTAGAGCTGAAGGGGTTATGTGCCTCAAGCAGACATCTGTTCCTGTGATTTTTTCTTCCTGAACTGTTTGTGAAATCCCACAGTACTGGACAGAAAGCAATGTACACTCTGCTGTGGGTCCCTTCTTAGCAGTCAAATGTTCCTTCACACTCATCTTTGTAAACTGATTAATTAGATGTGCAGTTATAATAAACAGAAGGACTGTTTACCAGTATGATCCCTGAAGTCACTAAAATCACAGTAGGTTTACATGATGGTAGCAAAGCAGAATTCAATCCGCCTTTCTCATGTGCAGTTTGGACTGGTAAAAAAGGATTTACCAGGGTTCTCAAGCAACTTATGTTTGCTTCAATACACAGAAGTTGGCTAAGTCACACATAAACACAGAGAGATCACTTGTTATTTTTTTTCCTAGCTAAAGACTAAGCCATCCCTCCTCTCCAATTTGACGTTGCACTGCCCTTAATCCGCTCTCCTCTGCATCCTCTTTTGTCATGCAGACTGCAGTTTTCTTTTGCTGCTTTTAAATGCATGGCACATCTATACAAAGAAAGTGCCTTCTGCTCTCCAAGAGAAGCCTGTGCTGAAAAGAGGAGCTTCCTCAGTGTGCCAGAAATTACGGCATTCAAAATTCAGCACACTGCAAGGATCTGCTCAGTAGCTGAAATGTATGTGCCATTCAGTCAAGTCAGCTGGCAGCAGAAACACAGCAAGATGAACGAGAAGGTCATTCACTGCCTAATTTTTCTCAAATACTTCTCTGCAGCTGGCAAATATAACCATACATGGCTAAGATATGGTCAAGATGCACTGTCTGTTCACCACTGGGACTCTTGCTCAAGATGCGGGTACCAAAACTATGGCCAGAACAGGTTTTCACTTAAGTAATTATTAAATTAGTTACTCCTCCCTAACAGTGTCATCTTGCTCTTTCAATCTCACTCTTGGCATGAGCATCTGCACAGGTTACACTACTTTTTAAGGGTTGAAATTCTGTTGCGTAGCAAAGTCTGGGAGTAGGATACAGTTTAATACAAGGGACTTTTCTTGGCAGCGGGTTTAGTCAATAAATAGGTGTTTGATTCTCCTGCAGGTGGAAGAAATGTAAGTAGCCTCTAGGGAAAGAAAAAAGGCATTTTAAATAAACCTCTTGGCATGTCAATCATCTTAAATCAAGGACCTGGGTTATCCTAAAGCATTAGGATGTGACTGGTAAAATGCCATCATGCAAACCCTGAGAGACCTGCTGATACAGAGCCATTCTTGGAAAATCTGTGTTTAGAAAGACAAAGGGAGGAATCTTTAGCTACCTATAAGCCTCAGCATCAGGAGATGGTACTAAAGACTTGGCTCTAATGCCTCTTTGAGAAAGAAGTGCTCCTTGCCCAAGGATGTCCAAGTGCACACATCTCATTGCTGTTTTCTAGGGCTGTAGGCAGCTAAAACATGCTCCATCAATTTAGACCCTCCACAAGTCATGGTTTAATTCCATCTTCTGCATCAGTTAATGAATTATATGTTTTTATTCTCTGTGAGAGATCAGGCACGGAAGCCGGACTCCATGTGTGGCACGTTGAGGCTACACAGAGCAGTAAAATGATGCCTTTAGTCTTTCTCTCAACGCTCTTCCTGATGTTGCCCAACATTTTGTTGGCTGGTTTTGGGCTGCAACATAAACCAGGCTGATGATCTCAGACAGCTGTCAACAGTGACTTCAGGATCTTTTTCCTGGGCTGTGACAGCTGGTTCCAGGATCAGCATCAAAGAGCTTTGGTTTGGATTATCTTCCTCTCCATGAGTTACTCTATATTTATCCACACTGACACTGCTATGCCAACATTGTGCCTTTTGTTCAATTTTCTGTGATCCTGCAGGACTTTTTTGCCATCAGCATGGCATCTGACTGCCCTAAGGAGGTCAGAAGTATCCACAGACCTGGAGACTTTGTGCACATTCCCTTTGGTGGGTCATGAATGCAGATGTTGAATAAAACCAGTCTCAGCAAACACCCACTGCTGCCTCCTCTCCACCATCAAAGCCCTTCTGTTTGCTTCCCACCCCTTAACCTCCCCTCAATCCAAAAAGGAACCTTTCCTCCAAATTCTGTCCTTAATTTCACTAATGATAAAAAAAAAAAAAATAATAAAAAAAGAAATCCAAGGACTCTGAGGAAGAAAGGAACTACTGAAGTGAGCTTCTCGCTTTTATAGTCCTCATAGCTTTCTAATAGAAAACAGTCCTCCCAAAATTCACAGCTGTGGTTCTGTTTGTAGAAAAGGTGATCCAGAAAATAAACAACTGCACGAATTAACCTCACAGTTATTTCCGAAACATACTGTATTATCTCCAGAGAGAGTAGGTTGGCTTTTGACACCATCCCTTTGTTTTCACCCTGGAAAACTCCAGATGTACCAGGTTGCCAGGGAGAAGAGGAGTGTCAAAGGGTTTGCATCAGTCAGAGCTGAGTAAAATATTAATCACTGTGGGCCCGGATGCCTAAATGACAAGGCAGTAGCTAGGAAAGAAAGGAAAGGAAAGGAAAGGAAGCGGGATAGCAACCCCCTTGAGTTTTACAGCTGCAACAGACTGGGGTAGTTTAGATTTTCCTTTACTTAACAAGAATATAAAAGACAGCAGAGAACTTTTGTGAATTTAACCAAAGAGTAAAAGCCCTGAGCTATTTTAAGTGGGAGCAATATAGCAACCCTTCTACTGTGAAACATCAAGAAACAAAAGGACTGCAAGTCAGCTACAACTTCCATGCTGCTGTGACATCTGCCATACACCAAACGAGCAGGACAGGCCCTCCTGTCCACAGGGGCACTACTGTAGATGCTCTCGCCCAGCCAGCAAATTATTGGCTTCACTGATCAACATTTCTATCCAGGACCACATGTAGGACCCAGATCAGCTCTGTTGCAATCTGTTCGGCCAGCAGAAGCTACGCAAGCGCAGCCGGCTGCTGCAGGAAGTGGCTCTGTGGGCAGCAGGATCCACGTCTGATGAACAGACCTCGCACAGAGAACACGGACCCAGCAGAGGAGCGGTACTTTTGGGGAGCTGGGGAAGAAGCGGCTGCGAGCTATATGAAGAGACGGTGAAAAATCCAGTGGTGCTTGTGGTCAGCGTACCTCCCGAGCACCAATATTTTGGCCAGCCTCGCTAATTGGTTTACCTAATGTCCCTCTCCACTTCCACTGAAGTATGAGCTTATTTCCTGTGCTAAACTACCATGTGTCTTGTGGTTAGTTATTAACTAGCTGTTGTGTTTGCAGAAGGGGTTTTAGTTCAGAAGAACATGAGTCTTTTGTAATCCTGGCTCAGTTCAGGGGAGCTTTGCAATCTGCTGCTGAGACGTTCTCTTGAAGCACAAAGCAGTTTGGGCAAAATAAATGCATGTGTAATATTTCCTAGGCAATGTTAATCTTTACATTTTCACCAGACCGAGTGAGGTAAGACTCATTTCCAGCAACAGAGAGACAGAGGAATCCAGAATGAAGCCTAATTTTGACAAATGCATTCTGTTTCGGGGGAAGGGGGATTCCCAACCACGTGCTGCTTCTTTAGAAGTTGTTCACAGCTTCTTTCGCTTTCTCTTCAGAAGCAATTGCACAGCCTGGAGATGAGAATTTTCTTTGGGAACCTTGCTGGTAGGTTTAGCTTTCAGCCCAAAGTCTCTGGAGTATTACACTCTGGAGCAAAAACAATTATTTGTCATTTCTGGTATTTTCTTAGTTTTGCTTGTTTTATTTTAGGAGAAGTTCCCAGATAAGATTAATGAACTCCATGTGCTGAAGCTTGAGGGTGGAATGAGTGAGCAGAAGATAGAGTTTTGTGTCACTCGATTTCTATACGCATAAATCTGACCAAGGCACATATCGAGTAAAAGGAAATAGTCACCGTTTACTTATTCCAATTACTCATGCTTTCATATTTCTTTTAATCCCCTTCACGCCCACTTCTCTGAGCTCTAGAAGCTATTTGGTCAGGACTATGTGCTTGAATAGTCTCTTAAATTCCTATTTTTTTTAATTTTTTTTTTTTTTTTTTATTTCCATGCTTTTTTTTCCATTATGATTTCAAGTTCAGGTAGACCGCATTGTTAGTGCCCACTCATGCGAGTCTGAAATGTCATCTATGGTTTTCTCTCTGCATTTAGACCAAGATCAGTTGAAGTGTCTCACATCTCTGCAGGGGGAAATGTCTTTTTGCAAGGCTCAGGTTGGCATTCGAATCTTGCAGCAGCTGCTGCTGCTGAGACTGGGAGACTTCTCTCTGCCAGACACGTACCACTTGTGCTTTTTTTTCACTGTGCTCCTTGGTAATTTTATTATTTTTTTATGTGCAAGTGTTGACCAATCTGTGGTCCTAAATCAGCACCCCCCCTGGGAAAATGAAGCATTGGGGAATCTAAGAGAAGTGCTTATTTTGCAACCATCTGACTCCTAATTTTTAGGGATGGACAGTAATGACTGATGAGAAGGGGGTATTTGGGAGGGAGAAATGTAAGTTTTCTGACCAGCCTTGTTACTTCAGAAAGGATCTTGCTGAATTGTTACCCCTGTCTTCCCCATCTTACCCAATTAGGAGAGTTAAACAAATTATTCCATGAACAATGACCTAATGAAACTCAATTTTGATGGATTTATATGCTATGGTCCTTCCTCTCACACCTCAGCACTCTCCCTTTCCCTGTTATCTTTCTGGACCTTTGATACTTCAATTTCTCCAGCAAATCCCCCAAATTGCCATCCAGTTCTCCCAACCACCTGCCATGTCTCCCAGCTATGGGATGGGGAAGAGGTGGCAATAGCCGAGCCCATCGCTCTGTTGTTTCTCCAATGTCAACGCCGACTCCTGATACACATCAGCCCATTTTTGTAAAACCTGGGGGAATGTCACATATCTGCTAAAAATCATCTTCCTATCTCCAGCCTTGTTTTCCCCTTCCTGCATCCTACTAATGCTAAGCACAACTTGATACTGTGCAAAATTGCAGATCTAATATTCAGAGTTCAGGTCATTTTATAAAGGAAAGAAACAGCGAAAAGGCATTAACTATGGGCTGGCAAATACAGCTGATATATGCCCTAGTGAAAGGTTAATAATAAAGTCTTCTAGCCAGGTAAGCAGGCTTTGGGGTCCTTTGAGGGAATGCAGGGCTTGTGCACATCCTCCTCTGCCCACGGGGAGTTAAAATTCAGTTTACCTAGTTTTGCTCTGGTGTCAGGCCATGTACCCCGGTCTGGTCCTATTTACATGCTTCAGCTTGCTCTCGCTCCTAGTCCTCTGGGCTACTGACAAGGAAATAAACAAAACTAGGGGAGGACAATGAATTGACACAGAACTGAAAAGGATTTGGGGCATATTTCGGGCTACAGAGGAATGGCGGAGGGGGAACAAACGCTGCCCGCTAACACACCTGCTCTCCCGAGAGAGCCGAGGGAGAGAACGCCGGCCACGGCGGGTCGGGGCGGCCCGAGGATACCCACGGGGGCGGGTGTCCCCCGCCCCTCTGCACGCCGGGGCTGGTTTCGTGGGAGCTCGGGGTCTGCGCTAGGCCCTGCTGCCTCCGCAGCGGGCCGCTGAATTGAGGCGCTGCCCGTCCCGGCCTCACCGAGGCGCCGGGGACCGAGCACGGCCTACCCCTCGGCCCTCTCGTCGCCCAGCGGCGGCGACCCCTGCCTCCCCGCGG